>CM028130.1:132080000-132705000 GCA_016271365.2 Neoceratodus forsteri | reverse complement strand
CCCAGGGGATGTCCAGGATAAGCATAGCATTTTGGGTGTCGATCTCTCCCCAGTTCACCACTCCACCAGCGAGTGCACAGCCACTTCTGTCGGGTACCCATTTATTTTTATCTTAACAGTGGTTTGTAAATATGGCCACTAGAGGACACACAATCCCAGTGGTGAGCCTCCAAGATGTAACCCCAAGATGGCGCTATCCCAGGGTCTACTACCTCTGCCTGATTTGCCACTAACAGGTTGAGGGCCTGGATCCGATGGCGGGTGCCTCCACCCAGAGGTCAGGGTTTGCAATAGTTAAACTAACTTGGTCACAGCCCTCTGGGACACTGCAACCCCCTTTCTTCCACTAGTGGCCCACACAGTATATCAGAATTACTTTCACAGTATACACTTACCCCCAGGACTGGTTCAGGCACTGGGACCCCTGTAAAATAAGAAGATACAGTGCAACAATCACAGTACAATACTTTAACATAGACAAATACCTCAGGCAGTATAACTTTGCTGAAACAAGCAGCTCTGATTTATTTAGGGGATATAACAAGGACAGGGAAATCAGGTTAATTAGCTTATCACTTTACTCATCTACCTATGGCTCTGTGCACAGGCCTATCCCTACCAGTTACTGTCCTTGGGTACCCAAGCCCTAGTGGCTAGTCAAACCGTGGCAGCTGGTAGGGGCCCTCACACAGAGAAAGAAAAATTAGTTAAACAGTCAGCAGTACAGTAATTCCATTTGGATTCAATGTGGCAATTCAACAGGAGTGACCCTGAATTAGTACTACGACCTCCAAACAAGATAGGGTCCTTCAACGTCAGCAGAGGCTACTCTTGAGCTCCACGAGACTCCTCACACATTTATATGACAAACTGCAACAGATGAAAGTCCTTTAATGGCAGCAGGATTCACTTGAGCTACTCAAGCCTCCTCACACATTTATATGGTAAACAGTAACAGGCAAAAGTCCTTTAATGGCAACAGGATTCACTTGAGCTACACAAGCCTCCTCACACATTTATATAGTAAACAGTAACAGGCAAAAAGTCCTTTAATGGCAGCAGGATTCACTTGAGCTACACAAGCCTCCTCACACATTTATATAGGTAAACAGTCACAGGCAAAAGTCCTTTAATGGCAGCAGGATTCACTTGAGCTACACAAGCCTCCTCACACATTTATATGGTAAAAGAAAGTACTATACCAGGCAGGCTGCTTCTCTATCCCGATCACAATTACTGCACTATACCCGGAGAACACACAGCAGATTCAGTTCTGACAGACTGAGCGCAATTCAGCAATTTCTCCAGTCTTCTACAGGGTGAGCCTGGTTTCTACTCTTCAGATATCCTTTGATTCTCTTCACAGGAGCGGATTCAGTCTAACAAGCAGTTACACAAGCTGCAGACCCGAACTCGGGGCCTTACAGCTGCTTCCCGACTAAAACTGCACACCGAAAAGCACAGGGCTCCTTCCTCTTCACTGCCAGAGCTCAACTGAAACTCCAGCAGACAAAACCGGGCACTTCCTTTGAGTTCCTCCCAGTTCTTGGCTGGATTGGCTGTCACTCACAATAGACTGCCCCTGTTGGTCAAAAATGCTGAAGTCAAACTACATCTCCAGAGTCACTGCCCATACAATCCTCTTAGTGGCTGGCTCAGATTACAAGTCCAAATTCTGATTCGTCCAAGGCACCATTTTAGAGCTACCTTAACCCACACTGATTGGTCCAGTTCAGCAGTTCAAAACTAGAATGGGGAATTAGGCAAACACAGTTCTGACTGCAAAGAAAGCAGGTTAGACAAACTGTATTTTCATTATTACTCTAAATGATTTCTGACAAACAGTTACATCTTTCAGATAGGTTCCTTTGCACTCCTAGTGACTGCAAAAATGGAGTGAATTGGCAGCAGCTCGAGTGGCACTCAAGCAGAGAAACACACAGTCCCCCATACAAACTATTATGTCTGCAAACAGACAGCTCTTAAAGACAGTACCAGAGGCTCTAAAACACTCACAGATAAATGAAAAGCAAAACACCATTCAGGCTTGGAGCATTCAAGCAAGCTCTTGGAAGTCTTTTGGGAACCCCCATTTGCAGGGGGGTTACATGAGTGCTTATGAGTTTCATTTCAGAAGGCAGACTAAACAACTCTTAAGGAATGCTGTGATATTTATAAACAATGCTCTTAAGGAATGCTGTGATATTTATAAACAATGCCATGAAAATGCATTGCATAAACACTACAAAACAGCTACTGCCATATCACTAAACAGGTACAAGTGAGTTGAATAGGCAATGAAGAATGGTTGGAAAAGAATTAAAAGCTTCAACAATTCAAGCTGCCACTGCAGTAGAATCACACACACAAATAAAATGCTACACCAGTGAGTTGATGGAACAGTTTAATGTGACTTGTACAGTAGGGTCTCAAAAGGCCATGTTGGAAATTTGGCGAAATAATTCCTAAAATGGCTCAGTTGCATACGTTCATTGAAAGTTTTCTACACAAGCACACAACTTTGGTAATTTTCAATATTTTGAGTTCAAATTTTAAACATAGCCATTTTTTCACACCACCTGATGAACAGTATGGCTATCATTTTACATCCTGTCTGAAACGTGTGCTTTCGCATCTGTGGGGCAGAAGGTGTTTGGCATGAATTTGAAAATGTTGACCTAAGGGGTTTATGAGTGGGGTCATAAGAACACTATGTTGAAAATTTGGGGTCAGAATTGAAAAAAGCCAAAGTTATAACTGCTCATTGCAATTTCGCTATGCTGCTCATAACTTCGTAAATATAAAATAATTTACCCCAAATTTTCAACATAGCCTTCTTGGCAAGAAGATGGCAAGATGGCAGCCACTCTGGGCTGCTGTCTACTTGGGCTCTAATGCCCATGTTGCCATTCAAATAGGAAGCAGCTTCTTTGGAGAAACTTTAAGAGATCATTTAGTATTTTAGAAGAATTACTGCAAAATTAGCAGGAGAGTCCTGTATTTTGTTTTTATTATTCTAGTTGGTCTTAGCGTAGCATTTAACTTAAGGAAAATAGCGTTAGGCAGGGCTTTTAAGTGATGTAGAATAGGAGTTTAGGTTTTCTCTAAACTAAGAGTAGTATGCAGTAGAAAGTTTGCTGGAGTCATTCTATAATTTGCTCATTTAAGCTATGAAGGAGCAAATGAAAAAAATTCATGGGCACTCACCTTGGGCCTGACGGCAGGATGAAGGAAAGGAGAAGGCTCTGCTGCTGCTGCCATTGCTGCTGGAGATTTGGAGTGCCAGTTTGTCCCTGCGCTGTGGGCGAGACCGTAGGAGTGGTCCTGTGAAGAGGAAGTTTTGATCTGTTTATCCAGAGGCCACCTTGTAGACTCAGTAGGGAGTAGCAGTGTAGGGTTGGTGGTCGACGGTGGAGGTAACACTGGCAGCAGGATGTGGGAGCTCTGCTGCCTCCTGGGAAAACCCCACCTGTCTCCCTTGTCCTGAACACCACGGTATGAATCCTGGGCCTGTGAGGTGGCCCATTCACATTCCACCATTGTTGGGGTGTGGGGCGCCTGGCAGAGGGACTCCCTGCTTTTTGTGTAAACTTCATCTTCCTCTTCTGCAAGTTGCCTGCTCATTGACTACTGCTGGTGTGAACTGTACTATTTTGCAGAAAAGCCAAAACTGAGAGCTGAAACCTGGTGAGATCTTGTTTCCTCTATTTTTGGATCTTCCTGCTTTGTGGGGTGAGTGCCCATTACCAAATATATTTACGACACGCAGCTCTAAGTGAGAGAAGAGCTACCGTACTAAAGTTCATACCAAGGAAAGCGAGAAGCAAGAGAGCTAAAAGCTCATAGGTGCTCCTATGCTAACCAATTACTAAATCTGTAGTATATAAGCTGCCCATGTGTCAGTAAAAGGAATCAAGTAATTTTTAAACTCATGTTTTGATTTACTAATAATAACATTTAATGGCAATGTATTCCAAGGATGTATAACCCGTAATGTAAAACAAAATATCCTATTATTACAATAAAATGTTTACCAGCCAATTGTAATGGATGCTTTCTGATGTTATATGTGTTTGATTTAAATTCTAAACCTAATTCAGTCATCAGATGGGGTCATTTATAATATCAAATAGAAACAATAGATCACCCTTAATTGCGTGTCTCTAATGATATTACATTTAGAGAATTTAATCTACTGCTATATGAACTAGTGTGTAACCCATGCAATTGTTTCATGAATTTTCTTTGCACTTTTTCAAGTTGAGCACGATTATACTTCTTGTATGGACCCATAACTGGAGGCGATTCTAAATGGGGTCTTACAAGCCCTGTACAAAGGCATCATAGTATTTGGATTACGGGATTTAATGTTACGCCGAATAGACCATATAACTTTATTTGTTTTACTGGTGACCTGATTTACTTGATTTGAGGTGTTACATGAGGTCCCTGCACCTAATTGGTACCCTCAGAGGTACAGCGTAGACAGCTAATGCTTAAGCATAGGTTATACTAATATATAGGGCTAAGGGCATCTACCGGATAAGAGTAGATGTCAGGATAGGAATGCATATTGTTGTAACCCACTTTGCTTAATACACATATATTTTGCCATGTATTTTCTGTTTTATTTCTTACTTGTCAGATGCCAAGACACCTGTCCTTGAAATGATTATAATATGTAAGACGACATTGCCATCTTTGGTGATTTGTACTACTATACTTAGTTATGTAAGACTCTGTATAAGAACTCTTTTGTTCTCAAACTGATGACTTTACAGAATTGTATAATGTTATCTTGGACCGTGGACCCACCTCTAATTTTGCCAATAGGGCTCATCTCTGTAACTAGAAATGTTTCTATCTTTTGGTAACCATAGTAATTATCATAGGTATATAATGTAATGCACAAGCTTTACACCTTGGAGACCGAGAGACCAAAGAGACTACAGAGAAACCTCGAGGTGTAGGGAACGCTAGCACTGGCTCCCAGTTAGTATTGGTAAGAACTGCTTAGCAACTGTGATTTATCCTTTGGTAGTAATAAACTTGTTTATTACTCTAATGCAACGTGTTTGTGATTACTTGCATTCCAATATCGTCAAGAATCTGAAAGTGAGGTTTAGACCTCTCAACAGAGGGTCTCAAGTTGTTAGTCAAGTTGCTTCAAAGACTACTCCCTTTGAAGGGCTCCTTGGGAACTTAAAGCTATTGATTTTTCTTTGGAAGTGCAGTTATTAGAGTTTTGATTGTTGTGGTGTGAGCACCTATGTCTTTTCTGCATCTAAAACCAGCTCTCAGCCTAGAACAAGTTTTAACTTTTGGATTGGGTAGCTAATTTCTACTCGTATTGGAAAAAAGAAATGTGGTAGCAGTGTTAGTCCAGCCAACAATGTAGAGAAAAAAGAAATCTTCCTGTTTATGGAGTGTGAATTGGCTGTAATACTTTGATGTGTAAACTGCTAGTCTATGTTTTGAATCCACATCCAACCCCTATATCTCAAGTTCAAGTTCAAGTTTATTGGCAGAAAAACTCTGTTGAGCATGCCCATTTACAAGGAGGTCCTGATTAACAACAGGACATTACACAAGCATATGCAAAAGTAATATGCATTAAACACATAAATAATACATGAGAAGAAAATAGGACAATGATATTTACATCATACATACTTACATCATACATACATAGGTGCACTAAAGCAAGGAGACAAATAAATGGTTAACTCTGGTAACAAGATAGTATCTCGTGAGGGAAGTAGAAACTACAAGGCCAGCAAGGAAAGTAAAGCTAGTGGCACAGACGGGAGGGATAAGGTCAGAGGAAGGGGGGACAGAGGATCGTAGGATGGAGATAGGAGGGGCAGACAAGAAGGTGGAGGGTGGGAAAAATGAATATAACAGGGTGGCTATGTTGGCTGGGGCAAGGGCACTATGGAGATGGTGGGGAGAGGAGGTAGAGATAGAATGCAAAGAAAAGATAGCTGTGAATAAGGGCAGGGACTGTTGAGTGACGATAGTGCGGATACAGACCAGGGTAGATTGTGTGGTGATGGTAGTGTAACATGGAGAGAGGAAGAAGAGAGATGAGGATAATGGAAAGTCACTTAGGGGTGAGGGAGTGGGGTGGACAAGAGGATAGAAGAGTCACTGCAATAGACCAGGCAGGGAGAAGACATTTATCAACCGTAGTTACCGAAATCCCATAGGGTTGTCATAAACAAGTCTTTTGAAGCTATTCAGGGATCAAGCATTGCAGTTTGAGCCTGGATTGGGCTTCATTCCAGGCAGCCGGAGGGCATGGCTTATAGCCATGTTTCCAAACCAGGCAACGGAGGGTGGATCGTCTAGCATAATGAAGGAGTTACTGCGTGAGGGGTAGGGGCAGGTAATTTGTTGAAAGAGGTTGGAAATATAGGGGCAGTTTTGACAGCAGGGCTTTTAGAGCCAGGTGACAGAGTGGAAGAGATGTCTGGTTGCTAAGGAGGTCCACCTGAGGGAGGCATACAGGTCACAACGATGAGTCCGATGGTGAGCGTTGAAATGAAGCATATCACTCTGTGATAGAAAGTGTCCAGTTGATGTAGCAGGGCATCAGAGCATCTGCCATATAGAATATCAACATAGTCAATAAGTGGTATAAATGTTGTTCGGACCAGGCGCAGTCTGAGTCAGAATCGAATAAGATTTATTCCTATAAAAGAAGCCAATTCTTTGATGTAATTTCTTTGCAAGGAGTTGATGTTAGCTGAAAAAGTTAGGTGTTCGATCTAGTTCACAGCCTAGGTATTTAAAATTGTGGACTAACTTGAGATCATCACCATGGAGAGTCTTGATGGGGGCAAGAAAGCAAGTGAGATAGGGACGGTGGGCAAGTGGTTGGAATAGAAGAACATCACTTTTGTCTTTTTAGTGTTTAACAGCAGTTTGGAACGTATGAGATTGTGCTGAGGAGATCAAATTCTGCCTGTAATTCTGTGCAGGCTTCATCTACTGAGGATTGGATATGTATATCACTGTATCATCTGCAAAAGATGTAGTTTTGCTTTGCTGATGACATTTCCCATGAAGTCGATGTATATCATAAATAGAAGTGGTCCAAGGATCGAACCTGTGACCTCTCCTGAGTGGAAGAAGCAATGATAGGGGCCATCAGCCTTCACCTGTTGCGATCTAGCTGACACAAACAGTAACCGTGACTGTGAGACCTGAACCCTCCACACACTCTTCCCTCCTCTTTCCTGCTACCCTCATTCAACCTGCACCCTTGGCTTCTCCTCTCTTCTTACTAACACTCCCTAGTAGGCTCCAGGTCTCCACCTCAGCACTTCACCCCAATGAGTCTAGCCTCTCTATGAGTGCACTCTTAGCAGTTAAGACAAAAGAACTGCTGCCCACCAAGTTCTTGCCTCCTTGCATATAGTATTTGTTAATTATTTCACAGATTATATCATCCTCTGTTCCCTACCTGATTTGCTCTATACCTGTAGATCCTCAAGTTCACTTAAACTTCTTGTCAACCTAGCCTGCTATAAACTATGAATCTGTATATTTTAACTTATGTAATCCCTATTATTGTAATTATGTAACCTCTGTTACCTGATGTGCTCATGTTTTTCTAAGGCATGGAATTGAATCTGCTTATGTACTTGTAACCATTGTAAATGATGTTATGCTCATGTATTACTATGACATAGAACCTCTGTAAAGTGCCTTTGGCTCAAAGGCACTTCTAGAAAATAAATAAATAAATAAATAAATAAATAAATAAATAAATAAGTGTCGAACCATGGACGGTGCAGTGCTGGAGATTCCATGCCAGTTCAATAAATCGAGGACTAGAGCATGACCGACTTTGTCGAATGCTTTGCTGAGGTCCAGGAAGACTGCCGCTGTGACTTGTTTCCTGTCCATTGCAAGGAACTAGTCATTTGTAACAGAGGCTAGAGCTGAAGTAATACTATGGGAAGGATGAAATCCTGATTGGGCTGGGTCTTTAAGGTTTGCTTTCTCAAGGTAGTTTCTAATTTGTGTATTTACCAACTTCTCAAGGAGCTTAGAGAGCAGAGGCAGAATGGAAATATGTTGGTAATTAGGTCACCAGACTTAAATAGCAGAAGTACCTGAGCTATTTTCCAAGCCCCAGGGCAGTGCTGGAGATAATGGAGAGTTAAATTAGTGTAAGATGGGGGCCGTGAGGTACTAGAAGCCGAGTTTGAGGAAGTATGATTCTAAACCGTCAGAACCTGCACCTTTATTAACCTTTAGGTGGAGAAGAAGGTCTTCCACCTCTTTGTACTGGAATGGGGAGAAGGCAAAGACTGAGCTGTGAGGCATTGGGGAATGTGGGAGCATTGGGGACAAGGTAGGCAGTTTTATGGAGTTTAACGCAAGACTGGTGGTAGAGAAGTACTCATTAAAGCAGAGTAGAATACCGGATTTATCAGAGATGGTACTGTCCTTGTAGGAGATCACCCCAGGTAATGAGGATGATTTTTTATTGCCTTCAACAGACTTAATGATACACCAGAACATACTGAGTTACCTTAGCAGTACCAAAGGCTGACAGGTAAAATTTGCCTTTTGTCCCTTATTCTTTGGTGCAATTGTTACAACAGGCTCTAAAAGCTGCCCAGTCAGAAGGGAGGTTGTTCTGCCTGGCTGTAGCCCAGAGGTGATCCCTCCCATTTAGCAAGGCCCTAGCTTGGCTGTGAACCAGGGGCAGCAGAACTCCATACTCTGTGTTTTATCATAGGGGCATGTCTGTCGATGATGGTGGTTAGGATGTTGTTGAAGAACAAAATCACATCATTGATATTGGAAGCCAGGTAGAAATCAGTCCAATTAATGAACCTGAGGTCCGACAGGTAGTTAGATTGAACTTACGAAGACTCCTTCTCAAGAAAGCCTATTGGCTGACTTGAGTGTGGGTTGTCCTCTAACACAGGCCACGTGCTAAGGATCGCTAGTGTCATTGTGAAAAATAGCAGTGTAAGTGATTTTATGGGGTCTGTTAGGTAGGATTAGATCAATCAATAACTTGTTAGTGGAGAATTTATGAAGTGGTCGGTGATATCAGTTACTAGTTGAGTGAAGCGGCATCATCACAGAATTCTTTAAGTTGAGAGCTTTTGTTGCACGTTTTTTGCCTGTCGAGATTTAAATCTCCAACTATGATAATCTCATTCTGCCTTTGTCGGCAACATCTTGTAAGTAACTTAGGAGCTGAAGGCCCGCAGAGGGTGGCCTGAAGCAACCTATTATTGTCAGGGTTTCAATGGGTGATAGAAAAAGTTTAATGTCAGGGGTTTGAACTCCTTCAGTGTACTGGCAGAAGCATAGTCAGAGACTGTAAACTTATCCTTGATGTAAATTGCCACGCCCTCCTGGTTTCTCTGTCACTGTGGAAGAGGTAGTAGGTGCAAAAGATATAGTGGTGTCAGGAATGTTTTTTTCAGCCAAGTTTCTGTTAGTACCAAAATATCTGGGTCTGTGTGGGAGATCCATGGCTGGATCAGGTCTAATTTTTCAGTAGACTGCATACATTAAGATGCAGGCATTTCAGACCCTTTGGTGATTGCGAGGTCAGGGGGAGGCTAGCGACTGCAATGGACCAGGATTTAATTCGACATGACCTGCACAGATTAGCAGCAGGAAGGTTATGTATTTGACCCACCTACAGAGTAGTTTAGTTTTGCTTGGAAGTGGGTGCCTAGAAGAGGAGTAGATTTGGGCTACGAGGGTGCCAGTATAGCAGAGAGTGGAGGGTATAAGGCATAGAGAGCCACTGAACTCGGAGGGAATGAGGGTGTCAGGCTGCAAGGACTAATGCCAGAATTGTCATGGGAGGGTCCCAAAGGAGGTAAAACATTGAGAGAGTGAGATAACATAGTTAAAGGGAGGGAACTCTGATGATGTGGTCGAGGCAGGATGTGGTGGTGTGTGGGTGAGAGATAAGATGGAGCAGAGGAACAGTAGGGTGGAGAGCGAAAAAATGGTGTGGGTGTGAATGTGCCACTGCATGGTATTGCGATGCACCTCCTAGCAAGGTGCAGAGGGGCACCAGATCTCAAAAGTAGCATAGTGTACAAGAATGAGTTAGTACTGCTGTGATTATAGAAATTCATGAACTGTGGGGACTAGGGCTAGTACAAATGCTGGCTGCAAAGTGGCAAGAACAAAGTGTGATAAGAATAGAACCAAAAGAAACAGTTCCAGTGGAGAGAAAATAGCCTCTCAGAGGCACAGAGGCTTAAAGAGTAAGCGTGTTGTGGATGGACAGAAAGACACTTATAGAATAGGCGGAGACACTATTGGCTTAACAGGAAGGCAGGTCTAGGACACTTTTGTGTGAGCAGTGCTGGGTGAGAACAGCTGACCAGAGAGGAAGCTTTAAGAGAGAGGGAGATCAACAAAGGGAGTGGGGGAGACAGAAAGCTTTAAGCTCCACAGCTCTAGTACTGGGAACCAATGGGAACAGGATAGGGCAGGGAAGGGAGGAGCTTAAGTTTATTTAAAGGTGGCCTGAGAGGGGCAGGGGTGGGCAAAATTTGGCAGCAGAAGCAGCAGCTGTGGAGGCCGGGCTGTGTATAGGCCATACCTGATGCTTGTTTCCAGGGGCCAGTGGCAGCAGGCTCCTTGGCACTGGAGGCGCACAGTGGTGTCCAGACGGCAGGAGGTAAACCACAGATGGTGATACGTAGCCTAGTGGGCTACAAGGATGCCTGTTGAAAGAGGGACAGGACAGGGATTTATAGCACTCCAAAGTGGTGGAAGTGAAACTAAGATTAGCACAGAGACAAAAGAGCTGCAATTTACTAAAGGCGGCCAAATAAGGGGCAGAAAGCAGGCTAGGCACCAGCTCTGTAACTGAGATTTGTAAAACAAGGGGTCACAGTCGGGAGGGCTAAACAAAGGAGAAATTAAATTGGTAACTGCACTGGATTAAATACAATAAATCAGCAGGCTATGGAGACTTTTGGCAAAGAAATCTTGAACCCTGAATCCTGTACTCTAAATCCTGTACACTAATAAACTTAGACACAGCGACTGAAGTAACAGGTTAAACACAACACAAAAAATGACTGTAAGCAGTACGGGAAAAATCGGTAGAGGGAAGCTGCGTGGAACAACTATCTGTCATGGTATCAGCTGTTTCCACTTTGACCTGAGGAAGAGGGTTTTATCTCTTGAAAGCTAGTCTTTCAAATAATTTTGTTAGTCCAATAAAGATATCAGCTGCAACATATTTGTTGTTTTTTTCTCACCGTATTGGACAATGTGCACTTTCTGTTTTAAAGCTGGAATTTTCTGCAGCACACTTATTTATCTGTGTACTCTCCTGTGATTATTTACTGTATCTTTTAAATTATTTTATTTGTTGGAGTGATGTGGGGAAGGGGAGGATTGGTTTTCTGTGGTTGTTTTTCCTCAGTTGATTTTATGGGGTTGTGTGACTGGGGTGTGTGAATGTTTAATTAAAAATGTATAGTAGAGTAAGTGGTGGTGTGAGTGGATTTGTGGATTGTTTTATTGATTAGGACACCAGGCTCCCTTCAGTTTGGGCTGGTGGGCCAGGCAAAGTGTTGGGACCATGGCCTCATGCAAATTACCTACGGTGCTTCTTTGCTTTGCAACCTCCACCCTTTACCATCCTCCCAGTCCTTCCATTGAAGCTAGATATTGCAGGGAGGTTGGAATTATGAGAAGGCAGATGGTTCAATGGTGGTGGAAAGCAGCTGAGGTAGGGAGGTCAGTAGCATTGAGGTTGTCAGGTGCAGGAGACACCCTGGGTTTAAGAGCCTAGAATGAGGCCAGACTTGTTTGGTCTCCATACCCAGGGTCCCACTGGACTGAGTGGGCAGGCAGCCAGAGGGCCATCCACATCCTCTAATCCTTTATGGACAGTGCTTTGCAATGCCACATTGATAAGGAACAAGACCGCCATTTTGTGGACATGATTTCTTCTATCAACCTGGCTTGCATTACAGAGATCTGGCTGGGTGACGATGCTGGCCCAGTTCTAGAGGCAGCTGTCCCTGCTGGGTACTCCATAGTGCACTGCCCGAGGAAGGACCACAGGAGTGGGGAGTGGCCATAGTTTTTAGATCCAGCCTGGGCTTCAAATGCATCTGGTTGGTAATTCCAGAACTTTTTAAGCATTGCCATGCTAAGGGGTCTAGGTGCAGGCTGCAGGATTCTCCTCATATGCTGACTGCCCAGGTCGGGGAGAATTCCTGCAGGAGTTGGTGGACTTTGTCATTGACTGTAGGTTGGAGTCCCCCAGGTGTTTAATCCTGGGGACTTCAATCTGCTAGTTGACAACTAATCCTTGCATTTTGGTTATGACCTCCTCCAGTTGATGTCTTTCTGGGCCTGGCACAATTAGTTGCTTCTATGACCCACCAACACTGTTACATGCGACCTGGTGTTCCAGCTGGGTCTTGAGGTTAATAGCCTCAAGATTGATCAGGTCTTGTGGTCTGACTATTGCACCATGAGGATCACGTTTTGGGCCCCTGGAAATCCTTCCTCTGTGGAGATGGTCAGCTACCACCCTTTAAGGGGCTTGAGCCCAGATGGACCATTGGCATTAGCTGATCTATCTAGAGTGGATGTGGCATGTGTAATTGGTGCCAGTGAGGCAGTGGCCACCTACAACAGGGTGGTATCTGAAGCACTGGATGCCATCGCCTCCAGCTTGTATATGACCCAAATCTTCTCACTTGAGATCCCTCATTTGATAGGGATCTCAAGGCAATGAAGATCAAGAGTTGGAAGTTGTAACATTGCTGGTGGAAGACCCAGTTAGAGGCCAACAAACTGGCCCTGAGTGCTCACTATGGTGATAAGGTACCAGGAGGCAATTTCCATAAAAAGGCAGAATTCTGTCAGGGAAATTGCAGCAGGGAAAAACAGACCTCAACTTTTTAAACTGTAGTAGGCTACTCCACCCTGCCTGTTTCAAACCAAGAAAGACTTTTTCATCCACTTCATGTGAAGAGTTTTCTCTGTTTTCTCTGACAGAGTGTCATTAATCCAGTCGGAGATCCCATCAGGAAGGTCTTTGCCTCATGGTGGTCAGACTGGGAGGAACAGAGGCACTCCACCAATCTAGGAGGAGTTTAGGCCAATGGAGGGTGGCTGAGGTCACTGAGGTGATTTTAAAGCTGAAGCACACATATTGTGAACTGGACCCAGCCCTGACGCATTTCTTAATGGGATGCACCAAGGCTGTTGGCATGGTGTTCGCCAGGATTTAGGTGTTTGATGGTGGAAGGGGTGTTCCCAGTGGTTCTGAAAGAATTGTTGGTGAGACCCTCCTTAAGAAACCTTCCCTTGACCCCAACACCCTGACAAATTACTCTCCAACCTGCAATTTTAGAACAAGGGTGTTGAGAAACTTGTGGCACAACAGCTTAAGAATCACTTCACATCTTTTGACATCTATGAGCCATTTCAGTTGGGTTTTCAGGCCAGACAGCATGGAAACAGCACTAGTGAGGGTGCATAATGATCTGTCTCAGGGCTAGAGATAGAGGAGACAAATCAATTCTTGTACTCCTCGATCTCTCGTCAGCCTTGACACTGTGGACCACTTTGTGCTTTTGATTGACTCTGTGAGTTTTGTGGACTCGCCGGTGTTGTCATCAAATGGTTTGAGTCCTTTCTCTGATAGGGTGTAGTGGGTGGTGATGGGGAATTTTACCTCCTCCTCAATGTCCTTGGAGTACCACAGGGTTCGATTTTATCACTGATGCTGTTCGCAGTGTACATGCTGCCCTAGGTGAGATCATTCTGCAGTACAGCGTGGAGTTTCACTGCTATGCAGATGACATCCACCTATATCTGTCATTTGTCCCCGGAACATCCAATGCTGTAGGTGTGTTTAACACCTGTCTGACTAAAATCAGTGACTGGATAGCTTCCAGCTGGCTGAGAAAAACCCAGATAAGACGGAGGGTGATAGTGATCAAATCAGGTTGTGGGTGTAATGGGATACCACCTGGCTAACATGGATCTCTTCCTGGGGTCTGCTCCATGGGTGGCTTCCCTGAGGGTGCGATCCTTGGTGTGATCCTTGAGAACAGACTGACCTTTGAAGATCAGGTATCATCTGTAGTCAAAAGTGTTTTTACCACTTACAGAACATTGCCAGGATTAGGCTCCTTTTCCACCCAGGATCTGCTGACTCTGGTATACACCTTTGTTACCTCTAGGCTTGACTACTGCAATACTCTATACTTCAGAGTCACAGGATGGACCCTCTGCAGACTGTGGCTGGTGCAGAACATAGTGGCCTGGTTGCTGACGGGTCTGTCTAGGTCCAGTCATGTAGCCCCAGTCCTGCATGCTCTGCCATGGCTGCCTGTCAGGTGGAGGGTCCTTTCAAGGTGGGCTTGCTCACCTATAAGGCCCTATACAGACTGGGTCCTGGCTACCTGTTTGAGTGCCTGACACCTGTGACCCTCTACTCACTCCCTCTGCTCTTCCTTGATGGCCTCCTGGATGTTCCCAGGGTTTGAGTCAAGACATCAGAAAATCATGCTTTTAGTGTCATTGGGCGACCCTGTGGAATTGCTTCCACCTTCAGTCTGGGAGGCCCCTCGATTGGGGTGTTTAATCTGAGGCTGAAGGCCTACCTCTTCAGTCTGGCCTTTATGGATTAATCTCCCCAGCCTAACTGTCTCAGTTAACTGATGTTTTTATCTTAAAGCTGTAATTCTGAATTTCATCTGATTAAAATTTTTATCTAATTTGCCTAATTTGAATTTTTTCTCATTTATTTCTTGTTTTAACCTTTGATTTGTTCTATTGTTAGGTGCCCAGAGCCCCGGGAATGGGGTGCCTATAAATAAAACTTGCCTTGCCTTCTTATTACCCCACCTCATGTATGTCATGGCTGTCATTTTTTCAAATCCTGACCAAAATGTGTTTCGCACCTATGGCACAGAATGGCATTGCAGTTGCACAGAATTACAATTTTGGCAGGGATTCAAACATTTTCTGTATCAGGTACTTGAAGTGGGGTAATAAGATGGCTATATTGACAATTTGATCAGTGTCATTTTATAAATGGAAGCACATACATATATGCATCTACAGAGGATCATACCCTGCACTCCCACAGTTAAATTAGGATACTATTATACTACCTCAAAAGTAAGGATATAAATTGCAAAACACTTCGTTAATGCTCCAGTAAGGATCAAAGCCACAAACATTGGAAAATGAGGTGTTAGGGTTCACTAACCTCCCACCCTCCCAAACCAGGCAGGAGGAGAACAGGTGTAGAGGTGTGCCTTGGGCTTCTCAAGCCTGACACTCACCCATTCTCATAAAGTCTACACATCTGACCTTATTTACAGATGGAATGGGGTATTCAGCTTGAGAAGTCCAAGGCATGCCCCACACCTGCTCTCCTGCCAGGTTTTGGAGGGTGAGTTGTTAGGAAATCCTGAAGCCCTCACTTCTAACTTTGACCCTTAATGGAGCATTATCATAGTTTTGCAACATACATATGCTGTATATAGTCATGGAAAAACCTCCATTAATGCATCCATTAGGGTTGCTCCACAGTGACAAAAGCAGGGAAATTTGGTGTTATGGTTAAAACCGCTAACTGCACATTCCTCCCACCACACACACATACATGCAAGTAGGGGAGGACCAAGGCAACACAACCAATCACACACAACCAGCAGGAGGTGTTACTCATACAGTAGCAAGTAGAGAAAAATCCAACTTCAGGTATCATACAGTATTTCCAAACTTGTTCCACAAAGTTAGTTCACCTGAAGGTGAACCAAGCTGCTGTGACGTGAGACAACCAGTTCTGAGTGCTGTATTATATTGTTTTAATATAAAATGTATTAATGCCTCTGCTGAAAATTCAAATGCTCTAGGAATTACCTCTCTCACTCCTCCAGATTTTAGCTGACAGATGCAGGCCAAGAGAACTGCTGACAGAATTGTATCACAAACTCAGTCTTTTTAGAGACAATGTTTACTGGAAGACTTTTATTAAGGATCCTGTTTCTCTGAGCTAATTACAGAGTTAAGTTAATTTGTTAAGAGAGAAATCATAAACTAGGTTTATGATGTTAAAATAAAGGAAGCTAGGATGTCACATAGAGGTATAAGGTTGTAAATGACCCAATGAAGCCTGTGTGAAGAGGGCACAGCATGAGATCAAAAGAGGTGCCATTGAAACTTGAGTTATGCTAAGGTTGCAGAATTAATACATTCTGTATAGCTGTATAGCATAGATTAATAAAATTGCATCCTGTGGTTGTATAAAAATATATTTTGTTAGATATTTGACCAGAGGAGGGCTGGATGACTTCATCAAAAAGAGGTTGGCCAATACTGCTTGAAAAGATTATGCTCTTTCACTACAGATGCATTTGTATTTTATACTGACTAAGGAAACATCTGAGCACTTAAAACAGGTATTTAGAAAGCTAGACAAAATCTAAATATAGTTGTAGAAATTGCAGTGTTTTAAACCTTGTTTTGTTTAATGATATGTATGTCTTGTGTTATAAGAGTTCTGTATTGTACGTTTGACATATTATTATATATTTTAGTAAAAACTCTAATTTTAGTGCAAACCTGGTCTGTCTTTGAATTGCTTTCTTTTGCTAAGAAATATTTATGGTTCAGCAGACATATAAGCTTGTATGGTGGTACCAAACTGGAAACAGATGCATTTTAAATCTGAGGTCTTTATACAAGTTTTAAAGGGTTCATCTCTGAAAACCTGGTTAGGTACCTGTAGGCAAAAATATCTGGCCCCCAAAGACAGATATATCTGAGCCTGTGCATTGGGTATGCTAGCAAGAGGTTTACAGTTTGAATCCCTCCAGAACTGAGACCAAAGGTTGATCTGAACTCACAAAAACAGACAAGAGGGTTACCTTGTCTGTTACACTGTTCACAAGACTGCACTCAGAGGTTGTCACTTTGGGAGTAGAGGACCTGACCTGCTGAGTGAATCTGTGACAGATTGGTTGGCAGTGGTGGCATAATTTTGGTATCACAAGCTTTATTGTTCTGTCAGCTAAGACCGTAGCTCTCATGCAAAGAAAGAAAAGACAGTTTTATTTTTAAAAGAAAACAGAACTATATATCACTTGGTGTACAGTCAAGTTCCTACCTATTTTATTTTTTTTCTAAAGTGCAAAGTCAGAATAGCAGTAGTTAGGAAAGATGGCATCCTACTACAGCAGGCACACTGTAGAAGAGTTAAAACAGTTGTGTGGAGGACAGAGGAGTCCTGTTCGAGGTGAAAGCCAGTAAGCAGAACCTCATAGAGGCCCTGATGGTAGCAGATACCCAGAGCAGGGAGTCACAGACTGTGACTGAAAGGACCAGACCTCGAGTGTGGCAGAACTAGTGGCCAGTGAGGGGTCCCGAGCCAAAGAGGTGGACAGCAGGGCCACTGTCAGTGAACAGCCACAGCAGCAGAGGAAGGTCACCAATATCCTGAATCAGAGGTACTCAAGCTGCAAATTGAGTTACCAGAGGATAGAACTGAGGCAGAGCAACAACGTGAGAGGCGGACCATGAGGCAGAGCGAGAATGCAAAGAGGCAGAGTGACAACAGAGGGAGGCAGACCGTGAGAAGCGTGAGCGCCAGCAAGATGCAGAGAGAGAGAGAGAATGAGAGCGTGACTGCCAGCAAGATGCAGAGGAGAGAGAGAATGAGAACACTGAGATGCAGACCGTGAGGAGCAGGAGTGCCTGAGGCAACACGAGCTGGAGAAGATGTGACTCCAACCAGCGGCACCAGAGCAGGTAAGTGGCTTGAGTTTAACTGGGTCTACAGGACTGGGTTACAAATTGAACTCTAAATTAATAGCTGAGTTTAAGGACGGGAGGATATAGATGCCTTTTAAATTCTTTTGAAAAGTTTGTATTCAGGCTAAAATTCCTAGAGAGTCCTGGAGCTTCCAGCTATCCCGATACTTACCGGAAAAGCTCAGGATGCATTGGGTCACATAGACAATAAAGACAGTGATGATTACAGCAAGTTAAAAGCTGCACTACTAAAAAGTTTGAATTAACTGCTGAATTATACAGAGCTAAATTCTGTAAGCTCAAGAGAAGCCCTGATATGAGCTATGAGGAGCTAGCCAAGAAACAACGTTAGTTTTAAAAGCGTTGGTGGGAAGGAATTGAGGCAAACACTGTTGATAAAATTGAAAATGTGATTTTATTAGGACAGTTTTACTGGGCATGCCCAGCAGAGTTAAAAACCTGGCTAGAGGACTGAGATCCAAAAATAGTGCAAGAGGCTGCTGAACTCTCGGACTGCTATGCCAAGAGCAGACCTGCTCTGAGAGTGAATGGGGTGGGCATGGCAGAGCAGAAAGGAAAAGCACGCTGTCAGGGCAGCTAAAACCCTCACTGCCTCCACCAAAACCAGTTAGCCCCAGGTTTCAAAGAAAAGATTTCTCTGAAGTAAGAAATGCTTGTTGGTTATGTAAAAAACTGGGCACATTCCAGACCATGTCCAAAAGGCAAGCAATAATTTGCAAAGTGGTACCAGAAAAGAAGTGGGTTGTTTGTGTGTTCCTGAGAGCATGCCAGTGAACATGAGAGAACACATGCACCCAGTCATGGTAAATGGTATACAGATGCAGGGGTTAAGGGACACAGGGGCATCCTGACATTGGTGAAAAGGATCTAGTACAGCCTGGTCAGCTTATCCCAAACAAATACGTGACAGTACAGGATTTTGTGGGTGAAGCGGAAAACATTGCCGCTGACCAGTGTTCTCCTGTACTGGGGTGAAACAGGGGGAACTGTGCAGCAGGTGGCTGTAGCTAAAATGTTAGCAGTAGATGTGATCCTGGGTAACAATCTCCAACAGGGATGGTATGTTCAGTTACCCGTAGTCAAGCTGCAAGGGAAAATAGCAGTTCCTGAACCCCACAGAAACCAGTGAGGAAACCATGGAAAGGCTGGTTCCCCAGCCTGTCTCTCCAGATGGGAGACTGATAAAAGGTGGTTGAAATTTCCCCAGTAGCAGGTGACCACACAGCTATGGAAGATTACTCAAGAGGGAGGGGTGACCAATTGTCAGAGGGTTAGGATTGACAGTGATCCTGAGGGCCCTGACACTAGTACTAGGGACCCTAGTTTAGCAACTGAAGGGACTTGTCCCATGCCTTGGGACGGTGTGAGGGGTTTGTAGCTGCTCAGAGGAGTGACCCTAGTTTAGAGAAGCTGAGGCTTGGGCAGACTCTGAGGATACACAGGAAGTGATGGCAGACATAAGGTTTATTGGGAAAATGGACTTATGTATACACAGAAATCCAAATGAAAACACCATGAAACGATAGTCCCATGGATAGCCATGCAGCTCTCAGAGGAGAGGCCAGCCCAAATGCCAAACAAATTACGAAGTTAGAGAGCACAAAAACCTTTAGCACTAAACAAATGTTTACATAAAAGGCATAGTGAGGACCAAAACCAAAAGGGAGCATTTAAAGTAAAAAACACTCAAACTTTAATAAGGTCTTCACAATAATAGCACAATAAACAAATAGTGCAGGTGATTGCTACAAGAGAAGAAAACACTTTTCTCTGTGCAAATGCAAATGGTAACGATAACGCTCAACGGTGACACAAAAGGAAATGGTTATGCAAACAGTAACGCAAATGCTAATGGTAACAGTAACAGAAACGCAAACACTAATGGTAACACAAAAGCAAATGATAACAGTAACGCAAACGTAAGCACAAATGCAAATGCAAACAGAAACACTATTGCAAATGGTAATGGAAAAGCAAGTGGAAACATAAACGCAACACTAATGATAACAGTAATGCAAACGCACATACTTTGTGTCCAAAAAGGTTCATTCAGAAGCACAGTGAATACAAAAATGTGGGCATAATAATGGCCCTTGGACTGGAAAATGAGCATTTGGAATACTAAATAGCTTATATCTCAGGAACTGTACCACATAGAAAAAATAAAATCTCATATTATTGATGACTTTCCAGGCTAGTTTTGCACTTAGAATTTATCGACAAAAAGTCTGTATCTCGAACCATTTTCAAGATACAGGACCGAAAGGCATGGTGGACACTGTAATGTTATCCTATGGAAAAACTGTCAACTTCAGAGTGCGTAACTTTGGAGCCTTGTAATATTTTGCCACCAAACCACCAAAAGGTACATCTGTGGGATGTTGGCTTTCTTCCTGCAAATTGCAGCCCAGAAGACCAAACTGTTGTTTTGCAGCAGGGTGGCAAAGATTTCCTGTTGTTTTGGCCATACTTTTGCAAATCACTTTCACCAATCACAGCACTTTTGCAAAAAATCATGGAAGTGTCACATTTGTAACAGTATTTTGTGAAAGTACTTTCACAAAAATTTTAAAAACATATTTCTGGGGATTTAACCCCCAAAAAGATATGGCTAGCATCCTCAGGACTCAACTATGTGAACACAACAAAAATTGTGTTCCTAGAGGGTCCCAATTTTAAATGCCAGGCATTATTCTGAGCTGTAACTAAATCAAAAAATGGCTGAGTCACGAAGTAAAAGACTCATTTGCAACAGTAAAATGATCATTTGTGAAAATGTTGCAATTGTTGTTAACTTTTCCCATAAACTATAATGGGATACAGTTTTTTCTAATAACTTTGAACCGTTAAATATTTTTCACAAAATCTTGAAAAGCACATCGGGGACCCTGCCTGCATGTTTCTTGAAGTTTTTCGACTGATTCTGCGCAAACTGTGCGGGCTGTAGATGTGAGCAAAGAAATGCTCAAAAGTCAATTTTTTGCATTTATTTGGTGCACTGTAGCTCTGCAACTGTACATCTGACCATAACGCAACTTGCCAGATCCAGAGATCTATGGTACCAGACCAAGCTTTCCAAATTTTAGGCAAATCCTTCTTATGGTTGCAAAGTTATTAAGGTGCAACATTTGAGATTAACTAATGCATCAGTTAGGGTTGTTTCACAGTGACAAAGCAAGAAATTCAGCATTAGGTTGCCACCCTTGCACTTCATGCCCACCCCACCCCACCAACAGGCATCAGGGTGTTGTGGGGTCATTGGCCCTAACCTTTACCCCATACCATGTGTAAATAAGCTGAGGTGGTGCAGTACAGGAG
The DNA here is from genome assembly GCA_016271365.2 of Neoceratodus forsteri. Lineage (NCBI taxonomy): Eukaryota > Metazoa > Chordata > Ceratodontiformes > Ceratodontidae > Neoceratodus > Neoceratodus forsteri. Next base: position 132,683,859 of record CM028130.1, on the reverse strand, counting down.
AATGGAGTGAGAGTTAGGACCACGACCCCAACACACCCTGATGCCTGTTGGTCGGGCAGGGTGGGTGTGGGTCAAGGGTGGCAACCCAATACGGAGAATTCCCTCACTTTTGTCACTGTGGAGCAATCCTAACTGATGCATTAAATGGATTTTTTGCCATGACTTTCCTTCTTTTTAAGAATGTGCAATATAAATAGTGAATGGAATGTGTAACAGAAATGGAAGCGAAAATGTAAACCGTAAAGCAAAAGGTAAGGGAAACACAAAGGTAACCACAAATGGTAACACAAACAGAAACAGTAACAGCAAGTTGATGTAAGGCAACAGTAGCAAAAGTCTGTATCTCACTTCATTTCCAAGATAACGGCACAAAGGCAATGTGATCCAACAGTAGTAAAAACTCTGCATCTCACTTTGCTTTTGAGATAATGGCACAAAGGTGATCTCAGCCAACAGTAGTGAAAAGTCTGTATCTCGCTTTGTTTTCAAGATAACGGCACAAAGGCGATGTGAGTCAACAGTAGCGAAAAGTCTGTACCTCGCCGTTTCGAGATAAAAGCACAAAGGCTAATGTGAACCAAACCACTGAAAGGCACCTTCATGCCACTAGAGCTAACTATGCTTTAAATTTCAAGCCACTAGCAGCATGCATAGCGCTATGCAAAACGATAAGTGCATCATGCAGTATCTCTGCAGCAAAATAGTTTACCAACATGTAAACAGCATAATTCACATCTCCAGGACATCCACTCAACACCCTCCAAATGTCATATTAAAAGACCAAACCGTTCCAGAGATATTCAATTTTAAGTTTCTGCACCTTTCAGAAGTCTTCCAATACAAAATGAGGAAATCACGACCAAAAATGCAGTAAAATGGCAGAACTACTGGCCGAAAATCTCTTGACTGCGAAGGGGCAACATCAAATGCTTATAACTCTGAGCGGAACAAAATGTTTTCACCAAGAAAAACTGGCATGTGCCTTGAAGAAAGGGCTTTCTCTGTGCTAAGTGTCAGACCAATCAACCACACAGTGGCTGCGCTTCTGCTGACGTGATGTATTTTGCTATTTTTCCCACTGTCTGCTGACGCAAGACAGTGCAGAAAATAGCAAAACAATGTTTTCCACTGCACTTCGAAAAATCGTATGTACCGTTAAATGTCAATTGGTAAATAATTAGATGCACCATTCCACTCCATGAATACCAAATCTTATCCAAATCTCTTCAATAGTTGCAGAGCAATACGAGCATAAGACTAGCACAGTGGTGAAAAATAAATTTTGGGCACTTCATTCTGCAAAAACATATGCAGATGTCAAATGAAAATTGTAAATGCACAGAAGTAACATAGTAGAGCAAGTATTACAAATGTCACTGACATGCATGGAAACACTAGTGTTAACGCAAATGAAAATGATTACGCAGCCTGTAACCTAAACTCAAGCACAAACGCACGCAAACACAAATGGTTACACAAACAGTAACGAAAATGCAAAACAGAAACAGTTACATAAATGCAAATGGTAATGGCAACAGTGAGGTAAAAGAAAATAGTAACGCTAATGGTAACACAAACGCAAGTGCAAAAGGTAATGCGGTGACGTAAACGGAAACAATAACGCAAACGTGAAGACAAACGCAAGTGCAAATGTAAATGCAAACACAAATGGTAATGCAAACACTAACGGCAATGGAAATGCAAACACAAATGGTAAAGAAAACAGTTACGAAACGCAAACGTATCAGAAATGCAAACATAAACGCAAACCATAAGGGTAACGGCGCAGAAAGAAACAGTAACGCAATCAACAACAGAAACACTGCCAAAAAGCAAATGCTAATGGCAATGGAAAAGCAAACGGTAATGAACACGCAAAGGGTAATGGTAATGCAGTTGAAAATGCAAACAGTAACGGTAACACCAACGATGATGCCAAAGGAAACAGTAACGCAAACGGAAATGCAAAATGGCAACAGAAACACAAACGACAATAGTAATGCAAATGCAAGTGCAAACGCAAAGGGCAGGGATGATTGGTTTACCGCGACATGCGGTGATGCGGACGGAAAAGCGGAATTTGATTGGTCAACGGAAAACGGGCGCCAAAACGGAAACTGCCTTTGTTCTCTGGAGCTCCGTGAACACTACGCTATAAATTGCATGGTAGTGGTTGCAGTTCCTGTTTACGTTGTTGCTTCCCGCTCTTGCTTGACCCATTTTGCTCCTGACTCATTCCTGCTCAGAATTCAAAATGTTGCTGTCCCGTTGCTCAGAAGGACCCACTGAAACCCGGACAGTGATCACCATACATCCATTTAAAAAAAACAAAGTGAGTCTGCTTTTGTGTTGGTAATGGTATGTTGCTGCAGTATCGGGAAGGAAGGGTTTAAACTGCCAGAAGAGCTACGGTAATTTTTTAAGAATGTGCATTCTGTATGAGCCTGATTTGCTCGTATACCTCTCCTCTGACTGAATAAACACCTAATCTGTTTTTGGGTTTTTTTGCCGATCGATCTGTAAGGTAAGCGCTGCCATGTACAGTGAGGACTGAATGTTCGATCTGATCTATGACTAGAAATATAAATGTTTGGATATACTTTCTGAACTGTTCCATACAGTCCCCAAGCTGCTTATGTATACAGTTTAAAAAAAGAAAAAAAAGTGCATTGTGTCCGATGTGCTCAAATGGGGTGCAGAACTTGAGACTGCAAAACCCAAACTGAATACAGTAAACACTTTATCTGCTCCCTTTTTGTCTTAGTTCCCCAATATGAAACTGGGTTAATGCTGTAGTTCTGAAGCTCCGTGGGGAGGGAGTGAAGACCGGGAGAAGGACCAAGGCTGACTAAACAATTTATCTGCATGCTCTCGGCTATTTTTTTTTTTCCTTTTTTGCTTGCCCGATATGATTCAGTTTGATGTGATACAATGTGTGCTCTTAGTGAGAAAGACTAAAGTCTATTGTGGAGTGTTTGCATTTACGTTGCCCAAATGTGTGTCCTTACTGCTCCATATAGTCCCAAAGTTTGGTAGTGGACTGAAGCTAGATCTGTAGAGCTCTTGGGTGTTTTGTTTTTATGGTTGCCATATCTGAGAAAGTCCTTGTTTGCAGTCTGTGCTGGACAAATGTGTGCCCTTTATGTTTGGGGTTGTGGCGAGTTCGTGCTGGTGGGTTGGCGTGGGAAGAGTGGCCGTGCTGGTGGGTTGGTATGTGGGCGTGGCCATGCTGGTGGGTTGGCATGGGGGCGTGGCCGTCTTGGGTTGGCATAGGGAGATTGGACGTGCTGCTGTGTGGGGTGGGGCGTGACTGTGCTGGTGGGTGGGGAGCATGGCCATGCTGGTGGGGTGGGGTGTGGAGAGGAGCCATGCTGGTGGGTTGGTGTTGGGAATGTGGTGATGCTGGTGGGTGGGGTGGGAGCATGATCATGCTGGGGTGGGAACATGGCCATGCAGGTGGGTTGGCATGGGGAGAGTGGCCATGCAGGTGGGTTGGCGTGGGGAGTGTGGCCGTGCAGGCGGGGTGGCGTAGATAGAGTGGCTGTGCAGGTGGGGTGGTGTGGGGAGAGTGGCCATGCTGGTGTGGTGTGGTGGGGAGTGTGACCATGCTGGGGGTAGGGAGCATGACCGTGTAGGTGGGATGGCGTGGGGAGAGTAGCCGTGCAGGTGAGGTGGCATGGGGAGAGTGGACATGCAGGTGAGGTGGCGTGGGGAGAATGGCATGCAGGTGGGGTGGCGTGGGGAGAGTGGACGTGCAGGTGGGGTGGGGTGGGGAGTGCGGCCGTGCAGGTGGGTTGGCATGGGAAGTGTGGCCGTGCAGGTGGGTTGGCGTGGGGAGAGTGGCCATGTAGGTGGGTTGGCATGGAGAGAGTAGCTGTGCTGGTTGGGTGGGGAGAGGCGCTGTGCAGGTGGGGTGAGTAAGAGGGCTGTGCTGGTGGGGTTGGGGGTGGGGAGTGTTTGACCGTGGCACCACTGCTACATAACCACACCCATCAGTCAGGAACGGATCTCGTAACTGGAGTGATGGGGATTTAAATGCACAATGACTCACTCCAGTAAGGTTCAGCCAGCACCAGTGACCTCACCATACTCCAGCACTCAGCACACAAGTAAGTACAATGCATTTATCAGGCACCTAATTTAATCAATTCTTTTGTGAATAAAAACATTTTCTTTTCAGTTTTTTCTAATGAAGTCTGGAAACTCATTTTGCTTATTGCACTGCTAGGCATATAACTGGTGACAGAAATATGTTGGTGAAGCTTGCAAATTAGGGACAGACTGGGAGTGAGTGGTTGCAGTTTACCCACCCGTAAGTAACATCTGAAACTGCTGCTGTACTGTACATGGCTAACCACTTGGTATTAGGTTCTAGCATATTGGGAGGGGTTTTCCTCCTGCGCTCCCATTTCAGTAGGCTAAGGTATCTCATTTGGGGGATTTACCCCATTCATTGGGGCTTTTCCTCCTGCACTCCCATTCCAGTAGGCTAAGGTATCTCACTCAAGGGGATATCCCCATTTACCCCTCTCCATTTCCAATCAGTTAGCTTGATAACATTACTACTACTACTCTGAAAGACGATGCAGAAAAAGTATGATATAGGTTCTAGCATAGTTTCATACTTCTAAACTAATATGGAGGAGCACTTCGGTCACCATGGACACCATGCAGAATACTACACCACGACAGAGTCTCAGAATTTACTTCCTGATGGGGTAAATGGCAACCAGGCACAAGCTTAATATATTTTTAGTAAAGGTTGCAATATTTGAGAGGAAGCCTAAACAAAATGGGAGGAGGGACAAGTTAAAGATATATTTTTTAAAGTTTGCATATTTGGGAATTATTAATGCATGTCCTGAAGGAGAAACATCCAGCAGTATCAAGCACAAATCAAATGTACTCAAGCAAAATGGTATGGAGGGTGGCCCAGTGGTGCTGTGGCTTGAGGCACTGGACGTCACAGGTCGGGTCATTGGGGGCGGCAGGGAGAGAGGATTGAGCATCTGAGGACTGCTCTCCTTCCTGGGGAGGGATCCATGGTTTGCTCTGTTCCTTAGTGGCCCTTGATGGAAGTCGGCAGCAGATGTGGTAGCCACAACATGGGGCAGAGCTGCGGTGGATGTTGGCACACTTGTGCCATGGACATCATTGCACGTCTGAACACTGGAGGGGAAACAATGCAGACCCCCAGGCATTAGGGAGGTGACAAGGGCACCAGGGACCCACGCCCACATCCACAGTGCTGAATCTTCCCCATCCCAATGGCTTCTGGGGCTCCACTGGACAGACCCTCTAATCTGCAGATAGGCCACCAGGTAGGTGAGGTGGGCCCTTCCCTGGGAGGTGATTAGGGGCTGGGAAGTCCTTGTGGGAGAGCTAGAGGACGGAGGGTCACAGGTGGGGAGTAGAGGTAGTAGGGTCAAGAGTGCACCTCTGAGAGATGCTGCGGCATCTGGGAAAATAAACAGATTGTAAAAAAAAAAGATTCATGGAGGGTGGTAGAAAAGGCTCACCTACCCTGAGGTCCCAAGAAAGGTAGAAAGCGATAGCCAGCTCCTGGACCTTGCCAGGAGCCGATAACATCTTTAATGACTTCACCTCATCCCTAGTGCTCGACTACCTCAACCTGAAAAATCTGCTACTACATTCTGGGTCCCCTGAGCCAAGTCTTTGATTAGTGGGTGGGCTAGTGCCAGATATCTAGTCAGCCCTCCCTCTGCTAAGCTCCTCAGCCTGCTCGACTGACTAAACAGCTCATCACTAAGAAGGTGGTGTGAGTAGGGCTGGTGTGATTGATGATGAGGGTGTGGGCCAGGATGGTATTATCAGTAGTGACACCAGGCAGTCTGACCAGTAAGACTACCAAGCATCACTACTGACACTCCTCCCTCACGATTGTTTGTGCCGGCTCCACGTGCACTCCTTTTAGTGATCAGATGCTTAGCAAGTGGAACAGGCTGGATAGCATAACAGGTGTGTGTGTGTGTGTGTGTGTGTGTGTGTGTTTGGGGGTGACTGGCTATTTGAGTAGCCGCCCCTGATCAATGACTGGGCTTGGTGGTACACAGGATGGTACAGCAGATTCTTTTAACTTGAAGTAGTCGGATACTTGGGCTAAGGAGGGAATGTCATTAAAGGTGCAGTCAGTTTCTGCCAGCTATCACATTTGTTACCAGGAGGGAATTCAGAGAAGGAGTAAGTGGGTGGGCAAAAGTTTGGACTCAGGAGGAAGGTGACCAAGAGACTAGCCCTGCATCTGGCCATCTGCAGAGGAGGAGGAAGACTTCTACTTCCTGAATACTAATACTAAAACAAACAAGTATTCTTTGCAGGGACAAATATTTTGGAAGCCCCAAATTTTTGGTATTCAGGAATTAAAATTATTAGCTACTCACACATCTAGTACAAGGGACTGCTGAGCACTGAAGATACAGAAGTTTCTGTGTGAAGATTAGGGACAGTTGGAAGTTACAAAATGCTATACAAAAAGATGTAAAGAGCACCTTTCATAGCTCTGGTGCTCACAGCCACAAAGGACCCTTACCCAACTCCGAGTTTGCCGCTGTTAAAAAATAAAAAACATTTTTATATGGTGCCATTTTTGGGACAGAAGAGATGGTATTTTGCTCGAAGTGATCTCTTCTACTTTCGGTTTGGAGACACGTCCCCATACTTTCCCATGCTGTTACATCCCAATGTGCTAGTGTGGGTGGGGTGCCTCCATATTGCCTGTGGAGCGTGACCTCATGCTAGCATGTTGTGATGTAACAGTATAGGAGTGTGTGGGGTGCGTGTCTCCAAACCAAGAATGTAGAGGGATCGGGGCCTGCTTTGAACTTGATACCATAGTTCAAAACTGGCCCCTGTTTACATAATTAGTTTCTATGCTGTTTTCCACTGCTTTCTGTTCCTTTAGTCTGGCCACGAGTCATTGGGAGTGAGTGTGCACCTGCTTCTAGAAGTGGCTCTGAACCTCTTCTGGGTTTAGTCAGCATTTATCCCTCACCATGCCATATATCAACCTAGTTGCCCTTTCCCGAGTCTGTGGTGGTGGTGTAGACTGAACCTTGTGCTGCAGCTGCTTGATCCATGTCCATATTTCTGGTCGCTGCTCCTCCTGAGGTAGGTCCATCATCACAAATATTAGTACGCTGATGATCCAACTGGGGAAGCATGCTGATGTCAGTGCTGTGGGACTGCAGCTTAATTGCTTATGTCTGTGAAGAAAAATAAAATTGCTTGCTGCCACAGTATGGGTAAAATCCCTTCTACTGGTGTTTGCTCCCCACTGTGTGGTCTTCTCTAGTTTGTGCCCCTTTCTGCTGCCCCAGTGTGTGCCCACTGTGTGCCCTTAGCTAGCTGTGAGCAGGGGTAGCTCCTGTCCATTTGTTTCGGGGTTGATGTCCATGTTTGGTTTTGGCTGTGTCTGGGGAGGGGTGTTGTGTCTCGAAGAGAGGGTTCTAGCCATGTCTGAGGGGATTCTATCCATGTCTCTGGGGGATTCTGGCCATGTCTCTGGAGGTTTGCTGACTCTGAGCTGGGAGGGTCTGTCCATGTTTGAGTTCTCTTGACATCAGCTGGTAGTGGTTGCTGTCTGTGTTGGGGTGGGCTTTGCCAGTGGGGTCTCTGGGGCAGGGCATCTGGTCCATCAGGGTGAGACTGGGGAGTGGTGGTGGTGTGGTACGTGCTGGAAAATGGTTCTGGCCTCTGGCGATGGAGGAGAGGGGTGGATGGGCAGAGTGGCACAGAACCATTTTTCCCCACATGTGCCAGTCCGCTGAGTCCATGCCATGCCTGCCCCTCGTACAAGGGACTGAAATGTTTCTGTATCAAAATTAATGACTGAGGAGGTATGAAATCCTACAGTGGAAACTATTTACAAAAATCTTGATGTGTATGTTCATGTAGTTTCACATTATTGTGTGATTCGACAAGATGTTCTGTGGTCTGTCCTCCTCATTTAGCACCCTGGTCTGTGACCCAGCCAGTCCCTCCTGGGGCAGGGGAAGGTACATTGTTTGGTGGTCTTGGGGTGGTTTGCTGGGAATGTGTCTTAACTATAAATGCATTACTTTATTTACTGTTTTATACTTCTTGGACCTGCTTCACCCTGTCTCCACCTAAATATAAATACAGTTTCAAAAAGTCATTTTGGGTGGTCTCTGTTTGTGTCTGCATGTAGAAGAATAGAGGCGCACACACTCGGACAAAAAACTTTATTATGGGCTGGCAGTATAGCCTAGAGGTTAGATGAATGAGGTGTGAAAAGAGCATGATACATCCAGCAGACCAGACCTGAGTTTGATTCTCACAACCTCCACTTGCATACTATGTGACTGTGAGCAAGTCACTTAACCTCCCAGTGCTCGCAGGTTGCCTGAAAACAGGTACTTGTACCTAATGGGCCTTACCCAGTTACCAAAGACTAAAATAAAATAAAAAAATAAAATTAAACCACAACAAGTCAACCATGTCCATGTTTCATCTGTGCTCTTCAAAACTGTTGGATGAGACAATTTTGAAGTAGTTGATGGTGGGAGGGAGCATTCACGGCAACCTGGGCTACCACAACCAGGCCCACCCACACAATGTCATAGCCAGGTGATGCTAATAAAAACACCAACCAAGTACTTACCTTTCAGGGTGGGTCCTGCATGGCTGTGTGTGGGTATCTGGAGGTGTCGTCCCCACAAACTTCCTGTGGTGTCTGTTCTCTTAGGTGGTGTGGTGGGACTGCCTTGGTGCCAGTGCAGTCCATGCTTGCTTGGATTGGGGAACTACAGAGAACACATCCCGGGAAGGGAGAGCAGTCTTCAGATGCTCAATCCTCCTCCCCTGCTGACCTGAGTAGTTCCCGAACCAGGTGTGGCGCGGTGTGGCGTCAATGCCTCAATCCTCCACACCACCAGGCCGTCCATGACAATGAGTTTTTAAAGGAGAACGACCAGCAGAGGAGAAGCCATGACTGCTGCACAGATGGGGCTTCACCTCTCTGGTCCCACCTGAAGGCACTAGATTAAATAAATAATCTTTGTACCTGACACTCAAACTGGTAAATTCTCCGGTGTACCCTGCATTTAAATTTTAATGTTGACCCAACCTTGCCCCTTCCTCAATAGTGCCCTTACACATGGAAAATGTAAGTTTATATCTCCAATGCGCTTTTATAAATCCCATGGGTATGCCTAGGGCACTATTGCCCTCTATTGTATTGAGGAAGGAGCTAGCCAGCGTCATCAGCTTGCAGCGCTATGAGCAAAGTGCTTCAATCATCATGTTCAATAGAGCCATAAAATGCCGGGTGCATCGGAGGATGTACCAGTTTGTATTAGTGATCAGGCACAAATATTAATTTTATTTATGTTGACTGCTGAGGGGATAGGAGAGATGAAGCCCCGATCTGTACAGTGGTCATGGCTCTCCTCTGCGGTAGAACTCCTTTCATGTCTTTGGCGCCAACATGAAAACTAAGAGGCTCCATTTTCATGAAGACCAAGTCAGAAAGTGGCCAATGTACTGTGGTGCTACTCCAATTGGTTTATTCTTGTATCTCTCCATTAGCATCTTCATTAATCACTTGTGGATTTTTAAATTGGATGCACTTTGTTTACAATAACCCAATTCAGGCAGCTTAAATGTTAGGGACTGAACCGACGGAGTCCACCTTGGCGTCTGGTGGTTCAGCTTAATTCATGTCTGAGCTCTGGCAGGCAAGCTTTGGGACATGGCATTGTACAAGTACTGTCGTGATGCCTCTGGGCCATCACACCTGAGGCCGTGGGGCTGCAGTGCTGCAGCTGCTGCCATCATACCTGAGGGTGGGGCTTCAGTGCTGCAGCTGTCACACCTGAGGGGTGGGGGCTGCAGTGCTGCAGCTGCTGCTGTCACACCTGAGGGGTGTGGGCTTCAGTGCTGCACCACCTGCCACCACACTTGGGGGCTGCAGTGCTGCACCTGCTGCCGTCACACCTGAGGTGGGGGCTTCAGTGCTGCAGCTGTCACGCCTGAGGGGTGGGGCTGCAGAGCTGCAGCTGCTGCTGTCACACCTGAGGGTGGGGGCTTCAGTGCTGCACCACCTGCCATCACACTTGGGGAGCTGCAGTGCTGCACCTGCTGCCGTCACACCTGAGGGTGGGGCTGCAGTGATGCAGATGCTGCCGTCACACCTGGGGGTGGGGACTTCAGTGGTGCAGATGCTGCTGTCACACCTGAGGGGTGGGGCTGCAGTGAGGCAGCTGCTGCCATCACACCTGAGGGTGGGGGCTGCAGTGCTGCACTGCTGCCATCACACTTGAGGGGTGGGGGCTTCAGTGCTGCACCACCTGCCGTGACCCTGAGGGTGAGGGCTGCAGTGATGCAGATGCTGCCGTCACACCTGAGGGTGGAGTCTGCAGTGCTGCACTGCCTGCCCTCACACTTGAGGGGGGAAATAGTAATGCTGCTGTCACACCTGCGGGATGGGGTGGGTGCAGTGCTGTTGCTTCTGTCACACCAGTGGGGGGCCATAGTGCTGCTGCTGCCTTCTCACACCTGAGATGGGGCCGCATTGTTGTTGCTACTATTGAACCTGAGGGATGGGGCCCATAGTGCTGCTGCTGCCATCACATCTTGTACCTAAAATAACTTTTCATTGGTACGGGATGGATGGCTGTACAACAGTGGAGGTCAAAACTGCTAAAATGCTTGTTAAGACAGTTAAAATTGTTAAATAAAGTCCACAAAACAAAACACGGTAAAACAGATTTTGGCTTGGCAGACACGGTGGCAATACCGTTTTACAATGTGCAAAACGGAATTTGCCTTTTCTCAATCACGATAAACCAGTGTCCCTGGCAAAGGTAATACACATGGTGACATAAACGAAAATGCAAACAGTAACATTAACGCAAGCGGAACGCTTAATGGTCACAGTACTGTAACTAATACACTTTTTTTTCCAAAAAGGTGCATTCAGAAGCACAGTGAATATAGAAGAATGTGGCCATAATAATGGCCCTTGAGCAGAAAATGAGCACTTGGAATACTAAATTGCTTATATCTCAGGAACCGTATGACGTAGAAAAAATAAAATCTCATAGTATTTGTGACTTTCCAGGCTAGTTTTGTACTTAGCCCCGAGTAGGGTCTAAATTTTTGCGACGAAAAGTCCATGTCTAGAAGTGTATCTGGGATCACGGGACCCAAAAGGTCGTCGGACGCCTAATGTTATCCTATGGGAAAAATTGTTAACTTTGGAGTGTCGGAATTTGTAGCCCAGTAATATTTGGTCACCAAACCACCAAAAGGCACATCTGTGGATGTTGACTTCTTCCTGCAAACTGCAGCCCAAAGACCAAACTGTTGTTTTGCTGCTGGGTGGCAAACATTTCCTGTTGTTTTGCCCATAGTGTCTCAAGTACTTTTGCAAATTATGACCCTTTTCCAAATAAAATCACAAAAGTGTTGCATATTCGAAAGTTCTTGTGACACTACTGTTTACAAAAATTAAAAAACATATTTCTGGGGTGTTTACCTCCCAAGAAAGACATGGCTAGCATCCTCAGTGACCGACTAGGTTAACACAAGAAGAATTGTGTCCCTAGAGGGTCCCAAATTTAAATGCCAAGCATTTCTCTGACCACCAAGTGAAAACAAGAGGGCTGATTTATGAAGTAAAGGGTCATTTACTGACAGTAAAACTGCATTTGCAACACTTTCGAATATTTTAACTTTTCCCATAGACTATAATGGGAAGAGTTTTTTTATAACATTTGAACCATTTAATATTTTTTTCACACAGTCTTGAAAGGCACATGGCTGCATGTTCCTTGAAGGTTTTTGACTGATTGCATGGAAACCATGTGACCTGCAGGTGCGAGCAAAGAAATGCACAAAAACCCAGTAATTTGTGTGTTTTTGGCACTCTGTAGCTCCGCAACCCGTACATCCAAGCATAACAAGACTTCTTGGGTACAGAGAGCTATGGTATCATACCGTGAATTCCATATTTAAGACAAATCTGTCGTACAGTTGCAAAGTTATTAAGCTGCCAAATTTCAGATTTAACCTTAAATGGGGTACTCAACCCTTAACTATAGTGGCACTACCGTACCACTATTTTATATATATATATATATATATATATATATATATATATATATATATATATATTTACACAATGGGGTGAGTGGTAAATGAGTGTGATAAATTATATTTTTTCACCAGGGTGTGATAAATACAAGACCTGACATTTATCACACCCGCATAAACCCGGCATAAATGGTACATTTTGCAACAATGAGGCCCCATTGTATATGTCGGATACATAATGGGCACTCATGTGATATGGGAAATATGTTCAGTCCTGCACAGTGACCTCTGAAACCTCACTCGTGGCTTTGCCATTCATGAGTATTCAGAGGTCACTCTATAGAGTGAAGATATTTCCATATCACACCGTGCCATCATGTATCCCATATATATATATATGTTCATTGCAAAAACACCATTAAAGCATCAGTTGGAGCATTAACATAATCGTTTGTTTTTATATATATGTATATATATATATATATATAATGGTAGCACGTAGTGCTACCATAGTTAGGAGTTGAGGAGACATTTCTATGTTAAACCCAAAACTTTGCACCTTAATAACTTTGCAACTGTTTGACAGATTTGGCTGAAATTTGGAATACTTGATCAAGAACCATAGGCCTTGGGATCTGTCAAGTTTAAGTAGTGTTTGGATATCTGACTGTAGGTTATTAAGCGTGATCTGTCGTCGCGTTTATGCTTTTTTCTGGAATTCTACGATTAAGCCTACAGGTCGTACAGTTTGTGCGACCAGTCCAAAATATTCAGAAACGTGCGGCGGGGTCCCCAATGTGCCTTTTGAAGATTTCATGAAAAATATTAAAAGGTTCAAAAGTTATTCAAAAACAGTTTCCCATTATAAGTCAATGGGAAAGTTAACAAAAGTTCAACACTTTGCAAATGCATTTTTACTTTCATAAATGGGCCTGTTACTTTCGCAAATCGGCCATTTTGTTTTCAGTTGTGATCAGAAAAATGGTTGGCATTTAAATTTGGGACCCTCTAGCAACCTAATTCTTTTGTATTCACCTAGTCGGATCCTGAGGTGCTTGCTATGTCTTTATTTTGTGGTAAAACACCCCAGAAATAAGTTTTCAAATTTCTGAAAAAGTACTTTCGCAATTACTTTCATGCTCACGAAAGTGTCGAACTTTTTTAAGTAAAGCTTTAAATTGCGACAGTAGTTTTCCATCTGTGGGACAGTGACAGTGATTCTTTGGCACTGCGCTGCAAAAGAACGTTGGGAGTTTTGGGCTGAAATTTGGAGGAGACGGCGCTGACATCTCACAGATGTGCTTTTCAGTGTTGTATTGAAAAAAATATTACAGTGGAAATTTACGCACTCAAAGTTGACGGTTTTCCCATAGGATAACATTACGGCGTAGCGCATTACAGAAATCCTTTGGCACCCTGCTGCAAAAACGGTTTGGTCTTTTTCCTGAAATTTGGAGAAAAGACAGCCAACAACCCACAGATGTGCCTTTCAGTAGTTTGGTGAAAAATATCACACGGCGGCAAAGTTATAGCACTCCAAAGTTGACAGTTTTCCCATAGGATAACATTACGGTACGACATTATCAGAAATCCTTTGGATCCCTGCTGCAAAATAACAGTTTGGTCTTTTTCCTGAAATTTGAGGAAGACAGCCAACAGCCCACAGATGTGTCTTTCAGTGGTTTGGTGAAAAACATTACAGGGAGGCAAAGTTATGGGCGCTCAAACTTTTCTTTTTCCCATAGGATAACATTCACGGCATTACGCGCCTTTCAGGCCCATTGTCTCGAAATAGTGCGGAATGCGGACTTTTCTAAGATACAAATTAGCCAGGGCAGTTGCAAATAATATGACTTTTAAATTTTTTTTATCGTACTGTTCCTGAGATATAATGTATTTAGTATTCCAAGTCCTCATTTTCTCGCTCGATACTCATTATTATGCATACATTATTTGTACTCACTGTCTTTCTCTATGCAGGTTTTGGGAAAACCAGCCTGTGGCTTTCATTACTGTTACTGTTGCCCTTTCCGCTTGCGGTTCCATTTTCCCGTTCACTTACCGTTGACGTCCTGCGCCACCATATGCGTTATCCTTTGCGTTTTCATTTTAGCTTGCGTTTCTGTTATTTTTGCCATTTCTGTCTACAGTACTGTTTATCTTTCTGTTTCACTTTACGTCACCATGCCCATTGACATTTCTGTTTTCAGGCACCTGTTACTATGTGACAACACATCACGTGTGAGACCATTCCGTCGCCACCACATGTGCACCCTTTCTGTTCTCATTGCGCTTGTGTTACCATATGTGCGCCACTGTTAGCATTTCTGTTTGCGTTGTTGTCCCTGTTAGTATGCCACAAGATGGGCCCCACGCCCCGCCGCTGCATTACATTCACTATTTCTCGTTATCATTCTGAAAAGAAGGGAAATTAGAGGCAAAAACTCTGTTTAATGCATTAGCTAAGGTTGTTCCACAGCGACAAAAGTGAGGAAATTCGCTGTTAGGGTTGAAAAACCTAACTCTGAATTCACCCCCAGCACCACACACACACACAGACACACACATTCAAGTATGGGGAGGACCAAGTCAACACAACCAATGACAGACATCCAGCAGCAGGTGACAGAAATAACAAACAATTGTCTAAATGTACTACGAGACATCCCACCCACCTGACCAGGTACTGCATGCTCAGTGGAGATCAACAGCAAAACTGAGGCCATGTACACCAAGCGTACACATCCCTGATTGCAGCTGCACACAGCGTACCACACTTAGTAGTTGCATGGCCTACCTACCGATGCCCACACCAGACCACACCACTTGTGGTGGGCCACCTGACAACAGAGTTCAAGCAAAACCAAGAAGTTGTACAGGTATAATATCTCTGATTATAACAAGGGTTTGAGAAATGCAGCTTTCTAATTGACTGTAAACATTGTAACAGCCTTATGTTTAGTTTTTATTAACATACATGTAGAGCCTAACTATATGATGAACATGGTTTAATGTTGTTTAAAAACAGTTTTATTATGATAGCAATAAGCCACTCCCAGGTATTATGTTAATGGTCAGTTTATCACTGTCTAGCGACATGTGGCACTTTCGGCTATAGCCTCATTCAACATTAAACCCCTACAGGGTGATTAACAGACCATTTAACAAACTGTTGGTCATGCCTTATTGCTTAATGGTCTTTATGAGCAGATACTCTCCCTCTGCTAGGCACTGCAGCAGCTTTGTAACACAGTGTCCCACCCATTTACACCATACACTGTCTAGTTACTGGAGAATGGCTGTGAATATGAACTCGTGAAGATGAACAGTGTAACTAGATCATTACAGTCATCGAAACCCTAGTGTGATTATAACTGACAGAGTCAGTGATAGAGATAACCCTGCTGTCCAATACACTTACCCCATTGTGAGTTAAATCAATACTAAAAGACATTCTGTTTATATCTACACCATACCTACTTGATTCCTGTTGTACCACAATTAACATAGTTATCACTTTGATAGCATCAGTGACAGAAGTGTAGCAAACCAAACAGTAGGCATACAGCCTGAGTATGAAACAACTGTTAAAAAAATCACACTGTGTCCATAAGTGGCATAGATCACTCATTGCAACAATAGTAAATGTATTACTATTTGAATAAGTTAGTCATCACAGATGCAATGAGATTGTCTTTATCAGGTACAACATACTCCAGTAAGTGCCTACAGGAAAATCTATCCTATATATATCTCCGATACAGGTACATCATTGTTGGCTCAGTAGTGCTATGATATTTAGAAGTTGCATGGCCTGATCCATGCAATTACAATGTTTCTTACAAAGAATACTTACTGCATCTTTAGTATTGAAACACACTGAAGGTCTATGTATGTACATCAGCAGTACACCTTCATCAGTAAGAATGCATGTGATACTGGCAGTACAATTTCACAGCGTTGAACAGGCAATCTTTCCATACGTTTACATCAGCCTCTCTATGTTGAGTAAACCATTGCAGTAAATGTACTACTATGTAAATCACCTACTAAATGTATCACTACTTTTATCTTGAGCATGCTAGTGTCTTGTAGTTAATTTATGTGCTTCTCTTAATTAATGTATACTCACTAGTGTTAAAACCTTTCTACAACTGTCATCATGCACCTTCAGCATTTATATTGAATAATGGCACAGTACCAGTTGTGGTGTGGTGTGGGGCATCGGTAGGTAAGGCCATGCAACTACTAAGTGTGGTACGTGTGTGTGCAGCTGCAATCAGGGATGTATGTTTGGTGTACATGGCCTCAGTTTTGCTGTTAATCTCCACTGAGCATGCAGTACCTGGTCAGGTGGGTGGGGATGTCTCGTTAGTACATTTAGACAATTGTTTGTTATTTCTGTCACCTGCTGCTGGATGTCTGTCATTGGTTGTGTTGACTTGGTCCTCCCCATACTTGAATGTGTGTGTGTGTCTGTGTGTGTGTGTGGTGCTGGGGGGTGAATTGGAGTTAGGGTTTTCAAACCTAACAGCTTAATTCTCACTTTTTGTCGCTGTGGAACAACCCTAACTAATGTATTAAACTGAGTTTTTGCCTCTAATATATATATATATATATATATATATATATAGATATATATATATTCATTGCAAAAACTCCATTAATGCATCAGTTAAGGTTGACAGTAAAGTGACAAAAGTTTGGAAATTCTGTATAGGGCTCCCACCCCAACCCACCCTCCCACCTTCCACACAACATCAGGTGTCAGGGTGTGCCATAGAGCCATCAGGCCTCTTACCCCATTCTCCTATACTATACCAAGTGATGGTTGAGCCTGGCGACCTCATGGCACACCGCGTCTGTTGTTGTGTGGAGGATGGGAGTGGGAACCCTAAAATTGAATTTGCAAACTTTTCTCAATGTACTGTGAACCCTAACTGATGCATTAACAGAGTTTTTGCAATGAATATATATTATACCTGCACGTTAGTGCATTTATAGATTAGGGTTGAGTAGGCACTTTAATGTTAAAAATCTCAAATTTTGCACTTTAATAACTTTGCAACCATTTAACGATTTGCCTGAAATTTTCCATGTGTGGTTTGGCACCATAAATCTCTAGATCTGGAAAGTTTAGTTTTAGTCGGATTTGTGGTTGCGGAGCTGCAAGTGTGAAAAGTGTAAAAGTCCTCAATTTTGTGGAAATCTTTACTCGTCTCCACAGCCTACATAGAAACATAGAAGTTGACGACAGATAAGGACATAAGGCCCATCCAGTCTGCCCATTTCTTTTCTACCTTATAAATGTGCCAACGCCTTTGCTCTGTCAGTGGCCTATCTATTCATAGTCATTTGTATTGCTCCCTTATGCCTATCCGTGTCCGTTTGAAGCCCTGCACTGTATTCATAGCCACCACTTCTTGTGGTAAGCCATTCCATGCATCCACCACCTTTCTGTGAAAAAATTTCCTCACATTCCCCTTAATTGGTCCCCTCTAATCTCATGCTGTGTCCTCTTGTCCTGCTGTTTTTCTTATATTTAAACATGTTAGACTCTTTCACCTTGTTAATGCCCTTAAGGTGTTTGAATGCCTCGATCATATCACCTCTCTCCTCCTTTGCTCAAGGGTATACATATTGAGCTCTGTTAATCTGTCCTCATATGTCTCCTGATGCAGTCCCTGCACCATTTGGTTGCCCTTCTCTGGACTGCCTCAATTTGGTTAATGTCCTTGTGAAGGTGTGGCCTCAATACTGCATGCAGTACTCAGATGGGAGCCTAACCAGTGTCTTGTAAAGAGGGATACCTCCCTCTTACGACTTGTGATACCCCTACTAACCACCCTAACACCCCCTAGCCTTACCTACTGCTTTGAGGTCTGCTTGGATGATTTCAGGTGATCAGTGATGATGCCCAAGTCTTTTTCTTCCTTTGTGACTGCTAGCAACTCCTCCCAGCCTATAGGTGGCTTCAGGTTTCTCTTCCCTATGTGCATGATTTTGCACTTCTTTGCATTAAATCCCAGTTGCCACTCTTCTGACCATTTTGCTAGTTTATCCAGATCTCTTCTCATTCTGCCCACCCCATCTGGATCATCTACTCTGTTGCAGATCTTGGTGTCATCTGCAAACAGACAAGCCTTACCCTCTAGTCCATCTGCAAGGTCACTAATGAAGATGTTGAAGAGGACTGGCCCCAGGACTGATCCCTGAGGTACCCAATTTGTGACTTGCATCTCTTCTGACTGTATACCATTTACCACCACTTTCTGTTTTCTGCCCGTCAACCAGTTTTCCACCCAGTTGACCAACTTCTGACCCACCCCGAGCCTACCCAGCTTATTTATCAATCTTCTATGTGGAACAGTGTCAAAAGCTTTGCTGAAGTCAAGGTAGGCGACATCAGCTGCTCCTCCTCCTTGGTCCACCACTCTGGTTACCCAGTCAAAGAAATCTATGAGATTAGTTTGACAGGACCTTCCTTTGTAAACCCATGCTGTCTTGGATCCTGTGCCCTATGGATTCCAGGTGTTGCACTATCCTTTCCTTAAGAGTGCCTCCATAATCTTGCCCACTACTGAGGTAAGACTGACTGGTCTGTAGTTCCCGCCTCCTCCCTGCTACCACTCTTGTGGGGCGGGATCACATAAACCCTTCTCCAGTCTTCTGGGACCTCTCCTGTGCTCAGAGACTCACTAAACAGTTCTGCTAATGGCTCTGCTAGTTCCACCTTTAGCTCCTTAAGTACCCTGGGATGTATGCCATCAGTCCCATTGCCTTAGCCACCCTGAGCTTAGCAAGCTCTTGTAGGACCCTTTCTTTTGTGAAGGGAGTAGTGCTCACCTCCTCCCCTGTGTTATGATGCTGAGCTGTGGGCCCTGTCCTACCTTCTCTTCAGTAAATACTGAGCAAAGTATCTATTTAGGATAGATGCCTTTACAGGGTCCTCCTCCTCACATACTCCCTTTTCTCCATTAAGCTTAGCAATACCCCTCTGGACTTTCTCCTTTCACTAATGTATCTATAGAAAGTTTTGTCACCTTCTTTTACTGTTCGTGCTAGTGTTTCCTCAGTTTGGGACTTTGTCTGCCTTACTGCCTCCCTGCTTCCTTAGGAAGTTTGGTATGCCTCTCTATCTTCATCCCGCTATGTTCTTGTTATATTTCCTGAAGGCCAGCCTTTTGGCTCTGACCTTTTCTGCTACTGTATTTGAGAACCAAAGTGATTTCCTTCTTCTTTGCACTTCCTTTTCTGTCTAACACAATGGGATGTTGCTTCAAGTATTGCATCCTTAATGCTTGCCCACTTTGCTGCCCCTCACCTTTGTTTCTTTTGCCAGGGCTAGCTTAACTCTGTCGGCCATCTTATCAAAGTCAGCTCCTCTGAAGTCCCATATTTTGCCTTGGAATGGGATGATTTAGATGTAGCAGCCAAATTGAACCATACCATGTGATGGTCACTGGCCCCAGGTGACCTTCTACCTGGAGATCTGTGATCCCTTCCTGTTAGTCAGTACTAGATCTAGGATAGCCCTGTCTCTTGTGGGTTGCTGTACCAGTTGTTTGAGGCCCTCCCCTGCAGGCTGAATGGTTTGTCCGTCTGGTCTGAAATTTTCAGGGTATAGTGGGGCTGGGTCAGGGAAGTGCCTTGTGAAGGTTTGGTGAAAAAATTTTAACCCATTCAAAAGTTATTAAAGTTTATAATTGTCCCATTATAGCCTATGGGGAAAAATACATGTTCTGTTAGAAGCACTTTTTGCTTTTGTGAAAGCATTATTTACTGCCACAAATGGGTATTGTA
Source organism: Neoceratodus forsteri (assembly GCA_016271365.2). Taxonomy (NCBI): domain Eukaryota; kingdom Metazoa; phylum Chordata; order Ceratodontiformes; family Ceratodontidae; genus Neoceratodus; species Neoceratodus forsteri. The sequence continues at coordinate 132,663,981 of CM028130.1, read as the reverse complement.
CTTTTGTGCTGCCACCATCTTGTTTTCAGTTAGCGGGTGGATAAAACGTGGTAGTTCAAAAATACTGCCCTCGGGGCCCTAGGAATATGACCCTGGCATTAGTCTTTCCACGATGCCCAGAAATATGTTTTTTTAAATGTTTCCTCATCTTAGCCACAAAACTTTCAAGAAATACCGAGGACTTCCACGAGCGTTCCACAGAGGTACCTTCATGAAAGTACTGCTTCTAAAATGGTGGGATTTCACAAAGTTCCACAGTACTTTCATGAACTCTCTCCCAGCTAAACCAATGGTACTTTGGTGAAAGTCTACGGAACTTTCACAAAAGTACCTCGGATAACTCAACCCCAAAAAACAGTTTCTTTGCCACTTCATAACAAAAATGCTGTTACGACTTTTGGGCTGAATTTTGCAAGGTGGCAAGCCCTTGTCCCACAGATGTGCCTTTTGCTGGTTTGGTAAAATAATTTACACCGCTTATGTGGTTATAGCATTCCAAAGTTGCAAATTTTCCTGTAGGATAACAATGTGGAAGTCACAGTGCTTTTCATTGGGCTATATCTTGAAAACAGTTAGAGATATGGATTTTTCGCTAAGTGCAGCTACTAAGCATGCAGGAGGTGGCCCAGTCATGAATAGAACTGTGGTGTAATTTTTTCTGAAGTTGGTTGGTTCAACTTTAAGCAGAGTGCATGGCTCCCTCTCGCTGGGCTAAGACACAGATACGGCACACCGATGAATCCAAATGAGGAAGAATCTGTGTATGTGTCTGCTGTTCTTACCTTTGCTGAGTGCACTGTGAGGCCTGCTGGCACCGTGCAACTCTGCTTAAAGTTGAACCAGTCAAGTTCTCTCATGGGGATTAGCATATATTTCCCATGATGCTTTGTATTATTGGGGTATGTGTAATTGTGTTTTCTTTAAATTTGGCCGTATGGCCAATATCCTCAAGGATAACCCATGCCTCAGGGCATTTGCTCTGAGTTCTTTTGTACTTCCTTTCCTTCTCTTCTCTATTTTGGGCTCCCCATGACCCAAACAAATAACATCCCCTTAAGGGTGGCTGGCCCTCTCCCGGGTTACACAGATATGGCACACTGATGAGTCCAAATGAGGATGAAACATGTGTATGTGTTTTCTGTTCTTAGCTTTGCCGATTGCACTGTGAGGCCAGCTGGCACTGTGCAATTCTGCTTAAAGTTGAACAAGTCCAAGTTCTCTCATGGGATTAGCATATGTTTCCCATGATGCTTTTGTACTATTAGGGGTATGTGTAGTTGTGTTTTCCTTTAAAATGTAGCTGTACAGCCAATGTCCTCCGGGATAACCCATGCCCCAGGGCATTTGCTCTGGGGTTTTTTGTAATTTTTCCTTCTCTTTCGGGCTCCCCATGACCCAAACAAATAACATCTCCCTTAAGGAGTGGCTGGCACCTCTTGGTGGGCTAAGACAGATATGGCACACTGATGAGTCCAAATGAGGACAAAACACCTGTATGTGTCTGCTGTTCTTAGCCTTTGCTGATTATACTGTGAGGCCTGCTGGCACCATGCAATTCTGCATAAAGTTGAACAGTCCAAGTTCTCTCATGGGGATTTTCATATGTTTTTCATGATGCTTTGCATTATTGGGGTATGTGCAATTGTGTTTTCTTTAAAATTTGGCTGTACAGTCAATATCCTCTGGGATAACCCATGCCTCAGTGCATTTGCTCTGGAGTTCTTTTGTAGTATATATAAATATATACAGTATTATATATATATATATATATATATATATATATATATATATATATATATATTTACATATTTATAGTGGCATGGTAGTGCCACTATAGTTAGGGTTGAGTACCCATTTAAGGTTAAAGTCTAAAATTTTGAGGTTAATAACTTTGCCACTGTAGATGGAATTTCCTGAAATTTGCTATGCACAGAGTGGTACCATAGATCTCTGGATCTGCCAAGCTTTGTAATGGTCAGATGTACAGTTGCAGAGCTACATAACACATAAGAATATGGTAATTATCCTTTTGTGCATTCTTAGCTTGCACCTACAGGTCACACGGTTTGTGTGACTGGTCCAAAACCTTCAGGAACATGCAGCCAGGGTCCCCAATGTGCCTTTCAAAGATTTCATGAAAAATATTAAATGGTTCAAAGTTATTAAAAACAATTTTCCATTATAGTCAATGGGAAAAGTTAACAAAAAGTTTGAAAGTATCGCAAATGCACTTTTACTTTTACAAATGACCCTTGTAGTGTCTCAAATCTGCCATTTTTTCAGTTACTGGTCACAGAAATGCTTGACATTTAAATTTGGGACCCTCTAGGGATGCAATTCTTGCTGTGTTCACCTAGTGAGTCCTCAGGATGCTAGCCATGTCTTTTTTGGGGGGTTAAACACCCTAGAAATATGTTTTAACATTTTTGTAAACTGAAGTGTCACAAAGTAGTGGTGCACTTGCAACACTTTCATTACTTTTTTGTGAAAGTGTCGCAAATCATGACACTACTTTGCAAAACTATGCCCAAAATAACAGTAATTCTTTGCACCCAACTGCAAAAGAACGGTTTGGTCTTTTTGGCTGAAATGTGGAGGAAAGAAAGCCAACATCCCACTGATGTGCCTTTTGCTAGTTTGGTGACAAAATATTAGAGGCTGCAAAGTTACAGCACTTCAAAGTTGACTATTTTCCCATAGGCTAACATTTCGGCATCCATCGCCTTTTGGGGCCAGTATCTCGAAAATGCTTGAGATACAGACTTTCATTAGAAAAATACTAGCCCCCACTAAGGGGCCAAGCACATAGCTAACCAGGAAAGTCATAAATAATATGACATTTATATTTTTTTCGTCAGTCGGTTCCTGAGATATAAGCAATTTAGTATTCCAAGACTTCATTTTCTGCTCCAACACCCATTATTATGATACATTCTTTGTATTCACTGTGCTTCTGAATGCACATTTTGGGGAAAAGTGGGCGAATTTATGTTACTGTTACAGTCAGTGTTTCCCTTGTATTTCCATGACCGTTTAGTTAGCATTTCCATTTATGTCACCATGTGTTTGCATTTGCACTTGCATTTGCATTACTGTTACCATTTGCATTTCCATTACTGTTTTTATTTGCATGTCCTTTGATTCATTGTGTGCATTACCATTTGCATTTGCTTAGGCGCTTCCATTTACATTTCTGTTTCCTTTGGTGTCATCGTTGCAGTTACGTAAGTGTTGGTGTTTCCAATTGCGTTACTGTGACCACAAACAGTACAATTTGTGTTTGCATATGCACTTGCATTTGCACTTCCGTTTCTGTTACTGTTCTGTTTGGTGTCATCGTTTGGTGTTACTGTAACTGTTTCCGTTTCAATTGCATTACCGTTACTGTTTGCATGTTTGTTACTGTTTACATTTCTGTTAGCCTTAGCTTTTTCGTTTCTTGTAGGGTTTCCGTTGTCGATTGCATTACTGTTTCATTCTACATCACCATTGCCATTACTGTTTGCATTTCTGTTTGCATTCCCAATTTTCATTTCACTCAGCCATGCAGTATTTGCTAGTAGTGACATAAAATCACATTGTGGCCCGTCTCCCACCACCACCACATTCCATTCACTATTTATAGTGCACTTTCTCAAAAGGAGGGAAATTCATGGCAAAACACTCAGTTTAATGCATCAGTTAGGGTTGTTCCACAGTGACAAAAGCAAAGAAATTTGGTGTTAGGGTTGCAAACCCTAACTGCACATTCCCTGACCCCCACCACACACACACACACACATACATGCAAATAGGGGAAGGACCAAGGCAACACAACCAATCACACACAACCACCACAGGCAACAGGAATAGCATACAACCATGTAAACCACTTAACCACACACCCATGCTCCCATCGGCTGTTGCATGGGGTTGTCACTGTTAACTCTCATCCGGACATTCCACACACCGCTAAATGCATATCACTACAGAGAACTGGATGTCTTGGGCCTACACGTTGCCACCACGCATATCACATACTACACATATGGTATTTTGGAGTTCACAAGATCCAAAACAGGATTTTCACAATCCTTGAAATACTTTCAAAATCACTTTTACAAATGCAAAGTGTCATGCTACACTTTTTGTGTTTGTGAAAGTATTTTAATAATGTCTCCAGTACTTCACATCTTGCCATCATCCTGCAAGCAAACAGCTGGGTCCTTTGGCCTGAACTTTGCAGGAGTGCAAGACCTGGTTCCACAGATGTGCTTTTCCTGCTATTGTGCTAAAATACTTAAGGATTACAAGTTATACTGTTCCAAAATTGAACAATTTGCCATAGATTAACATTGCAGCGCCCATGATGTCTTTCACCAGCCATATGTTGAAAACGAAGAAGGTACACAGTTTTCACTGCTGCCAGCTTGGTTCACCTTTAGGTGGACTAACCTCATAGAACAACTTTGGAAATATATCATACCTGAAGTTGGATTCTCTACTTGCTACAGTAAAGATGTGCAGTCATCAGAACATAGTTTCACAAAATACTTTTGCAAACACGAAAGTGTCATAAGCGGAAGACATGACAGTGTTGCATTTATGAAAGCAAGTAAAATAGTGTGCAAAATACTGTTACAAACATGAAAGTGTCACAAGCGGAAGACACGACAGTGCCACCTTTGCAAAATCATGTAAAATAGTGTTACAAAATACTGTGGTAAACACAAAATGTCACAAATGTATAGGCACAACAGTGTCACATTTGCGAAGCATGTAAAATAGTGTTGCAAAATAATGCCACAAACATGAAAGAGTCGAAATGCATAGCATGACACTTTCGGATTTCGAAAGTGATTTTTGAAAGTATTTCAGAGAATGTGCAAAATCCTGTTTTGGTCTTGTGAACCGCAAAATGCCATATGTGTAGTCTGTGTTATGTGTTGGTGGCAGCGTGTGGCCGACATGCCCAGCTGTCCATAGTGATATGTGTTTTGTGGTGCATGGAATGTCCAGGATCAGAGTTAGCAGTCGCTACTCCATGCCACAGCCCAACATCTGTTGGTGTGAGGAAGATGGGAGCATGGGTGTGTGGATTCATGGTTTAGGTAGTTGTATGTTATTTCTGTTACCTGCTGCTGTGTGTGATTGGTTCTGTTGCCTTGATCCTTTCTCTACTTGCATGTATGTGTGTGGTGGTGGGGTGGGGAGATGAGGAGTTAGGGTTTTCAACCCTAACACCAAATTTCCTCACTTTTGTCACTGTGGAACAACCCTAACTGTTCCATTAATGCAGTTGTTTGCAAAGAATTTCTTTACTTTTTGAAAAAGCATAGGTAAGTACATTGTCACACAAGTTGGTGGGGCGCAAAGCCCGAACTTGCACTTTCTGTATAGAAGAAGAAAGAAGAATCAGCATTTATATAGCACTTTTCATATATCAAAGTGCTTTACAAGCAATGCTAGACTGGTAGTGAAGTGACTGAATGTGTGGTGGCAGCCATATCGCATCATCACCCACACACACAGCCTGGATAATTGCATGAACTGGTTTATAGGAAGGAATGTTGGCCAGGACACTGGGAATGCTCCCTACTCTTTGCGAAGAGTGCCCTGGTTTCTTTTACTTCCACCTGGACACCCACCAGGACAACACCAGGATGGGCAGAAGAGACCTCGGTTTAACATCTCATCCGAAGAACAGCACACCCCAGCAGTACAGTACCCCCAATACTGCACTCGGATGCCAGCAATTTTAGGTGCAAGTCCAATCTCGGTGGACAAGAACCCATGACCTTCTGGTCCAGAGGCAGATGTGCTACCAACTGAGCCACGCTGTCACTTGACATAGCATCACAATATAAGTAGTGAATCACATGTATTGGTGGGTGGGCCTGCTCTCCCACCACATTGCCAATGCTGCATAACAATATACATCTGCCATACCTTTTGAGCTGTCCTGTACCTTATAATGGGATCTTCATGATCTCAAATGCTCACCATAGTTTTCACAATGCGCATAAATACTTTTCCATTAACTATAATGAGCATGTGCCACAATTCAGCAACTGTAATGGTCAGCAATCCAAAATTGTCACAGTTAAAGATCTATGATTCATCTTTCTACATTCCAAACTCCAGGCAAATCAGACATACAGTTCAAAGTTATTGAAGTGGAACAAACCACATTTCCATTCATCGATGGCATAATTCCACACCTGTTTAAGTTTTACACACCAAACCACTGCAAGGCACATCCAGAGCACTAGGGCTAATGCACCATAAATTGCAAGCCAACAGCAGCATTCCTAATCCAATGGGAAAACAACAACCACGCCAGTCAACATTGCCTCAAAAATTAAGTTTGCAGTACCTAAACCAGCATAATTCACAGCTGCAGGACATCCCTTCAACACCCTCTGAATTTCAAGTAAAAAGACCAAACCATTTTAAGAGATATTAAATTTTAAAGTTCGTGCACCTTTAAGAATTCTTTGGTTCTGAGAATCGGCTGCGACTGCCACAAAAAAAAAACTGTACGTCTGACTGAAATGAAAATTAGTAAATGAAGACATATACCATACCAGACCATGTATACCAAATGTTATCGAATCTGTTCAATGGTTGCACAGTGGCATGACTGGAAAACTGCGCAGCGATGCCGAAAAAGAACATTTTGCCGCTTCGCTACTAGAACCATATATCCAACAGAACCTGGAATTGGTAAAAGAAGAGATGTACCATAGGCCACTGAGTCAAAATATTATGAAAATCCATTCAGCGGTTTACAGCGCTATGAACAAACAACTGTGCAGCCACAATTCAACCATAATTGTCAGCAATCCAAAATAGTTACAGTCGGAGATCTATGACAAATCTTTCTACAGTCAAATTCCAGGCAAATCGGACACATGATTCAAAAGTTATTGAAGCAGAATGAACCAAATTTTCATTAGTTGAGGGTGGTATAATTCTGCACTTGTTTGAGTTTACACCAAACCACTGCAAGGCACATCCGTGACACTAGGGATACCTACCCTATAAATTGCAAGTCAATAGCACCAGGCATAATCGAATGGGAAAAACATCAAGTACATCAGTCAATATCTCCCAACAAATTAAATTTGAAGCATCAAAACAGCATAATTCATCCGTGGGACATCCCTCAACATCCTCCAATTTCAAGTAAAAAGACCAAACCATTTAAGAGATATTCAATTTTAAAGTTTATGCAAATTTAAGAATTCTTTGGTCATGAGAATCAGCCATGACCACCACAAAAATGTGGATCTTGTGGCCGAAATGTGCTAAAATATGGACCTGGTGGCTGAAAATTGTTTGACCACAAGGGAGGCAACTTCAGATGGTAATAACTCTGAAATGGAACAATATTTTTCACCAAACAAAAGGTGGCATATGCCTTGAAGAAAGGGTTGTCTACATGACAAGTATCAGCCTAATCAACCACACAATGGCTGTGCAGCACCACAGGAAACCCAGTGCACAAAGTAGCAAAACTGAATTTTGTGACTTACGCATAAAACTGTATGTCCGACTGAAAATGAAAATGTGCAATACACATAGTGAATGGTATGTGGTGGTGGAGTGCTGCCCTCTGGGCCCCTGTGCTCCTATCCATGCTGCCCATGTCTGTGTAATAACCATAACAGTAATTCTAACCAGAATGGTAACGGTGCCTGAAATGCAAATGCTAACGGTAACTGTAATGCCAACACAAATGTGAATGCAAACACTAACTGCTACGGTAACACAAATGGTAATGAAAATGGTAATGCAAACACAAATGGTAACGCTAATGGTGACGCAACACAAAATGTGAAAGGAAACAGTAATGGTAATGGTAATGTAACTGCAAACGGCAACAGTAATGGTAGCGGTGATGCAAACGTAAATGGAAACACAAACCCGAATGCAAATGGTGATGGAAACACAAATGTAAAAGGAGATGAAAAGGTAACGTAAACGAAATGCAAACGCAGACAGAAATGGCAACGGTGACACAAAGGAAACAGTAACACAAATGGTAACGGAAATGCAAGCCGCAAAACATAAACACAAATGGTAAGGCTAACCATAATGCTAACATTAATGGAAAGGCAAAGCTTAAACAGTAACAGTAATGGTGTTGTAAACATAAACGAAATTGGTAACGCAAAATGGTAACAGTAACTATAATGCTAATGTTAACAGAAGCACAAAGCGGGCGGAATGCTACTGGTGTTGCAAACGTAAGTTCAAATGCAAACAGTAATGCAAATACAAGTGCAAATGGTAATGGTGATGCAAATGGAATGCTAACGCAAATGGTAAGGGAAAAGCAAGCACAAAAGTAAATGCAAATGGTAAAGCTAACCGTAATGCCAACGTTGAGGAAACACAAAGTGAAGTGGTAATGCTAACACTAATGGTGCCGCAAATGTAAATGCAAATGGTAACACAAACACAAGTTCAAATGCAAATGGTAATGGTAACAGTGATGCAAACAGAAACGGTAATGCAAACGGTAATGGAAACGCAGCTTAAATGTAAATGCAAAATGGTAACACTAACCATAATGCTAACATTGACAGAAACGCAAAGCAAAGCAATAATGCTAGCACTAACAGTGATGCAAATGGAAATGCAAATGGCAACGATAACGGTAAGGAAATGCAAATGGTAACGCAAACGGTAATGAAAATGCAAACACAAACAGAAACACAAAAGGAAACAGTAACACAAACAAAAACAAATGCAAGTGCAAACGAAATGGTATTGTACATGGCACACAAATGGAAACACAAATGAAAACGGTAGCGGAAACGCAAACGGTAATGCAAATACAAATGCAAACAGTAACTGATAATACCAATGGTGATGCAAACGCTAACAGTAACACAGTGCAAATGCAAGCGCAAACAGAAATGCAAATGGTAACACACATGGTGGTGGAAACAGAAGCGCTAAGCATAGTGGTAACATAAGCAAGTGAAGCAGTAAACACAAAAGCTAATGATAGTATAATGCACACTCTTTGTGTTCGAAGAGGTGCATCCAGAAGCACAGTGAATACAAAGAATGTGAGCATAATAGTGCCCTCAGACCTAGAAATGAGCACTTGGAATACTAAATTGCTTATATCTCAGGAACCGTACAGCGTAGAAAAAAATTAAAATCTCATATTATTTATGACTTTCCAGGCTAGTTTTGCACTTTGCCCTGAGTGGGGACCTAAAATTTTGCAACATAATTTCGTATATCTCAAACCATTTTTGAGATACAGGACCCATAAGGCGCGGCAGACACCGTGATGTTATCATATGGGAAAAATCATCAACTCGAGTGCTGTAACTTTGCAGCCCAGTAACATTTTGGTACCAAACCATCAAAAGGCACATCTGCGGGATGTTGGTTTCTTCCTGAAATTTCAGCCAAAAGACCAAACTTGTTTTGCAACAGGAGTGTAAAAGATTTCCTATTGTTTTAGCCATATCTTACGCCAAATTACTTTAGCAAATCCGACACTTTTGCCAAAAACCACGAAAGTGTCACATTTGAGAAAGTACTTTTGACACTACTTTTACAAAAATTTACAAACATATTTCTGGGGTGTTTTACCCCAAAAAACACATGGCTAAGATCCTCAAGACTCGACTAGGTGAACATAACAAGAGTTGTGTCCCTAGAGGTCCCAAATGTAAAAGGCAAGCATTTTATGAGCTGTAACTGAAAACAAAATGGCCGATTTGCAAAAGTAAAGGCTGATTTACAAAAGAAACACGGCATTTGCAACACTTTTGCATTGGTTGTTAACTTTTCCCATGGATTATAATGGGATTCAGTTTTTAATAACTTTTGAACCATTTAATATTTTTCACAAAATCTTTGAAAGGCATATCGTGGATCCGTCTGCATGTTCCTGAAGTTTTGGACCAATCATGCAAACCATGCGGGCTGTAGGTGTGGAGTAAAGAGATGCACAAAAATTCATACTTTATGTGTTTTTGGTGCAGTGTAGCTCCACAACTGTACATCTGACCATAACACAACTTATTAAATCCAGAGATCTATGGTACCAGACCTGCATTCTAAATTTCAGGCAAATCCGTTGTACAGTGGCAAAGCTATTAAGGTGCAAAATTTGAGATTTAACCTTAAATGGGGTACTCATCCCTAACTATAGTCACTACCATGCCACTATAATATATATACACACATATACATATATTAGAATAAGTAATAAAATCAGAACACTAAAGCTTACTCCAAGGTCAAATTACCCAGTAAAAGTCAAAGGATAAAATGTGAAAACTTTTGCAGAAAGAAAAAAAAGGAATATTTAGGTTTGTTGTTAATTTCCTCCAATATGTCAAGTATTACTCTTTTAGGAAACAAAGCAGAGAGAACACGAAACAGCAATGAATTTACTTTAGTTGAAAAACTATAAAACGTCTTGCCCCCAGAGAATGAGATGCATGAAACAGATTAAGCAGTGGGATAACATGACATGAACTGCAAGAGTGAGGGCAAGAAAGCCTTTGTTAGTAATCCATGTCATCTGCTGGTATTTGACCAGGTTTGACCAAAATCAAGGAGACATTGTACCTTATCAAGCACCATAATGTACCAGTATCAGCAGAACGGTAGTCCTGCAGATCCACTTCATGATAATCTGAAAGGGACCAAATATATACTTAAAAACAAAAGTAAAAACACAAGTAATTAGGCAGCTAGAAAGTTTGAAGATGGAGAGTATTGCAATTAAATTAATTAGCACATTTCCTCCAGACTGGGGCCAGAAGTGGGGAGGCAAAGGTCAAATATCCAGGACACTGATCCAGTAGTATTCAAAGGGGTGATTTCTGTTGAATGGATGCACATCAGGTTGAGTGAATGTATATTAGACTACCAGAGAAGAGTCTGAAGTATTCAGACTTCATCCCAGATGTAGCATCTTCTGATCTACATATCTCAATCGACGATTCTGAAGATTTCAAGGTAGCATTGCTTTCTCTGCTACCACTTCTTCCCCTTTTTGGATTCTTATAAACTTGTGTTCCATTGTTAGGACTGGTGTATCTGTGTAAAGGACGTGATTTTCTAGAAATAGTTACAGATGCTGATATGGGTATATTGCTGTAAGATTTATTTCCATTTGTAGATATGCATTTGGAGGATGTGTTTTGCAGGCGAAGAGAGTCTTCTTGAGAGGGAATGTTGCAGGGTCAAGGCTCTTGTGATTGTCCCTGCACATGGATGTTTGAAGGGTGATCTGGAGACTGACAATCTGGATGGTTGGCTATGGAGTTCTGGTTGTAACCGTCATTTAAGAAATGCCATACCTGAGTTGTATTTGTAAAGATAAGGTGCTTTCCTGGTGCCTGTACCACCAGAGTTGCGAGATATTTCACACAATAAGCCAGACTATGTTGCTATAATTCTCTTATAACATCCTTATAAGCTTTTCACTTTCCCATCACTTTGCTAGAAAAGTCTTGGAAAATGTGTACCTGGCCCCATTCCAGTGCAAGTTCTTTCTCTCCTAGCTAAACAGATAATTTCTTCTTTTATTGAGTAGAGCAAGAAATATGCACTTATAGGTCTGGGTTTGCTTCCCTTGGGGGTTTAGGAGCAAAAGAGCAATGTGCTCTCTCAATTTCTAGGGGCCAGAGTCATTTGTAATTCAGTATTTCAGGCAAAACTTGTTGCAGAAAGGAAATCGTGCTGGTACCCTCCATTCCCTTGGGGATGCCCACAAATCTAACATTATTTCATCGCCTCTATTTTCTAGCTCACCCAGCTTTTTGTAGGATGTAATGTATGCATTTCTCCTGTTCCTCAGATCTCTTCTCTAGATAATAATATACAGAGTCTTCAACAGACTGCAGTCTGTTTTCTAGTATATCAGTTCTCTCGAAGCTGTTTGAAAATCTGTTTGTAGTTTTCCAGAGGTGGACTACATTTCTCCAATGTCTTTTTTTATCATTGCAAGCATGCCTTTAATTGATGCAAGGTCTGACTTACAGTTCTGGTGGGTGGTTGAAGCCGTGGCTCTGGTAGCTGAGTTATTGCAGCTGTCACTGCTCCAAACTGCCGTGGTTGACATTTGATGAGATGGTAGTTTTAAAACTAAAAAACACTAAAAAATTCATTAGGGTAACAAATGAACTAATGAATGAGATGACTGCAGTTGTTGTAGAATAAGTTAAAATAAAAGTAATTAATATGTTTATCAGAACCTCACAGGACCTCTCGATCAAGCTGCTATCTCCATCAGGTGCATGTGCACCTCCTAAGAGGTATCTATAAATGAAACACTACTCATTGAGTAGATATTTTTATCTGAACAACTTTTGTGCAGAAAGTACTCTGCTAGCATTATTAATTTTAAAAGTATTTGAATTAGTTTTTGCAAAAGTGAAAAAATTGCATTTTCTGCAGTTTTTGCTAATTATAAAAAACTAAAAGTATCTATAAATGAAACACCACTCATTTTGCAGATATCTTTGTGCTGAACAAATTTCATGCTCACAGTACCATGCTATTGTTTTTTGTTTAAAATTTATTTACATTTGTTTGGTGAAAAGCGTGAAACAAAATTAAATTTTCTGCTGTTGTTTGCTAATTATAAAAACACTAAAAGGTATCAATAAATGAAACACAACTCATTTTGTATATATTTTTGTGCTGAACACATTTTGCACTGGTAGTTTCATGCTATCATTTTTCATTTTAAAGTTATTTGCATTTGGTTGTCGAAAAAGTGAGAAAAATTGAATTTTGTGCAGGTTTTTTGTTTGCTAACTATAAAAATAAAGGTAACTATAAATGAAACACCACTCATTTTGTAGATATTTATGTGTTGAACAATTTCATACCCACAGTACCATGCTATCATTTTTGTTTCAAAGTTTATTTGTATTTGAATATGGTTAGTACTGCTACTGAGGTCGAAAATTCTACATGCTGCCAGCTCTGGCCAATCACTACCTACTACAGTATAAGTATATCCGGACCAACCATAGGTATATTTTGGACCTAGGGTGAGAATATGTTGATATTCTCACTCTAGATCCTAAAGCAGAATAACTTTATTTATTTATTTACTTAACTTTGCTGGCTGGGTGAGTACACTGTCAGCAAATGCCTTTTCAAGGTGCAACAGCACAGTCAAAAGAAACAGAACATGTCCAAGAGAAACCGTAAAATAAACAGCAATGAAGTAGTATACATATTTTGGTAGATTTACAAAGAGTTTGAAAGAAAGCGTACATTAAGGAAATTGACATGGAGTTGCATAATCCGATTGTAAAATAAAGGCAGGTAGCAATGCAGTTGCATGGGAGGTTGCAGTCTCGAGAGAGACTAAGAGAAGAAGTGGAAAGGAGAGAGAGGAGGAAAAAGGTAGCAGTCACATAGAGAGGAAAAGAGGGGGAAAGGAACAGGTGGGGAAGTAACTGCACAGCTTGTTTGGGTAGGGAAAGGAAAAGATGGGAATAAGGAAACAAGTGGGGGTAAGTGCACAGCTTGTTTGGGTAGGTAAGGAACACGGGTATTGGAGGGGATTAGTGGAAGCAGTTACAGGCTTAAGATGAGGAATAATGTGCTTTTAAATGCTTAGTAAAGGCTGAAGAGTAGGAGTTTTTTTGACAGGAGGAGTAGGAGTTTCAAATCCAAGCAGCTCAGTAACAAAAGGAGCGTTGTCCCATGTTGGTGTGAAACATTGGGAATATGAGATTGTTGGTAGAGGTAGAGCGGGACAAGGGAGATCCACGAACAAGATTTGGTTTGCTAGGTAGGCAGGGGCACCTGATTGCAAGTTCTTTTGACAAGTGTGGGAGTGTCAGATTAGCTTTAAGGTTAGGGGAAGCCAGTTTAGGAATTTAAAGGCTAGACAGTGGTGGTGTGAGACCTACCGCAGAGGCAAATTTACCGATTTTATAATATAGGTAATACTTTTTTGTAATGTTAATCTGCTGGTACCAATGATGACAACTGAGTCATAGTCAAGAGAAGGAGAGATTTGCCTTCAGAATGTGGATTCTGGCAACAGGTGTTAAGAATTGGTAAACTCTGTAGAGTGAGCCCAGGTTCTGGTGAAGGAGGGAGGTGGTGTGTTGGAGACAGGATTCAAAGGACAATGTGGGTTGAGGTGCACACGAGATACTTGAAGCCAAGTGAGCCATTTTCTGTGAGGACACAGAACATGGGGATAACTTGCTCAGGTTGTGCCTAGTCCCAAATAACATAGATTGAGTTTTCGGGAGGTTAAGGACCATTTTCTCATGAACAAACTAGTCCTGAAGCTTAGCGAGGCAGGAGCTGAGCATTTGGTTGATTGCATCTATATCGTTACTGTGGGTGAAAAGCACAGTGTTATCTGCATATGGAGGGTACGTACTTGTTTGCAGACCGTGGGCAGGTTCTTAATGAAGACTGTAAAATAACTGAGCCTATAACAGAGCCTTTGGGGACACTGCTGTTGATGTTGTTTACTCTGGATGAGTGTTACCAATTTTTACAGCCTGTTTCCTATGGCTCAGGTAGTCCTTCTTATTTATTAATTAATTTATTTGGAATATATGGATATACCTTTGAGCATAGCTCATTTACAAGGTTCCACATCAAAGAGGTAGCAATCAATACAATACAAACCAACATTTCAGGAACAATTTAGAAATAAAACATTTAAGGTTGTTGATAATACACTCAGCACCCAGGGGGTCATTTTCACAAACTCCAGGTTTCTAGGCTAATAAGATTAAAGACAAGTCAGATACATATATTCATTACAGAGGTAATAACTCAGCACCCATTCAGAGAATTCAGCAATTATAAATCAGAAAAGTTTCAGGGTTAAACAGGGTGATTGAAGCAACCAGTAAGGCGTTGGCAGTGTTGGAGGTACAGGCTGAAGGCTGGGGTTTTGGGGTGCCAGTGTCTGAAGTAGATCTAATGGTCAGGCAAGGGAGGGTGGTGGGTTTGACTGGCTGTGGGAACACCTGCATGCATTAAGTTGTGTGAGGTGTTGCCTCAAGGCAGTTTTAAATTGTGTCAATTTTGGCAGCCCAAGGAGTGTCAGAGGGAGTTCATTCAACCAGGCTGGGGCTCTATAGGAGAATGCCCTCATAGACTGGCTGGCCTGGCAGTGGGGATGAACAGGGCATTTCTGGTAATGCTTCTGGTAGAGTGGTGATTTGTGGGAGGGTGGTAGTAGTGCTTTCAGATGGGGGTAAGTCCAAAGTGTCTTCTCCCAGTGAGACAAGCTTGGAGCTTTATTCTGACATCAAAGGGTAACCAATCTTTGTCACAGTATAGATCATAGGAGGCGACTGTCAGTCTGCTCCTAGTACAAGGTGACAGCCCTTGTGGACTATGGTTCTTATTCTATTAAGGGTCATGTCCTAGGCAGCTTCATGGATTACCAGATCATAGTTCAGGGTAAAGTCCTTGAACCAAACAAGTGCATGGGTCCTGAGGCCAAGTTTGAATAACTTATTTATTAGTAACTCATGGTCGACCAGATCAAAGGCCTTGGGTAGGTTCATGAACACAGATCCAGCTATGAGGCCCTTGTCATGGAAGATGGCATCAGTGAATTTGATCAGGGCAGTGTCAGTGCTGTGCCCTTTTCAGAAGCCATGTTGCTTGGAGCAGATGTGGACATACTGCTGCAGGTAGTCCACTAACTGGCTGTGAACAATTTTCTCTTGCAGCTAGTGGCTAGAGTTGAGAGAAGTAAGACAGGGTGGTAATTTTCAAGGGATGTCTTTTGCCCTTCTTGTTGAGTGGGATGACAGTTGATGTTTTCCAAAGAATAGGCACTGTACCAGTCGAGAAGGATAGGTTGAGGAGTTTAGTAATAGGAAAAGCTATCTGAGGAGCAGCGAGTCTGAGGAATTTGGGTATGAAGCCATCAGGGTCAGCAGATTTGTCCACTTTTAGGATGGCAAGAAGTTTGTGAACTTCTGGGCAAGAGACCCTTTTATGTAGAAAAGGGGCTGTGCGGTTTACTTGCTGATTGCAGGGACTGTGGTGGTATAAATATTAGATCTGAATTTAACCAGTTTACAAAACTGGCTGTTAAAATGTGTTGTGATTTTGGATGGGTCGGTGTACTAGTACCATCGAGGTCTGTGGTGAGTGGGACGGTGTTGGAAACAGTCATTAATTAAGGTTTACTGACTGCCAAAACCTCTTGAGGTTATCTAAGTTAGATAATTATTGGCTTTTAAGGTACAGAGTTTTGGTGATGGCCCTCTGAGTGTGACACCCCGACAGCAAAACCTGAAAACAGACCATTACAGCAACAGTCGCTGTAATGGTCTGTTTCTCCTAATATGGCTTCTCTCAGTGTTCTGCCCTCCCAGAACAACTCTGACCTGGAGTTGATTATAATTAAATGCAAAAACATTGTATTTTGGGACAGCACAATACTAGTGCTGGTATTGTGCCATCGCTGTGCAGAGCGTTGGAAATTTTGTGTCATGCACAGGTGGTGCTTCTGAGTTTTGGCCCTAAGAATTTCCTTCTTGCATTCATTACTCAGGGACCTCTAGTCATTCCAATCAGAGGTGAGGCGGGATTGCCTGAACTTGTCCCAGGATCATCTCTTCTACTCATAAGGGCAAAGATGTTGCTGGTGAGCCAATTTGATTTCTTGGTTTAACCTTCCGTGTATGTAGGGGCATGCTATTGAGGACAGATGTGAAGGTCTTAATAAAGAGATTATAGAGGAGAAAGCAGAGAACCTGCACCTGCTCTAAAAGTACAAACTATGTTTACGCTCCAAAATGACACCAGCCAGAAAAGCTTGTATATTGTTAACCAAGCTTTATTCCATACAAAATGTCTAAAGAGGGACTCACATTCAATAATGACCCAGAATCCAGATCGAAATCCAACAGAGTCAAAATGTCCATCAAATCCATGAATTTGAGACAGAAATGGCTGTTCAATGTTTTGCCAGGAAAGAGCAAAAGCTGAGTCAGCTCCCATGACATCATCTGTGTGTTGTATCATGTTCTCAAAGCCTTTGAAAAGCTCGTGCGAAACATCAGGTAACGTCAAGACCGACCGCTCTTAAGCTAAGCAGAACGGCCTTATCGCAGTCGTTGATGTTTGACTCTGTTGAATTCGACCTGATCGATATTAGTATGCTGCTTTATTATGGAACAAAGCAATTAACAAAGCCTGAAACTTGCTGGACGAGGCCTATAGATGCTGCTGAAGCAGGTGCAGGATCTCTGTAGATCTTTTTGAACCCTAGCACTACACAGATCCTGGTGAGTCCCTTCCTTTTTTGCTTAATAAAGAGATACAGTGCAACATTGACATCAGGAGCTGTTTCTAAGAAAGACCAGTTTATAAGAGACAGGTCTCATAGAAAGGATGTCGGATCAAGGTTGGAGCAGTTTTAAAGAAGATAAGCCTGGGAGGGAGTTTTGGGGACACTGTTATGCCATTGGCAATAGGCTGCCAGATGGGCACTGACTGAGTCACTTAGTACAGCTGAGGTAAGGATTTTTCAGGCTTTTGACCAAGATTTAGTCTATCAGTGTGTAGTTATAGGTTCTATGGTTTAGTATGGTGGGGTTTGTGGAATTGGTACAGCTGACATGGATCGAGAATATGCTTATACTGCGCTTCATTGTCCAGCCAGTTCAAGTTTAGGTTGCCAAGTATTTGTAGTTCAGATGAGGGGATCTGACTGAGCAGGAGGAAAAGGTCATGGAGACCATTCAGCCCTAATTGGGTGGATTGTAAACACAGCAGAGTTGTAGGATTTTGTGCCCAAAGTGATTTTAATGAGTAGCCATTCACACTAGGACTCAGTGGTGTAGGGAGGATCACATATTTCTGCCTCAAGGTCAGTGTGGACATAGAAGAAAATTCACGTCCTTTTTGGAAGGCCTGGCCTTCCGAAGATGTTAAAATTAGGAGGGAGATTTCAGAATCACTATCTAAGGAGTGAGCCAGCTCTCATAGAGGGCAGTATGTGAGATCTGTATTTTGAGGTGAAGGCATCTAATTCGTGTAATTTCAGGACCACACTATGAGTGTTTAAGTGAATGATGTGAATACCTCTATGGCTGATCCAAATTTGTGGGGATGGGGAGGAAGTTGCCGGTGGGCTAGGGTTTGTTTCTACATCCCAGAGATCAGTAATAGGGAATAAGACATAAGGAGAATAAAACAGTAGATAATGCATGCGGGGGTGGTACTTGCTGGGGATATTTGCCCTTTTATATACTCACAGGTATGGCATATATATGTATATATGTATATGTATATGTAGATGTAGATGTAGATGTAGATGTAGATGTACTGTAAACAGTATGTATCTGTGTCTGTATGTATGTATGTATGTAACAGATAATCCACTACAGGGTGTGCAGTCATGATCTGTATTTGAACACACCTTGGTGTGCATTGTGATACATAAGGCCACAGGCCGAGTGTATTCAACCATCCAAGGTGTGCATATAGCAGACCATGACTGTCGTCCTGTAGTATATTTATCTGTATATCTGTCTTATAAAATGCAACCTCATGGCAATGTTGGAGTTAGAAAAGTAGTCCAAGAAAGAAACAGATAAGGCAGTTTTGCAATTTAAAGCAAATGTATGTAAATAATAAATACAATGAATGTTTTATCAACTTCAAGAAAAATGTGGTAAAAATCACTTTTCAGTTAAAGCATAACAATGTTAAAAGTGGCAAAAGCGCAAAAATAACTTTAAATGCACTAATTAAAATGCAACATTTAAACTACAAGAGATTTAAATTGCAAGAGGTTTTCTTATTGAACTGTAAGAAAATGGACTGCATACTTGGAACTGTAAGAATTAAACTGCAGCTGTTTTTAGAGCTGTAGACAGAAGCTGCAGCCATTTGGGATTGCTCAGTAGCTCTAAAATGGCGATCATTGAACCTTCCATTAAACTTTGGAAGTATCCTTCTGAAAGTCCAGCAGACTTGACACCCTCCACCACGATTGGCCACTATGGAATAACAGCCACACTATTTCAGAGGTTACTCCTGCATTCCGGGGCATGAATTGCGCATGTGTGACTCACATGCATGCGCAGTTCTGCTGGCACTGTCATATTGTGAATGGCAAAATGCCATTCACCGCAACTTGCATGCATGAGTGCTGCACATGTGCAGTTGCATCACTGCCACCAGCACTGGCAACAAAGAAAACATACCAACATCGGGGTCCCCAGTCTCCGTGTTGGCATTATGTAACCTCCCCATGTGGCAGACTAGAATCCCACCTCAATGTACCCAAATGTATGTTTTTCCCCTGCCGACATCAGGGTGCCCAATCCCCAAGTCAGCATCATGACCCCCACCCCCAATCATGTGGCACACTGGGAGCCCACCCCAGTGTGCCCAAATGTCCGCTTTTGTTTGGTTTCCTGTAGAAAAGAAAACAGTCCCTAGCGTGTTTTTGTTTATCTGTAAAAAGAAAACGGTCCCTCATCGTCGCTCCAGTTCCCTCTCCAACCCACCCTCCCACTGAGCACCCACACCTCCTTACCCCATACTTACCTTCTGGAGGTCGGCGCTGTCATCTTCTCTGGACGGGGACATGTCTGCACTCTTCAAAGCCAAACCGCAAACTGAAGAATCAAAAGTAAGCATGCTATAATGCCATTCAATGGGGTTTTCAACTTATGTTGATAAATAAGCCTTTTTGGATTTGGCCCCAAATTTTCAACATGGGGTTCTTTGGACCCCACCTTGTGAAAACTTTCACTGTCATTTCATTACTCAGTCCCAAAAGGTGATTTTGTGGTTGCTGCACAGAATCATCTTTCGGGACTGAGTCACTAAATGACAGTGGCACTATTCACGAGGTGCAGTCCCAAAATGACCATGTTGCAAATTTGTTGAAACATGCCAAAACTGACTGCGTTACATAGAAACATAAAAGTTGATGGCAGATAAGGACCTCAAGGCCCATCCAGTCTGCCCATTTCTTTTTCTACCTTATAAATGTGCCATCGGCCTTTGCTCTGTCAGTGGCCTATCTATTCATACTCATCCGTATTGCTCCCTTATGCCTATCCCATGCCTGTTTGAAGCCCTGCACTGTATTCATAGCCACCACTTCCTGAGGTAGGCCATTCCATGCATCCACCACCCTTTCTGTGAAAAATAATTCTCACATTCCCCTTAATCGGCCTCCTCTAGTCTCATGCTGTGTCCTCTTGTCCTGCTGTTTTCTTATATTTAAACATGTTAGACTCTTTCACCTTGTTAATGCCCTTAAGGTGTTTTGAATGTTTCGTTCATATCACTTCTCTCCTCCTTTGCTCAAGGGTATACATATTGAGCTCTGTTAATCTGTCCTCATATGTCTTCTGATGCAGTCCCTGCACCATTTTGGTTGCCCTTCTCTGAACTGCCTCAATTTGGTTAATGTCCTTGTGAAGGTGTGGCCTCCAGTACTGCACACAGTACTCCAGATGGGAGCCTAACCAGTGTCTTGTAAAGAGGGATTATACCTCCCTCTTACGACTTGTGATACCCTACTAATACACCCTAACACCCCCTAGCCTTACCTACTGCTTTAGAGGTCTGCTTGGATGATTTCAGGTCATGCGTGATGATGATGCCCAAGTCTCTTTTTTCCTTTGTGACTGCCAGCAACTCACCTCCCAGCCTATAGGTGGCTTCAGGTTTCTCTTCCCTATGTGTATGATCTTGCACTTCTTTGCATTAAATCCCAGTTTCTATGCAGTTTCTCGCATGCTCCTAACTTTGACAATTTTTAATATTTTCTCTCCACATTTTCAACATTGCCATTTTGCATATCTCCTTTTTAACAGTACAGCTGTCATTTATCACATCCTGCCTGAAATGTGTTTTCGCACCTGTGGCACAGAATGGCACCGTCGCTCTGTAAAATCACCTTTCGGGACAAGTGAACAAAATGACACTGACACTTTTCATGAGGAGGGTCCCAAAAAGGCCATGTTGAAAATCTAGTCACAACACCTCAAAAAAATATTCAAGTTATACCCGGGCGTTCAATAATTTCTACACAAATGTGTAACTTTGTTCTCTTGGCAGCTCATCATAGCCCTATCAGCTCTGGCCAAAGTTTTTTTTCTGTACTGAAGGCAGTCAATAGTTCTTCATGGTGGAGGAATGTAAACTGAAAAGTGTTTTTGCTGTACTGCAAACCATTTAAAGAGGCAGAATTATTTGTAGTAAATGTTAAACTGCAGGTTGCCATGCAGTGCAACATTTTGCATTTATGGTGCTAGTGGGTTCAGTGCTGGCACTGGATGTTGGGGTTTTCAGCAGTAGCATGGGGTTTGAGTGCTGGAGTGGCTGGATGTCGGTTTCAATCCTACTGAAGGTGAGCTGCGGCTTGACAGTTGAGAATGGTCATACTTTGTTGGGAGAGGTACTGCAGCACTTGGGTGGCAGATTGCGGCTGCATACAGAGTGATACACTATTTCCAGACTATATGTCACTGTTAGGGTTGAGGATATCTGGTCCAAGACAAAATCCATGTTTTCAAGTAGGGATTCATCATCAGAAGGATACCAGGGCTCTGTTGCATAGTTAGAAGTTGTTTGCGGAGAATGTTGAAGTTTTCAGGTCCTGCAGTGTTCATGGTTTCATGTAGTTCAGCAGCAGTGCACTTGCCTGTCTGCTGTGTTCTACAGTCTGCTGTTGGGAGGGTAGCTGCATCAGCTGTCACTGTATTGGAGGTTGTCTTTGCTATTGTCATTGCCATCAGGAGAGTGGGTCCTTCAGGGACTGCACCGGAGGTCTCAGCTAAGATGTTTGTCCATTTTCTTCTGTCTTGCAGCGTTGGTGTCCAGTAAGACTTCAGGATGACTTCAGATCTATGGCCAGTGTCAGCCATTATTTTGTCAGGATCCAAGGCCAACTGATGACAGCATCTATACGACTGTGGATCTGAAGCAGTGGTTGGTGTACCTCAAGAGAGCCCAGCTTCAGTGCAGAGATAAAGCATCTGGAAAGAGAGTCAATTTATGCCCATTGGTTTTTCCGAGTACCCTACTGGGTCCTTGTTGATATGGCTTGTACTGCTCTTTTTGGGTGTAAGAAGAATGCTGTGACATCAGGGTGCACTTACTGATGTACTGTACTTTGTATTGAAGGACAGGGCAGAGGGTATTGTGCTGGGCAAAACAAAACCTTGGATTGAAGCTTGATCCAGTTCTCTGACATCTTTGTGATTTTTAGTATCTGGGTTATGAGAGAGAGTAATGTATTCAAGGCAATTTTGCATCCCAGTTATTAGGAAAGAGTCTTTTTCAGTTCCTTTGACCCTCCTTCCTATCCTTGCCATGAAAATTTGTAAATCTATCCAGACTTTCTTAACCAGTCCTGGGGTTGTATCTGGTGAAAGGGTAGATGGGTTTTCAGTTTTGTGGAGTCTGCTTCTTTCAGACAATTGTGGTGCGAGTGCTGTCTTTCCTGCTTTTAATAATTTTGTGCTTTTTAATATTTTTCAGAACAGAAAAAAACATTGTTTGCCTCCTGAAATTCACTGTCCATCACAATGTTCCTCTGTCTGGACAAAGGTATAGAATTTAGATGTCTGTTTATGCTAGCCCTTTGTCCAATGAAACAGGAAATGCTATACTCTTCACCATAAGTGTAAACCCCCTGTAGAGTAGAGCCTATACAGTTCGCGCCCAGCAGGTAATTAGTGGGAATAGTCAGCCCAGTAAGTTAAGGGTTAACTTCTGCTGCTATTTGGGACCTGCTGCTGGTAGGGGAGTCGCCATGGATGGGTAGGATATAAGCATGGGCAAGTAGAGGAGTGGGGAGAGATCAAAGAGAGAAGACTGGAGTGGGGACGATTGCCTGCTCCAATGATCTGGAGTTTTTAGGCTGCAGAGAGGAAAGTGGGAGGATGGTAGTGGCTAAAGTGTCGATCCCCATGAACCCCAGGTATGCCCCAGTGGGACTGGATTGAAAAGCCTCATTGGGACTGCAGTCAGAGAGTGGGATGCAAGGCAGAGCTAAGGAGTGACTGGGGTGGTTTCATGGGGCTTCCAGTTGCGAAGCCCGGGGTATGATATGGAGTGAGAAAAGATGAGCAAGTGCTGACTGCAGCTTTGGGATGGGTTGCCTGAAATTGTGGGGACCATCGCCCCAAGGAAGCGTTACAAAGCCAAGATGGGAGTTGTGATGGACCTAGTGGCCCCATTTTGAGAGGTCAGCATGTTTTGTGTGGAGATGCCACAATGAGCTAGTTGAGAGGGTAGTCAGGATGGAGTGGTGGCCCGAGGTGTCAAGGCCTGCTGTTCCATTGGGAAAAGGTTTCAATGAACTGTGACATTTATAGCTACCTGAATTTGGAGACATCTGAATCACACCCGTGGAAATGATGTGAACTGTTTGCTAATGTGAACTGTGTGACCAGGATATGTGCTGCCTACCTCAACCCAATTATTTTCTGCTCCATGCAGTTCAGCAAATTCTTTATTAAATGGGATCCCTATTGTCTGCTTACCAAGTTGTTGTCTCCAGTTATTTCTGTGAATGTTTATTTTGGCTAACATTGGTTGTCTTGCAACCGAATGTGACTATGAAGACTTGGTAAATGCAAGCCATTTCTGCACAGTTCTGCTGTGCCCCCACAGTTACCATCAGCATACTCCTAAATACCAGACAGGGGTGGGCTACATAAGAATTTCTCACAGTGCCATAGAATTTCCTGAGGACTGTACTGAGGTTGGAAGGAGTCACCGTTTTAAAATCTAGCTCAGTTTATTTTCCTGCTAACCAGTCTGTAAAAATTATGTTGTCCAGACTGTCTGTTTTATTAGTATTTTGTTCTGCCCTGTCTTCTTCAAAATTATTTATCTCTTCAGGATCAAGCCTGGCATATCTACTCGAGTTTGCTGTGGTGGTTGCTGAGGTAGTTGTTCTTCTACTTCTGTGAATAAATCATCATCATACCAGTTGTCTCTGGTGAGTACATATTCAAGATCTTGTGGTTTTGAGGTAATACAGACATTTTTCACAATTTTTCCTGTCAGGATTTGTTTAAAGCCTGCTTCTCCTTCACTGCACTGTGTGTCTCTGCCAGTCTGCTTGGCAACAGTGAAGTGATTTAGCAGGTTTGTTTTGTTTTATAAAATGGGCAAGTATAATCCTTAATTTTGATTGGTTATTAACCGTACATTAGAAGTGTCTAATGCATGGCTAATAACAAGTGCTAGCTATCAGTACTAAATCAAACATGCATTTGTCATTGCGAATGTTGTCTTGCTGACATTGGCATTGGTAGCGCAGAGTTGAACAGATGCATAATGGAATGGCAGTGAAATACGAAAGTGACGTCAAACCCCACTTCACCCTACAGAGACTGCAGGCACTGAGGTGTGCCTTTGGACATCGGCCATAATGTTTATGGCAGTTCAGCTCACCCTACCCTGCAGTGTGACAAATATTGCGTTGTGCCTTAGGGTCCTCGGCCTTAGCTCACCCCATTCAGCCATAATGCTCATGGCATTTACCTCACCCTATCCTGCAGACACCGACAAGTGCCGAGGTATGCCTTGGGTTGTTTGGCTTTATAGTCGCCCTATTTCATAAGGACATATGCTGAAATGGGTGCAGCATAGAGAATGGGGTGGACTGTGGGGCTGAAGAGTCCAAGGTGCACCTCGACGCCTGTCAGTGGCTTGAGGGTGGGGGAATGGCATGGCATGAGCATGATAGCCAGCAATGCAAGGACACACCCCTGATGCCTGTCAGTCTGCACAGGGTTAGACGTTATGGTTAGAAACCCTAATGGCTTGGCTGGTTTTTGATATTTGCACTACAAATGTGCAACACGGCATTGTTGTGACCCCCACCTCATGAAAGTGTTTGGGACCTCTGCTCATGAATAGTGGCATTGTGATTTTGTTAATCTGTCCCGAACTTTGATTTCTCACAGCGACCGCGCCATTCTGCGCAGATGTGGGAAAACATCATTTGGGCAGGATGTGAAAATGACAGCTGTACCATTCATAGGTAGGTGTGAAGAGATGGCAGTGCTGAAAATCTTGGTGAAAATACTAAAAATACTTGAATTTACGAGCATACTAGAAACTGCACAATGCACACTCGTAACACAGCCATTTACTGGAATTATTTCACCAAATTTTCCACATAGGCATTTTGGGACCTCTGCTCATAAACACTGTCACTATAATTTTTTCATCTGTCCTGATCGTTGGTTTCCACAGCGACCATGCCATAATCCGCCACTTGTGTGAAAACACATTTCGGGCAGGATCTGAAAAATGACAACAGTACTGTTCATAAGGATGTGTGCAAAATTGACAATGTTGAAAATGTTGAGTGAAAATATTATAAATTGTTGAAGTTATGAGTGTGCATGGAAACTGCTCAATGCACACTTGTAACATAGTCATTTTATGGATTTTGTCACCAAATTTTCAACATAGGCATTTTAGGACCTCTGCTCATCAACAGTGCAGCTGTGATTTTGTAATCTGTCCCAAACACTGATTTACCACAGAGACAGCTACCCTGTGCCAGTACTGCGAAAACACATTTCGGCCAAGACATGAAAAATGACAGCTGCACTGTTTCTAAGGAGGTGTGAAAAAATGGCAATGTTGAAAATCTGAGGTGAAACTATTACAAATTAGTGAAGTTATGAGTGCACGTGAAAACTGCTCACACGCGCTCGTTACAGACATTTTTGGAATTTTTCACAAATTTGCAACACAGGCTTTTGGGAGGCCACCTCATGAACAGTGACACTGTCATTTCATTACTCAGTCCTGAAAGGTGGTTACGCACAGTGACCACAAAATCACCTTTTGGGACTGAATAATGCCAGACAGTTACTGAATTCATGAGGAGGAGCCCCAAAACCCCATGTTGAAAATTTGGCCATAATTCCCAAAATGCCTGAGATATACCAAAGTTGAAAAAATCTATTTCTGCCATTATACAGCTTACTGGCATTTCTTCAGTTCGCGGTCGGCTTTGAAGAGTGCAGACATGTTCTCAGTTCACCGAAGATCCTCCTTTTCAGGTTTCCTGTGGTAACTATGGGGTGAGGGGTGGGAGGCAGGGTGCTCAGAGGGTGGGCGCGATTTAAGGGAGGGACACTGGACTCAACAAGGGACCGTTTTCTAGTTTACAGGTTAAAAAAACCATCGAGGACAGTTTATTTCTTTAAAGGGACATTTGGCATGCTGGGGTGGGCTCCCAGTGTTGCACCTGAATGTTTTGTTTTGGGGGCTGTAGTTGACAGGGGTGGGCACCCCCACTGGCCATACAGAGTTGGGGGTCGCATGAGCTGAGGGGATTGGGCACCCTTGGCACACAAGAAATGGAGGGTACATTATGCCGATGGGAATTGGGCAACCCCATTGGCAAAATAATTTTGGAGGGGCATGCCGACAGAGATTGGGCACCCCATCAGCTTTCAGAGGGACTGTGGAAGGCGGCGCTATCCCTTGGCTCTGGGGGACTATGAGAAGCTGACAGGAAGCCGCTGCCATGTTGCTCGAGGGGACATCAGATGAGCGAGGCAAGCAGTAATTGGCTGCTGCAATCAGGGACCAACCGGTGGCGCTCCCTGATTGCAGTGGCTTCTTTTTTCAAGGTGGTGTCACATTTTCTGAACTGCTGTCACAGACAGCATGCTATGCCACTGGTGCCACAGAGCCCAGCCACAAAAAGCAGTGGCGCCATTGGCTGCAGCAGGACCGTACCT
This sequence comes from Neoceratodus forsteri, assembly GCA_016271365.2. Lineage (NCBI taxonomy): Eukaryota > Metazoa > Chordata > Ceratodontiformes > Ceratodontidae > Neoceratodus > Neoceratodus forsteri. The sequence goes on along the minus strand of CM028130.1, from coordinate 132,637,249 downwards.
CTGAAACCCGCTTCTCCACTGAAGCAACCACAATATATTGTCTGTGCTGTGCCGCAAGACAACATAAAAATCAAATCAAAGAGCAAAACAGAATGTTCATTTTTGATTGAATCATAACGCCTGTCATGTTTTCTCTTGCATACCTGCACATCACAGTCAGAAAAGTACACCGTCAGACTCACCCATGAAACTGAACTCACTACAATCTGTTACCTTTACTCAATCTTTAAATAAAATGAACAGTGTGCCATCAAACCCATAGTTTGACTGAGTCAGCAACCGTTCATGTGTGGAAGCTGAATGCCTCTCTTTCTGACTGCAATAGCATGTCTCTTGGGAGCCATAATTAAACAGACAACAGCACCAGTGAAACTACGTGACAGAGGCAAGAAATCAACAAGCATGTCAGAACTGTCTTGGCAAATAGCAGCCCTTGTCCCAAAATCAGCATAACAGCAAAGTTCATCCCCAGTTTGGTAATAAGCATTTTCAATGCAGCGACTGCCACCTTACCCCTGCTCTAGTATAGGTAGGTACTCATCACCATTCTCTTTAAAGCATACTGGGCAGCATACAACATCAAAGCACAGTAAACAAGAATTTGTCAACGCCGAATATTGGTTGCTTACATGTGCTGTTAAGGTATTTGGAAGTGAAAATACCATGCCTAAGAACTGTTTATGTGCCCCCCAAGACATCCACTATGTCTTTCTGTTCAGTATTCACAGAAGGGGAGGGAGGCAGGCCACAGCAGTTGCAAAGGTGTGAAAAGATGGACAATAGTCCATTCACAGGCAGAAGAATCCTGCAGAAGGTGAGTAAATTAACGGTGGGCAAAGCGAGGGGACCAGATGGCATACACCCAAGGGTATTAAAAGAACTGTGAAGGGAGATAGCAGTACCTCTGGCAGTCATGTTTAGTGAGTCATTCAACACAGGGATGGTACCAGAGGGTGGAGGAGGGCACATGTGGTCCCTCTATAGAAATCCAGCAGTAGGAGGAGGCGGGGAACTATAGGCCGGTCAGCCTCACTTCAGTAGTGGGAAAGATCATGGAGACATTGGTTAAAGAAAGGATAGTGGGGCATCTAGAAGCCATCGGAGCCCAGGACCATAGGCAACATGGATTCACAGTGGGAGGTCATGTCAGACAAATCTGGTTGATCTCTTTGACTGGGTGACAAAGGAAGTAAATCAGGGTGGGACAGTGGGCAATGCTTACCTTGATTTAAGCAAAGCCTTTGATACCGTCCCACATAGGAGGCTGATAAACTAGCTGAGTAGACTGGGCATGGGGAAAGGATGGTAAAGTGGGTTAGAAACTGGGTGACAGACAGGAGGCAGAGAGTGGTGGTAAATGGGGTGCAGTCTGGGGAGATGGTGACCAGTGGGGTGCTGCAGGGATTGGTCCTGGGGCCAGTCCTGTTCAATGTCTTCATTAGTGACATTGCAGCAGGGCTGAAGGAAAGGTCTGCCCATTTGCTGATTACACCAAGATCTGTAACACACTGATAACCCAGAGGGTGGAGAAAATAAGGAGGCACCTGGGGAAGGTTGAGAAATGGTCTGAGGACTGGCAACTAAAGTTTAATTCAAAAAGTGCAAAATGATGCACAGGGACACAGAAACCCTGGGAAAGGTACAGGATGGGGGGAGGAGTTGCTGACAGTCACAAAGAAGGAAAGGGACCTGGGGGTTCTTATTTCAGATGGCCTGAAAATGTCAAAGTGGTAAGGCAGCTGGGAGGGCCAGTGACATGCTGGGGTGCATAGGCAGGGGTATCACCAGCATAAGTGATGCCATGATATAAAACCATGGTCAGGCTTCACATAGAGTACTGTGTGCAGTTCTGGAGGTTGCACCTTTGTAAGGATATTAACAGGCTGGAGATGGTCCAGAGAAGGGTGAATGAGATGGTACAGAGCTTGCAACACAAGACTTATGAGGAGAAATTAAGGGACCTCAATATGTACTCAGTGGAAGAGAGGAGGAGAAGAGGGATATGATAGAAACATTCAAGTACCTCAAGGGTATAAATATAAGTACAGAGAAGCAGGAGACAGCTGCTATAGGCATAAGTGCCAGCTTCTGTCTGACATTATTTTGTTCTTATAAATCTGTAATCTCAGTATTTTAGTAACCACATGACACACTGCCTTCTTTAGGCAATTTTATGCTGGCTGATGCCTGGTGTCAGATGGCAGACAGAGGGCTCACCAGCTTGTGTTGCCATTTGAAAAACTTCTGTAACCCCCTACAAATGGGGTTCCGAAAAGTCTTCCTCGAGCTTGCCTAAATGCTCACTGCCAGGCTGGTGTCCTGCATTTTAGCAGTTTAAATGTGATTGCCAGAGAGTGCCTGTATAGCCTCTGTGTACTGTCTCTTTAAGAGCTGCCTGGATTGCAGTCATAAGTAATATATGGTTTGTCTAACCTGCCTTCTTTGCAGCAAGGACTGTTTTGTTTATCGCCACTATCTTGGTCCTGGACTGTGATTGTACCAATCAGTTCTGGTGGGACCTAAAATGGAGCGGACTACTAGAGCTGTCTGGAGTCAAAATCTGTAGGAATTGTAGTTTTGGACTTTGGCGCCTTTGCAACTGAAGGGGAGCTCTTGCTTTGACTGACAGCCCAATCAGCCAACTGAACTTTTTGTATCTGGGAAATCCCCAAGCTGCCTGTTGTTTAAGTCAGATCTAAGTTGTAAGCTGAAGGAGCAACAGCTCGATATAGTTCGAGCAGCCGTCTGTGTAGTTTTCACATGGGAGAACTGTGGAAAGGCCTGATTTCTGGCCTGCATGTCTTTCTACTGCTCTGAGAGGAGAGAGAATTGTTTCTGGACTGAATCTGAGTTGTGTGGTTAAAGTAAGCTACTGAAGTGGGACCAGGCTTAACCTGAAGAAGACCGAAGATTTTGCTGGATGCGATCAGCCCGTCAGGAGTTCCAGCTACCCTCAAACTCCCAGTGTGTGCAGAGACTTTGTGATTGTGACCAGGAGCGCTTTGCCTGGTACAGTAGAATTCCCATACATGTAAATGGCTGTGAGCCACAAGTGGGTTGTGATTTGGTACCCACTGTGTGAACTGTGTTCTGCTTGCTGGAAGCTGTATCCAGCCAAAACGGACTGCACCCAAATTTGTTTCCATGTGGTCTGGGTCTTGCCAGACTGGCCCAACCAAACTACCTGCTGCACAGAAGCCATCGACAAGAGACCTGCCTGGAGATCAGCCCCTGTTCCATGCTTGAATAGGAACAACGCCTTGGCGAATCGTCTTGAGCCCTGCTTCTCCTGGCTCTCAGATCAAGCTCCTGCTGTCTCTATTTTAGTCCGGCCTGTGTCCAGTCTTGGGTATCGTGAGTAATGATCAGGGTAGCTCCTACAACAACAGCTTAATCTAAATATGTCATCTGATTGCCTGGTTGTTTCTTTTTCTTCACGAACTGAGCCCTCCGGCTACAGATTACAAATAATGTGTATTGTGCATGTTATTTTTCCATCACATGGTCCCAACCAGCTGCGATGCCAGCCTACCCGACAACGAGTACTGGCTAGCCCATCTCTTCTCCACCTGAGTACCCAGAGGTGTGACTGTGTGAGGGAACTTAAAGCGCATGCATAACTGCCTGATTGATATAACTTTTAAGCTAATTAACCTGATTTTACCCTCCCTTGTTCAAGCCCCTGAATAAATCAGATCTAACTTTTCTACATTAAACCTGACTGTGGTTCCAGTTTGTGTTCAAAATACTGTTCTGCTGCTATTTGCTGTACCTAACCTTGTCTTCAGGGGGTCCCCAGGGTCAAGCCAGAGGAACCAGCCCTGGTGGTAAGTGCAAACAGTGTGGGTATCTGTGTGGTGTACCAGGGTACTGTAAAGTGATTATTGTACAGTGTTCAGGCCACTAGAGGGGAAAGGGGGTTACAGTGTCTCGGAGGCTGTACCAGGTTAGCTTGACCACTATAACCCTGACCTCCGGGTGGAGGCACCCGCTTCAGAACTCAGGCCCCTTAATCTGCTACTAGCAAGCAGGCAGGGTAGCAGCCCTTGAGATAAGCGTCACCTAGGGTTACACTTCATAGAGTGTTCTTTTACTGGTAAGCGTTTTGGAAAGCTGGTGAAAGTCTCACAATTTTTATTATGATTTTATCTCCTTATAGGGTTGTCAGAACAGGTTCGGCAAAGATTCGAACCCTCCTCGAACCCTGGTGTTCGAGTTCTAACTAGAACTGAACACCCTGGCAGTCTGTAAAAGGGTTCGAATCACCGCGAGGCTGTGAGATGACGAGGGTCGATAAGCAACGCGAGCAGCGGGATCTGTGGGGGTATTTAAAGAGATGCGCCATGAGGAGGGCGCCATTTGACTGAGGATCATCACAGACAGAGGCAGCAGCAGCAGGCAGCACCAAACTGTAGCAAAAAGCGGTTAGCGCGTCCGCTACTCTTGTCCAGTCGTGGCCACTTCTTCTCCTGTGAGACCGAGAACAAGAAAAAGCTAAAAATCGGGGGACTGGGAGTGGGACTAGGGGCGGTTCAGGACAGAAGGAGAATCGGGAGGGATTAATCAAGATTGGGGGAAGGGACTGGGGAATAGGGAGGATTGATGAGACCAATATCAGGAGGACTGGAGGAGGACTGGGAGAGACTAAAAAAATAAGAAGACTGAAGATTATAAGAACCTTTGTGAATGTGAAATGTGATTATTTGAAACTGCAGCACACTGCACTCCAGCAGCTGCCAGCAACAAGCATACAAGGGGGCAAAAAGGCAAATAAATCTTTCTGAACCTAGTGTGTGTGTCACAGAGAGAAGCCAGTGTGTGCCCTTGACTGCACTGTACTGTACCCTACCCAGTGTGTGTTACAGAGAGAAGCCCAGTGGCCAGTTGTGTGGTGGCATTAACCTTACATGACAGAAGCGTGAAATATAATTCTCATTCCCTGGTTTTGTATGTGACTCCGTCTCCTGTGGTCAGCCCATCACCCTGCTGCTGTGTGCCTTTGACTGCACTGTACCCTACCCAGTGTGTGTGTTACAGAGAGAAGCCCAGTGGCCAGTTGTGTGGTGGCATTAACCTTACATGACAGAAACGTAGAAATATAATTCTCATTCCCTGGTTTGCGTATGTGACTCCGTCTCCTGTGGTCAGACCATCACCCTGCTGCTCGTGCCTTGACTGCACTGTACCCTACCCAGTGTGTGTGTTACAGAGAGAAGCCCAGTGGCCAGTGTGTGGTGGCATTAACCTTACATGACAGAAGCGTGAAATATAATTCTCATTCCCTGGGTTGCGTATGTGACTCCGTCTCCTGTGGTCAGCCCATCACCCTGCTGCTGTGTGCCCTTTGACTGCATTGTACCCTACCCAGTGTGTGTTACAGAGAGAAGCCCAGTGGCCAGTTGTGTGGTGGCATTAACCTTACATGACAGAAACGTAGAAATATAATTCTCATTCCCTGGTTTGCATATGTGACTCCGTCTCCTGTGGTCAGCCCATCACCCTGCTGCTGTGTGCCTTTGACTGCACTGTACCCTACCCAGTGTGTGTGTTACAGAGAGAATCAGTGGCCAGCTGTGTGGTGGCATTAATCTTACATGACAGAAGCGTAGAAATATAATTCTCATTCCCTGGTTTGCGTATGTGACTCCGTCTCCTGTGGTCAGCCCATCACCCTGCTGCTGTGTGCCCTTTGATTGCTATGTGTATGCCTATGCCCAGCAGCCCAATCATTCTGTAAGCCTTGAACCTGGGATCCTTTAGTTGCAAACTGTCATATTCTTCAATTACTTTCAGTCCACGTATCACAGTGTCACACAACCAAAATAAAATTTTGGAGTTGTAGCCAGCGATTACAGATCACATTGCTTTGTTACACAGGAATTGTTTGGGTGTTGGTGTGTTCACTGCAGTATACTGGACTGTAGTACTAGTACTTACTGTCTGTTATGGCTGCACCAACATAGATGAAGCATTTAGTGCTGGTGTTGGAGCAGGTGTTGGTGGTAGTGGTAGTGGTAATCCTGGTGCTAACAGAAATAACAAAATGTTTCACATGATAAAATTCAACAAACAGCAAAAGAGCAACAGTGAAGTGTGGTAAGGGGACCTTTAAGAAAACCTGTACAGCTGCTGGGGTCACACGGAGGCACCATAAAGTATGCCATTCATGCCGTTAAGATCCCTGTGACTAGCAGCAATAATGCAAGTGACAGTGAGTCCCTCTCTGACTCAGACAGTAGCTCTTTGTCTCAGTCCCACACTGTTATGTCTCGTGACAAATCATTCGTCCTCAACAAAGTGAAATGAGCAAGTCTGCTGACAATGAATCAGGTAGTGCACTTGCAAATACATCCAGCACTGTTGGCAATGAAAATGACATATCCATTGAATCCACCACTTCTGTGTTGGCCAGCAATGAAAATCCATCAGAGTCTTCTGTCCACTCTTCTAGCACCAAGGAGCATGTCCCAGGTTCTGTTAGGACAGGTGAAAAGACACAAACAGTCTTTAGCTATCTTCCTAGCACTCGAACAAAATCTGTCACATCTGAGGTGTTGTATTATTTCTCAGTCAGTAAAACTGATCCATGCAGAGCAATTTGTTCCCTGTGTAAACAGAGTGTAAGCCGTGGTAAAGTTGTGTCATGCCTTGCACTACAGCTGTTAGCACGCCATCTGAAAAAGCATTCGGTTTGCTTGATCATCAAAACCAAAACCCATGTCCTCCATCTTCCAGACCGCACGCATGAGAAGGGTCAGGATCAGGAATCTGAAATGGATACTGAATTGTCTGAACTTGATGCGGGCAGAACCACTGCCAGCCCTAGGATCACTGTTACCACCAATGCCAGCACCATTAGTACCAGTTGCACATCCAGTGATGGCACTGAATGTATAAGTCCTAGTCCACCATCTCTGTGTCCATCTGCCCATGAGCACGGTGTATAATAAACCAGCAGGGACATGTTGCAAACAGCTAACACTGTCTCAGGCATTTGAAAGGAAGAATACCTCTACTAGAAATCATCCAAAGACCCTTCATCTTAATCACTGAATTGGTGAACTGTTGGCGAGCCCTTCTCCCATACTCTTTGGTAGATCATGAGGATTTTAGGAGCTCATGACATTAGCAGACACCTCGTTACAATGTTCCTCATCGAAGGTACTTTTCCTATGTTGAAATACCAAACATTTATCAGGCTTTAAAAGCGACAGTGATGCTTGCACTTAAAACTGCAGAGGGTGGGGTTATTCATGTCACAACAGATATGTGGACCAGCACTCAAAACATAGATTACATGTCCTTACCGCTCATTGGGTCACGTTTTCTTGTGCTTCTTCAAAAACAAAGACACCCCAAAGATGGCTGCTGCACTATAAAGAAGTTTGGGCAAAGTCATACTGCTGCAAACATCTTGCAGGAACTAAATTACCTCCTTGGCGAATGGGTTTATTCTCACGGTCTAAAATGTGGCTTCATAGTAAGTGACAATGGAGCCAACATCTTAAAAGCAATACAGGATGGAGGATTTCTGCATGCTTCTTGCTTTGCACATTACTTACATAATTGTCACGGGATTTCTCAGCAACGAAACACAAGTGGATGGTATGATTGCTGTTTGCAAAAAATTGTGACTCACTTTTCACATTCAACCAAGGCTATATGGATATTGTCCGAACTGCAAAAAACACAAGCTGCCCAGCAAAGCTGATTCAAAATGTTTCCACTCATTGGAACTCAACCCTTTATATGCTGCAGCGCCTCTTGGAGCAAAAGCAAGCTGTACATGAGTACTGCTCCAGTTACATTACTGGAGATGGCATTATGCTGTCTGTGCTGCAGTGGAAATTAATGGAGACAGTGTGCTGTATCCTAGCTCCTTTAGAGACAGCTACAAGGGACATGTCTTCTGAAGGTGCATCTGTGAGTCAGGTTATCCCACTCATAATGCTCATTTCACATCATCTTAGTGTTCTAAATCTACAAATAGAAAAAGACAGATCTGAGCGCAGACAACATGTCGCCTATATCATAGGAATCTCGTAAAGAGAATGAAGCGGCGCTTCAAAACCAATGACAAATTAGTTGCAATGACGAAATCAAGACACTACATCCTTGCAACTCTCTTAGATCCCAGGTTCAAGGCTATACATCTTCCAAAAACAGATGAAATAGAGCAGTACAAATGTATGTTGCTAGATGAGCTGCAGCACTCACAGGAGTCAAACACAGACACGCACAGTACCATCAGGTTGTCATCACCACAACATGCAGGTTCATCTTCACAAGGGATACAGAACTGGAAAAGTCACCAAACATTAACAGTAGTTGTTCCACAACTGCCACTTCTTCAGCCCTTAGTAGCAAGCTAAATCTGTGGCAAAACCTTTCCCAAATTGCTGCCATACCAGCTGCTTCTGCTGATTCCTCTTCTGAGAGGTCTCTGTCCAACATGGTGAGACAGTTACCTGCAAGAACTGCCTATTCCTATTGATGCATGCCCTTTTGAATACTGGAGATCAAAAAGTCAATTTGGACAGAGCTGTATGATGAAGCCTGTAAATATCTTGGTTGTCCTGCAACAAGTGTCACTTCAGAATGCATGTTTAGTACAGCTGGCAATATTGTGACAGACACCAGAAATAGGTTGCTGCCAGAAAATGTACACGTTAACTTTTATTAAAGTTAATAAGTCAAGATTTTCGTGTCCTCAGAGTATACAAACTGATCCTGAAGTGATTGATGTTGTGTATGTTGATGGTGATGATGACAACTCAGATGGTGGTGGCTGGTAAAAATACTGTGTGGGATGAGTCTCTCTGCACCAAAGGAAACTTTACAGACTGTGATGACTTTGGTTGTCGTCTCTCTCTTTCTCGATACTACCTTGGACTATATACCCCCAAAACTTTCACCATTTCATGTGAAACTGCTTTGTAGCTGGGGTCTAAACTAAAGTCAACAAGTTTTATATACAGGGCAAGTTTAACATCAGTGGGAACAGGCCCAAATTTGGCATAAAAGGGACACTGTCCGTCAATCCTTTCTGTATCATATTATTTATAGTTAAAATGCAAACATATATTTTGGATTTACCTTCTGTGACTTTGTGGTGCATCAGCATGGGCTGGGACAGGAGGCAGGTCTATTTTCAATTTTAAAGAGGAAAACAATGAGTTCTAATTGGTAGCTGTTTTATTATTTTTCAATTACAGAAATGTTAGCCATAAATGAAAAATGGATGCTAGTACATGGGTGAGGGTTGGGTTGGTTTTAACATGGGTGTAAGGGTGGCATGGGTGCTACTGCACAGATGAGGGTGGTGGAAGAAAAGTGGAATGGGTGATGGGGTGAAAGGTGGCTGTTGTTTTAGTTCTTTCATTTTACAGATTCGTGATCAGCTGGGGATGGCGAGAAAAAAATGATGACAGACCAGACCTACTGTACACATAATATATATTCTTATTAAATACATTGCAAACTGCTGCCACCTAGCACAATTGTCCTGTCCCTTTAAAAATAAAGAATCAGAAATAAAAGAAAATCTGCATCAGCAGTTTTCACAGAATGTGACTATCACTAGTGTTTTTGCTTTATAAGTAGTGATAATTTGATACATAATGGGGTTGACAGATGCTGTCCCTTAAACATCACATGCCAACTGCTGCAGCTACATAAATGTTCCTTAGTATGTGGTGAGAAACCACTGTTTTTATTTATGTGACTGAAATACAGATTTTATTGAGTATCAGCTGCAAAATGCATCATCTTAGAATTTTTGTATGTATTACTTAATTTGCCAACAAAATGTTGGTATATATATATTACCTAGAAAATTGCATGCATTTTGCCAGCAACAATGACTGGCATATTTTTTATTAAGAACAAAAGACACAGCACCAACACTTCCAAAGTTATACTGTATTGTGCGTTTTTAACTGATAGCATCCAGTACAGAAGCCATGCAGGACAAAACAGTTTAAACAGACAAAATTGTCTGTTTAAACTGTTTAATCCTCCATGGCATTTCTGTACTATGATGAACAAACCACAATCCAATATATTACAAATGTGATACTATATCATTTATTCTTAGTCTCAGCTTTTCACACAGGCACAATTTAGGATTGGAGCAGCCTTCTTGTGGTTTCTGCAAATATTTTTTATTCCAATGTCTTGACTGAATATGTTATGACATAATATGTTTTGTAACGGTTCCACATGTTGCTGCTGTAGTACTTGAGCTTGACTTTGTTATAAAGCTTTCTTTTAAACATAGCAACTTTTGATTCACTCATTTAAAACAGAAAGCAGCAAATAGCTGAAATTAGGTAATATCAGTTATTTTTCTCCTAATTCATGACGATGAGTATATATAGCTGAGTACATAAATGGCTAATGTGCCTCTTTCTTTCACTAAGGAACTATGATGCAGCTGCAGCAGGAAAACTTTAACATATGGGTGGGTGGGTGGGCCTGTTACGTATTAAGTTGCTGACTTTGTAAACAGAAGAAACTATAGATAAACCTAGTTGTATTCTATCAATATGCTACAAGATAATTTCTCTCCCCTTATTTTGAACAGTTTTCCCTTTACATGTATTTTATTACTATCTTCGTTACTGGCAGCACAATAAAAAATAGGGTTCGAGTTCTAAAGAGTTCTAAAAGATTAGAACACTAGAATTTTTCAAAGTTCTAGACTAGAACTAGAACCCAGAACTTCAGAGGGTTCTGACAACCCTATCTCATATGTCTGTCCCTTTGGTCCCCCATCCCCACACCCAAACAGTCATCAGTGGCCACAGCTGCAGCCTTCTTGCCAAGATGGTGGGTGAAACATAGAAACATAGAATTTGGCACAGATAAGGACCGCTTGGCCTACCTAGTCTGCCCATTCCTTACTTGATGGATAAGCTGCAGATTCTAGTTAATCAATAGGTTACTTCCTCCTTCCCCCAATAGAATTGCCTTATCTGTCTAAGTGAGCAGCTGCCTTCACAGTCTGTGAAGTCTGACAGCTTTCAGTGCCACTTATTGGTCATCTTTCAACACAGGCGAGGCACTGACAGCCCAAAACTAACTCAGGACAACGGGTTTCAAAGTGGGAAGAAATGGGTGAGGAAGAATCAAGTACTCATTCAGATCATGGCGTCAATTTTAAGATCAGCATACTGGTGTGGAGACTGCAAATAGAACCCCAGCTCTTTAAGCAGCCTTATGAAGAGTAAAGGCTTCTCTAAGCACTGGGGTTCTGTTTGATATACTGTAAGTGGGCTGCATCTAATTCGGTAATATACTGTACCTTACTTCTGGATGTATGGTAGGCCCAACTTTGAATAAACACTACACCTGAATTAACACATGATGCCATAGAAACATAAAATTTGTCAGCAGAAAGGACCACTCAGCTCACCCAGTCTGCCCAAGTGTTCTCTACCTACTTGTAACTGCTGCCCCTATATATTATCATGTCTTATTCTCCTGTCGTCCATCAGGACCTCCTTATGAATGAGCTTGTAATGGATTTTTCTGCAATGAACTTGAACCTACTCCACTTCCATAGCCCTATTGATCTCCGTTGACCCCCTCCTTCCTTTTTCTAATATACCCCTATGTTTATCCCATGCATGTTTCATGCCCCTACCATTTTGTTTCCACCACTTCTCCTGACAGTCTGTTCAAGGTGTCTACCACCCTTTCAGTAAATAAATATTTCTTCACATCTATCATGAATGCCTCCCCCACCAGCTTCATTGTATGTCCCTTGGTTTGGGTGCTCATCCTCATTTGAAGAAACTCCCCAACTGTACCCTCTTTACCCCGTGAGTACTTTGTAAGTCTTGATCATGTCACCTCTCACCCTCCTCTCTTCCAGAGTGTACATGTTGAGATTCTTCAGCCTTTCTTTGTAGGGTTCCTGTGAAAATTCTGAACCATTTTAGTTGCCCTCCTCTGGGAAACCTCCATCTTATGTTCTTTCAAAATGTGGACTCTAAAACTGGACACAATACTCCAGCTGGGGTATACCAGGGAGTGATACAATGGTAGCACAACATCCCTCCTCCTCCTCCTCCTCCTACTGGAGATGCCACTCCTTATCACCCAGGATCCAATTTGCCCTGCCCATAGCCTTGTCACACTGTACTGCCAGTCGAGGGTCCTCTGATATAATAACCTCAAGGACCTTTTCATGTTTAGTGAGTATCAGTACCTCCTTCCTATACCCAGCATCGGGTTCCTATGCCCTAGGTACATGATTTTACTTGTTAGCATTGAACCTCAAGTAAGTAAGAAAATGAAACTGATTTAAATGAATTGCAGGCTTTTAAGCAGCTTTTCAGGGAATGTATATATGTGTGTGTGGGGGGCTCTCACGATAACTATTTCTTTTTTTGGTATTATGTGTGAACAGACTAACCCTGCTCCCCACTCGTGTGCTATATTGAGAATAAAGAGCCCAGATAGCATTGGGCCAAGCACTGAGCCTGTGGCACCCTGCTTGTCACTGCTCTGGTGCCAGAGCTACCCCCACCACCACCACCCTCTGCACCCTCCCTGTAACCAGTTCTCTATCCATGGTCAGACCACCTTCCACCCATACCCCTCGTTCTCCTCACTCTTCTCCTCCTTGGCCTGTGTCCGTACTCCCAGTAGTCGCACCCTTTCTCCTCCTTATTTTTACGGGTGGTGGTGCCTTCTGTGTGATACTCAGACCACTCTGCCTCCCCTTCCAAGGGTTACTCGCCTCTGCCTTTACCTATATCTAGGGCAGTGAGCTCATCAGACTCCCTGTCCAGACCTTTCTACCAACTTCAGTCTTTCGGCCACCCACCCCCGATTTGTTTAAATCCATCTTAGTAGAGATACACCTTCTAATCCTGCCATTTTTTTTTTCTCAATATTTTCTCATTGGGCTACAGTCGGCTTGGTCGTCCCAACCCGACCCCCCCAGCCCTACCCTCGACATCAGACACCTGCTCATCTCCATGGATTACCACTATGGTGGGGTTGTGAGGAGCTTCCAGGTCGACCCAATGGAGCAGGATCCAGTTGAGAGAACACGTGGGCAGGGAGGTTGCGGGCACATGCTGCCTGACCGTAGCACATTTCCATGTTTCTCCCTTTTGCGGAGTGCGGCAGTGCAATGATGCTTAGGCACAGCGTGCAACATGTGCCACAGTCTGCTACCCTTTACTACACCACTGTAGTAGCACCCGACGGTCATCACCAGGGGCGCTACAGAGCGGTGGGTCCCTGGATCCCACCCAGCATGGGAGAGCAGTCCTCCAGATGCTCAATCCTATCCCTCTCTTGTCAACCCCTGGCAGGCCAGGCTTCCGTCTGAACCTAGAGTCGCCAGTGTGGCGCGAGTGTGTCGTCCAGCACCTCAACTCTCCCTGCCAGTGGCCCTGCAGCAATGCTGCCTTTATCGCCCCTCCTCTTCCAGCTCCAGTGTGCCCTCTCCTCCTTGTATAAGTCACTATCCCCCCACCCTACCCCAGTTGGTCACTAACCCATAATATTTTCATGTGGCACCAATCCTCAAGCCTCGAACTCCTCAAGCCTACCCTTCCTCTCCATGCTTTCACATGCACGCAGTATGTCCAAAAAGCCACCGACTTCCCACCCCTCACATTGCCTGCCAAGTACTCAAACCTCCTCTCACTACTTCCACAGTGTCCCCATGGAAGTCGTTTGTACTCATGCAACAGTAAATGGGGTTTCTTCCTCCTCTCGCTGCACACTTGAGCAGTGCCTGTCCTGCCTCTCCTGCAGTAAACCTGGGGACAGCTTCAACCCAAATATGGCTGTGCCTTTCCCCTTTCCATCCCATCTCACCCATTTCAGTATAGAATCCCCCAGGATGAGTACCCCTCACCCCTTCCCCTTTCCCTTCTAATGCCTCTTCCACCACCCCAGTATTCATTCTGCCCTGTCCTTAACCCCCTAACTGCACCCTCTGTGACTTCTGTATCTGTACCACGCTACTTCTGCCTCACCCTTTTCTCTGCCATATTCCTCCCATACCCTTGAACTCCTTCCCAGCCTAATTACTTCCTACAGGGGCTTCCCATGAGCCTCCCTCCTCCCTGCTGATTCCAACCCCTCTCCTGTCCCGCTGTTGTCAATTTAGAGCCCCCATTCAATTATACCCCGATAGTGATGCCCTCCCATCCTTCCCCTTCCCAGCCTTCTCTCCTCCAGTCACCACCCCTCCGTCCTTACTAGCCCCTTCTACCCTTTTGTCCTCTCTATCTCTTCCCTTACCTGTTGCCATCCCTCTCATGCCCCACTTGTCCTCCCACTTCAGTATGTTTCTGCTCCCCTCTCTGTCCCTAGCAGAGGTTTGAATCTATTTGTAGTCAATACCAGTCTTACATCTTCCCCATCGGTTCCTCCCTCCTACATGTTCCCTCCATGCCACCTCTGGTCCCTTGCTACCGCAGCCATCTGCTCTCTCCCTGGTTCTCTCCTAGTACTCGTCATCATCTCTTCTTCCCCCATCAGGAGGCCCCCGCCCTCACCTCAGGCATCCCTCCTTCTCCTCTCTTTTCTGCTAGTGTCTCTGATACTGGGGTCAGTTTCAGTCCTAGTTATTCTTCCTCCGTCCCCCTTGCCATCCCGTAATCCCCACCCCGGATGCCTACCATACTCATCTGCCCAGCCACTTACCTCCTCCTGACCTCCAGTTCCTCCCTAAAACTAGCCAGTCATCTACAGACTATACACCCCCATCCTCCAATCCCAGTCCAGGATCATGGCACACCACACCCTGTAGCCCCTCCACCCTTCCAAAGATACTCGCCCTATTGACATATGGCACCTGCCCCATTTTGGCCCCATCTAATGTTCCGGTCTCTTATTCCCAGGTTCTGGCCCTACTACAACTGTTGGGCCCCTATTTAGTCAAGTTCCTGTCTTCCCACACTAGTCCCCCTACTGACCCCTTGCCGACCAGGGTAATTCAGTCTCAAATCTCATCCATTAGATACTGTATTAGTGTGGCAATCCTAAAACCTCCTTGTCTGTTTTTCACCCCTCTGCTACCATACTTTTTGTTCTCGGCTCTCATATAGTTTCCTTAGCCCAGTTAGAAATCCTTTGCACTCCAAGTATTACTCAGCTCAGTTAGAAATAAACAGAACAAATAAATATGTATTATTACAGCAACCTAAAGTATCCAATTATTGCTTTGTCTGACTCCAGAGACCCTGCTGTAATAGAGGACCCCAGAGGACCCTGGGTGGGAGTGTGGGCAACTGTAAAGTCCGGCAGAGCTCCATTGAGCTCCTCCTCCCCTCTCTCCTCGCTGTTCTATTTCTCCCGATGCTGCAGGCTGCCCTTTGTACTGGGCTCCTGCTTGCATTAGCACCTCTTGCCCACAAAGAAATCCCCAGCAGTCCCAAGCACAGCTCCGTTGGTCGCTCACTCTCCCTCACTCCTTCGTTCTGCTTCTCCCAGCACTGCAGGCTGCCCTTTTGTACTGGGCTTCTGCCTGCGTTGGTGCCTTTTTCTCCCACAGAAATCCACAGCAGTCCCGACAGAGCTCAGTTGAGCTCTGTCACTCCCCATCTCACTCACTCAATCCTAATCTGTCTCAAACACACTGTTTTCCCAAAGTGACCTGCGCTATTCTGTGCCTGGAGCGCGAAAACACATTTCGACCATGATGTGAAAAATAACAGCTGTACTGTTCATAGGAGGTGTGAAAATATGCCAGGGCTGAAAATCTGGTGTGAAAATATTACTAATTTGCAAAGTTTCAAGGGTTACGTGGAAACTGCATCATATATGATTTTTCTACCAATTTGCTACTCAGCTCAGTTAGAGAATAAACAGAACAAATAAATAAATATGTATTATTACAGCAATTATAACACAATAGCTCAGTACTTAGCTCAGTTAGAGAAATAAACACAGCAATTTAATCTGTTTATTACAGCAATCCTAAAAGTATCCAACCATTGCTTTGTCTCCATTCCAGAGACCCTGCTGTAATATAGGACAACAGAGGACTCTGGGCAGGAGGGTGGGCAACTCTAAAGTCCTGGCAGAGATCCGTAAGCTTATTCACTCCCCTCTCTCCTCGCTTGTTCTATTTCTCCTGATGCTGCAGGGCTGCCCTTTTGTACTGGGCTCCTGCTTGCGCATTGTACCATTCTGCCATAAAGAAATCCACTGCGCACTCCTGCCACAGCTCTGTTGAAGTCGCTCACTCCCCTCTCTCACTCGCTCATTCTGCTTCTCCTGGCTGGGCTGCCCTTTTGTACTGGGCTCCTGCTTGCATTGGCACCTTTTCTGCCCAAAGAAATCCATAGCACTCCTGCCACAGCTCTGTTGAGGTCGCTCACTCCCCTCTCTCACTCGCTCATTCTGCTTCTCCTGGCGCTGCAGGCTGCCCTTTTATCTGGGCTCCTGCCTCCATTGGCGCCTTTCTGCACAAGAAATCTGCAGCAGTCCTGACAGAGCTCTGTTGAGCTCGTTCCTCCCCTCTCTGTGCGCTTATTCCATTTCTCCCAGTGCTACAGGCTGCCCTTTTGTACCTGGCTGCTGCCTGCGTTGGCGCTTTTTCTGCCCACAGAAATCTGCAGCAGTCCCAACAGAGCTCAATTGAGCTTGGTCACTCCCCTCTCCACTCCTCAGTCCTAATCTGTCCCAAACACTGATTTCCCAAAGCGTCTATGCTATTCTGTGCCTGAAGCACGAAAACACATTTCGGCCAGGATGTGAAAATTACAGCTGTACTGTTAAGTAAGAGGTGTGAAAAAAATGCCAGGGCTGAAAATCTGGCATGAAAATATTACTAATTTGTGAAGTTTCAAGGGTGTGTGGAAACTGCACAATGCGCCTCATAACACAGTCATTTTATAGACTTTCATCACAAAATTTTCACCATAGGCATTTTAGGACCTCTGCTCATGAACAGTGTCATTGTGGTTTTCTTAATGTGTCCTGAACCCTGATTTCCCCAGTGATTGCAGTATTCCTGCGCCTGAAGTCGCAGCGCATTCGGCCAGGATGTGAAAATGACAGCTGTACTGTTTATAAGGAGGTGTGGAAAAATACCAATGTTGAAAATCTGTAGTGAAAATATTGCAAATTCGAAGTTACGAGCTTGTGTAGCAACTGTGCAAGCGCTTGCGCTCATAAAACAGTCATTTTGGATTTTTCTACCAAATTTACTACTCAGCTCAGTTAGAAATAAACAGAACAAATAAATATGTATTATTACAGCAATCATAACATTATAGCTCAGTACTTAGCTCAGTTAGAAAGAAACAGAACAACTAATTCTGTATTATTACAGCAATGCTAAAGTATTCAACCATTGCTTTGTCTCCACTCCAAAGACCCTGCAGTAATATAGGACAACAGGACTCTGGGCAGGAGGGTGGGCAACTCGAAAAGTCCCAGCAGAGCTCCATTAAGCTTGCTCACTCCCCTCTCTCATTTGTTTGTTCTATTTCTCCTGATGCTGCAGGCTGCCCTTAGTACTGGACTCCTGCTGCGTTGGCGCCTTTTTCTGCCATAAAGATATCCGCAGCACTCCTGACACAGCTCCATTGAGCTCACTCACCCCTCTGTCACTCACTAGTTCCATTTCTCCCGGCTGCAGGCTGCCCTTTGTGCTGGATTCCTGCCTGCGTTGGCACCTTTTCTGCCCACAAAGACATCTGCAGCAGTCCTGATAAAGCTCAGTTGAGGTCGCTCACTCCCCTCTGTCATTTGCTCATTCTGTTTCTCCCACTGCAGGTTACCCTTTTACTGGGCACCTGCCTGCATTGACACCTTTATCTGCCCACAAAGAAATCCACAGCAGTCCCGACAAAGCTCGTCGGCTCGCTCCTCCCCTCCCTCACTCGCTCTCTATTCTGTTTCTCCGGCACTGCAGGCTGCCCTCTTGTATTTGGCTCCTGCCTGCATTGGGGTCTTTTTCTGCCCACAGAGAAATCTGCAGCAGTCCCGACAGAGCTCAGTTGAGCTCGGTTACTCCCCCTCTCAGTCGCTCGATCTTAATCTGTCCCAAACACTGATTTCCCAAGCGACCATGCTATTCTTCACCAGAAGCGCAAACACATATTTTGGCCAGGATGTAAAAATGACATAAGGAGGTGTGACAGAATGCCAGTGTTGAAAATCTGGTGTGAAAATATTCCAAATTTGTGAAGTTACAAGGGTGCATGGAACTCGCTAGGCACACTTGTAACACAGTCATTGATGGACTATCGTCACTAAATTTTCAACATAGGCATTTTAGGACCTCTGCTCATGAACAGTGTCACTGTCATTTTCTTAATCTGTCCCGAACACTGATTTCCCACAGCAACCGCTGTTCTGCGCGGAAGTCACAGCACATTTCACCAGGATGGAAAATGACAGCTGTACTGTTCACAGGAGGGTGTGAAAAAATGCCAATGTTGAAAATCTGGCGTGAAAATATTGCATGTTACATAGCGTTATGAGTGGCGTAGCAACTGTGCAACGCTACGCTCGTAAAACAGTAATTTTTGGATTTTTCCACAAATTTGCAACATAGGCTTTTTAAGAGCCCATCTCATGAACACTGGCACTATCATTTTGTTAATCAGTCCCAAAAGGTGATTCCGCGCGGTGACCGCAAAATCACCTTTGGGGCTGAATAACGTCATGATAGTTGCTGAATTCATAAGGAGGGTTCCAAAAACCCCATGTTGAAAATTTGGTGCCAAAGTTCCAAAAATGCCTGAGATATGCACCAAAGCTGAAAAACCCTATTTATGCCATTATACAGCTTACGGCATTTCCTCACTCGCGTCAACTTTGAAGAGTGCAGGCGTGTTCCGGTCAACGAAGATCATCGCGCGGGCTTCAGAGGCAAGTATAGGGTGGGGGTGGGGAGGTGGAGTGCGCGGTGGGTGGCGCAGGTTGGGAGGAGTGCGCAGACAGCGGAGGACTGTTTTCTTCTTTTCAGAGTGTAAAAAAAAAATAGACATCGTGAGATAGTTTTTCTTTTTACAGGTAATTCTGGCATGCTGGGGTGGGCTGCCAGTGTACCACCCTCGTGTTTTGGGGTGGGGGCACTGGAGCTGACGAGGGATTAGGCACCCCTGTCAGCACATACTTGGGAGGGGCTCATGAGCCGAGGGAGATGGGCACCCCCTCGGCACACAAGAAATGGGGGGGACATGCCGACAGTGATTGGGCATCCCCATCGACAAAAGAAAGGAGGAGGACATGATGCTGAGGGATTGGGCACCCCTCGACACACAGTAACAGAAACCGATAGGGACTGGGCTCCCCATTGGCAAACTGGACAGGAGGAATGCAAGGACTGCCCGCAATGACGGGTCACTCTCTCATTGCAGCAGATGATGCTGCAATGATGAGGCAACCCTGATTGCAGCAGCTGAAACTTTTCAAGGTTGTGGCATGCTGGCTGAACTAGTGTCAGCAGCAGCGTGCCATGGCACTGGGGAATAGGGCCAAGCCTTAAAAGGCAGTGGGGCATTGGCCACAACAGTGCCACACCTCCACAACCTGCTTCTGGAGCAAGCTGCTACAATATGTTTCTTGTGCATGTGTGCAATCAACATAAAAACTCTCATATGACTCCGTCTAATGAAAGGAAAAATTACTTTTGCCATCATCTCATCCCTCTGTCCCTGATTTGTCTCCTCTGAGTTTGAATCAGACCTACAAACAGCAGTGTTCTTCCGATCTGTTTCACGGAAACTGGAGGTGCTTTGTACCACAGTATAATTCAGAAAAATAAATAAACAAATCACTACTAAAAGTAAAATAAACTTTTACAATAAAAGGTATGTTCCTGAGTGTGTCAGTGGTTATTAGTCTGCCACATTCAGATACCCCATAACAGTTTCCTTTGGCTCGCACTCATGCCTGTCTGAAAAAAAAAAAGCTGGGTTTAAACTGCCACCTGTATTTTAAGTTACTCAGCACTTGGTTGTAGAAATTCATTTGCCCTTGTATAAATATTCACACAAAAATGGAAGTAAGCACAAACTTTGAGGTGTCACTCACAGAGGGAAAGATGAGCATCTTCATGGAAGAGATAATTGAAAAGAAGCTGACAGTGTGCAGCAACAGGAAACTGAGCAGCCAAAGGAAAGTACACCCTAGAGACCAAAATGAAAGCCGAACCAGCAGCAGCAGCATAACTACCATGACAGCAGGAAATGTCAGTGATGTAAAGTAATACTGTACATCAAAAAGCCAGCGTTTCACTAATCTGACACCTGATCACTTAAATATGTTGAAGATAGCCATAAAAATACTGTCAAATGTACCAACTGGGCAATGGAGGTATTCTACCAATGGGCTAAAGCAAACAAAATGTCTGTTGATTGGCACAAAACTACTAAAGGTGAGCTGAATTAAGTTTTTGGAAGTTTTACACAGAAGCACGCATGACCATGGGCTCCAAGTATGCACTGAGCAGCTTCAGCAGTCTCCATGCAGCACTAAATTGCCACCTATCCTCTGCAACTGTAGGAAGCCCAATGAACATCAGGGACGTAGCCTGTGGAATTACTACCTCTCACCCACCCCAAACCAACCCACCCCAAGTCTTGGTCTTTATTCATAGGGCAGATCCCAGAGTGCCTTGCAACATCCTGCTACCACAAGAAAGTAGCAAGCAATAACAAAACAGATGGGAGATAGCAGAGAGCAAGTAGGCATGAGCAGACAGAAAAAGGAACTGAAGTTCCATCTTGCTGCTAGTAAGTCTGTGTGTATGTAGGGACAGCCACATGACCCTCTGCCCTCATCACTTGCCCATCTACACCTTCTCCAAAGCTGGCCATGGTTGATGGTAGTCAGCTAGCCCTAGCCTCTCTCCCCTGTCTTGTACATGTACCAATACCCTGGTCTTATTTTTCCACCTCATTCCCTCTCTTGAACCCCACACATGCCCCACACTCCCCTATTCAGCTCCCTCCCTCATCTAGGCTTTCTTATGACCAAATCTACTCATACCACACACACTCCCCTCCTTCCCTTTACGGTGCTATCCACCCACTTGGTTGCTCAAGCCGACTCCTAGCACTCCAGCCTTCTTCTTTGGCTACCTTAACCTGCCACCTTCTTCCATATCCCCTCTGCCTTTGCAACCTGACAAAGCCTACTCTCATGGCTGCAGCATCAAATTATATCATTAGGTCTACCTCTTTCTATACTTTGCAGCCTTTTCTATTTCTTAGCCCTACTTTTCTCACCATGTTCTAACCTTCCTGTAACCACTGAAATACTATATAAATGACAATGTGTACTAAGATTTTGCTTCCTCATTATTTATTGCAATGTAAAACAATGTTGTCTATTGACTGTGTGTTCTCTGACTGTATTGTCACCCACTTTTGCTGACGTGGAACCTTTGAAAAAGAGCACATTGCTCAAAGGTTATTTCCAAATATTCAAATAAATAAATAAAATAGAAAAGAAGAGTTAGGAGGATAATCAGTCGTGATGGGAGTGGTGCACTGCAGTGGTTATGGAGCAGCAGTCTTCAGGAGACATTCTGGAGGCTGCGATGCTGCTCTGTCTGCAGGCATCTCTCTGGGCTGAGGGAGAGGTTGCCTGTCTCTGTGCAGAGTTGGTCAGGTTACAGGTGGCATCCACCTCAGCCAGAGACCACTGGGTCTACAACATGAACCTCATAGTATGCCCAGGAAGAAGTGTGACTGGACCATGGTGGGCTCAGTGAGGGTGAGTGGGGAGTCAGAGGCACATTCCCCAACCAGTCCAGCTGAATAACACTACACTATCTTGGAGGTACAGGAATGCCACCACAGGCACCTGCAGCTGGAACTAGGGAGGATGGTCGGACCTCAAGCTGGGGCCCCAGGGAAAGGGGCAGGGGACCTCAGAGGAGGAAGCTTCTCCTAGTGGGGACTGAATTGTCTGGGGTATGAAGTTAGGGACACCTGGCAGGGGCAAGAGGGAGGTCAAGTGCATCCCAGGAAGCACTGTATGGAGGATGGGAAGCAAATCCATAGGATCATTAGGATGTTAGCCAGGATGGAGGAGCTGGATGTCATTGTCCACCTGGGGACCAATGACTTGACAGGAGAAGAGTGAAGTTAGCCAGAGTCCAGGAGGATTTCAGGAAGCTGGGGAGGGACATGAAACAGGTAGCATGTTCCATCTCATTCTCAGAGGTGCTACCTGTCCAAGGCACAGGGAGGTTAGGGCACTCCACATCCAAGCCTTCAACACCTGGTTGAAGGATTGGAGTGAAAGGATTTGGCTTCACAGGGACTGGGGCCCCACTTGGGCAGATACGACCTTGTATCAGGAGGACAGCCTGCATCTGTCTTTGAAGGGACCTCACTCCTTAGTAAGAAGTTGGAATGCTTCAGCAGAGAGGATTTAAACTGGCCGGGGGAGCCAGGAGGGACAGGTGGCTTAGGAACACTGCCCCATGGAGACATGCAAAAGCACAAGTTGAGAACAGGAACAACTGAAGCAGGCAGTGAGGAGCAGGCAGGCAAAGCATGGGTAAAGGGGATGGGGGCAGGAACACATGAACAAGAAAACCAGGTGGGGGGAAATGGGCAAGGGAGAGAGAACAAGAACAGAGGGAGGGCAGGGTGTAAAACATGAAAAGTCATGCTCACAAATGCCAGCAGTCTGGGTAATAAGGTTCCAGACCTGGAAGCCTTGATGATGAATGCAGACCTTCACATAGCAGCAATAACAGAGACATGGTACTCTGAAAATCACAGCAGAGATGTCAATGTACTGGGCTATACACTGTTCAGAAGGGACAGGGAAGGTAAAAGGGAGGAGAGCCCTGTACATCAGAGAAGGCATAAAGGCTACAGAAGTACAGGAAAGACAGGGGAGGCTGAGGCAATATGGGTCACCTTGAGCCAGAATGGCACAGCAATATGTACAGGAGTGATCTACAGACCTCTGGCACACAGGGAGGAAGGGACAAGGTACTAATGGAGGAAATTCACTACAGGAAGCTAAGGTGAAATCCTGCTGATGGGGATTTCAATATGCGGATGTGATTGGACCACCCAGGCAGCTGCTTCAGCAGAAGCACGGCCATCCTGGTATCCTGCAGGGGTTGGACTCAGACAGCTGGTGCATGAGCCAACCAGAGACAAATTGATTCTGGACCTGGTATGGACCAATGGGAACAGAGTTGAAGGAGTCAGGTGGAGGGGCAGCTGGGATCAACGACCACCACATAGTGTGGTTTGGCATGGAAATAGGGACTCAATTAAGCCACACAAGTGCAAAGTATTAGATTTCAGGAGGCAGATTTCAGTGAAATGGGTAGATGTTTAAGAGCAGCCCTGGAGAAGGGAGAGGTAATGGAGGAGTGGAGGAACAGTGGGGAAACTAAAGGAGCCATAGTAGGTAACTAACCAATGCCTTAGGATAGTGACCAAGGGAAAAAGAAGAAACCACTATGGTTCTCTAAAGGGTGGCAGACAAAGTAAAGGCACAATGCAAAACAAAAGTAAAGGCTAAAAGAGCAAGTTTCAAGAAGAATAAGGGGACCCAAAGGGAGTAGGACAGGAGGTGTACCTTGAATGTCCAAGGAAGCAGGGAAAGCTGTTAGAAAAGCCAACCCTTACCAAATGTGACACAATGGCAATGCCATGGCACCACAACAACAACACAGTGGTGAGCTACAAATGTGCAATGGTACTACCCAGTGGTACCATGGTTGTACTATGGTAGTTCAATTTTATTATTTTTGTTGATTTGGTAGGACAGTAGTACAATGGTATCACAATGGAATTGAAACACACCACTGTGATACCATGAAACCCTTAATGGTAGTACACTGGTAATCACAGTGGTATTGCAATGGCAAATGAGTGGTATTACAGTGGTATTCTGAAGAACTTTTTGTAAGGAAGGCACAGATAGAGGGTTTAGCATGGACTGTGAAAAGGGGCAAAGACATTCTATAGGTACATCAGCGATAGAGGAAAACATGAGGGAGAAGGGGACTCTGAAGCTCAAATGGGAGGAGGAAGAGTGAAGGGGTATCTAGACAAAGAAGAAATACTGAACAAATACTTCTGTTCAGTATTCACTAAGAAGGAGAGGGTCAGGACCACAGTCGGGAGCAGAGGCAATGGAGGCGGGAAGCAAGTGGACACCAGTCCATTCACAGTGGAAGAGTTCTGGAGGGCTCGTAAAGCTGAAGATGGATAAAGCCATGGGGCCAGGACGACATAACACCCATGGATATTAAGGAGGTACTAGCAGCGCCTCTGGCCACCCTGTTTACAGAGTCACTCAACACAGGTGTGGTTCCAGAGCACTGGAAGAGGGCACATGTAGTCCCACTGCACAAAAGTGGCAGTAAGGAAGAAGCGGGAACTACAAGCCAGTCAGCCTCACCTCAGTGGTGGGGAAGATCATGGAGACACTGTTGAAAGAAAGGATAGTGGCACACCTGGAAACCAATGGTGCCCAGGATCTGAGGCAACATGATTCACAGCAGGAAGGTCTTGTCTTGTCAAACAAATGTGATGGATTTTTTTGATTGGGTGACTGGGAAGTGAATCAAAGAGGGCAGTAGACATTGCCTACCTAGATTTCAGCAAAGTCTTTGATATCATCCCACACAGGTGGCTGATTAACAAGATGAGTAGTCTGGGCATGGGGCATAAGGCGATACACTGGGTTACAAATTGGCTGATGGACAGAAGGCATAGGGTGGTTGTAAATGGGATCCAATCCGGGAGAGAGAGTGACTAGTGGAGTGCCACAGGGATCAGTACAGGGACCAGTCCTGTTCAATGTCTTCATTAGTGACATTGCAGACAGGCTGGAAGGAAAGGTCTGCCTATTTGCAGATGACACCAAGAACTGTAACAGGGTGGATACTCAGAAGGGTGCAGAAAATGAAGAGGGACCTGAAGAAGCTTGAAAGATGGTCAGAGGTGTGGCAACTGAAGTTCAATGTAAAAAGTGCAAGATAATGCACCTGGGTAGGGGAACCCTGGGAGAGCTACAGAATGGAGGGAGGTGCTGACTGTCACAAAGAGGAAAGGGACCTGGGGTTATCATATCTGATGACCTTAAGGTATCAAAGCAGTGCTAAAGGCTGCAGGGAGGGCCAGTGGCATGCTGGGGTGCATAGGCAGAGGCATTACTAGCAGGAGATGGGAGGTGATGATGCCATTGTAAAACACTGGCAAGGCCTCACCTGGAGTACTGCGTGCAGTTCTGGAGACCACACATGCGGCAGGACATAGACAAGGTGGAGACTATCCAGAGAAGGCGACAAAGATGGTGTATGGCATGCATCACAAAGCATATGAGGAGAGACTAAGAGACCTCAATATGTACTCACTGGAGGAGAGGAGAGAAAGGGGGACATGATAGAAACATTCCAGGTACCTCAAGGGCATAAACAAAGTGCAGGTGGGATCTTTCCCAATGTAGAAAAGATATCAGAATGAGGGACACGATATGAAATTGGAGGGTAGATTGAGAGGTAATGTGAGGAAGTTTTTCTACACAGAGGGTGGTGGATGCTTGGAGCAGTCTGCTGCAAGAGGTAGTGGGGCAAGCACTGTGGAGGGTTTAAACATGTCTGGGACAGGCACAAGGGAACATTGGGTGGGGAGAGGTGATGAAAAGCCATTGATCACTTAGGATCAGTGACTGCATACAAGTATAGGGCTTACAGGCAGACTAGATGGGCCTAGCGGTCCTTATCTGCCAACAATTTCTATGTATCTATGTAACATCATAACAGATCCTGAGTTCAAGACATCAAATAATGTCTTCAAAGCCAAAATGAAGCAGTATAGGAGTGAGAACAAGAACATGTCCAAGCACCATGAGCCGATCACCACTGAAGACCTATAGAAGTTACACGTCTACTGCTCTGTCTCCTAACACTGCCTCCAGACTTGTCCCAAAGGTCTGGCTATACCTGCAGCAGTACATGGCCCGGCGGCGAGGGAGAATCTGCCAGCTGAAACCCACAAGCTTCTTCATCAAGAAAGACAAAATGGACTAGAGTAAGTGACCATGGCATTCAATGAATACAACAAGAACT
Source organism: Neoceratodus forsteri (assembly GCA_016271365.2). Taxonomy (NCBI): domain Eukaryota; kingdom Metazoa; phylum Chordata; order Ceratodontiformes; family Ceratodontidae; genus Neoceratodus; species Neoceratodus forsteri. Next base: position 132,611,202 of record CM028130.1, on the reverse strand, counting down.
ACAGGAACCCACTGAAATTGGAAAACAGTCCCACAGAGGATACATGTTTGCTCTGCCTAGTAACCCATTGTGCCCAGTTCAATCTTTTAAAGTATATATCAAAATTGCCAGATGGGGCAAAAGCACTTTACCTACATCCCAAAAGGCTCCCTCAAGATGAATTGAATAATATGGATGTGTGGTAAACTAATGAACCAACGGAGTGAATATTTTGTCCTCTATGATAAGCAGATTAAGCACAGAAGCAAAGTTAACAAAGATACACAAATCACTCCATCCATGCTATGCCTTTCAGCTGTTGTCTGATGCACGTCTCAGAGTTGGGAGATCATGACAGTTAAGGAACATCATAATGAATGTAGCCTGAAGAGTTAATGGAGACCCAGAAATCAGGACACACAAGCATGGAATAACATACTGGCAGCACAAGCTCCCATAAAGTTTTAATATTATCCTGCATCACCTAAATTCTGGTGCCAAAATTTTAAAATTCACTGTTGTTACCCACTGTTGTTACTGAAGCTAGACTAGGGTTTACTGCATTTCTCATTTCATCCTGTGTGCTAGTGTGTAACAGCTGCCTTTGTAAGCTAGGGTCTAGGCGCAAAATCCTGGTTTGAATTCCCAGCACATAAGGAGCCATAAGCTCGTGACATTACCTCGCCTCTGGGCTATTTTATCTCCTTCTGGCAGTTTGTAACTGCTGTAGCCAGGGTACAGGTGGAAGGAGCTAGAATCCCATTCTGTAACTCGGAGAAATTGGGAAAATAAAAAAACTACTACAACCAAAAGAAAAAAAAATCAATTACTTTCTCTGAGGGTTTTAAACTGTTTGCTGGGCAGAGTCTTATAACCAGTGCCCTTCCCCTGTAAACGCCTTTTTCCCAGCTGTATAAAAGCGTGCTCACCTACCCCTTTGTTGTCCACAGGCGGGACTGGGACCCTGGAGGTCGTGAGGGCTGTAACAGTGCAACTCTGCCCAAGACAGATCACGAGGACCGATTGCCCTCTTCTGCCCCAAACTGCAAAGTAAGTCCCAAGCTGTTCTGCTCACCAGGATCGCTCCTTCCAACTCAGGATTTGGACCCTTGGAGCTGCACGCCAGCTCCCACCCCCTCACCACCCTTGGTCGACTCTCCACTTTATAGTGGTGACCACGTGAGCGCAAAACCAGTCACCCTACTTCCATTAGCAGGTTATACTGTGCAATCCCTAGAGGGTGCACTAATTTCTAAACTCTCACAATTGACTTTCAACATGTTTTACAGCCGATTACGTTATTACAAGCTTCATTTATTCTGGCACTGGCTGCCCTCTCACTCCCTATTTCAGGAAACAGCAATGCCCATTTTCCCTACCCCTACGTAATCATATTCATCAGCTGTATTGCAAGTGGATTGTCACAGGCTAAGCTACCAACCCAACCCACCCACACCTCGCTAACTCATACAATCCCTTCATCAACAACAACATTAGCCAAAGTGACCCAGTCACTTCCCATACCCTGCAAACCCCTAAAACCCTAATGGCGCACGCCACCAAAATTAATTATAAGCGTCTACAGCTAGCTGCACTCAGGCATGCACTCCTACTCCTATTACTACTGGCCGAGATATCCACCCTAATCCAGGGCCTTCTCTGGACTTCATAAAAACAGACAGGGTAGCGCTGGTCTACAGCTAACCTCCTTAAACATCTGCAGCCTACCTAAAGCTAACTCTACTACAAGGTTGGGTAGCTCAACACTCTCCTGACATTCTTGCCCTCTCCGAAACCTGGTTCACACGAAATGTCCCAGACTCTTCAGTTTCCTAAATAACTACACTATTTTCAGGGATGATAGAGTGGACAAGCAGGGAGGAGGTTGCGCCATTCAGCCAGACCACAACTACAACCATTACTCATCCCCCTTCCACCTCCAGCATGAGGCACAAGCTATACAGTCAAAATCACAGTAGGCTCCCATAGGAAACCTCTGTACACAATGGCGGTTTACATACTCAATAACCAAAACTAGCCTTCGACTCCATAATGGCCAACATAGCTGCTCTCCTCCTAGAAGTGAACTCATTGTTCTAGGTGACTTCAATATTAACTGGCTCTCTACCTCAACAGACCCCTTCAAAGACGCGGCTACAGCACATGACTTCACCCAAGTCGTCCTGACCCCTACCCAGCTAGAGCCAAGGACTGGAACACAAACCCTCCTGGACCTAATATTAACAAATGCTCCCAACCATCTCACCAATGTCAAGGTCCTACCAGACGTCCTAGTGATCACGCCCCTCTCCTGCCTCTGGTCAAACAAGTGCCCAACTACTCCACCCAAAATCTTGCTCCAAAGGCAAGTTAAAAAGCGCAATAACCAGGATACTCCACTCTCTCTCTCTCACCGACTGGTCCGCTGTCCACTCAGTGCAATCCGTGGATGAGGCACTCACCTCCTTTATCAAAATCTTCAACACAGTATGTGACAAATATCCCCTCTCTCAAAAAAAGTTCCTAAAACCAGAGACACCCCATGGATCACTCAACCCCTGTTGGACCAGATGCACCACAGAGATAACCTCTGGCACAAAGCACTTTACTCCAAATTACCCCACGACAGACAATTATACAGAGAGGCAGAAACAACTGCACCAGGACCATAAAAGGCTTGCCAAGGTAAACCACTACAAGCTAGCCCTCACCTCAACCTGGGGCACCGGAGAAACAAATTCTGGAGCAATGTAAAAGAACTCTGCAGGAAAACAGTTAACCAACCACCCACCCAAATACTCACAAACGGTGCCCTCTCAAACCCCCACAATAGCCAACGCCCTGAACAAGTCCTTCACAGACCTTAGACAAATCCTCTCACCCACTTTCTTTGATCCACCCCCAGTGTCCCACTGAACCCCAATCCCAGTCATAACCCTGCACCATTTCGGTTCAAAACAATCTCCTGTAGCCAGGCCAAACACTATCTGGCACATGCCCTATGGAATAAAAGGTACAGCAGTGACTCTGTAGACCTAAAATAATCCGTCTAACACTTGACGTGACCCTCCCTCACATCACACCAAGATTTTCAACCTCTCCTCCACCTATGGCAATTTCCTGCGCTATGGAAAAGGGGTATTATTACACCAATCCTAAAAAGGTGATCCTATGGATCCAGGTAATTACAGGCCCATTACGTTACTCCCCTCTCAAAAGCCCTAGAAAGAATCAGTATCAGACCAAATCACGGAGTACCTCACTGAGCACTCCCTGCTTTGCCAAGAACAACATGGTTTCAGACCTGGACACAGTACCACCTCGGCACTCCTAGAATTCACATCTTATGTGCACGAGGCTCTTGATGGGGGTGATATTGCTGGAGCAATCTTCATAGACCTAACCAAAGCATTCGATACTGTCAGCCACGACCTCCTTCTATACCTACTCCCCTCCTTCAACCTCGCACCAGACACATTATCCTAGTTCAAGAACTATCTAACAGGCCGAACACAACAGGTTAAAATCAATACCTCCCTATCCACTAAAACCCCAGTCCTATCAGGTGTACCCCAAGGATCTATCCTAGGCCCCTATTATTCACTTCTTCCTGAATGCCATTCCCAAAGCTTGTAATGGGAAACTTCTGCTCTATGCAGATGACGAGTAGTCTTCTGGAAAGACAACTCCTTAACTCCCTCCAACACAAGCTGCAAACCTACTTCCATGAACTAGAAGACTGGTTCACAAACCACAGGCTTATATTAAACCACACCAAACAAAATCCATGATCTTTGTGCACCGACAAAGCCCCATGTAAGAGCCCACCTAAACATCTCCAACAACCAGGGCATCTTAATTGAACAAGTCACGGATGCGCCCGCCGGCGCAGTGGTGGATTTCCGCTCGCGACACCAGCGACCCAGGTTCTGGAATGGACCAGGGTTGTCGGACGACCGGCCGGAGGAGAAGGATGGAGCATCCTATGGACTGCTCTCCTTCTCCGGGGAGGATGCGGGTAGTGCCGGAGCACTGAGGACCCCTGGTGGAGGCTGGGAGACCTCACGCTGCCGACGCTTAACATCAGGGAGGTGGGGCGGACACTGGCGTCATTGCATGTCCCCACCTCCGTGAGGAAAAGCACAGAAAATTAGGCGGGGCAGGGCCACAGTCTCAGTGAAGCCTCCCGGAAGGACCTTGATTGGCTGCCATCGCTGCGGGTCCCCCAACCAGTTACAGTTCCGTGACCACGGGAGGCCCGTGGCCATGGCCCCACCCTCTGGGGGGTAAGCCGGGGTGACTGGGGGACCCGGCAGCAGTAGATGGTAGCCGAGGCTTCCCGGCCAGTGACTAGCCGATAAATGACCGCTCGCCCGGCCAGATAAATAATAAATAGAAAAAAAAAAAAAAAGAACAAGTCATGGATTTCAAATACTTAGGCATCACCTTAGACTCATCTCTCACCTACCATGCACAGATCAACCAACTGTCCTCCTCACTAAACACTAGACTAGGGATCCTCTACAGGCATAGACAATGCCTCCCACCGATGCCCTTCGTCTGGCAGTGACCAGCTCGGTCATATCCTTGATAGATTACAGAATAATAATTTACGGGACGGCTGACCTCACTGCTTTGAAGCGCATCGACCTTGCCCTCAACAAAGCCAGCCGACTGGTCACTGGAAGCGACTACCTAACCCACACCTGTGACCTCTTCAAATTAGCGGACTGGCTGACCTTAAAGGAAGGTTAAAATACCATACCTGTCTCCAGGCTAAGAAAATCCTGCTGAAATCTGCACCCCTCGGCCTACACTCCTTAATACAACTAACACCCACAGGAGCACTCCAAGGCACCTAAAAAACGTGCCCATCCATGTCCCTATCGAGGACTGCACTAGGCCAAAGGTCTTTCAGCTACTGTGCACCCACCTGGCTCAATGAACTCCCACCTGCTATAACCCTGGCACCAACCTTAGGCCAATTTAAAACCAAAACCATGAGACACCTCATAGCCTCAGAGAATGTAGCTGCAATTGAGCATCTATCCTCCTCGGCGCGAGGGTTCTACTTAACCCCTAGTATTAACCCTGAACCTCAGATGTAAACTCAGACTGATGAAAGACAACCCACCATTTTTGGATGCTAATCCAGCCTAGGGCTGTATGTAACTAAGTATTGTAACTTACTTTGTAAAGGTCTGTTGTTAACTTGTAGAGCAACACTTTGTAACACTAAGCACTGATGCTTGTGCACATGATTCTGTATACTGTGGTCTCATAAAACTGTTTGTTTGTCCTGACGTGGAGCCTTTGCAAAGGAGTCTTTGACTCAAGGTTGTAATTCCGAAAATTTAATAAATAAATAAATAGCCTGTACTGAAACCTAGAACAGCAGAACAGTCATGCAGCATCTCCCAATGAACTAGTACAGAATATCAACAACACAGGCGTGTTAGCAGATACTTCAGTATTCAGAACTGTACTGTTAATTCTAATGGCTCCATGCATTTTGGGCAATGAATTTCTTTGTTTTCTGCAACTGCAAGACAAAGTGCAACCCGTGGTTAAGTTCCATTTTTTATTTTGCCCTCCCCTCCTAAAAAAATGACGGACTATTTTCAAGGCAGAATGATATTTAACAAATAAACTAATATTTTTCAAACCTACAAATGTATTTTTCTTTAACTTTTTCTTCCTGACACTCCGAGGTGTGCATTAGACATTTCTAGAGCACAGCCAGGAGCTGAAGGCACTTAGCCTGCAGCCACATGCCTCACTATGCTACCTGGCCATGCATTAGAAATGTCTAATGCACATTCCTCGTGTCTTACTGCTTATTTGTAAATAGCCTTTCTCAGAGCAGGGATGTAGTGCAGGCATAGTGGTAGGTATGCAGCCATTGTGAGATAAATGTCACAGTCATGTGATGTATTTTATCCAATCAGGGCCTCCATTTTCACTGTTTTTCCTACCCTTTCATACACACTGTATCTCAAAGTGCTTTAGAGTGCAATGAGTTAGATACTGATAGTAGATGTACTGTAGAATAGAATATAATTTGATTTGTATAACACCTTCCGTACACATTGTATCTGAAAATGCTTTACAAAGCATTGATTCAGATGCTGGTACAGCATAAACTGTAGAATAGAACAGCATTTGAATTGCGTAGCACTGTTTATACAAATTGTATCCTAGAGTGCTTTACAAAGCACTAGTGCAGGGAGTATAGAATTTGAATTCATATAGTATTGTAACACAGATTTTTGTTTTAATGTATTTGTTATGCTGTCTGTAAAATATTTTAGTTGATGTGGTATGCGTGGGGGAATTGAAAATGTCTCCTATGGCAGTCCCAGCTGGAAGGTCTTTTGTATGAGTATTCCTGTGTTCTCACAGATCTTGAGTGTGGATAGCAGAGTTCCTATTATCTAAAGACTTTTTGTTTTGGATAACAGAGGTCCTTTATCCAAAGATTTTATGTTTTGAGTGTAAACAGCGGCCAAGCTAAAGTTAAGATGCTTCCTACTGAGCAGACAGCCATGACAGGTTTGGATTGGGGTACAAAGGTCCTATCTGGAAAGCTGACAAAGGGGACCATCTGGAAAATCATTCCTGGCAGGCCCCAGGAGCAAACTCATATCAGTACTCCACTTCAATTTGATACACTGACTCTGTGTTTGCATATTATATTTACTTGCAGGGCTCAAAGTACCCCATTTAATTAAAAATAGATGGCAAAATCAAAGATTCTCAGAGTTAGAAGGAATCCAGGTACCCAACTGAGAAGGCCCACCTGGAAATTTCCAGTTATTTTGGTGGGCCAGTCTGACTCTGGGCAATGATAACAGTAGGGCAGAATCTGAATACACCCAACTAGTTCAGACCAGTTCAGTTGTGGAGCAGGTCCCCACAGTTCAAAAGACATATCCAGAGTGTGAGGTCAGACAGACAGGGCCAGTGATGAGGCAAGTGAGCTGCCCTGATGAAGCTATTTTGTCTTATTCTACGCTGAGTAACTAAGTCTTACTTGAGAGTTGAGAAGCCTCAATATCTCTGTCCAGGACTTCTAAGACTCGGTTCCACCCTTGCGTGGTGCCAGCGTTAGGGCACCGTATCACTATAGTTCAAACGACCATGTCAATGACCTCTTTTTGGAGCAGGCTGTGCCCCTCCACATTATCCTAACTACATATTCTAGCTCTGGGGGCGGACCTTGGGGAGGGGCAACAACTTGGCATTGCGCTGCAGTGACTCGGCGCCCTAATGCCCTGATGCACTGCAATGCTAAGACTCTCTAGATCCCAATTTATTTAGGTATTTATATGTTTATTAATTTATGTATTTATTTATTTATTTCAAAGGTTTTACCAGGAAAGACATACTGAACTGGTATCAGCTTAAGTTCAGATGTGTACTGGGTAAAAGGAAGAGAGGAGGAAGAACAGTTACAAAATACAGAGTAAAAAATACATTGACTGGAATAATATACCAAAAATAAATCAATAATGCTTAAAAATAAATTGACAATCAGTAAGTTGCATACTCTAAATTGTGGAACTGTCAAAGATCAATGAAATGATAACAACACATCAAAATAAGAACATGGGAATGACTGATGGTAGAGGAGGAAAATGCTGAAGACAAAGATTGGGGTTATAGGTGAAAGTGGAACAAGCGGTGTAACCCCTGCAAATGGGGTTCCAAAAGTCTTCCAGGAACTTGCCTGAATGCTCCAAGTCTGGGTGGTGTTCGCATCTGAACTCTTTAAATGTGGTTCCAAGTGAGTGCTATTTGAGCCTCCACGCACTGCCTCTTTAAGAGCTGTCTGCTTGCCGACTTAATTAATTTGTATGGGGACTGTGTATTTAATGCTCGAATCCCTGAGCTGCAGAGAAATCGCCCATTTCTGCAGTCACTAAGAGCGCAGAGGGAGCCTAAATGAAAGATGTAACTGTTTGCCTGAAACCATTTAGAGTGTAAAGTAAAATGCAATTTGTCTAACCTGCCTTTCTTGCAGCTGGGACTCTGGGTGTGTTACCCTCCATTTTGGACCTAAACTGCTGTGCTGAGCCAGTTGGGTTAAGGTTCCCTAAAATGGAACCTGTGGATGAATCAGAACTTGGACTCTTAATTTTGAGCCAGCCACAAGGGGATTGTATGGGCAGCGACTCTGGGAAATGTAGTTTCGACCTTGGCGCCTTTTTCTACCAACAGAGGAGTCTTATTGTGAGTGACAGCTGCATCAGCCAACAGAATAGTGTGGAGCTAAAGGAAATGCCCTGCTCTGTGACTGAAAAGATCAGATCAGTTGAGGCAGTGAAGAGAGAAGGAGCTGTGTGCTTCTGCGGTGTATAGTATCCGCAGCGGAGAGCGCGTGTGAGGTCCTGAGTTTCAGTCTGCAGCCTTTGTGAGTGACAGTTTGGACTGAATCTGAGTTGTGAGGAGAAAGAAGCACTAGAAGTGTGGAAACCAGGCTCACCTTGTAGAAGACTGGAGAAATTGTTGAATCGCACTCAGTCTGTCAGGAACCGAGCTGCTGTGTCTGCTCCGGGTATTTTGCAGTAATTGTGATCCGGATCGAGAGCAGCCTGCCTGGTATTGTACTTTTCTTTTACTTATAAATGTGCGTAGTGCTTGTGGGGAATCACTATTTCAAATCCCTGTACAGTGAGTGTGTGCTGAAGCTGGAAGTAAACCCCAGCTTAATTCAGACTACATCCGTTTGCTATCAACTGCAGTGGGGTCCAGTCACAAGGACCTCGTCCTCATGCCCTGCTCTTCTGGCTATCCAGAGGGACATTCTCCATCTGATCCTCAGCTTGGATGTCGTGAGCACAAATCAGGGTATTCCCTGCAGCTTTTTCAATCTCAAGTGTGTCACCTAATTCTTGTTGTTTCACTGTTTCATGAACTGAGCCCTCTGGCTCGGATTACAATTGGGTGTTGTGCATATATTTTCTTCTACAGGGCCCCATCCAACCATCTGCACCTGCCGGCCAACCCGGGCAACGGACTTGGCTAGCCCCCAACCTGGGTACCCAGAGTGTGACTTTTCAGACCCTGTATGTGTGCACTGTACTGTGATTTGAATATTTCCAAACCAAATCAACCTGAATCCCCCTCCTTGTTACTGTCCCTAAATAAATCAGATTTGTTGTTGTTATACTATATACTGTCTGTGGTGTTGATACTTATGGAAACAGTATTGTGTTTTGCTGTGTATGTTGTTTTAACCTTACTTTACAGGGGTCCTCAGAGATGTGCTGCAGAATCAGTCTCGAGGGTAAGTGGTATCTATATGAGTGAACAGTGTGTATACATGGGGTATTGGGGCTGTAACTCCAGTGTACTGTGAGCCACTAGAGGGAATAAAAGGGGTCTCAGTGTCCCAGAGGGCTGTGACCAAGCTAGTCTAACCACTACAAAGCCTGACCTCTGGGTGGAGGCACCCACCATAGGACCTAGGCCCCTCAACCCGTCCGTAGTCAAACAGGCAGGGGTAGTAGCCCTTGGTATAGTGCCACCTAGGGTTACACCAGTATCAGACATAACTGCAGGGGTGAGAAGAGAAATCACAGAGGACAGATTTAAGAGCAGGAAAGGAGTTAGCAAAGTGAACAGAAGGGGAAGAGAACCTCATAGTTTAGGGAAACAAAATCAGAAGACTGTTTGGCCAGCAGTAGATTTAATTTGTGGGAGAGCAGTTGGGGTCCCAGTAGATCCCAGTTGGAGATGCATCTGCTTCTACTTATAAATTTAATTAGATCTTAAAAGTGTTAGTTGGTGTGATCTGTCTTTTCAAATGTTTTGTTTTCCATTTTATGTATAATCCTATACCATATGTAAATATTGTGGAACATTAAATGTTATTCTTATGTATTTCACGGTTTCTGTGACTGAGTTTTATGGTATAGATAATCTGGATAATTGGTAAATCTGTAATCCATTTCTGAAGAGACAGGCTACTAAGCTATGTAAAGCAAAGTGTTCTCAGCTGTGACTAAAGGGTGAGTCATTTCCATTCGCCCTTCAGGAAAGGGCACTGTACTTGTGAGCAGTGGCTGTGGTGATATTCTGAGTGAGGTGATGCTGAATGGTGACAGCATAACTTAGAGGTTAGGTGACAAGCTAAGAACGAGTTTGGTACATCCAACAGAGCTGGTTTATTCCCACAACCTCCACTTGCATACTGTGTGGCCTAGAGCAAATCACATAACCACCTCAGTGCTCCCCAGTCACCACTGAAAACAGGCCTTGTGCCTAGTGGGCTTTATCTGGTTACTAAAGAATAATATATATATATATATATATAATATAAGCACAATTGCACCTCTATAGTTAGGGTTCAGTGTGCAGTTTAATGTTAAACCCACATTTTGCACCTTAATAACTTTGCAACTGTTCAAGGGATTTGTATGAAATTTGGAAAGCACTATTCCATGGGGTAGATCACTTGACTTGCCAAGTTTTATTAAGAACGGATGTGCAGATTTTGCACAAGCGCATATGGAAAAAAGTGTGTTTTTCACTTTTTCACCAGGTTTTCCTGAATTTTCCTCATCGCCCCTGCAGCAACACCGTTCAGAATTTTTGCCTGAAATTTTCAGGGTGGAAAGAGCTTGCTCAAAGGAACAAGCCAGCATTTGTTTGTGAAACAGATACTTTGATGGCAGATAAGGACCGCTTGGCCCACCTAGTCTGCCCATTTTCCTACCTAACGGATAAGCTGCAGATCCTAGTTAACCAACAGCCTACTTCCTCCTACCCACCACTAGGACTGCCTTATGTCTGTTCCATGCATTCTTGAATTCCCCCACTGTTCTTGACTCCACGACCTCCTCAGGAAGGCTGTTCCATGCATCCACAGCCCTCTCTGAAAAATACTTCCTCACATTAACTCTGAGCCATCCCCTCTATCTTCAAATTGTGCCCCTTGTTCTTACACATCTCTTTTCTGAAAGATACTATCCTGTTGAACTTTGTTGATTCCCTTGAGGTACTTGAAAGTTTCTATCATGTTCCCCTCTCCTTCTTTCCTCAAGGGTATACATATTAAGCTCCTTTAGTCTCTCTTGTATGTCTTCTGATGTAGACCCTGCACTATTTTGGTTGCCCTCCTCTGGACAGCCTCTTCTCTGTCTATGTCTTTGTGGAGATGGGGTCTCCAGTACTGCACACAGTACTCCAGATGGGGTCTCACCAACTGTCTGTACAGAGGGATAACAACTTCCTGTTTTCTACTTTTGATGCTCTCCCTGTGCTTCTCCCTATGCATCCCAGTATCCCCCAGCCTTCCTTGATGCCTTCTCACATTGCTTGCCCACCTTTAGGTCATCTGATATAATTATCCCCAGGTCCCTTCCCATTTTTATTGTTGTCAGTATCTCACCCCCATTGTGTACTCTTCCCTGGATTTTGTTTCCCAGGTGCATTACCTTGCACTTCTTTGCATTGAATCTAAGCTGCCATACATTTGACCATTCCTCCAATCTTGCCAAATCTCTTCTCATCCTTTCCACTCCATCTTGTGTGTGTGTGTGTGAAACAATAATATTATGATCAAATTTATTTAATTCTGAAAATTCATGTTCTGTGCATGCTCAGTTCAGTCTTTTGGATTGATGCTCTGCTGCGAACAGGGATTTCGGCTCATAGATAGAGTTTTGACAGCTCATGAACAGGGATTCATTAAATCCCAGTTCGTGAGAAAAAATCCTGTTAAGTGAGCCGTCATCTTGTTTTCACTTTTAGCACAAAAGAAAATGTATTTATTTTTTTATTGAAGTTTTAATTACAATCCTTTGAGTTGAAGACTCTTTTGCAAAGGCTCCATGTCAATACAAAACAGACACAGCACTTAAGACAATTTTGTACATAGCTCACTAAGCAGAACATCACATTAAGACAATTAATACATGGTTACGTCATATAGAATTGACATTGTTTAGATTTGTTTCACTAGGGTAGCTATGGATCCTAGGTTGTCGAGGTGAAAGTGACTGGATACTGTTTGATGGGCCCACCCATGCGTATGGTCAGAAGTCTACTTCCGGCAGGTCGTGAGGCCTAGATTTGGGTCAAGAGCGACACTTCTTTTCTATCAGAATCAGAAATGTGGGAGGGATGTTTGTAACAGCCACATGATTCTGAGTCAAGGAGCAGTCTCTTAATGCCCATTTTAAATAGTCAAGGCTAGGGGCCAGGGTGATGGAGGAGGGAAGGTCATTAAGCCAGCAGGGAGCATGGTAGCGGAAGGACCTTTGCCCTAGTGAAGTCCTACAGTGGGGGACTAAGAAGGGGTGCTGTCCCGGTGTCTGGGGTGATCCTGTGTGGGAAGGTTGGATGAGGGGTGAAGGCCCATGGTGCAAGATCCATAAGGATCTTTTTGGCTTGGAGGCAGTTGTACCTTAGTCTCCCTTCAAAGGTCAGCCAGTTTGCTCACTTGTAGAGTTCACACGTATGTGTTACTTTATCACAGCTTGTGACTAGTCGGCAGGCTTTGTTGAGGGCTAGTTTGATGCTGTTTAGGGCTGTATGGTCAGCTGGGCCATATATAATTATCCCACAATCGACCAGAGATAGGACTGAGCTGGTAAGTGCCAGCCGTGGGGCCTGGAGGGAGGCAGTGTTTGTGTCTGTAGAGAATGCCAAGCTGGGTGTTTACTGAGGAAGAGAGGTGGTTAATGTGTAAGTGGTAGGTGAGGATGAGTCCAGAGTGATGCCTAGGTATTTGAAGTCAGGGACCTGTTCAATACGGATGCCTTGAGAATTAGAGATGGATAGCTGGGCATTCCTGTTGGGATTTTGGTGGTGAGCAAAGATCATTGATGTAGTTTTGTTTTAGTTTAGTTTTAGTCAATGTTAGGAAAACCATGACTCAAGGTCTCTGAAGCAATCTTGCAGGGTCATTTGGAGTGAGTTCGGTTGTATTTTTCCAATACACCACGGCATCGTCTGTGTATAGCAACAGTTTACCACTGCAGGCTTTAGGAAGGGTGTTCAGAAAGAGGGTGAAGAGTAGTGGGCCTAAAATAGACCCTTGAGGGACACCCGCAAGAACTGGTAGATTGCAGACAGGGTGGTGTTGATTTTGACTTGTGTTCGGTCAGTAAGATAGTTTTAAATCATGAGATAGCTTCAAGGGCAAGATGGAGGAGGGAGAGAGTGGATAAGCAGAGCACGACTGACGGTGTCAAATGCTTTGGTCAGGTCAACATAGATAGCTCCTGCTATTGACCCCTGTTACAGCGCCTCATGTATGTAAGATGTAAATTCAAGAAGCGCAGTGGATTTACTATGCCCTGCTCTGAACCCATGCTGTTCTGGGCAAAGCAGATTGTAGTTGGTCAGATATTCAGTGAGCTGGTCTGATACGATTCTTTCAAGGGCTTTTGATGGGGAGGATAGTGATAGGCCTATAATTACCAGGGTCGGTCGGATCACCCTTTTAGAATTGGTGTGATTATTCCTCTTTCCATAGCTTAGGGAATTGACCTAGTTGTAGTGAGCAGTTTAGTATTTTGGTGAGGTGAGGAGGGGTCTAAGTCAAGAGTTAGGCGGAGAATTTTAAGGTCAAGGGAGTCGCTGCTGTCATCGAGTTGCGGAAGGCTTTGGTTAGGTAGTGTTTAGCTTTGTTACAGGAGATGATTCTCAGCTGGAAGGGCAGGAGGGGTAGTAGTGGGGAGATATGTCCAGAGGAGGGCAACAAAATGATGCAGGGTCTGCATCAGAAATCATATGAAGAAAGACTGAAGGAACTAAAGATGTATAGCCTCGGGAAAGGAGGGAGAGGGGACATGATGAAACTTTCAAATACCTCAAGGGAATCAACAAAGTCCAAGAGGGTAGCATCTTTCAGAAAAAGAGATGTGCAAAAACAAGGGGGCACAATTTGAAGATAGAGGGGGACGGCTCAGAGGTAATGTGAGGAAGTATTTCTTCACAGAGAGGGTTGTGGATACATGGAACAGCCTTCCTGAGGAGGTCGAGAGTCACCAACAGTGGGGAATTCAAGAATGCATGGGACAGACATAAGGCAATTCTGGTGGGGGTAGGAGGAAGTAGGCTGTTGGTTAACTAGGCTCTGCAGCTTATCCGTTAGGTAGGAAATGGGCAGACTAGGTGGGCCAAGCGGTCCTTATCTGCCATCAAATTCTATATTTCTATATTGGATGGGCCTATACATTGGATAGAGTGGTAGGGTCTTGGGAGAGAGCTCCATGGTCAAGATATTTGCGTTGGGGTTGGGAGACAGTTTTCCCACAAAGCTCCTTGACATTGTGCCAGAAGTTGTTCCCAAAGCCCCAAGTGGTGGTGAGAGCTTGCTTATAATAGTTTGACTTGGCTAGCAGATAGCCCAAGTGCATTTGTTCTTGCCTCTCTATAGAGTTGTTTGTCATGAGACGTTGGAGTTCAGCGCCCTGTGCCAGAGGTTGTCTCTGTGGCGCATCTGTTCAAGTAGAGGCCTACGAGATCCATGGAGTGTCCCTGTTTTTAATAACCTGTTTTGTGAAAGGGGCAAATATGTCACAGACAGTGCTGAAGATTTTAATGAAGAAGATAAGGGCAGCATGCGACTGACTGGGCAGTGTGAACGGGTGCCCAGTCGCAGGAGGACAGATAGAGTTTGAGATGAAGAGGCTACCTATTTTGATGTGCCTTTGGATGGAGATTTTGGGTTGGCTGGGGTGATTTTATTCGACCAAGAGCATGAGACTGGGGAGTGGTCACTAGCACGCCTGGGAGAACTTTAATATTGATAGGCGATCGGCACGGTTAGTAAAGATGAGGTCAATAAGGGTGGACGACCCTGATCTGGGATCTTGCCTGGTGGAAGACTGGACAGCCTGGGTCAGGTCAAAGGCACGTACTGCATCTTTGAAAGGTGCAGATGCGTGGATAACCAGTTCACATTAAAGTCACCCATGATAATTAGTTCACTCTTTGGGGAGTTGGGTGATGCTGTCTGGATTACTTGCCTCACAGATGCATTTGTGAAAACAAATGTATGGGTTTTGTTCAGGGTGATGCCCTCTACAAAACCATGTGTTTGGTCTCCATCAGTTTATTAAAAAGGCAGTTTTTTATTTGAAAATCCCCATTAAGTGACTCACTTCCGATCCCCATTTGTGAGGTGTCCAAATCCGATTCATGAAGCTTATCCCCATTAAGTGAGCTGTCAGAATCCCTGTTCATGAGATAAGGTCCAGATGGCCATATCTCATGAATGGGAATCGGCCATGAACAGGATTTTGACAGCTCACGAGCAGGGGATTCGACTTCTGACGGGGTTTGACACCCTCACAAATGGGGATCATAAAAAAAAATCCCAGTTCATGAGCTGTCAAAATCCCCATTCATGAGCGAATCCCCATTAAGTGAGCTGTCAAAATCACCGTTCGTGAGCTGATCCCGTTAAGTGAGCTGTAAAAATCACTGTTTGTGAGATGAAGACCAGATGGCCCTATCTCACGAACATCGGATCACCTAACTAATGGGATTTGTCACCTCCATGAACAGGGATTAGGGTTACGAATGGGATTTTGACAGCTCACGAACAAGGATTTGTAAACTTTGCCATTTCATTGCTAAGAAACGGTAAGGACTTTTGGCTTGAATTTTGCATGGTGCAAAGGGGCTGTCCCACAGATGTGATGTATGAAGTTTGGTGTAAAAAATTGCATTGGTTACATAGTTATGACATTCCAAAGTTGAGAAATTTCCATAGGATAACATTGTGGTGCCCATGGTGCCTTTTGGTGCCCATATCTCGAAAACAAGCAAGATACAGATTTTTCGCTACCTGTAACTTAGAAACAAGTTTTGAAATCATAGACTAAACTAGCAGTGGAATTTTTTCATACTGCTACATGGTTCCAAAGATATTGGCAAAATGTACAAGAGTTCCAAGGGTGCTTTTTGAGCACTTTTCTTGCGTCTATATCTAAGTAAATGATCTGAGATACAGATTCAGTCGATTTATGTTGTGTGGACATCTTGCTGTCATGATTGCAACACCACTTTAATTTTATTTTAGCTGTTGCGCTTCCCGAGATATTGGCAAATTAGTGTTACAAGGGGTTCCTTGCCCTATAGGGCTGCTGTATGGCTCTGCTTGGCTGTCGTGAAATGGGAGTGCAGGGCCTAGAGGGCCCATGCTCCCACAGCGCATATTGTTATACAGAAATGGGCAGCTTGGTGGGAGGCGCAGGGGCCACTCAACACATGCTATTTACTAGCTATATTACACTTTTCAAATAGTAAAGGAAACCATTGCAAAAAAACTTTGTTAATGCATCAGTTTAGGGTTAAAGTTACAAAAGTGAGAATGACATGTTGGGGTTGAGCCTAACCTCCACCACTACCCACCACCCATCCTCCACAGACTGACAGGCGCTGGGGTGTACCATGAGGTTGTGAGGCCTCACTCTCACCCCATTCTCCTTTGCTGTAGCATGCCAACCTGTTTACACATGGAATGGGTGAGGCTAGCCTCACAACCCCATGGCTCACCCAGTGGTTGTCAGTCTGTGGAGGATGGGGTGGTGTTGTATGGGATTAGGAGCTCAACCCTAACGTGTCATTTCACCACTTTTGTTGCTTTAACCCTAACTGATGCATTAACAAAGTTTTGCAATGAATATACATCTATATATATATATATATATATATATATACACATATATATATTTTTCAAAAAAACTGCATTAATACTCTAGTTAAGGTTACAGCCACAAAGTAGAACTGGCATTAAGGTTTCCAACCTAACACCACACCCCTTGCTGCCCACACCAGCAGGCATTAGAGGTGCTTGAGGGTCATCATCCTAATGCTCACCCCATTCCATAAGTAAATAAGCTGACATGGGGACAGTATAGGAGAACTGGGTGAGTGTTAGGGCTGAGTGACCCCAAGGCACACCCCCAACACTTGTTGATGTGTGCAGTGTCGGGAGTGGGTGTTGGTTAGGAAACCCTAATGCCACATTTCCTTGCTTTTGTGGCTGTAACCCTAACTAGAACATTAATGCACTTTTGCATTTATTTCCTTACTTTTTGAGATAGTATACTTGTATCCTTATTTGCCTGTGGGAGGGCCCTGCACTTCCATTTATAGAGACAACAGTGACCAGATTGTCAGCATAGCCATCTTATTACCCCACCTCATGTACCCAGTATAGACAATTTTCAGATCCCTGCAAATGTAATTCTGCACAACTGCAATGCCATTCCATGCCACAGGTGTGAAGAACACATTACTGCCAGGATTTGGAAAATGACAGCTGTGACATGCATGGTGGGGTAACAGGAAAACTATGTTGAAAATCTCGGTAAACATATTTAAAATTTCCAAAATTATGAACATATATAGTGAGAATGCAACAAATTGTCATAACTTTGCCATTTTACATAATGTGACCCCAAATTTTCAACACAGCCTTCTTATGACACCTCATGAACAACACAACTGTCGATATGCAAATCCTGCCCAAAAGGTAAATTTGCCAAGCAACCGTGGAAATCACCTATCAGGTGGGGGTTATGTGAATGACAGTAATATTGTTCATGAGGTGGGATCCCCAAAAGGCTATGTTGAACATTTGGGTATGAAATGTCAAAACATGTTTGAGTTATGAATAAAGGTTGAACCCTGCCCCCATTGAAATACATTGAACTGCATTTACAGTAGTTTCTCATATTGCAGTTACCAGTGAAAGCTGGAAGATGTTGTCTTCGATCAGAGAGTGGATCTTGAACCTGGGACCTGTTCAGGTGAGTGAGGGTATGTGGAAGTGTACGGGGGATTTGGGAAGGTAAGTGCTGCGTGAGAAGTGGGGGTGGGGAGCTGATTGGCCGAGGGACTTTTTTTTTTTTACAGACAAAAAAAATTTTGTGGGTTTTTCACAAATTCTTTAACCAGGAGAGACACACTAAGCTGAAAGCTTGTTTACAGGTGCGACCTGGGAGCACAGGGAAGTTAAGTGACTTGCTCAGGATCACACAGTATGCAAGTGGAGGCTGTGGGATTTAAACCAGGTCACCAGATTTCCAACTCAGGGCCTTAAACCACTGCACTATACTGCCTCCTAATTTAGGGACAATGTTTGTTATTTCAGATTTGGTTAAATTTAAGTTTGCCTGCAATGAAAAGAGTGGGGGCACTGAGACACCAGGGCATATAAAAATTGAACGAGGCGATCAGCAGGTGGTGGGGGCTGCCACTAGATTCTGAGGAAAACCAGAGCAGTGATCGGTGGGTGGGAGATGCCACTAGACACCAGTGAATGCATATATTTCAACAGGCAGTGAGGGACAGCGATCGGCAGGTGGTGGTGCTACTAGACACCAGGGAATACATTTATTTATTATGTGGACAGCGATCAGCAGGTGGGGGGTGCCACTAGACACCGGGAATACATTTATTTATGTGTAGCGATTAGTGGGTGGGGTGTCACTAGACACCAGGAAATACATTTATTTATTTATTTATGTGGACAGCGATCAAGCGGGAAGAGTGCCACTAGACACCCAGGGAATACATTTATTTTTATCTGGACTGCGATTAGTGGGTGGGGGTGCCAATAGACACCAGGCAATACATTTATTTTATTTATGTGGACAGTGATCAGCCAGTGGACATGACACTAGACACCAGGAATACATTTATTTTTATGTGGACTGTGATTAGTGGGTGGGGGTACCAATAGACACTAGGGAATACATTTATTTATTCATGTGGACAGCGATCAGCAGGTGGGGTGGCACTAGAAACTGGGAATACATTTATTTATTTATGTGGACAGTGATCAGCGGCTGGGGGGTGCCACTAGACACCAGAGAATACATTTATTTATTCATGTGGACAGCAATCAGTGGGTGGAGTGGCACTAGACACCAGGGAATACATTTATTTATTATGTGGACAGTGATCAGTGGGTGGGGAGTGCCACTAGACACCAGAGAATACATTTATTTATTCATGTGGACAGCAATCAGTGGGTGGGGTGGCACTAGACACCAGGAATACATTTATTTATTCATGTGGACAGCGATCAGTGGGTTGAGTGGCACTAGACACCAGGGAATACATTTATTTATTTATGTGGACAGCGATGAGCCAGTGGGGCGTGACACTATCGTGATTAGTGGGTGGGGGGTGCCAATAGACATCATGGAATACATTTATTTATTCATGTGGGCAGCGATCAGCTGGTGAGGGGCACTAGACACCAGGGAATACATTTATTTATTTATTTATGGGGACAGCAATTAGTAGATTGGGAGGGTGCCACTAGACACCAGGGAATAACTTTATTTATTTATGGGGAGTCGGGGACAGCAATCATTATGTGAGGGGTGCCACTAGACACCAGGGAATACATTTATTTATTAATGTGGACAGTGATCAGCAGGTGGGGGAGTGCCACTAGACACCAGGAATGCATTTATTTATTTATGTGGTCAGCGATCATGGCTGGGGGATGCCACTAGACACCAGGGAATACATTTATTTATTTATGTGGACAGCAATCAGTGGGTGGGGGTGCCACTAGACACCAGGAATACATTTATTTATTTACATGGACAGTGATCAGTGGGTGGGGGTGCCACTAGACACCAAGGAATACATTTATATATTTATGTGGACAGCGCTCAGTGGGTGGGGGGTGCCACTAGACACCAAGGAATACATTTATATATTTATGTGGGCAGCGATCAGTGGGTGGGGGTGCCACTAGATACCAGGGAATACATTTATTTATTTATATGGACAGCGATCAGTGGGTGGAGGGTGCCACTAGACACCAGGGAATAAATTTATTTATGGGGAGTCAGGGAGTGCAATCAGCATGTGGAGGAGCAGCTGCCACTAGACACCAGGGAATACATTTATTTATTTATGGGGACAGTGATCAGCGGGTGGGGGTGCCACTAGACACCAGGGAATACATTTATTTATTTATGTGGACAGTGATCAGCGGGTGGGGTGGCACTAGACACCAGGGAATACATTTATTTATTTATGTGGACAGCGATCAGCCAGTGGGGCGTGACACTAGACACCAGGGAATACATTTATTTTTATGTGGACTGTGATCAGCAGGTGGGGAGTGCCACTAGACACCAGGGAATGCATTTATTTATTTATGTGGACAGCAATTGTAGGTGGGGGGTGCCACTAGACACCAGGGAATACATTTATTTATTTATGTGTACAGCAATCAGTGGGTGGGGGTGCCACTAGACACCAGGGAATACATTTATTTATTTATGGGGACAGCAATTAGTAGGTGGGGGGTGCCACTAGACACCAGGAATACATTTATTTATGTATGAGTCAGGGAGTGCAATCAGCATGTGGAGACGGCTGCCACTAGACACCAGGGAATACATTTATTTATTTATGTGGACAGTGTTCAGTGGTGGGGGTGCCACTAGACACCAGGAATACATTTATTTATTTATGTGGACAGCGATCAGCGGGTGGAGGGTGCCACTAGACACAAGGGAATACATTTATTTATTTATGTGGACAGCGATCAGCAGGTGGGGGGGTGCCACTAGACACCAGGAATACATTTATTTATTGGTGATCGATCAGCGGGTGTGGGGAGTGCCACTAGACACCAGGGAATACATTTATTTATTTATGTGGACAGCGATCAGCGGGTGGAGAGGTGCCACTAGACACAAGGGAATACATTTATTTATTTATGTGGACAGCGGGTGTGGGGTGCCGGTAAACACCAGGAATACATTTATTTATTTATGTGGACATCGATCAGCGGGTGGGGGGTGGTGCCACTAGACACCAGGAACACATTTATTTGTTTATGTGACAGCGATTAGCATGTGGGGACCAGTAGATACCAGGGAATACATTTATTTATTTATGTGGACAGCGATTAGGAGGTGGGGGGCAGTAGACTCCAGGAATATACTTATTTATTTATAGGGAGTCGGGACAACAATCAGCGTGTGGGGGAGGTGTCACTAGCCCCAGGGAATAATTTATTTATTTATGTGGACAGCGATTAGTGGTGGTGGTGTCACTAGACACCAGAGAATACATTAATTTATTTATATGGACTGCGATTAGCGGTGGGGTGGGGATACCATTAGACACCAGGGAATACATTTATTTATTTATGTGGACAGCGATTAGTGGGGGTGCCACTAGACACCAGGAATATATTTATTTATGTGGACGGTGATTAGCGGGTGGGGTGCCACCAGACACCAGGCAACACATTTATTTATTTATGTGGACAGCGATTAGCAGATGGGGAGGAGGTGTCATTAGACACCAGGGAATACATTTATTTATTAATGGGGAGTCAGGGACAGTGATCAGTGGGTGGGGTGCCACTAGTCACCAGGGAATACATTTATCTATTGATATGGACAGTGATCAGTGGGTGGGGGTGCCACTAGACACCAGAGAATACATTTTTTCGTTTATGTGGACAGCGATCAGCAGGTGGGAGGGTACCACTAGACACTAGGGAATCATTTATTTAGTTATGTGGACAGCGATTAGTGGGTGGGGGTGCCACTAGACACCAGGGAATATATTTATTTATGTGATCAGTGATTAGTGGGTGGAGTGCCACTAGACACCAGGCAATACATTTATTTATTTATGTGAACAGCAATTAGCGGGTGGGGGAGGTGCCACTAGACACCAGGGAATACATTTGTTTATTAATGGGGAGTCAGGGACAGTGATCAGTGGGTGGGGGGTACCACTAGACACCAGGGAATACATAAATTTATTTATGTGAACAGTGATCAGCGGGTGGGGATGCCACTAGACACCAGGAATACATTTATCTATTGATATGGACAGCTATCAGTGGGTGGGAGGGTTGCCACTAGACACCAGGGAATACATTTATTTATTTATTTATGTAGACAGCGATTAGCAGGTGGGAGGATACCACTAGACACCAGGGAATACTTTTATTTAATTATGTGGACAGCGAACAGTGGGTGGGGGTGGCACTAGGCACCAGGGAATACATTGTTTATTTATGTAGACAGCGATCAGCGGGTGGGTGGTGCCAATAGACAGCAGGAATACATTTATTTATTTATTTGGACAGCGATCAGCGGGAGGGGTTGGTGCCACTAGACACCAGGAATACACTTATTTATTTATGGGAGTCAGGGACAGCAATCAGGATGTGGGGGTGCCACTAGACAATAGGGAATGCATTTATTTATTTATGTGTACAGTGATCAGCGGGTGGGGGGGCGCCACTAGACACCAAGGAATACATTTATTTTATTTATTTAGAACACTGATCAGCAGGTGGGGGTGCCACTAGACACCAGGGAATACATTTATTTATTTATGTGGACAGTGATCAGCAGGTGGGGGTGTTCCACTAGACACCAGGAATACATTTATTTATTTATGTGGACAGTGATCAGCGGGTGGGGGTGCCAATAGACACCAAGGAATACATTTATTTATTTATGTGAACAGTGATCAGCAGGTGGGGTGCCACTAGACACCAAGGAATACATTTATTTATTTATGTGGACAGCGATCAGCGGGTGGGGGTGCCACTAGACACCAGGGAATACATTTATTTATTTATGTGGACAGCGATCAGTGCGGGGGGGTGCCACTAGACAATAGGGAATATATTTATTTATTGATGTGAACAGTGATCAACAGGTGGTGGGGTGCCACTAGACACCAGGGAATACATTTATTTATTTATGTGAACAGTGATCATCAGGTGGTGGGGGGTGCCACTAGACACCAGGAATACATTTATTTATTTATGTGGACAGCGAGTGATCAGCGGGGGAGTTCCACTAGACACCAGAGAATACATTTATTTATTTATGTGGACAGCGATCAGCAGGTGGGGAGTGCCACTAAACACCAGGAATACATTTATTTATTTATGTGAACAGTGATCAGCAGGTGGTGGGGTGCCATTAGACACCAGGGAATACATGTATTTGTTATGTGGACAGCGATCAGCTGGTGGGGGTGCCACTAGACAATAGGAATATATTTATTTATGTGAACAATGATCAGCAGGTGGTGGGGTGCCACTAGACACCAGGGAATCTATTTATTTATTTATGTGAGCAGTGATCAGCAGGTGGGGAGTGCCACTAGACACCAGGGAATACATTTATTTATTTATGTGGACAGCGATCAGCTGGTGGGGGTGCCACAGACAATAGGGAATACATTTATTTATTTATGTGGACAGTGATCAACGGGTGGGGGTGCCACTAGACACCAAGGAATACATTTATTTATTTATGTGAACAGTGATCAGCAGGTGGTGGGGTGCCACTAGACACCAGGAATACATTTATTTATGTATGGGAGTCGGGGACAGCAATCGGCATGTGGGGGCAGCCATTAGACAATAGGGAATACATTCATTTATTTATGTGGACAGCAATCACGGTGGGGTTGGTGCCACTACACCAGGAAATAGATTTATTTATTTATTTATGGGGAGTTGGGACAGCAAATCAGAAGATGTGGGGGGTGCCACTAGACACCAAGGAATACATTTATTTATTTATTTATTTATGTGACAGCGATCAGTGGTGGGGTTGTGCCACTCGACATAGGAAATAGATTTATTTATTTATTTATGGGGAGTCGGGAAAGCAAATCAGCATGTGGGGTGCCACTAGACACCAGGGAATGCATTTATTTATTTATGTGGACAGCGATCAGCGGTGGGGGGTTCCACTACACATCAGGGAATACATTTATTTATTTATGAGGACAGCAATTAGTGGGTGGAGGTGCCAGTAGACCAGGAATCCATTTATTTGTTAATGGGGAGTCAGGAACAGCGATCAGCATGTGGGGCAGTGCCACTAGATTCCAGGGAATGCATTTACTGATTTATGTGGACAGCAATTAGCAGGTGTGGGTGCCACTAGACAACAGGAAATACATTTATTTATTTATTTATGTGAACAGCAATCAGCGGTTGGGGGGTGCCACTAGACACAAGGGAATACATTTATTTATTTATGTGGACAGCAATCATCGGTTAGGGGGTGCCACTACACCAGGAATACATTCATTTATTTAAGTGGAGAACAATCAGCGGGTGGGGTGCAACTTGACACCAGGAAAGGGTGGCTCACAGCTCACACTACAACCTGCAGGATGAGTTCAGCTGTGGCTGCAGAAGTGAAGAAATTTCTGCTGTTCTCATACAGAGAACACAGGGAAAGTGCTCCTCTTGTTAAACTGGGCATCTGGATTTTGTGTGCCCAGAAAATGTATTTCTGGCCATATGTCAATAAACGAACATCAGAATCTCGCTAAATGGCTCCAGTTTAGCTAGCCTGATGTTCGCTTCAAAAATTCCAGCAGGTTTATGTATTTTCCACATTTGACAGTTAGTGGAAAAATGAACAAGATGGCTGCTGGCACGACACAAAGAATGTTTGGTGCCCTGCCAATTCAGTGGTGCCAAACCAAAAACAATATTTCATGCATCAAATTTTTACTATTGCCGCAGAACATTATCTGAAAACCCCTACTGTGCATGCGCAGGTTGTAAAACACTACATTTAAAAGCCTTATAACCTGAGAACCTCTAACATTTTTTCACCAGACCTGTCAAGGGCACTACCTTGGGACATGATACACGTCCTTCGCAAAGTCTGGGAACAATCAATACCATGAAGACTGTAGGGACAGCAAAGAAATCCATGTTAGGTATAAGAAAAGTTAGACTTTACTAAAATGACACATGCGAATCTCAGAAACTGAATAAGCTGCCATCACAATATTTCCACACATTAAGACCTTGCCTCCTAGATACCATATACAAAATGTCAGCTCATTTCATCACAGGAGTCAAAGATATTAATGTGCAAAGTTGGGGTTTAACATTAAACATGCTACTGAACCCTTACTATAGTGGTGTTACCATGCCCCTCTAATATATATCTAGGGACCATTCAGGTGTCCAAAGGGCTATGAGAACCTGTAGCAGTGCAGACTGAGTTCTTTGAGAGACCCTGTTCAGGACAAGCACCTTTCAAACATACTGTATCTCAAGGTGATTTACAAAGCAATGACTTAGATAGTGGAAGTGCCGGACTGTAGAATTGAACAGAATTTAAATTTATGTAGAACATAAACACAGTTTCTCAAAGTCATTCAAGCAATGTGAGTGGCTGGTAGTGTGGGGACTGTAAATGTTTAGTGTCACCATTCAGCTCATCAAAATCCACACACAGGCATGGAAACTGCCTAAACTGTTGTTTTTTTTTTTTAGAGGAATGCTGTCTAGGATAATTAGGAAGCTCACCTATTCTTGCAAAACGTAGTTTGGGCTCTTGGACTTCTTCCTAGACACCCACCAGGGCAGTCCTTAAATGGATGGAAGGCATTTTGATTTAACCTCTCATTTAGAAGACAGCATGTCCCAACAGTACAGCGCCCTAGTGCAGCACTAGAGATGGGCAGAAGCGACTTTAATTATCTGAATGACAGCACACCCCAACTTCATTTCTTTGATCATATAGCCTTTGCTTCCTTCTCAGCATTCTTTCTTTCTTCCTTCCTTCCTTCCTTCCTTCCTTCCTTCCTTCCTTCCTTCCTTCCTTCCTTCCTTCCTTCCTTCCTTCCTTCCTTCCTTCCTTCCTTCCTTCCTTCTCGCCCTCCCTCCCTCCCTTGTGTAGCAGCAGAGATGGACAGGAGGGATTTTGATTTAATGTCTCATTTGACAGATGTCACAGGCAAATGCAGAACCCCATCTCATCCTTTTCAGAAGTGTTAGTATCTGGGGTTTGGGCCTATGTCCCAGTGTGGGACTACAACCTACAGACTTCTGGCAGGCATGCTACCATTTGAGCAGTACCGACACCTTAGGAGAAACATTAGCCAGAATGATTTGGTAATCCTCTACATCAAAAGTGCCCTGTGGATCTTTTACTTTTGAACAACCACCAGAGGTAAGCAGAAGGGACCACAGTTTAACAATTCATTCCTCAATTAAGGCAGCTATGTGTAATGAATATTCAAAATATTTTTTAAGTTCGCCAGCTGCAAGCACACTTTTAATATGAGAGTTGCTAAACAGGGTGTGAGGGTGCTAACCCAATGACCAGCGGTGCTGCAGGGTTGGTCTCTGACCAGAAAATCAGCAGGCAGTGTCCTGATGACACTGTTTTGCTGAGGGGGAGGTCGGTGCAAATATTTCAAAGGACAGAGCCGACACTGCTCACAGCTCTGTCCTTTGAAATGCGAGCTCTTCATCATCAGCCCCTTAGTGTGTCTCTGTTCAGCAATTTCTGTATGCTGCAGCTCAGTGTGTCTTTCCTGGGAAACAATTTCCCTATCTCTGCAGCCCCATAGCGTGTCTTTCCTGGTTAAACAATTACCCCTCTCTGCAGCTCCTTAGTGTAACTTTCCTGGTTAAACAATTTCCCGGTCCATACAGCCCCATCCCATGTGTCTTTCCTGGTTACACTACCCTTTCAACATTGGGATGCTCACTCCCGATGTTGGATGCACCCCCCGTCTATATCTGTAACTCTACAACGGGGTGCCCAATCCCCCTGTCA
This sequence comes from Neoceratodus forsteri, assembly GCA_016271365.2. NCBI lineage: Eukaryota > Metazoa > Chordata > Ceratodontiformes > Ceratodontidae > Neoceratodus > Neoceratodus forsteri. Next base: position 132,584,638 of record CM028130.1, on the reverse strand, counting down.
GCAATGGCACCTCCCCACACACACAAACACACTGTTATGGCACAATGGGAGTCACCCCAGTGTGCCTAAATGCTTTAAAAATCCCTGTAAAATAAAAAATGTCCAGCTGGTCTTTTATTACACCTATAAAAACAAAACCTTCCAGCATCATCTCCCAGTTCCCCTCCCCACCCCAACCTCCCTTAGTGCATCCTCCTCCTCCCTGCACCCTCTACATACCCATACTTCTTCGGAGGTTGGGAGTCGTGATCTTTCACTGATCTGGGATATGTCTGCACTCTTCAAAGCCTAACTAGGAACTGAGGAATTGGATAGCCTATATAATGGGACTCAAAGGGTGATTTCAACTTAGGTTGATATGTCAGCCATTTTAGGAATTTTGGCCCCAAATTTTCAACAGGTATTAGACTTCACCTCATGAACATGTCAGTGTAATTTTGTTTCTCAGTCCTGAAAGGTGATTTTGTGGTCACTGTGCAGAATCACCTTTAGGACCCATTACCAAATGACAGTGCCACTGTTCATGAGGTGGGGTCCCAAAAAGCATGTGTTGCAAATTTTGGTGGAAAAATTCTAAACAATGCTCTGGTTACCAGTGTGTGTTGAGCAGTTTCTACACACACTTGTAAGTTCAATAATTTTTTATATTTTCACTCCAGATTTTCAAATTGTGATTTTTCCTTATCTCCTATACACAGTACAGCTGACATTTTCACATCTTGCCCAAATGTGTTTTCGCATTATGTGGCCCAGAATGGGCAGCCGTGTGCGAAATTAACTGTCAGGATGTAGTAACAAAATCACAGTGCTACTGTTCATGAAGGGTGGTTCCAAAAGGCCACGTTTATAAATTTGGTGAAAAATTCCACAAAATGTTTGCATTATGAGCGTGGTGTTATGCAATTTCTATGCATGCTCATATCTTTGCCAATTTTTTATATTTTCATCCACATTTTCAACATTGCAATTTTTTCACACTTCCTCATGAACAGTACAGCTGTAATTTTTGCATCCTGCCTGAAATGTGTTTCGCACATGTGGTGCAAATGGAGCCATTGCACTGCTAAATCACCTCTCAGCATGAGTGAACAAAATAACACTGGCACTTTTCGGTGAGGCGGTACCACAAAGGTCACTTTGAAAATTTGGTCACACAACTCCAAAATGGCCGAGTTACACGCCGTCGGTCACAATTTTCTATGCACTCATGAAACTTTGACATTTTCAATATTTTCACTCCAAATTTTTAATATAGCCTTTTTATCATACCACCTCATGAACAGTACAGCTGTCATACAACTTTCTATTGCTCATTATCAATAATATTCTTCCTGCACCACTACACTCTTACACACTTGGTTATCTCTATGCATGATTAACGCTTTGGCATTGACAAATGCTTGTTTAATATTTTTGTAAGGCAATGCAATCTGAAAATACTAGAGAGACATAATTTCCTATATAGGTTTCAAAACTGGACTGCTGACTTAAAAAAATGTATTTGAGGAAAAAGGCTAATTTAGAGAAAATCAAAGTTTGACCCCAAATTACCTTGCTTATCATAAGAGTTTCTAAGGTTCCATAACCACACTGGCTATAGTGCAGCAAGAAAAATCTGAGCCTCTGTAAGGAAATTCAAGTTGAAATTGAATTGTATTTGTTCAGGAACATATTTACTGAGCTGAGGTTTATTTACAGTGGAACCCTGTTACATGATGGCATGAGGCTACATCGGAGTTCCAGTTCCAGCTATGGTACAGAGTGCTGCAATGTGTAATAAATCACAATAAATGTATAGTACAAAGTACAACAACTTGCACAATATCCAACTTTTGTTAGGCCTGGGAGACAGACCAGTGTGCCAGAACCTTTTCCAGGCTGCCTGCCATATTTTCTTATCACAGACAATCTTTTAACTGTTTAGTCAGCCTTCGGATCTGCTGTCATTCATCAGTAGCAGCTAGTATACGGCGTGACATATGTGGCTCTCTGTGTGTAGAGATGCAAGGGTCATCATTTCTTTTGGATTGTATAGCCTTTGCTTCTTTCTCAGCATCCTTCCTTCCTTCCCTTCCTTCCTTCCTTCCTTCCTTCCTTCCTCCCTCCTCTCCCCTCCATACCTTCCCCAATTCATACCTTTACATACATACAACAAAGGGTGGACATTTGGTCTAGCAATTACAGTACAAAGCAAAGAACCTAGAGACCAAGGTTTGAATCTCATAACTTCCACTAATTCACTGTGTGATTCTGAGCAAGTCACTTAAAGTAAATGTGTAATATTTGGTATAAGGGCTCACTGCCCACTAACCTGGGGTGGTGATAGCCCCTCTGTGTTAAAATGTTAAATGTTAATGCCCTGGTGTATGGAAGGAAGGTACATAACAGTGGCTGAACTGCCTGCCAGAGATCCCTTCCACTTCCAGGCCTGCCTGCTCTGCCCTTTCATGCCCACGTTTTGTGACATGTGCCCAGGGAGAGCATTGTGATGCTTTACAAGTCTATGGGGATCATTTTCAGACCATTTTACAGAACCTTAAGTAGCCTTTCAATATAAATGTAATCCACCACTCAACTAATAGGGTTCCTATTAGGTTGATTGTGGCTTTCATTTATATCAAAAGGCTACTTAAAGTGCTGTAAAAACATCTTGAAAATGAGTCCCATAGACTTGTATGGTGCATCCCTGCACACTCCCATGGCACACGCCACAAGACGGGAACGTGGGGGAGGAGCAGGCGGACTGGGAAGTGAAAAGGATCTCTTGGCTGGTGGTTCAGCCACTGTTACGATCCTTTCCTTCCATACACCAGGGCATTAAAATTTAAAATTTTAACACAGAGGGGCTGTTGCTTCCCCAGGCTAGCGGGCTGTGAAGCCCAAAACATGTAAAAAGTAAGTCACATGTTTACTTTAACCTCCCGTGATTAACCACTCCACAGCCTCTCTCTAGTCTATCTCTAAGTCTGTGCTCTTTGAATCATACTTTTCAACTTATTTTCACTGAAATGTGGGACACTTGATACTGTAAATGTGGAAGTACATGGGTCACTGGCTGTCAGCATGTGGAACACATAATGGTACCAGCCCCCAAGTGTGGGTGCTGACATAAGGTTTCTCTGAGTCAGCCATCTTTGGTTTCGTAGCTCCCTGTGGCCCCTGGAACTAGTATCAGGACTGGAGTGGAAGCAGACAAAAGGAATGCTGCATTCTTCACACCTCCTACACCATTCAGCCACAGTACATCCCACACATCAAAAGAGTCAGCCTACTGCAGATGGAAGTAAGGTATGCCAATGAACCATCTGATTCCCTGCTGACTGCTCTGACCAAACTAGACATTAGTGCATCTACTGTACATGTAAAACACTGAGGAAGCACATTTAAATGTTTTAAGGGCAGGAACCCTTGAAAAATAAAGACACTGGGTGCCAGTGACCCACTACTGAAAGGGAACTTTCATCCTTTGACCCTCCACCACCATAACAATTGGAGTTAGGGGTCAAATGACACCAACTCAGGCTCCAAAGTCTGTGAAGGAGCCAGAAGGGCTCATGGACCTGAGTAGACTTACTTAATTCAGTGGTGACTTATACAGCCAATCTTGCTCAAGCGACAGACCTCCAACGTGGCTAAAAGTCACTGACAGCAACACGAACAAACCAACAGCTGGATTCCCCAGTAAACAGATGGGGCTGTTCTGGAACTGTTTCAGTCTGCATCAGGTATTGGTTAGAGAACCTCAGAGGAAGATTGGTTGCCTGGAGCCACAGCATCTGAGACCTGCCTGGGTTTCCACAGCCAAGGAAGAGGAAGTTGATTGTAGGCTTATACAACCGAAAAGGAAAGGAAAAAAAAAAAGAGTCAGACTTAAGGAAACTTCATCTGATTGTTGGAAGAAACAGATCACAGGTCTGCCACAGCCAAGCAAAATTCCTGCACATCAAAAGTAGAGGTAATCATGTGAAGCGCAGCAGACCAGACAGCCTTAAAGTAAGAAGCAGGACATGTGTTTGTCAGTATAAGCCACCCTGGGATCACTGTTCAAACACTCAGAGAGACTTTGTTGCACTGCAGTATAAGTCCTGGGACAGAGATCTCTGTGTCTGAGGAGCCCAGCCAGCACCCTGCCAGGTACTTGTTGTTGCAGTACACATAGAAACTGGATGCGAGGAGGTGGTGTTCTGGTCTGGCAAGGTCGGGTTCCATAGGTTGAAGCTGCACCCATGAGTTCAAAGGAAGAGATCATCTTCTACATACAGAAAGGAGAAGATGCTTGACCTGAGCCTGCAGAGAGTCATTTTACATGTTGCCAGAGACCTGCATCAAGAGAGAGAAGCTGAAACAGCCAGAGAAGGGACTCGTGGCCAAACTGTAGAACAAGTAGGATCTGTGGTGATAATATAGGTAGGTAAAAGTGGCAGACTGGTTGTAGCCAAACGGTCCTTATATGCCATCAAATTCTATGTTTCTATTAGTGTGGGTAAACACTTTATAGACAAAAGGTCTTGGGGCATGATAGGGTGTTATGGGCAGACTGGATTGACCAATGGTCTCTTTGCCGTCATTGTCTATGTTACCAAATCCTGTGCACTGAGGAGATTCCCACTGAACTGGGCATTCGTAAGTAACTCCAGGCTTGTCCCTGCAACACGTTACAGCTACGCGTAGTATAATTTGAGGGAAATCATTTAGTGGACTAGGCAATCTATCCAGGAATACAAATACCTGGTTGGGGTTTGTTTTGGGTTTTGTTGCAACTAAATAAAATACTTAAATCTTTAAAGCAGCAGTATTTGTTAGTGGAAACAAATCTCATCATATAGCTTTTATTTGTAATGTATTTCTGGCAAAACATCAATATATTCCTTTTTCTTTCATTGTATTTTACTCCTGCACTGAGTTTTGGGGAGGGGGGATTAAAAAGTTCAATAGTAACTGCTCTCTGGCCACATCCACTATAGAAACATAGACTTTGATGGCAGATAAGGACCGCTTGGCCCACCTATTCTGCTCATTTCCTACCTACAGGATAAGCTGCAGATCCTAGTTAACCAACAGCCTATTTCTTCCTACCCCCACAAAAGTTGCATTATGTCTGTCCCATGCATTCTTGAATTCTCCCACAGTTTTAGACCCCACAACTATGAATAAATTAAACATTCTATTGTCTTGTTATGTTGCTTACCATCAGAAATGTGTGCTAGAACCCTTCTACTTCATCCACAGAATGAATCCAGCATGCTAAATTAAAGCAGAAACCTTAGGGAATGAGATTTTAAAATCTGCTAGTGGCAGCCATCATTATTGACTTCGGTCATTAATTATAAAAATTAGTAATAAATGCTGTTTTAAAAATATGTGAGGGAAATAAAAATTACAGATGATAAATCTAATATTGTCAAAAATTTCTTAATGGAAAAATATGATGAATTATTTGCCAACTAACAAATACTGTTGCTTGATGTGCATCACTACAAGATCCCAGGTAACGACAGCCTGCAAGACAGCACCAATTCCATGGCTGGGCAACCAACAGTAATTACTAAAGGGAGCTTCCTAGAAAAGTGGATTGTGTACTAGCACTAGAGGGCATGGGATGAAATTCGAGGAGGACGATTCAGAGGAAATGTGAGGAAGAATTTCTTCACAGAACAGGTGGTGGAAAAGTGGAACACACTGCCCGAGGAAGTGGCGGGACTGAAACAATCATGGGATTTAAGAAAGCATGGGATAGACATAAAGGAATTCTGGAGGTCAGGGGTAAGGGGCAACAGAGTTCTAGGAAAACATAAACTGAAGTTACAAACTCAAATGGGCAGACTAGGTGGGCCATATGCCCTTATCTGCCGACACTGTCTATGTATCTATGTATCTATGTGTCTATGTATCTATGTGTATGTTTGTTACTAGTGAGGCTAATGGAGCCTTGATAGTACAGTGGGGCTTGGGATTTCAGTGTGCGTGTGAGGATGGGGTTGGGTGACAGCATATTATAGTTTGAATGGGTTGTTTGCATTTAATCTTTTTTCATTTTCTAGAATTGGTGAGGCAGTATAGTGGAGTGGTTAAGAGCCTGAGTTGCAAAATGGAGAACTGGCTTTTAATCCCACAGCTGCCCCTTGCATACTGTGTGGTTATAAGCAAGTCACTTAACTTCCTGTGCTCCCAGGAAGCACCTGGAAACAGGCCTCAGCTTAGCATGCCTTTCTTGGCCAAAATAGTAAAATAAAAAATTTAAATATAACCTTGTCCCTGCTAGCCTTTATTTTTGTTCACATTTACTCTCTGTAAGCATATTATGTTGAGTATCAATAGCTGTAGTCTGTTCCTGCATTGTATTGGCTCACCAGAGGCGATTCCTATGGGTAGGTGGGGGCACTGTATCCCAGGGGTGGTACTGACCTCAACACCAGGCCCACTTTAACCTTTTTCTGGGTGGAGGCACCATACAACTTAAATACTACGCTGGATACAGCCTATCCCATCAAAGTATTTGACCCAGGCCCTCAACCTTATTTGAGCCCATAAGGCAGGCTAGTGAGTGACACCTCAATGACCCCATCACATAATCAAACATGGAGATACAAGCTCTAAACACTGTGGAAACTAATGCCTTTACTTGTGCAAGTTTCATTTTGCTCTAGCAATTGTGTTATAAATTTCTTCTCGAGTTTACAGCACCTTTTCTCCATGGGCATCGCCTTTTCCATGCTTGACAAAGGAAGGACCAGCACTTCTTAGGGATAAAACAGGTCATTCTTGGTAATGTGGGCACTAGAGATGCATGTTATGAATCTGCACAAATCAGAAAAAGCCCGGCACCAAATTGCTGCACAAAAGAAAATTAGAAACAGCTCAAACTAGATATAACAAAGTTTTATTAGCACATACCAAGACCAGATTCACAGTCCACCAGTGTTTCACTTTGCTACTTTCACGATTTTTCAAGGATTGCATGCCACGTATTGGACATTGACTTTATAGCAGGTTTGCAATAAACCTAAATGAAGTGGCAGTGCCTTTTGCAAGTTTTCAGCTCTTTATGATTGCATACATGTTGGGTGCAGTAACAAATTATCATGAAGCGCTTGCTTATAAGTGCAAAATGCAGTAAGATTAGAACTATTGTGGCAATGCACTAAGGACCAATAACACCTGAATAAACAACATGCAAATTATTAAAATATCAACATACAAGGACATTAAAAAGCATGTATCATGTAAAGGAGTAAGTAAGAGGGACGTCCACATTGGTTCTTCTAAGTAACTGTTCAGATTTCTATAGATTTTGTGACCCTACCAAGGCAAAAGCAGATATAAACTGCAGAACTAATTCTTGGCCAGTGTATATGCATTATATTATTTGTGTCTCTTCAATTTTAGTTGAAGGCCAATATATATTATTAAGGGGACATTTAAATATCCCTATTGCTGGGTGTAGAGAAAGGAGGATTCTACTCAAGAGACAGTACTGGAGTACCTTCCGGAAGGACTATTTTAAATATTAACCAGGAAAGACAAGGAAATGCATGAGCACCCAAAGATCACATATTATTCTGTCCAGACCTTTGTGCTGGAGTTAACAGAGGGAAGGCATGGGCACAAGGGATACTTTATTAGGCTATAGCTGATGATTCATTTCATTTCAGGAAGGAGCTGTCTCAAACCTGTTGTATAGTTCTGTTTTGTCTGCATCTCATAATTTACAAGTCCAGAAGGCTTTCCTTCATAAAAGGACATTATCGCGATCCCCCCACACTCCACCCTGGGCAAATTTGGGGTTTCTCAATCCCATGGAACATAAACTTGTGTTCACCCCTGCTGGTTTTAATATGAGTGGCCAAAGTATTTTCCTTGTTCAGTTTCTTAATGGCCATCGATATGTTCACCCACTCAATTTCTGGCTACATTTGCTTTTCTTGCATACAATAAGCTGTTGTCACAGGCAACAAGATATACAACTGCCACTGTTATGAACTCTTTCCCCTCTCTGGCACAGAAGGTTTTCATTTTGTGGCTCACAGGGCAATATGTGCATTTGCCACATCTGTGTGAGCCAGGCGGCAAGGTGAGTAGCCAAGTTTTATTCACAGAAACATAGAATTTGACAGCAGATAAGGACCGCTTGGCCCACCCAGTCTGCCTATTTCCCTACCTAATGGATAAGCTGCAGATCCTAGTTAACCAGTAGCCTACTTCTTTCTACCCCCACCCCTAGAATTGCCTTATGACTGTCCCATGCATGCTTGAATTCAACCACCGTTTTGACTCCACAACCTCCTCCGAAGGCCATCCATGCATCCACAACCCTCTCTGTAAAAAATACTTCCTTACATTACCTCTAAGCGCTTCCCAGCTTCAAATTGTGCCCCCTTGCTCTTGCACACTCTTTTTGAAAGATGCTACCTCTGGACTTTGTTGATTCCCTTGAGGCACGTGAAAGTTTCTATCATGTCCCCTCTCCCTCCTTTCCTCGAGGCTATACATATTAAGCTCCTTTAGTCTCTCTTCATATGTCTTCTGGTGCAGACCCTGTACCATTTAGTTGCCCTCCTCTGGACAGCTTCCATCCTGTCTATGTCCTTGTGGAGACTGGGTCTCCAGAACTGCACGCAGTACTCCAGATGGGGTCTCACCAGCTGTCTGTACAGAGGGATAACAACTTCTTGTTTTGTACTGTTGATGCCTCTTCCTATGCATCCCAGCATCCCCCCAGCCCTCCTTACTGCCCTCTCCATTGCTTGCCCACCTTTAAGTCATATATGACAAGACTAACCCCAGGTCCCTTCCCATTTTGTTGTTGCTAGTATCTCACCCCCATTGTGTACTCTTCCCTGTGTTTTTGTTTCCCAGGTGCATTACCTTGCACTTCTTAGCATTGAATCTAAGCTGCCATACATTTGACCATTCCTCTAACCTTGCCAAGTCCCTTCTCATCCTTTCCATCCCACCTTGTGCATCAACTCTGTTGCAGACCTTGTGTCATCTGCAAAGAGACATGCTTTTCCTTCCATTCCCTCTGCATTTGTAAATACTGAGCAAAAATATTTGTTTAGTGTCTCTGCCTTTTCACCGTCACCCTCTGCCCATCCTCCCCTTTATTAAGCCTCACTATCCCTCCCTTGGTCTTCCTTCACTCCTGATGTACCTAAAAAGGTTTTATCCCTTCTTAACTGAGTTGGCTATCTTTCCTCCGGTTCGGGCCTTTGTTGTTCTGATTGCCTTCCCATTCTTTGTCCTGCTCCTTCTGTGATTCCTTGTACTTTCTGAATGCTTTCTTTTCTCTTGAACCTTCACTGCCACCTCCTTTGAGAACCATAGTGGTTTCTTACATCGTTTGTTTTGTTTATTTGCTTCACACAAAGGCTTGTTACCTCTGTGATGGCAGTTTTATTATTCCCATTGCTCTTCCGCCTCTCCTTCCTGCCCATCTGCTAGTGCATTCCTTAGGCACTCACCCATTTTGGCAAAGTCAGCCTCCTGAAGTCCAGTACTTTCACCTTTGTATTGCTTGACTCTATTGCTGTGTTTATTGTGAACCATACTGTTCGATGATGGCTAGTTTCCAGATGGCTACCCACTTCTACATCTGTGATCCTCTCTCCATCTCCATTTGAGAGAACCAGGTCTAAGATTGCTCCCTCTCCAGTGGGTTCCAATACTAGTTATCTAAGGTATGCCCCTGTAGGGCATCTAGAATAATCCCACTCTTAGAAGTGACTGCTGCAACTGCACTCCAGTTAACATCTGGCATATTCAGATCACCCATCAGCAATATCTCGCCTTTTTTCTGCCATTCTAAGTATACTTTCTATCATTTCCTTGTCCGCTTCTCCCCTGAGAGGGGGTCTGTATACAACCCCTTCATGGATTGTGGTGCCATTGCCTGTCTCCAAATTGACCCACAGTGCTTCTTCTCCTTCCTGTTTACCCTTTTGTTCTGTTGCTTTGATTCCTTCCCTTATGTGAGAGCTACTCCTCCTCCTCTTTTACTGTCCCTGTCCCTCCTGTAGATAGTGTATCCTGGTATGTTTACATCCCAGTCATGGTTCTGTGTGTACCATGTTTCTGTGACTGCCACGATATCTAGATGTTCTCCTCCATCAAGGCCACTAATTCAGGAAGCTTGTTCCCAGACTATGGGCATTGGTACTCATTGCTCTCCATTTTTGATGGCTTTACCTTCTGTAGGAGCATCCTTCACTGACCTTTCTCCTTGGTCTTTTTCTCATTTAGTACCCTGTTTTGTAGGGGGAGCTGGGATTTTCCTGCTGCTAATCAGTGCCTCCCTTGACTAGTTTAAAAGCTTGCCAATGAAGCATTTAAACCGATTGCCCAAAAGACTTTTCCCTTCCTGGACAGATGCAGACCATCCTGCCAGTATAGGCTGGTGTCCCTCCAGGTGGAACCCCAGTCCCAATGAAGCCAAACCCCTGTGCTCCACACCATTTTTTAACCATTCATTAAACTGCATGGTGCAAAGTACCCTTGCCTCACCCATGCCACTGACAGGCAGCACCTCTGAGAAGGATACTGTGTGTGCTACTTGTATTAGACCCCTCCCCAACTCTACAAAGTCCTTCTGCACTGCTCTAATCTCATGATGAGCCAAGCCAAACCCTCCCCACCCCTATCTTGTCCAACACCATCTTTAAATATACCCAATTATATGATCAAATGCCTTTTTCGCATCCAGAAAAATAGCTAGGTGGGGGTTCACTGGTTGGGCGGTATAGGCCATAATATTTAATAGCCTTCTAATATTATCTGTTAAGTTTCTACTGGCATAAAACCTGTTTTGATCACTATGTATCAAAAGTGTAATATAATTCTGTAGTCATTTTGCCAATATTTTTGTCACTATTTTTAAATCCTAATTTAAAAGAGATATCGGTCTGTATGCGAGCATTGGTCCAATGGTTTCCCTTCCTTTGGTATGACTGTAATCATTGCATCATACCACGTGGATGGCATGGTTTTCGTATGTGTGCACTCAATACAAACCTTGGTTAGAATGGGAACCAGCACATCTGCAAAAGTATTATAAAATTCAATACCATAGCCATCTGGGCCTGGTAACTTCCCTTGTTTAAATTCCTTGATAGCTGAGGCTACTTCCCCTGTAGAGACTGCTGCCCCTAACCTCTCCGTCACCTCAGAATCTAGTTCAGGAAGGCTTATTTGTTCTAAGAAGGCAGTGGTTCTAATTTTCACTTCTTCATGATCCCTACTTTCCTGATATAAAGTCTGATGAGTCCTAAAGCTATCTGCTATCTCAGTGGAAGTTATACATATTCCCCTTTCTTCCCCTTTTGTAATTCTAAGCACTGCTTTTTCTGCTTCTTGCTTTCTAAGCCTCATAGCTAATAATTTCAATGCTTTGCCCCTACTGCACAATATTTATAGTTAGTAAAACAGAGAATCCTTCCTCTTCCTTCTCCTCATAGGCTCCCAGTTCCTCCTTTTGCCACCCTCAGTAGTTCCAATTTAGTTTGATTTTTAGGGTCTTGTTTATGCTCTTTTCTCTCTCTCTCTCACTCAGTACTCCCTTCAGTCTAGAGTAGGTTAACTGGGATATTTTCTTCTTACCTACTAATGTACTAATAAGCTCCTCTGATCACCATTTTATGGCATACCATCGCACCAGGGCTGAACATATTTTGTTTAAATCTGAGTAGTAGATTTCTTTGATTTTATCTTTTAACCTCATCAATTGTTTATCTGTGAGTAGGGACACATTTAATCTCCATAATGTTCTTTTCTGCCCATGAGTGGTTGGAAATTAATGGACAAAGGAGCATGGTCAGAATTAGATATGAAATGTATCTGAGACCGTTGTATTTTATATTGATAACATTTCTGCATGAAAAATAGATCTATTCTTGAGTAGGATCCTTGAACATGTGAGTAAAATGTGTAGTCTCTAAGTTTTGGGTGCTGTTCCCTCCAAATATCCACCATCCCAACCACCATCAATAAGAGTTAAGCATTTCTAAAAAACTGTTTTGTTAGTGGCTATATTTTGTGAGGACCTATCCCAGGTCAGCTGAAAGGCATAATTAAAATCCCCCAATATAACCTGCCCTGTTGATAATTCCACCATTTTTGCAAAATTTCCTTAAAAACCTGAGGCTCCGTCATTCAGGGTGTAAATATTTATTAAGTGTATTGCCATCCCTGGATCATCCCAGAGACCCTAATATATCATCCTGCTTTATCCACTTCCATGAATGACACCACAAAGGACACCCTTTCTTGATCAGTATGGTTACTCCCGTCTTCTTACCCCTCTCTAGATAATCGAAAACTTGCTGCACCCATGTGCGTCTGAACTTAAGATGTTCCTTTTCTATTAAATGTGTCTCGTTTTACACTGTGCAGTTCAGCCTTTTTAGTTCTAATAAGATCCTAGTTCTTTTTATAGGAGAATGAATTTCTTTTATGTTGTATGTAAAAATATTCAATTTATCCATTTTTCCTAGTCCAGAAACCTCTAGTCATGATTTAACCCTTGAATTAATGTGTAGACATCCATTTTAGTCCTATTACCACTAGTCAGCAGACAGTAATTAAATAAAAAAAATCGTAACTAGTAAACTATTAACCATATGTAATTTAACATAGTAACTCAGAATGTAAACAGGTCTAACTCTTTTCTCCAAACCTCTTCTTAAAGTATATATTGTCCATATGCCACTTCCTAGGTGTGCCAAATAGTTCCAGCAGTGGTCCTCATTAAGGTTCCACTCCCATCAGAGTAGCTCTTAGGCTACTCCATGTGTAATTCTTTCTCCACACAACTCCAACTGTGAACCAACACATTAAGAAATGTCAGTGTGATTAACAGCATAAACTCCTCCTTCTGTGTTCAAAACATCCACAGAGGCGGTAATCCTAAACATAAAATTATTCCTTCTCACCGTCCCTAATTATTTATTTCCAATCTTTCCTGAGGACGTGCAGTCTAGCTCAGATCATCAAGGTGGATTTATTTCTTTACCCTCCCTTGTCTGCTTCTTGATCTCTCTCCCCTTATTATGTGCATTCTTTGTAACAATCCTTTAAACCAGTCACAAGTTCTGCCATCCCTCCTTTTCCCCATTACCTTCTTTGGTATAACATTTCAGTCCCCTCCCCTCATGAATATATTAGTCATTTTTCCCCTTTTGCACATTCTAGTCCCTCCTTCCCCCTCCAGATTCCCACACAGCAAAATCCACCTCTTGTTGGATTAACATATTTCCCCATAACCAATAAGCATTTTCAAATATTGCCCCACATGTCCTTATGTGTTCAGATACTAATAGTTTCTTTTAAGTATGTTTTGAGGAGAGTTTCTGTCTAACCATCAAAACATTTAGCATTATTGCTAGTAAGTTATTTCCCAACTTTTAGTCCGATTACCTCATTACCTCATTTCACCCCAGAAGGGAAGGATCAGATCCAATTCAGTGCAATAGCTTCTTCTTGCTGCTCTTACACTCCTTGTTGTTGATTTCACTTAGTAGAATGTTGTTTTTCTTTCTTACTACTTCTAAGGGGCTAGCAGGGTATTGTTTTGGGGCTGTTGGAATTTTTAAAACTATTTTGGTGTGCTGTAAGTGGGCTGATTTGTCTCGTTGTTTCACTGTGTAACACACTGAGTTTTTTTTTTACTTCTTAAAGGGGGCTTGCAAGGAACTGTTTAGGAGCTGTTGAAACTTTGAAACCTATTTTAGTGTGCTTTAAGTGGGCTGTCATTTTTTTACATTGGAGGCCTGTTTCTTCTGCTTTCTTCTGATTCTTCTGATTTCAAACTTGTTTGGTGTGATTTTATTGGGGCTGTTCTGGTAGGGCTGTTTCTTTGAATTGGAAACCTATATCTTCTAATTTCAATCCTATTTTGGTTGGTTGTTGGTGAGGCTGTTTGAATTGGAGACCTGTTTCTTCTGGTATCAAACCTATTTTTGTGCTTTAGTGGAGTTGTGATTGTTTTGCTGTCTTCACTAGCTGCAAAGTTTAGTGCATGGGGGAGGGTGCTAATTGTCTGACCAGGGCCTCAGCTACCTGATTGTTTCTGGAAGGCATGGGCTGGTCCCACCCTCCTGTCCCTCACCCTGCCTGCCCCAGGTACATAATTTCCTTTATACCGGGGTTGTGACATCACTTCCCAGAAGGGTAAAGGACATGCACCTGTCATAGCAGAAGCAGACATCCAGGAAAGGAACAGCAGCAAGTGAAGAGGTGACTGCTATCTCAGTGGAAAGGAAGTAACTGCAACATAAGGAGCTTTCATTCTTACCTGTTTGCATTGGTGTTTGCATTGTGGAAAGGAGGGTATGAGTTTGAAGGAGGTTGTGCAGTAGTTGCTTACAGTTTCTTTTGGGTGCAGACAGGAGGGACAGGAATGTAAAATGCAGTTGCTCAATCTATCCAAAGTTTATGACAAGGGGTAAGAGAAATTGAGAAAGGAGAGAATGTTTTGCAATGATAGGGGAGGGAGACTTGGGGAGTGTTGGGTATCCTTCATCTGGAAGGGTGGGGGTCACTGTTGAGCAACGAGAACAATGGGTAGGTGGTAGGCTACAACAACTGCTGTGTGCCAGTCCTTCTAAAATTGCATGGAGTACCCCAACAACCAAAGATCTGATTTATTCATGGCAGAAATAAACAAGGTAGGGGCATAATCAGGTTGACTGATTCTAAAACTAATCTTGTCAACAATTATGCATGCACTTTTAGTCCCTGCACAGTCACACGCTCTGGGTACCCAGTTGGAAGTAAGGTGGGATAGCCTGGAATGTTGCCTGGGGTAGCCGGGTGTTACAACTGGTTGGGGCCCTGTGATGAAAAGAAAAAGCATGCACAATCACACACAATTTGAAACCAGAGCCTGAAGGCTCAGTTCATGAAAGGAAAACAGCAGTGCAAACAGATGACAACACTTGAGATTAGCTGTTGTTGCAGGGAACTACCCTGATTGTTACTCATGCTAACCAATACAAGACACAGGCTAGACGAAATGGAGACTGCAGGTTGATAACTGGTTTGCCAGGAGAAGCAGGGCCCACACGAATCATTGAGGTGTCACCCTGTTCGAGATGGTTGAGTAGGGGCTGATCCTGGGTGAGTCTCTTGTCGATGATGGTTTCTGTGTCTGAAGTAGCTGGCTGGGCTGGGTGGCAATTCTTAGACCAGGTGGAACAGTTCAGATTTTGAGTCTGGTAGTGCTGGATGCAGCTTCCAGCAGGCTTGGCATATTTACACAGTGGGGAACCAAATCATGACCCACTAACAGCACACAGCACATTTATAGTAAAGCAATCACCATATCACAATGTGGAAGGCAGTCTGGCAGAGTATCAGTGTCTCTGAGCAAAACCAGGAATTCTGTGGTAAATGGATATCCTGACAGGCCGATCGTGATAGCAAATCTTCAGTCTTCTTCAGGTTCAAATCTGGTCACTCTTCAGTGGCTTTGTCACACTCCATTTGGATACAGTCTGACTGCTAAGCCTTTCAAGGGATTCCCTCTCGAGACACTGCAGGCAGACAGGCCAAACTCAGCTTTTCCACCAATCTCCCGAGCAAACTAGCATGGGAGCTGCTGCCCAGATCACTCAAGCTGTTTACTCTTCAAACTCTAACTCCAGACTGTTATTTAGTGTGACTGTCTACAGCAGGCAGCTTAGGAATTTCCCTTTGGTCCAAAAAGTTCTGGTTGGTTGATCCATCAGTCTGTCAAAGCAAGGGCTCCCCTCCAGGTGCATTTAGGCGCCAAAGTCTCAAAACTACAATTCCTATAGAAATTCCTCCCACAAGACCCCTGGGGACAGACTCCATTTAGGGTCCCCAAAGGTACTGACTGGCCCATTCTGGCAGTCCAGGACCAAGATGGTGGTGATAAACAGAACTATCCATGCAGCAAAGAAGGCAGGTTAGACAAACTACAATATCACTACTATGCTAATAGATAATCAGCCCCTGAAAACATGCACTTGTGCCTACAGGGCCTTACCTGGTTACCAAATAATTAAAAATAATATAAAAATACATTTCTATGGTTAATATTTAAAATAGCTCTTCTGGCATGGTACTCTATTACTGTTCCACAGCATAGAAACCTCATTTTTCTGTATTAGGCAAAAGGAGAGTAAATGTTTCCCCCACTTTAATAATGTATATCGGCATTCATCTATAATTCAAAAGATACAAATATAATAATGTTTATTCAATGTCCAAGAGCTAGTTCTAGGAGGTCCATTAAATCCTGTTTTCTTTCTCCTTTTGTTTGGTTAAGACCACAGAATCTATAGAAATTGGAAAATTTACTTAGAAGAAGCAATGTGGATATCCTTCCATTCCTCAGCACTTTGCAAGATACATAGAAACATAGACTTTGACACCAGATAAGGACCGCTTGGCCCACTCAGTCTGCCATTTCCCTACCTATTGGAGAAAGCAGATCCTAGTTAACCAACAGCCTACTTTCTCCTACACCCCACTATAATTGCCTTATGTCTGTCCCATGCATTCTTGAATTCCCCACTGTTTTGACCCCGACCTCCTCAGGAAGGTCATTCCATGCATCCACCACCTCTCTGTGAAAAATACTTTCCACATTGCCCTGAGCCATCCCTCCATCTTCAAATTGTGCCCCTTGTTCTTACATATCTCTTTTTTGAAAGATGCTACCCTCTTGGACTTTGTTGATTCCCTTGGTACTTGAAAGTTTCTATCATGTCCTCCCTCCCTCCTCCTTTCCTCAAGGGTATACATATTAAGCTCCTTTAGACTCTCTTCATATGATTTCTGGTGCAGACCCTGCACCATATAGTTCCCTCCTCTGGACTGCCTCCATCCTGTCTATGTCCTTGTGGAAATGGGGTCTCCAGAACTGTCACGTAGTACTCCAGATGGAATCTGATCAACTGTCTGCACAGAGGAATGACAACTTCCTGTTTTCAAGCGATGCTCTCCTATGCATTCCAGTATCCCTCCAACACTACTTATTGACTTTTTACATTGCTTTTAATGTCTTTGTATGTTGGTATTTTAATAATGTGTGCTCGTTATTCAGGTGTTGTAATCAGTCACTAGTGTATTGCTACAGTTTTAGGATTTTGGCATATTTTGCATTTTAAGCACTTTATGATGCTTTTTATTGCACCCAACATGTATGTAACCATAAAAGTCTGTAAAACATAGAAACATAGGCCCCCATATTCAGAGCTGGCCAGATATATGTACAGCCAGATGTGCGCATGAAAAAAATGTGTAGCCAGTTCTGGAGCCATATTCAAACAAATGGGCGATCATGCACTCTGTATTAATAATGGACCCTGGATGCGTGGCATACAGCAAAAGCGTCCACCAACATGGCACGGCACATTGTGAGGTTGAAGACCGCCCATTAGGGGCAATGTGGGGCATATATCTGTACAAGCGGCCACAGCCCCTCATGGGTGATATTCAGCCTATATATGCAAATTAGCCCATTGGCATGCATGATGCAAAGGGACCATTAGCATGCCCATTATGGTCTCATTTGCATGACTGCGTGGCCGGGACGTGCTGGGCTAGTCCCTCAAAGCCCCAATCACTGTTTAAAATGAAAAAACCCGATCCACATTTCCATAGTGTACAGACCCCTTCCCCAGCCCGATGACTGTAATAAATATAAATAAACCCAATCCCGTTTCCATAGTGTAGGGACTCACTTCCCAGCCCTGATCACTGTAATAAATAAAATTAACCCAATTCCTGTTTCCATAGTGTAAGGACCCCTCTCCCAGCCCTGATCACTGTAATAAATAAAAATAAACCCAGTCCTCATTTCCATAGTGTAGGGACCCCCTCCCCAGCCCTAATCACTGTAATAAATAAAATAAACCCAATCCCCATTTCCATAGTGTAGGGACCCCTCCCAACCCCTGATCACTGTAATAAATAAAATGAACCAGATCCCCATTTCCATAGTGTAGAGACCCCACTCCCCAGCCCTGATCACTGTAATAAATAAAAATAAACCCAGTCCCTGTTTCCATAGTGTAGGGACCCCCCAGCCCTGATCACTGTAATAAATAAAATAAACCCCATCCGTGTTTCCATAGTGTAGGGACCCCCAGCCCTGATCACTGTAATAAATAAAATAAACCCCATCCTTGTTTCCATAGTGTAGGGACCTCTCTCCCCAGCCCTGATCACTGTAATAAATAAAATAAATCCAATCCATGTTTCCACAGTGTAGGGACCCCTTCCCAGCCCTCAGCACTGTAATAAATAAAAATAAACCCAATCCATGTTTCCATAGTGTAGGGACCCCTCTCCCAGCCCCAATCACAGGCACGACACTGACAAACCTAATACCCATTCTCTGTTGGCTAATGGTCCCCCATCCCAGTAGGCAGTAACTCATCCCCCACTGCACGCCATTTCCGACCCATGCCAAGCAGATAATGGTACAGCCCTCTCACTCTGCCATGGTCTGCCACCGACTGATTGGTAGTGGAGCACATACAGTAAATAGTACATGCTCATTGCTTGTCAAGAGGTTTGTTGCCTTCATTATGCACTCTTTTATCTTGGCCCACTTTTCCTTCATCCCCCTCCCCCAGGACATCTCCTCGGCCAGGTCATTCTTGAAGTATTCACCTATCTTAGTAAAATCAACCCTCCTGAAGTCCAGGACATTTACCATTGTGAGGTTTGAGTGCGCAGTTGTTATTATGTTGAACCACACTGTCGATGATCACTGGTCTCAGGTGGCCTCCCACCTTGATGTACATAATACTGTCCCTGTTAGTAAGTACCAGGTGCAGTATTGCCCCATCATGAGAAGGTTAACTGATTAGTTGTCAGAGGAATGCCTCCTGCAGGGATTCTGGGATATCCCTGTTTCTACTGTAGCTGAGACTGTAGCTGAGAGGTTCCAATCTACATCCGGCAGACTGAAGTCCTCCATCAGCAGCACCTCCTCCTTTTCTGTCATCTTACGAATAGCTTCCACCAGTACGTTATCTAACTCCTCCCCTTTGCAGGCGGTCTAAAGATCACATCAATATGAACAGAGGCTGCATTCCCCATTTCTAAACTGACCCACAGTACCTGTGCTCCCTACTGCATTCCTGTATCTCCATTGCTTTTATGCCTTCCCTCAAATAAAGCACCACACCTCCTCCTTTCCTACCCACCCTGTCCCTCCTGAACTGAGTATAGGCTGGTATGGACATGTGCCAGTTATGGTTTTCAGTGCACCATGACTCAGTAATGCCCACAATATCCAGGTTAGCCTCCTTCATTATGGCTTCTGTGTCCAGAATATTATTTCCTAGGCTTCTAACATTCACACATATGGCCTTCCAGATTTTGCTACCATTCTGCTTGTTACCCTGGGGTTCTCCTTACTTTCCTCTTCAGCTTGTGGGGGTGGGCAGTAACTGCCTCCCGATTTCTTCTTCCCACCCACCTCCTTGGCTAGTTTAAATTTTCCTCAAAGTAACATCTAAGCCTTCAACTGAGCACAGTGGTTTCCCTCACTGATGGATGCAGGCTATCACCTCTGTAAAAGTCTTTATCTCTCCAGGTGGATCCCAGTCTCCAATGTAGCCAAACCTCTCCTTTCTGCACCATTCCATCAACCATGAGTTGAAATTATTGGTGCGGAGATCTCTTCCTCTCACTGTCATAAACAGGCAGGACCTCAGCGAAAGCCTCCGAGCATGCCACCTAAGATCCCTCCCCAATTCTTTAAACTCCCCTGCACTATCCCAGCCCCATCCCTGGTCAGGTCATTTGTCTCCAGATGCACAATGGCATCCAGCTCTGCATCCCATCCTGCTGCCCTAGCGAGCCTCTGAATTGGCTTCCCATCCCTCAGGCCATGGTGCCACATGGGCACCTAACCTCTCTCTTCCCCATTGCCAGTTCACAATTTACCCCTCACAGTCAGTCCCCACCAGAAGCTGCTTCCTCCTCCTCCAGGATCCTTTTCCTCCCTTCTTGGGGTCTCAACTCTGGAGAACCTCACTCTCCCGCCACCACCAGTACTGGTGCCTCCTTCTGACAGTGTGACTTGCCAGAAAAGCATAGGAATTGTGTAGTGATACTAATAAATCAATCAATATTTATGTTACCAGGAGAAACACCATTGAGAAAAACACTCATTTACAAGGTGGTCCTGAGCGGACATTGCATAATAAACATTGGTAATCGGTAGAGCAAAAACAGACTAGAAATATAGGTAAGATAATACATAAAATATATATTTTATTTATTTTTTATTTATTTATTTCAGTTTCGAATTACAACCTTTGAGCCAACATGACTCTTTTACAAAGTCTCCAAGTCAGTAGGCCCTCAACATACAATACACAAACATACAGTAGTGAAGTCTGACTAACAAGGTAGCTTCAAATAACTCTAATTTGAAAAGGTTTTAACAAAGTGTGAAAACTGAGTATCAGACTGAAAGCAGCTATACATATTTCAGAAATAAGCAGCAGACAAATAGACTCATTACTAAGTGCAAGATGTGTAGAGGTAGCTGCTAGAAATGGCTTTGTCAAGAAGGGTGCGTATGGTGAGTGGGGACAGGAGGTAGGAGGTGGTGGGGAGGCAGTCACTGGAGGAGGCTCGGACAATGAGAGGTGGCGACAGGTACAGAGGGAAGGGAAGGGAGAGGGTAGAGGGAGTGAGTTAAGTCCCAGAACAGACAAGTGCAATAAGCTTGGGGGTGGCAGCCAGGAGGTGGCTTTATCAGGGATGGAAGGGGCAAAGGATGAATGGGGGAAGGGTGGGAAGAGAGATGGAGTAGGGGGCTGAGAGCCAGGAGCAGACGATGGATATGAATCATTTATGCATCATAGTCACAGTGGTTGGATTTGGCCAGAAGGTGATGAAGGTCTTTTAAAGGGCATAAGATCAAAAACAGTCATCAAATACAATATAGACATGAAAATAAAATTCCAGCGTGTAAGCAGAAGTACATTATTAAAGGAGAATGGGTGAACCAAGGAAGTTGAGGTAGTGGGCAGAACAAGTTAACGTGAGAGAGGAAGGGTGCACCACAGACATAGAGGGAAATGTTGGTGATAAGGAACTGAAAGGGAAGGGGCAGAGAAAGGAGGATACTGGAAAAAATGTGAGGTAGAATAAAACACACACAATCACGGTTAAGACCTATCGAGAGGTGCAAAACTGTAGTTACGCCCAGGTGGAAGGGACGTTGACAGGAATCTATTCTTTAAGGTTGATGGCACGGATATGGAAGTCCAGGGAGAGTGTGCTAGTTCCACAGAAGTAATTACAGGTTTCGATCAAAAGGTGATGAATCAACATTTTGAAGGATGCCAAACTGACAAATTGATAGCTTTAAGGACCAGATGAGGAACATGAAAATGCTCTGTCACTTCACAGGGTCATTTGTTGCAAATTTGCTGTAAAAGCAGTGTGCACTTTGTGGAGTGTACACCTTAAAAACGTTCTTAGAGTTGCAAGTGAAACACTGGTGCACTGTGGGTCACGGCTGGGTATGTGCAGGGCTGCTGGATGAAACAGAACTAGCTTGGCTAAGGTAACTTGTCTTTCTGTTGCTGCTAATTTCTGGAGGTTCTGAGCTACACTCAGCTATGATCACATTCCAGGTACTTGTGTTACATTCTTGTGTGTTCTTTCTCCTTGCAGTAGTTCCCGGATTTGTTTAATACAGTTGTTTTGTGATTTATAGTGTAAGTTTGGGATTTATATTTCAACAGGCATTGCTAGCAAACTTCTGGAAGCTTCTCTGCTTCCCTCACAGCTAGGATCAGTTTACAACTAATTGTGTTTAAATACCTGGGAATTCTGTCACATAACAGCAGGGCCACTGGATGAAACAGAACTAGCTTGGCTAAGACAGCTTGTCTTTCTTTGTTGCTAATTTCTGGAGGTTCTGAGCTACACTGAGCGAGGATCACATTCCAGGCACCTGATTGTTTTTGCAGCAGACGGGTAGGAAAGGTGACACCTCTCCACCCACCCCAATTCCAACTCCCCCTGAGTGCTCTGCCTATACAGACATTGACAGAGACTCACCCACTTAAAAGGCACAGGGAACATTTGGCACCACCCTACAAGACAGGGCCTATCTGAGAATGCAGGAAGCAATACAAGGGAAGAGCAGCCAACTAGGTTAGCAATGGCACTTGAAGCAGAAAGCATAGGAGTAATTCAGCAGGTGGGGTGCTGTAGTCTTCAGAAGAACATGCTGGGCACAGTGGTGTAAGCAGCTCTGGGCTGAGGGTGGAGGTCACCAGTCTCGGGCCATGCTGGTAGGAGTACTGAGACCCTTGCCCCCACCCAGAGGCCACCTATGTCCCCAGCCATTGCCACAACTGCTGCCAAGGCAAATGACAGGGTGTACTACGAAGGGCACAGTGAGATTCAGGGAGGGGCAGAGACATCCACCATCCAGTCCAGCTCAAAAACTCCTTCACTATTTTGAGAAGCAGGACAGTCCCACAAAGGAACCCGAGGCTGAAACCAGAGAGGATGTGAGGGTCCTCCAGCAAGGAGACCCAGTGACAGGAGGAAGAGAACCCCAAAGGAGAAAGCAGAACCCAGGCCGCAGTGCAGGTCTGTATTGGGGTGCAACAAGGACAGTGCTAGTAGTAAGAGGGTAGGAATAAGCAATAGTACAAGGTTCTGGTGTCGGTAGCAGAGGAGGAGGTGGATGACTCCATCAGAAATGGGGCAAGCGACAACCAGAGTAGGGAGAATGCTGGGGACAGTAGTCTAGATGGGGGGCTCGACAGGTAGGGAGGGGGAGACAGGGAAGGGGGAGCAATGAGGAATGCAACAAGGGCAAGTTGGAGTGGCACTTAGCAAGGCATGGGGATCAGAGATGGTTCACTGGCCACAGAGAGTGGGGCAGCAGGCATGGGGGGAAGAAAGGTCCTGCATGAAGTGGAGGGGAAGTTCAGGGAGGAGGGTCCGGGTGCTGGTGGGCAGGGAAGGGCAAACACTCAAGAGAGGGACAGGGTTTGCAGGCAGTTAAAGGCACAAGGTAGGGAAAGGGGCAGAGTAGTAGTGATGAGGGACTCTATACTAAAGGAGATCAGGTGGGAAGGGAGGGGTGAATGGCACAGTCGGCTGGGTGGAATCCATACCGGCTAAACAGTGGATAGGGCAGGGCAGGCTTTGCTTAGACGATCAGGGAGAGAAGACAAACCTAAAGTGGTGGTGCATGTAGGCACCAATGACATGGGGAGAGTCCGTGGAGTTGGTTAGGAGAGATCTGAGGAACTAGGGAAGTTGTGCATGGAGGTTGGGTGCTCGGTGGCCTTCTTGGAAGTGCTTCCAGATTCCAGGGTGAGCAGGGTGAGGAAGGACAGGATTGTGGTGTTTAACTCTTGGCTGGTGGGGTGGAGTCACTCTCATGGATATGGGCTGGTGGGAGATTGGGGGAACATATGGATCTACAGTGACCTATATGCAGCAGACAGATTGCACTTGAGTAGAGCTGGACAGGGGTCTTGAGGAAGAAACTGGAGGAATACTAACTTTCAAGAGTTTTTAAACTAGGAAGGGGGACTGGGGAAGGTGAGTGTGCAGCTAGTGTGCAAGGTCGCCAGCAGGGATCTGAAAAGCTGACCCCCCATGATAGCAGTGTTTGTAATGAGATTGGGTCATGAGGGGAGGGTCAGATAGAGGGGTGCGGTATAGAGAGGTGGGTAATGGGTGGAGGGTGTTCTCCTGAATGCGAGAAGCATGGATAACAAAAGTAGCTCAACTACAGGCTCTCTTAAATATAGGAATGGTGGACATTGCGGTTTTCACTGAGACTGGGCCAGCTAACACCAGGATTGGGATCTAGTGATCCCTGGGTACAGGATCTATAGGAAGGACAGAGGGTGGGAAAGGAGGAGCAGTGGCGATTTACGTAAAGAATGGCATTAGATGCACAAGGGATGAAGGGCAGAAGGGGAGGGCAGAGGCACTGTGGATGCAGTTCCTGGATTCAAGGGGTAGGAAACTGTGGCTAGGAGTGATGTACAGGCCACCGCACAGTCCGACGAGTTGGATAGGAAGTTGGACAGGTATGTAGTAAGGGAGTGTGGTGATCATGGGGACCTCAATCTATTTATTTATTTTATTTATTTATTTATGGATTCGAGCATACCTTTGAGCACAGGCTCTTTACAAAGGTTCCACGCCTGGATTGACAAACAGTAGGCATGCGTACACATACATAAGCTGGTAAAGAGCATACAATAGGTTAATACAGTGTTATTCCTAGTACCATGGGGACAGTGCAGTGTCAAGAGCATACAATAGGTTACAGTAATACAGTGTTATTCTTAGTACCATGGGAATAGTACAGCATCAGGAAGGGTTGGGGTAGTGGAGATGTAAGGTGAGTGTAGAGGAGAAACAAAGGACAGGTGAGCAGCCTTGAGTTGGGGCTTTGTCTTGGGAGGGCGGTTAATGATGGTAGGTGAGTGCTAAGGGTGGGGCGGGGGAAGAGGCATCAGAGGGGAGTGTATGACTTAGAGATCAGGCAAGGGGGAGATGAGGGTGAGAGCTATGGGGATGGTGAAATGATAAAGGAAGGTGCTCAGGGGAGCTGCAGGGTAGCTTGCTGAGAGCCATTGGGGAGCAGGGTGTGTCCTATGGTGAACCAGAGTGTGGGACGGAACAGAGAGGGGTGGATGGGAGGAGATAGAGGTGGTGGCTGGATGTTATATATGGGGCCTGGGGTAGGAAAAGGAGGAGGCATGATAAAAAAAGGGAAATCTTCTATGGGAGAAGACACAAGCAGTCACTATCTGGAGGGAGCAGGTGCAGCAGACTGCCAAATGAGCCACTAGGGGAGCAAGTAACAGGACATTAGAGCCATCAGTAGCAGTCACACCTCGCGCAAGACAGAAGGTGTTACCTTAAGCCAGTTTTGAAGTGAGATATACTTACAAAAGTTTGAATGGGCACTGGGATTTTATTAAGCCACAGTGGGGCCCTAATGGCTAAGGTGCGGTGTCCCAGTGTAGTTTGACGGAAAGGTGTTGATAGGGCCCCCTCATCCTGCCTCTGGTGACATAGCTGGTAGCACTCAGTGATAGGATGTTGGATATGCGAGGTTGGGGTGCAGGGTTACCCATTAACACCTTTTTACCAAGGAGGCAGGTTTGGAACTTTATTCTGTTCTTTAAAGGCAGCCAATTCGTCCGTTCATACAGACAGCATGTCGGGTTTGATCTCTGCCAGTGTGATCCTGCAAGCTTTTTGAGAGCAATGTGAACCTTTTAGTGCTGTTTCTGTGGCTGTGCCATATACCACCAGTCCATAGTCAGTGGTTGAAAGGACAGAGCTGGAGACTGAGAGGCGGAGGGACTCTGGGGTGAGATACTTTTATGCCTATAGAGGACTCCCAGCTCAGTGATTACTGCCTTAACCACTGAGTTGATGTGTTGGGTGAAGGCAAGGGTGTCATCTAAGGTGATCCCCAGGTACTTGAATGCATGTACTTGTTCCAGCGGCTCACTGACTGTTGGAAATGGTGGGGAAGCTTCTTTTGTGCTGTGGGCTGTTTATGAGCATAGCCTTGGTCTTTTGTAGTTTAATAGAAGTTTATGTCTGCAGAATCAGTCCTCTAGATTGTTGAAGGAGTACTGCAGTTCAAATTGGAGGGTAGAGGGATGAATTGCTTGTGAGAAGTACTGCGTTGTCACGTATAGGATCAGTTTAGTGTCACATACTTCAGGAAGATTGTTCAGGAAAAGGCTGAACAATAGGGGCTCAGTATTGAGCCTGGGAGCCCTAATGATACTTCTCTGGAGCTTGACATTGTGTCCAATTTTGACATGTTGGCTTCTGTGTGTCAGGTAGTCCTTGAACCAACAAGCGGCATTGGTCGCAACACCCAGGTTCTGCAGCTGTGCCAAGAGAGGGAATGACTAACAGTGTGAAGGCTTTGGTGGAGGTCAATGAACACAGACCCACCAATTTGCCTTCTAGCCTAGTGCCTGTGCGTGTAGACTGTGTATTCAGCAGTGCAGTGGTAGTACTATGATTCTGCCTGAAACCATGCTGGTTAGGGCATAATAGTTTGTATTGTTGAGGTACTCAGTGAGTTGAGCGACCACTATCTTTTCCAATGTTTTAGATGGGGGAGAAGATAGAGATTGGCCTATAGTTGGCTATACATGTCATGTCACTGTTCTTGTGCACAGGTGTCACTAGGGCCTGTTTTCAGATCTTAGGAACTGAGCAAGAGCCAGCGGCTTGTTAAATAGTTTTGTAATTGGCACGATGAGGACATCCAGTGTAAGAGATAGGAGTTTCATGTCTACTCCATCACTGCCCATTCTGGTCTTGCCTAGCACATTTTTACGTGTTTCAGTGCCTCCTTCACCATCACTCTTTTGAAGTAGAAGACAGGGGAGCCCCTGCGAGGCATGCAATTGGGTTGATCATCAGCTGGGAGCAGGTAGTTAGGGGTAGTACTGAGGTCAGGTCAGTGAAAGCTGTGTTGAAAAGTCCATGATAAGTCATGGGTCAGTTATAGAGGAATTGTTGATATTGAGCAAGTGGGGTTCTTATTATTGTCCTTCCTAAGAAGGTTTTGATGTTCTCCAAAATCTCTTCCCATTACCCCAGGATTTCTGAGCTGTTCCATGTGGAAGTTGGCCTTCGCTTGATGGATGAGGTTAGTGCAGTGGTTTCTTGTGGCTCTGTAGCACTAAAGGTCATGTTTTCTGTGGTGGACCTGACTTTTCTCAGAAGCTGTCCATGTCCTTCATCTAGGTGAGGAGATCCCCTGTGATCCAGTTACTTTCATACCCCAGATTTTCCTTTTCCTCAGAGGGCAAAGAGATCACAAATGTTGTTGAGTCCATCAATGAAGAAGCTAAGCCTGGTCAAGATTGGGTGATAGATCAAGGGGACCAGTCATGCTGAGAGAGGGCAGAGAGAGGGCCCCAAACTTGCCCTTTCTCAGGACCCTACTTTCTATTATGATAGATGGGGTTTATTAAATTTGTTAGACCACATGAATGTGGCTGGGAGTGGTCACTTAAGGTGTCAGGCAGAACCTTGAGCTCCGAGAAATCAGAGAGAGGGAACTCGAGAAGAGCCAATCAAGGAGGGTGTCTTTGCCTGTTTTGTAGTTCCCCTGGTTGGGCAGGATACAAGGTTGGTTAGGTTGGAAGTAGCAACCATATTCTTGATGGGGATGATTCCTTGCCAACCCAGTTGATGTTAAAATCACCTGTTATGATAAGCTCTGTGCCCTTAGGGAGGGTAGCAATTGCATCCAGGATTTTGGGGAGGCCTTCCCTGGCTTTTGTGGGGGAAGATAAACTGGGGCAATGATTGAGAGTCTTGCCGTGCCACCTGACCTGTGACTTTATTGCTAATAATTCATAATCAACCTCCACCTAGGTAATAGGAGGATGGAGCAGCACAGGTGTTCCCTGGAGTAGATGAGACCTCCTCCACCTCTCTTGCCATTGTTGTCTATCCTGAAGGTTTGGTATCCAGGAAGTGCTGCTTCATTGTCTTTAATTTTGCTTGACAGCCAGGTCTCTGTCAGGCAGAGAATGTCGGTTGCATGGTGGGTCATCCAAGCCTGGAGCTGTTCAAGTTTGGCTGTTAAACTGCAGATATTCAGTGAAGCTACTCTCAGGCCTTTGATCTTGTTACCTCCAGCGCCTGACACAGATGGTGGGCATGGGTTGGCATGGATGTTTCCGATAAAAGAAGAAGCATAACAATTATTTTCCTGGCTATGAGGTTGATGCTTCTGGTGGTCCGTATCTTCGCCTCTACTCTTGCAATGTGAGAGATGGCGTCCACTGGTGTTAACTTTGTGGGTGAAAATGTTTTATATTGTTGAGGTCTATGGTGGATGTCAGGGGCCCAGTGCGTGGGTGGGATGCAGGTGGTGAACAGCTGGTGCCCCTCGAGGCAGTTTCCATGGAGGCGACAGATAGTCCATTGTTTCCTAGAAATGGTTCTAGAAGGGTGGCAGTGGTCCACTGTGGCAACGTGGGCCTGCAGCACTGACAGAGATTAAGAGGATCAGGAGGAAAGTAGAACCCATGTTAGAGCAGCGGTGGCAGTGGGGGTCTTACAAGCACTACAGGGGAAAGGTGATTGAATAAGTGGCATTACTGCTTCAAGTGTCCACGTTCTGGCAGTGAAAATGAGAGTGTAGGCGGGGTTAGATGGGAAGGAGTGGTTTAGTGAGTATTTAATAGAGGCCACGGTGGTGGGAAGAAAATACAGGTTTAAATTACTTGTGGTGATGCAGAAGAGCGCTGGGGAAATAGCAGCAAAGCAGTCCAAGCAAGGTTTGTGCAGTGGGCCAATCAGCTGGTTGAGCTTTTAGATCTGGCCAATCAGGACAACAGGCAGAAAGTCCAAAATCCAGCGGTGCCCAGAGCCTGAAAGCAGTAACTGAGCTCTTGCTCGCGGATACAGGCGAAATGGAGGTGGCAGGAGAGGGCTTAGACATCTGGTTCTCCTGGAGGCTTTCAGCAGCGGGCATGTCCGAGATGGGGGCCGCCGCCTAAGGGGAGAGAACAGAGAGAAGTCTTGAATTAAATATGCCTAAATCGGTGGGCAGGAGGTATTCAGAGCTAGGGGACAGACAAATGAGTTGCAATAAGTGGGAGGTAAGGGGCCAGCAGTCTGGGATGTGGGTGGGGGTAGATTTTAGTTACAGAATCTAGAGAGGAGAGAAGAAAGTGATCGAGAGATAAAATACTGTTTAACTCTATCATTTATCAATTCACAATCACCTAAAATGGCTGAAATCTCTTTCTAAGGTGCAAACAGTAAACAGTTTGTTGGTAACATGATTCTAACCGTTTAGAAGAAAATCCAAGAAGAAAATACAGGCATCTACAATCTACCTGTGGTGGATTGGGGAACCAGTCACCTTTTGTGCCAGGGAACAGGTACTTCTGGATGAGTTCCAGGATAGCCATCTGGTGCAGATGGTTAGCTTAACCAACCCAGCTAGGTAATACATTGGACCTGGTATTATCAAATGGGTAGGCGTGAGGGAGCTACAGGTGGAGGACCCACTAGCTGGGAGTGACCACCTTTCAGTATGGTTCATGCTCAGCATGAGTAGAGAGCTCTGGGGTCAGCAACAAGGGTAGTGGAATTCAGATGGGCAGACTTTGGGAGGATGAGGGAAATATTGTGGGGACACCTTCATGGGATTAGGTCAGAGATGGACACACAACAGAAGTGGACATCATAAAGTCTGGACTGAGGAAGGGTACTGAAATGTGCACCAGGACTCTGAGCAAGAAGCCAGGGCTAAGGTGCCATGCTGGATGACAAAGAATGTGTTGGAGGGGTGAGAGCCAAGAGAGCAGCTTTTAGGAGACTGAAAAGAACCAGGAGAGAGGAGGACAGGGAGATGTATGCGGAGGTCCAAGGAGGTAATCAAGTTAGTAAGAGAAGCCAAGGTCTCCAAGGAGCTGAGGTTGGTTCGAGGCATCAGGGAGGGGAGAAGGAATCTATAGATATGTAAGAGAGAGAGAAAGAAACTGCAGGGACTGGATAGTCCGGATCAAGAAGGATGTAGGGTTGATGGAGAAGGAGGAGGAGAAAGAGGCAGAAGTACTGAATGACTACTTCTGCTCTGTGTTCATGAGGGAGGAAGGAGGTCCTACTTCCATTGACTGGGAGGGTGGGGACGAGGTGACTGATAGTGTGATTCTGGAAAGCAAGGTATTGCAACGTTTGAAGGCACTTAGGGTGGATAGGCACCAGGTCCAGATGGCATTCACGAAGGATGTTGTGAGATGACGGAGGTGTTGGCTGGGCCACTAGCTGACCTGTTCAACACCTCCCTTGACACCTGGAGGTTGGCTCATGTGGTGCCTATCCACAACAGCAGCCCAAAGGATGAGCCAGGTAATTACAGACCTGTCAGTCTCACTTCCATAGTGGGAAAACTTATGGAAGCAATCTTGAAGGAGAGACTGGTAATTTTTCTGAGGTCAATGAACTTCAGGATGGGCAAAAGCATGGGTTCATCTCTGGGAGATCATGCCAGACCAACCTAATAGAATACTATGACTGGGTCACAAGGAATTGGACAAGGGCCATGCAGTGGATGTGCTGTATTTGGATTTCAGCAAGGTCTTTGATTCGATGCCTCATGGGTGAGCAGTGGCAACGCTGAAATATTTAGGGGTGGGGTCTAAGATGGCTAACTGGATCAAGAATGTCTGGAAGATAGAATGTAATGGGTGGGTGGGGACTCTCATCTTCTAGGCCAGTGACCAGCAGTGTGCCCCAGAGCTCTGTGCTGGGGCCAGTGTTGTTTGATCTGTTCATATCGGATAGTGCACATGGGTTGGGAGCAAGATCAGTTTCTTCGCTGGCGACACCGATGGGGGCTTTTTGGATGACATAGATGGGTGGTAGAAACTACAGGGTGACCTAACCTGACTTGAGGAGGCGGCAGGCAGCATTGTTTTAATGCAAAGAAGTGCAAAGTTATGCACTTGGCGCTAAAACCTGAGGGGGAAAAATTGGATGGGTGGGGTACGGTTGGGTGTCACTGAGGAGGAGAAGGATCTAGGGGTCATCATAATGGGGAGCATGAACAACTCTGCTCAGTGCAGGAAAGCTGCAGCTAAGGCCAATAGGATGCTAGGCAGTGCGCTTTGGCGGGGGTCAATGAGACACAAGGATGGATTCTGCCCTGTACAGGTCCTTGGTCAGGCCACATTTGGAGTATTGTGTGCAGTACTGGCATTTGTATCTGATAAAGGATATCAGGCTGCTCATGGCAGTGCAGCATAGGGCGACAAAATTAATACAGGGATGGAAGGCAAAATCTATGAAGAAAGGCTGAGACACTTGAGTTTGTATACCCTGGAGGAGAGAAGGATCTGGGGAGGGGTGGTATGACTGAAACTTTCAAATACTTGAGGGGATAAACAAATCTGGCACAGAAGGGTTGTTAAGCTGAGAAACTGAAGGGACATGAGGGGCATGGGCTAAGATT
The DNA here is from genome assembly GCA_016271365.2 of Neoceratodus forsteri. Lineage (NCBI taxonomy): Eukaryota > Metazoa > Chordata > Ceratodontiformes > Ceratodontidae > Neoceratodus > Neoceratodus forsteri. The sequence goes on along the minus strand of CM028130.1, from coordinate 132,553,644 downwards.
GGAGGGTAGCAGATTCAGGAGGAGATGAGACAGCATTATTTCACTGAGAGGGTTGTGTCAAAATGGATGCTTTATCAGAGGAGGTGGTGGCATGCAGGACAGTGGGTAGCTTCAAAGAGCATGGGACAGGGTAAGGGCTGGGTAAACAACGCTGAACAGTTTCTGAGGGTGAGGAGGGATGGTGGTGGGGCAGCTGCAGTATAAGGGGTGCTAGCTGTGCAATCGAGCAGACTTGATAGACTGTGAGGCCTGTTTCTGCTGGCAAGTTTTGTATGTTCGCATATGCAATAAAACTTTGTTACATCTAGTTTGAGCTGTTTCAGATTATCGTTTTGTGCAGCAATTCAGTGCAAGGTTTTCCACTTGGTGCTTGTTCATGCCATAGCCCAGAGTGCATGAACATTCGCGAGGAACTACTCTGGGGCTGAACGTGCTCTGAATGTTCCTCTGCTCTAGAAATGATAGCAACAGTCTCTCCTCCCATTCCCAGATTGTAATGGGGTCTGGGAAACAATTGTATGTAAAGTGTTACAGTATATAAAACCAAATTCCTTCCATTCCTTCCTGTACATGGTATTGCAAATAGATGGTACAGTGCACAAGTTTTCAGGGTCACATAGGTCCTTTACTCAGTTATCTTGACAGCCTAAACAGAAGCAGCAGCTCTTTAACCTCATGTATTAAATCTTGCCTCATCTGCTTGGGCTTCTAAAACACCTAATGAAGGGAGCTGCATGGCCCTGAAAACTAATGTACTACATTATAAACCACTTTCATGATTTCAACCAATCAGTACACACAGACACTGTATCTCTTATCCTGTGTACGGTGTTCTGTTGTGCAGGAACGTTAGGAGAGGAGCATTCCACTTCACAGCTGGGGAGGGTGGTTCATTAATTGCATTTTGCTATGATTTACTGTTTTATTTTTTAACGCTGTGAAATGCCCTGAGCCCCAAGGAGAGGCGCTTACAAATAAAAATACTTTGCCTTGCCAATTACCTTTTAAAATAAAATAAAAATACTTAAAACTTACAAATCACACTAGCTAACTCAAGTGATTTATAAATAGTTACTAGTAGTACCACAGTGTGTTTCTTATCATTAAAGAGGTTCTTCTCATGCGATTTGGACAACCAGAACTGCTAAGCTTCATGTTCCTCTTGGCTAAACCTCACATTCAGAGTTTCTTATACCATAAGCAACTAGGACCCTAGTGTACCGTGCCTGTGCTCCAACCACTAAACTATGGGAGCTCAGTGATTAGCAGGCCTACGGGCCTTCCTAGGCATACACATTCCTTTCTATGTGTTTCACAATCTGCAATTTAGGCACATGTCAGAGACGCAGATAACTTTCTCAGTACAGAAAAACCACTGCAAGGCAATTTTTAATTATGATGTAAATGAAAAGTTTGACCCCCTTGGGACTTGAACCCAGGCCCCTGGCATACCGTGCCAGTGCCTCCCTTTCATTTTATGAATCACTGTTATGAGGCTCAGTGATTAGCAGGCCTGCTAATCACTGAGCACCCATAACTTAGTGGTTAGAGCACTGGCAGGTACCCTTAGGGCCTGAGTTCAAATCCCAGTGGAGCCACTTTTCCTTTCACATTTCCATTGGGATTTAAAATTGCCTCACAGTGGCTTTACTGTACTGAGAAAGTTATCTGTGTCTTATACCATAAGAGGCATGATGCATCTAGAAACGAGCTGTTAGCAGACTGTGTCTTTCATGATAAAACGTTTGAAATAAACAAATAGATAGATACTCTACAGCAGCTCTAACAGAGGTCTTATTAACGTATAACATCCATGAAAATACTTGTGTTGGTCCAAAAAAAAAAAGCACTGTACAATCCCGTAAGTGTTGCTTTCTAAGGAGCAATGCCGCCATGATGGACATTGTTTCTTGCAATAACCTGTCGCACAAGACTAGATCAACATTGTCTGACTGGGAGAAGGCTATGGTTGCTTCAATACATTAAGGTAGTGGAGGAAAATCTGCCAATCTTTCCCATGATTTTCATATTTCCATACTACCTGACAAGCTTGTAAACATACAGTTGAAAGTGTCAAGCCTTGCCCTTTGTTCGTGAAATCTCATCTCTTCAGCATAGGCTTAGGAAAGTCCATTCAATGATATTATCATGTTAAGATGCAAAATGAAGTAAACTTAAATTAAACTTTTCAGTAATAAATAATTGACTGACCTACTAAAGCGTATTTCACATCATCAGTAAAATAGAGACAGCGTTTGATTTGTGAAGTTCCCTAGACCGCTGCTCTTCGGATGACTGCATGACGCTTGCTTTGTTCTGAAATCACAAAGCTAAAATGTAGGAAATGAACTGAACATAATTGAATTAGGATCCAGACCCTTCCCTGCCCAAGGTTGGTTGCTCACTACGAGGCTTGGAAACAGCCCGCAACCTACATAGGTCCTAAGGTTCACAAAGCATTTTATGCATGTGTACAGCATTTAGAATCTAGCCAGTGATGCCTGTCACTCATATGTTAGGGGTTGGACTTGATAAAGTGCATCAAGCTCTGAAGCTGAGGTGGCTGCAGTTCTTTGGTGACTCAGAGACTGTGTGTTGCAAATGCAGTGACATGGTATAATTTGTGCTCCAGGCGTTAAAGGCACGCATGCATGTGTAAGTCCCATTCCTGGGCAGTGCTAGGCTTACTGTCCAGTCTGCACTCATTGACATAATTAGCACTTTGTACAGTACCATGAACAAACGAGATGTGCAAAAAGGATTTTGTTCATTACCAAAGAAACTGGTAGAGTTTTTCTTTCTGTTAGTCCTCGTGTAATTCAGATACAAGCCCATTCTACAACCATATTTCAGTTGCGAATGTCAGTGGGTTCTGTGGCTCTGTCAGGAGGTTTGCTGATTAATTAACCTGTTTTTTTCATTTAGGTTTGATGAACTGCCATTTAATCATTTTTTTGTCAATGGCCAACCCATGGGTTTGTGAAAACGCCATCAAATTTATGAAATTACAGGTTTCACAACAAGAATTTCATGAATCCATTGTTAAAGTTATTTTGCCACTTTAGGAAAACATTTAAAAAGAATAAAATGTAGACATAGTCCATATATTTTATAGATCTTTGGTAGCTCTGTTTCTTTTATTTTCTTGCTACTGGGTTCACTTACCTGGAAACAGGATCCTTGTCCCCTACAGTAAACTCAGCACATAGGAACCTGGCACTGAGTAAAGGATGGGGGGTACTGAGAGTCACTAAACAGGAAAGGAGCATAGGGTTGTTATATATGATGACCTCAAACTGGCAGTGTGATGAAGTGCAGTGGGTAGTGTTTGTGAAATGCTAGGGTGCATAGGGAGGGATATATCTCTGAAAGAAGGAGGTGGTGTTGCCACTGTGTCCAGTTTTGGAGGCTGCACCTCATAAAGGACATAGACAGGGTGGAGGCAGTCCAGGGAGGGCAACTCAAATGCTGCTGGGGTTGGAAGGAGCCCTATGAGGAGAGACTGAGGGATCTCAACATGAACACCCTGGAAAAGAATAGAGTGAGAGGTGATATGAAAAGACCTGCAAGTACCTCACAGGGGTGAACAGAGTGCAGGAGGAAATTTCTTTCAAATGAGAAGAGCACCAGGACCAGTGGGAGTGCAATGAAGCAGGGGGATGAGGAAATATTTCTTTACTGAAAGGGTAGTAGACACCTGGAACAGACTGCCAGCAGAAGTGTTGGAGGCAAAAACAATGGGTGGCTTCAAGCCTGTGTGTTAAGACATAAGAGTATTTATAGATGTTTTCAAGCTACTGCAGATAAAGATTATGACGGGGAATAGATATGGTGGGCACTTTATTGTAAAATAGGGAAGAGATATGGTAAACACTCTACCATGGATTAATTGAGAAGAACCATCAAGTACAGGAAACTAAAACGGGAAGAGATATGGTGTATACTGAACCATGGATTACTTGAGAATTAATCCATGGCCATCTGATGCAGTTTCTCCAATCAGGTATAACCCTTTCTCTTCCCATGTTCCAAAAGTGTATTAGAAAACAGGCAGGAGGAATGGGTATCACAGGAGACCATTTAGGCTCTGCAGAGACAAATTAGGCAGGAACATCTAGGCAGACTTGTAGGGGAGAAACAGTCCACTTCTGCTGACAAATTCTGTGTTTCTATGTTTGTAGAGTTCATCTTCTCCTCCTCTTTAATCTTCTCCTGAACTTTTAATTCTTTGTTTGCAACATCATCATCATTTTTAAAGCAGCAGTCTGTCATGTGACAGGAGTGACTTCAGCAAAGAATTAAACAGCAGGAGTAGATCAACAGTAGGGGCAATCATCCAGTTTCCATGCAAATGAGCCTAGTAATGAAGAACATAGGGATGAGAAATACAAACAATACAGAAACATAGACAATGGCAGAAAAAGACCAGAGGTCCATCCAGTCTGCCCAAGTTCCTATAATTTCTGGAACATATTGTTCCTTCAGGGTACGAACCTCCCCGTCCTCTCTTTTCTCCTCCTTGGTCCTGTCACCCCTGGTAACCACTATTCCCTTCAATATGTCCCAGTCCTGCTTGAATCCTCTGACTGTTTTCACACCCACCACTTCAGTTGGCAGACTGTTCCAAGGATCTACCACACTTTCCATAAATTAGTACTTCCTCACATCTCTCCCGAACCTTCCACCTGTTAATTTCCATCCATGTCCACATGACTGCAAATTGGTATGCAGGCTAAATAGTTCCAGCAGTTCACTTTGTTAATTCCTTTAAGGAACTTGAAGGTCTCTATCATATCTCCCTCTCCTTCTGGTATCCAGTGAGTACATATTTAGTGCCTTGTGGTGCTCCTCATAGGATCAGCCCTGCTGGCCCTGAATCATTTTTGTTACTCTGCGCTGCACTGTCTCCAGCCTATCCTTATAATTTCTGAAGTGAGGACTCCAGAACTGGGCACAGTACTCTAGGTGAGGCCTCACCAGGGATCTGTCAAAGGAAGATTACCTCTTTTCTTCTGCTAGCAACACCCCTCCAGATACCTCCCAACATCCTTGTTGCACTGACTTGATTGCTTAAGTGAGTTGCTAATGATAACTCCAGATCCTGTTCCTCAGTTGTAGTGCTAAGTTCTCTTCCCATCCAGTACTGTCTTGGGGTCTTTTTCCTACTGTAGGTGCATTACCTTGCACTTTCTAGCATTGACTTTTAACTGCCAGACCTTTGACCACCCTCTAGCTTTCAGAAACATAGAAACATAGCAACTGATGGCAGATAAGGAGTGCTAGGCCCATCTAGTTTGCCCATTTTCCCAGCATATAGTAAAACCACAGACCCTACTTGATCTCCGGCTTTACCTCCTCGTTCCTATTGCTAGGGTTCCTTATGCCTGTCCCATGCATGCTTGAATCCCCTGGTTTTTTGCTCCCACCACCTCCACTGGGAGTCTATTCCATACATCCACCACCCTTTCTGTGAAGAAATACTTCCTCACCCTACCCCTTAGTCTACCCCCTTCCAATCTCATGTCATGCCCACCAGTTCCTGGATATCTCCTCTTCTGAAAGATGCTACCCTCAGTACCCTATTTATGCCACTAAGATATTTGAAAATTTCATCATATCTCTCTGTCTCTTCTCTTCTCCAGGGTATACATATTGAGGTCTCGCAGTTTCTCCTCAATGACTTTTGGTGCAGGCCCTGCACCATCTTTGTTGCCCTTCTTTGAATTACCTTCACCCTGTCTACATCCTTACAGAGATGTGGCCTCCAGAACTGAACACCGTATTCCAAATGAGGCCTAACCAATAATCTGTACAGTGGCATCACCACCTCCTTCCTTCTGCTGGTGATACCTCCTTAAGCACTCCAGCATCCCACTGTCTCTCCCCACAGTCTTGGTGCATTGTTTGGCCACCTTTAGGTCATCAGATATGATTACCCCAAATCCTTTCCTGTTTGGTAACCATCAGTTCCCTCCCCCAACATGTAATCCTCCCTGAGTTATTGCGCCCAAATGCGTGATTTGTACTTTTCCATTAAATCTCAGCTGCCACACTCTGGACCATTTTCCAGTTTACCTAGGTCCCTCCTCATTTTCCCTCCTCCCAGAGTGTCCATCCTGTTGCAGATCTTAGAGTAGACACACCTTCCTCCAGGGAGGCAAAGCCAGTGGTTTAAGGCTCTGAGCTGCAAATCTGGAGACCTGGGTTTGAATCCCACAGCCCCACTTGCATATAATGTGTGACCCTGAGCAAGTCACTTAACTTCCCTGTGCTCCTAGGTTGCACCTGTAAAAAGCTTTCAGCTTAGTGTGTCTCGACTGGTTAAACAATTGGAAAACAAAATGTCACTTATGAAGACATTAAACAGGACTGGGCCCAGGACTGATCCCTGCAGCACCCCACTGGTAACCCTCCTTTCCTCAGATTGAGTACCATTTACCATGACCCTTTGTCTTCTATCACTCAACCAGTTCCTAACCCAGTTTATCACCTTGTGACCCACTCCCAGGCTGCCCAGCTTGTTCACAAGTCTTATATGTGGAATGGTATTGAAGGCCTTACTGAGATCCAGACAGGCCACATCCACTGCTCCCCGATCCACGACCTAGTCACCCAGTCAAAGAATTCAATTAGATTTGTTTGACATGACCTTCCTGCTGTGAATCCATGCTGCCTTGGATCCTGTGCTCTGCTGGATTCAAGGTGTTCCACGATCCTTTGTTTAAGTAGTGATTCCATAATCTTCCCCACTATTGAGGTGAGGCTGACTGGTCTGTAGTTTCCAGCATCCTACCTACTGCCACTTTTGTGAAGAGGAACCATATCTACCATCCTCCAGACCTCCATAACCACTCCCGATCGAGCGACTCGTTAAACAGTGCTGCCATCGGTGGCACCAGCACCTCCCATAGTTCCCCTAATATTCTAGGATGTATCCCATGAAGTCCCATTGCCTTGTCCACTTTTAGGTTTGTGAGCTCTTTTACAGTGAGGACTCACTCTTTGTAAATGGACTGTTGTTCGCCCCTCCCACATTTGTTCATGTTGCCTAACTGTGGTCGCCACCTTCTTCTTCTGTGAATACAGAACAAAAATATTTGTTCAGTGTTGATGCTTTTTCCAGGTCCCATTCCACACACTCTCCTTCTTCCCTTTAAGCCTTACTATCCCACCCCTGTTTTTTCTCCTTTCACTAATGTATCTATGAAAAGTCTTGTCTCCTTTGGTTACCTCCTGTGCTATTTTTCTCTGTTTGTGCCTTTTGTGATCCTGAATACTTTCCCAGCCTTCCTCTGTTTATCCAGATGCACCACCCTGTCCTCCTCCCATTGTGTTTCCTTGTATTTCCTGAAAGCCATCTTTTCACCTTACCTTCCCAGCCACTACTTTTGGGAACATAGTTGCTTTGTCTTTTCTTGCCCTTGTTTACTTGCCTAATGCAAAGGTTTTTGCCTCACTATGGCTCCTTTCAGATGGGCCCACTGCTCCTCCACTACCCCCCACTTGTCTCTCCTGCAGGTGTCGTGGAAAATATATATTTTTACACTTTACTTTAAAATTAGGCTCGGGAACACTGCATGTAGTAAAAGAAAAGTTTAATACATATGCATATGGGAGTCTGCTTTAATAACATGCAAGGCTTTTGAGTTTTATTAGTTAATTACTTTTATACTAGTATGAACTCAGAAATTTCTACTACATTCTCCCCTTTTGATACTATGTATTAACTAACTACCCTTTTCACTTTTTTTACTTTATATTTTGGTTACAATTTAGCTTGTTTTGTAATGGAAACACCTTTTTAGTTTAATGGGTCTTTTGTTTGGGTTGTAGCAAGGGGCAGGTGGGTGGCGTCCCGTGATACCATTGAGTTGCACAGGCATCATAGGAGAAGTTTGATTAGGACAGTCAGTAGCCAGAGTGCCAATATGACCACTTACAAGTACTGTCACCCAATGGAGAAGAGTAGCACCCAGTCACCAACTACGCTTGTAAGCCATGACTATGGGTTTTATATTTATGTGTAGAGCTTTAGAAAAAATGTAAGGCTGGAATTTCCCAAGAAATTATGACAGCATAGCCTGGACACCTGTACATTAATACATTTTTATAATTAAAGTTTTTTATACATGTTGTAGCTACAATTTTGAGACATTTTGTAATTAAATTTTTGTTACTTAGATGTACCTGACATTTTGCCAAGACAGGGAGTTATTTTACCCTTGGAGGGGAAAACAAATGGTGACAGAACAGTATATTTATTACAAATAACTTTTGGTTTGGGAGCCAGAAAGCATATGAGAGAAGTGACTAGCTTGCTACAAATGTCAAAGTAATCTTGTACCAGCAACCAAATGAGGTATCTTATTATTTTTATTAGTTTTTGTTAAACATATTTTGTTTTTAACATAAGAGAATTATATGATGAGAAACTTTAACAGTTAAGGCTAAACACAGCTGTGTGTATATTTTGGCCACAGCCTCATTTTATGCTTTTAGCAATTTTTTTTTTTTTTATGTATAGAATTTTACAATTAACCTTTTTAAAGTCTTACATGCATACATATTAAGTGACATGGTGGTATTTAGCCACTTGCAGCCTTTTGCTACTAGATATACTAATTTACATGTTGGCATTATTTAGTTATTTACTAACCATTTTACCTTTTACTAGCCCTTTAGCAATTTACACTAGCTATTTTACACCTTTTTATTTTTTAATTTTATGGTTAGCTAACTACATATTGTTGATAAAAGTTTGGTCACTGATTACTAAAACCTTGGCCACTAACCACTTTTAATATTTTTTACCCTGAAGATAGGAGGCCCCTGAGGGACTTGAACATTTACAAAATTGAACATAAATGTAAAGATATTAGTTATTAACTGAAGGTTAAAAAACAACTAAACATTTTTACTTTTAGACTGTTAGACTAGGTGAATAGGTATATGATTTAAAACTGGTTGCCAGCATACAGATAGTCAAGGCATTTATAAAAAGCATTTTATTTTGGAGATGGTACAGGGTGGTTACAGACGAACACAAATCGTGAGTTTGTAAAACATAATACAGAATTGAGGGATGTCAACACCACAATTGAAATATGTGAAAATGCTAACATGTGACACCACATATAACACAATATAACATAACATTTTGTTGATGAAAAGAGTTTATGGAATTTACTTTGAGAGTGAATAAGGTAGATGCTACCTTGTGTTGAGGTGTGGCACACCCTTGGAGCTTGATTGAAGAATTTGTTGATAATGTCTTTTGACAGATAAGTTTTTATAAAACATAACAGTCTATAAAGTTAACAGTTTATAAAGTTTATATAAGTAAGCACAGGTTGGTGTAACTACAGTACAGGTGAAATGTCATTTGTAGAATGGTGGTAACCCCACAAGGCACATGGGGCAATGCAGACAGTAATTTAAAACAAACACCAGCACAGTAGAAAAGTCAGTGTTTACGTTGGTTGGCTGCTGGATGGCTGATTGGCAGACACACTGGCCAAGGGTGCATTAGATTGTGCATTGAGTTTATTGAGTTTTTAATGGAGCCACACACACACACACACACACACTTGCATGGCATTTGTGTCGTGATAGTTGATTACACTTTGGCACAAAGATTTATAGTTTATAAAAAGTAACAGTTTACAATAAACCAGAGTGATAGGGTTGTATAAGGTACCAACCATGTTTGGAACAAGCAGCAGTGAAGAAAATGCATGTTTTGCTTGAAGATTAGTTGAAAAATGTTTTTGCTGGAGTTAGGGATTGCCCTACCCCAGACTTAACTTTATAGTAAGCAGAAACAATAAGTTTGATTGCAGAGCCTGAACTGATTGGACCTTATTTAGTTGATTTAAAGTTTTACAAATAGGTGTAATTTTGCTGAAAACATTACCCTTGCAGAGGTAATAATAACTTGATTTATGCAATAGTCCTTATATGGAACTAGTCAGGCACTAAGATAGTGATGACATTAAAGCTGTGGCAGTTGTTTTTTTCAGGAAAAAGATGAAGGTCTTGGCAACTTAGATGAAAGTATTACTGCTGTGGAATGTGGAGATCTTATGTGTGCCACACCGTGAAACCTGCAAACTTGCAAAGTGTGTTAGACACTGAATTAAAAACACATAAACAACAATTTTGTAAACCATTTTGTTTTGTAAAGAGTGGTGTGACAGAGCCTAAATTTTGGCAATTAGAAAGAGAAGAAAAAAATGGACATTAACCGCACACCTGGGGTGCAGGCGAGGTTTAATTATACCATTTGACCATTTGTAAATTATGACAGTGTTATGGTTACCTTTTGCTTTTAAATTACAGAAGCAGTTATGACAGTGATGAACATTATTTTTTGTTTGTTGCAAGCAGGCCTGACTGAGACCTGAGTTATAAAATCTTGTAAATTTTTTACAATAACATGCTTTAAACATATAGTTTATAGCAATATGCCTGATACACTATGCAATTAGTGGACAAATAATATGTTATTGGCCTATGCTAATTTAATAACAGTGCCTATTGCACCTGAATAATAAGACAAACGGAGCATTAATTTGTCTGGGGTTTTGCTTTGAACATATTGAGGGTGGGTCAGCAATGCTGGCCCCAGTATTTAGGTTTGGTTATGAGCATTAAAAACGTTATACATGTGGAGAACTTTTTGAATACACACATGATACAGTGTAGCAAGATGTATATTAAAACATTATAACATAAACATGAAACATAAGCATGTTTGTAATAGAACAATTTTAGTATTGAGCATAATGCATAAAATACATTTTAAACAACACATATAGACTGTAAACTTAGCTTAGAGTCCAGAAATGTTAGAGTACTGTGAATTTACTGGTTGAAAAAAATGCATTTATTGCTGTAAGGCTATGACAAAAGTTGTTTTACATTTGTTTTGACAGGATAAGAAAGCTGAAAAGACAATTAAAAGAATGAATATGTGTGGACATACATACACAACTTTACCTCCAGCGTAACTGATTACTTGCTGAGGGCAGAACCCTTGTACCAATAATAGGTGTGAGATTTAACTGTTTGCACTAGAAAAGCAGAAGGGCTTGGGCTGGGTTATGCTGTCAAAATACTTTGGGTCTTTTTAAAACCTGTAAATAAGAAACAATTATTGGCAAACACATTTTTTTTGTTTACCCTTTGGGGAACAGTGATGTACCTTGCAACCTTTGTGGGTACTACACTGAAGGGAGGAAGAGTAGCTTACCTCTACCCCAAGCTTTTACTGGTGGAAGAGACAGCTTAAATACTGTAGCAATAAAAAGGTTAGCTGTGGATGGTGACATGATTTTAACTACTACACTTTAAATTATAACAAGATAATATTACAATTAGTTTAGTAAGTTTTATACCTTACTATAAAGATGGGGAACTTTTTTTTCTAGAAGAAAGAGAAGAAACACAGACAAACAACAAAAACAAACACACACCAGTTTAAAAATAAAACAAGATTATTTTTATAGGATAAAAGAAGCTAAGCGTCCCTGGTTTTTATCCTAAGCATGACAAAATGTCAGCTGAGTTTATAAAAATTTAGATTGATGGTAATACCGACGTATGTATCTTTTAGAATGCATTTTAAAAGACAAAAAAATGATTACACCATGGTCACACATAAAAACCAAAACCATTGTTTTTTAACTGTAGATGGTAAACTTTAAAACAGCTGTAATAGTCATTTTTTAAAAGCGTACTATATATATATATAATAAAAATACGGGAGATGATGAATAATTTTTTCCTTTAGCTGGAGTATTGCCTGTGTTGGCTGAAGTTAGAAGCAGTGAGACGAGAAGAAAAGTTTGTTTTTTTTACTTAGAATACTAGTTTTGCAATAAAAAGTCAAATTACATGGTTTACTCTTGGTGTGCTTTTATGAAAACATACATTTTGTGTGAAAAGTTGTGCTTTAGGTATGGAATATACATTAAGTTTGAACTGGTAATAACAAAATGTTGAAACACAAGAAGGTCAAATAATGTGCAAAAGGTCACAGTGTGCATGCAAGGGTTGTTCAAACTCAGTTATTTTGTAGTGTCCTTGAACACTACTGATATTAAACATTTTAAATAATAATAAAGCATACAATAAAACTGCTGGCCAAGATAGTACACACATACACATACACAAAAAGAAATACTTAACACAAAATAAGACTGAACTATCCTATTTTAGATATATGTGCTGCCTCTCCCTGTCTTGTAACACTGACAATTTTAAATCAACACATTTATACATATTGCTATGCCAAATTTTTTAGAACAAAACACTTTTTAAACACATTTTAACTCCTTTAAAATGCAGTACAACACACCATTTGTAAGTGAACACATTTTGTATAACATGGTTACACCTTTTGGCGCATAGCCAAAATATGGCACTTGCCATTTTGCAAAAAGTTTTGGTTTTAACTAGAAGTATGATAAAGCCATTTATAGCTGTTAACACATTACATTTTTACCTAGCAGTGGCTTGGCAAGTTGCTTGCAAACTACAAATTTTTTGCACATTGCAATCTATGACGCCACATTTTTTACCTTTAACACTACCTGCTTTAACCAATAACTACATACAAAAGTTTTTACTGACCCTATTTAGGCAGCACAAATGTTCCATTAAAATAAAACCAATTAAAACAGTTAGATATGAGGCAAAGAAGCTTTTTTTTCTTTTTTACTGTAACATGTTGTGCACTGAAGGCAGTCAATTTTATTTTGCAACTTTGACAACAGAACATAATTACAGAACACAGATATACGCTGGAAAATACGCACATGAGAGATGGAGCATTACCTTGTTTAGTATATGTATTACAGAAATAAAACAGACATAAAAACTTTAAATAATAAAACAATTTAGACTTACTAAGGTATTTTTTTTTTTTTTGATACACTGGTCCGATTGAGAAAACAGACTGCAGGACCTTTATGATAATTTTTAAATGTTGCAGCTATTAACCCTTTTAAAGGTTTTAACCCTTTAAAGGTTTTTTTTTTGGCCATTTTAGTAACCTGCCAAACCAAGTCTTTTTTAGAGCTCTGGTTTGCAGTTTAAAACAAAAAAAAAATCTCTAACAGTACTAGGTTGAGATTTATCTGGTAGAGGTCCCCAGTACTTGGGTTTGGGATTAAATGTTTCAGCCTCTATAGGAGGCAAGGAACTTGAAATTGATACAGAAAAACTTGAAACTACACAGATAGGCAACATGGGGGATTTTCAAATCATCCTGTCTGGTGTCACCTACTAGTGCATATCCACAGTAGTTTATTTTCTTTTCTAAATGTTGCTTATCTAACGTTACTTAATCAGCCGCTGCTTTTCTACTAAAACAGCCTGAACTGTGAAAGCCATCATTGGCTCTAACAGTATATACTTGTAGCAAGCACAAATTACAAGGGCAAAGGGCAGTTGCTCTTGCTTGTTTGAGAGACTTTTCCTTAATACATCTCTCCACATATTCTTCCACAGTTTCATCAAAGAGAAAGATTAAAAACAACCACCGGGAGTTTCTATTGTCTGCCTTATTCCTAAAGGGTGCTCAACCCACCTAAGGGTTCTGTTGCTGGGGTGCTCAACCTACTTAAAGGTTCTGTTGCTGGGGTGCTCAACCTACTTAGGTTCTGTTGCTGGGTGCTCAACCTACTTAAAGGTTCTGTTGCTGTCCCCCTTTTAGATCAAAGCAGACTCAAACGTCCCTGTTAACTTGTTTACCGGTTTACTTTATGGCGCCTAGTCCCTATTGCCACTATTTCAGGCTCAGACTTATAGATACTTTTGTCACTATTTCAGACTCAAGCTATCCTGATATCAGTTACAACTTATACAAGCAATTTTCTTCTTTTTTTTTTTTATTACATGCAACAGCCTGAGTGCAGGTACTTACAGTGATCAGCGCCTGCCTGGGTCCAAGAGAATCCTCTGCAACCGAGGATGGTCCCACCCTGGCTCCACTTGCTGTAGGTACTCTTACCAGAAGTCTTGGGATTCGTCCCCACCAGGACTACTCCGGTCCAGTCCGGTTGATCCTGCCGACTATGCCAAAACTGTCGTGGAAAAATATATTCTTCTTACACTTTACTTTAAAATCAGGCTCGGAACACTGCATGTAGTAAAAAGAAAAGTTTAATATATGCATATGGGAGTCTGCTTCCAATAACATGCAAGGCTCCTGAGTTTTATTAGTCAATCACTTTTATACACTTATTATCAAGGCGTTGTTAGGCATACTTATCTTGAAAATTACCAACATTGCAGTATTAACCAATCATGAATTAGAAAAACATGTTGATTCCAATGTAACAGAAAAGCATACTGATACCACCATCTGGGGTACATTTCCACTGTTTATTTCATCTCTTTCCCAATACTTCTTGATACATATGCCTGGGTCAATCTGACCTGAGTGAAACAATGAGTTTCACCCACACCATAGCAACGCACAGCATGCCTTTAATGCCTTAACATGCTGTTATCTTATATTCTGCCCGAGCTTGTTATGCAGGCTGGTACAACCAGTTCTGCCTAGTTTTATTTTGCTTTCTGCTTCTACAAATGTACCTCAAGTAACCTCAGTGACATTCTGTAACCCTGCAACAACATATACTAGTATGAACTCAGAAATTTCTACTACACAGGGCATGCTTGAGACATATCCCCATCTTACTAAAGTCCACTCCCTGAAATCTGCATTTCCTTTATTCGCTCATCACTATCCACTCTCCCACATAATTTTGTGTCATCCGTGAAGAGACACAACCTGCTCTGGATTTCTTCTCCAATGTCACTAATAAACATGTTGAAGAGGACCGATCAAGGACCGATCCCTGTGGAACTCCACTCATAACCTCCTCTCCTCTGATTTAACCCATTGACCCCCACCCTCTGCTGCCTCCTCTAGCCAGTTACCCACCCTGCTCACTATGGGTTTAGCTGCACTCAGGTCTTCCATCTTCTTGACCAATCATTTGTGAGGTACCAAGTCAAAAGCCTTTGCTGAAGTCAAAGTAGAGCATATCCACAGTGTGTCCTTATCTAATTCCTTTGTCACCCATTCAAAGAAAACTACCAGGTTAGTCTAACAAGATCTTCCTGCCATGAAACCATGCTGTTTACTATCTTGGAGCCTGTTGCTCTCTAGGTAGTCTATGAGGTCCTCTTTGATCAGTGACTCCATCAGCTTCCTTCTATTGAGGTTAGACTGACAGGCCTGTAGTTCCCTGGTTGCTCCTTATTCCCTTTAAGAAGTTGTACAAAGTTTGCCACCTTCCAATTCCTTGAACTTCCCCAGACCTAAGTGAGCTGTTGAACAGACATACCAGTGGTTCATTCAGCCTGTGGCTAATTCCATGAGTATCCTCGATGCAATCCATCTGGTCCTGGTGCCTTATCTATCTAAAAGGCAGCCAGCCTTTCAGAACCCTTTTCACCAGTAAACAATGGCTGTCTCATTTCTGGGATTCCTTTAGTGGCCACTTTGATACACTCTCTGGCATGGACCCACTGTCCTCCTTAGTAAAAACTGAGCAAAAGTAGTAATTTAGGATGGTGGCCTTTTGCCCATCCTCCTCATCACCCTACCCCCTTAACTAGCCTTAGAAGTCCCCACCCTTTTCTTTTTTTTTCCACTAATATATCTGAAAACTGTTTTTCTTCATTCCTGAACCTCTGTGATATTTATTTATTTTATGACTTTAATAACTGGGTCAGTACACTGATCCCAGAGACTGTTTTCAGGCATGATCCGGGCCAAATACAATGACACAGAAGCAACTTTAAAGCATAGTACATAGAAATGGAAACCAGTAAACAATGATGCCAATGAGACAAAGAAAATAACAATATTCCAGAACAATATGAGATACAGAGACTTAATGCAAGGTAATAAACTCATAACAGTAAACAGTAAAACAAGGTGTCTGGTTATCATGGCAGACAAAATAAGCAAATTTACAAGAAGTGTGATTGGACTGACAAGAACAAGTGCAGAGGGAGAAATCCCAAGCAAGAGGAAAGGGAAAACCAAAATAAAAAAGCAGGGGAGTAGTGGGGAGGGGGTAGATACTAAGAGAGGGAAGGTTGGTCCAGTCCACTGGGGTGTCAAGCAGACGAGACATACTGATGAGTCCTGGTAGGACGAAACACGGTTCTATGTCTTCTGTTAGCACCCTTGCAAACTGTGTGGAGAGGCCTTTCGCACCATGCAATTTTGCTTAAAGTTGGACCAGCATAACATTCTGTGGTGATTTGTATATGCAGCCCATGATGCTTTGCATTGTGAGGGCATGTGTGATTTTGTATTTTCTTGAAACTTGGCTTCCCAGCCAAATGCCCTTTGGGTAACCTTGCCTCAGTGTTTGCACACAGAGGTTCTTTGTCTTTAACAGGGAAGGTTACACTTAAGACAGACTCAAGGAAGTAACAGAGGTAGGGGAGGAGGATCTGTCCAGAAAAGCAATGGGAGCAGGACTCAGCCAGGAGCCAGTCTCTGAGGTGGGATTTGAACAAGCAGTGGGCATCCAGGGAGAGGAGCTAATCGGCAAACTATTCCATAGTAAGGGGCTGCAGCTGACAGGGCTCTCCGCCCATATTGGTGGATACTCCAGTAACTTCAGGGGGAGATAGTATTTGAGTGGATACAGCAGTGTAAGGTTCGAACTTTGAGGAGGGCTGTGAGGGACTCCTAGACAGTTTGGTTGGCATTACCAACCAAGCAGTAAACCAGATCGCGTGATGTCTGTGGCACCATAGCAACTAATCTCAGGAGCTCCTCCACCTCTCCTCACTCATCTAACCAACTTCATTGCTACTTCTCATTTTAAACCTAAATATCTACTCGGTTCTGCTGCTGCCTGATTGCTGTCACTGCTGATTTACCTGGGTGTCGCAATCTGTGCCACACTACCACAATGGAGACAGATATTAAACAGGCCTTCTTGTGCCATACTCCTCCACCGACTCCCGAAGTCTGACAAAAGTCAAAGGTGCAATCTACTTCATCCACTAAACAATCAGGGGCTTCACCCACTGCTGTACACCTGACAGAAGAGCGCTTTCTACTGGAATTGCTTCCATTCAAGGAAACTATCTGACATCTCAGCTGAGCTAAAATCTGTTCGCCGGATATGGGGAACTAGGCCACAGAATAGGTGACACTGAAGTCCACACCACTTCACTGGAAGGCTGGAGAGAGACAACAGATCTGGAGATAGTTAAACTCAGACAACAAATTGCCAAACTGCAACTAAAAACAGGATTTGGAGGGACGAGCTGCAGGAACTATGTGCTTATATTCGTATCCCAGAGGCTGAAGAAGGACTTTATTATTACTTTCCTGCAAAATTGCTAACTAAAGTGGTTGGTCCCTCCATCAGAGGGCTGTAGGTTCAGTTCCCACATCTGGCATTTGGGTTAATATCCCAATACTGACACTGTAGTGCAGCATGAGAGGGTGCTGCACTTGAGGTACCATCTTTCGGATGAGACGTTAAACCGAGGTCCCATCTGCCTGGATTGGTGCTAGTTCAGGTAGATGTTAAAGATCCCATGGCACTTATCGAAAGAGTAGGGAAAGTTTTATTGTAACAAGAAATCGTGTGATATACAGTTTAACATAATGCATAACAACATATACAGAAAAGAAAAGCAACATAAAAGCAAAGTACTAGGCAATAAAAGCTACACTCAAAAGAAAAACATAACAAAAGGCATCAAGTAGGAGTCATCAAATCACGGCCGAATCTGAATCAGTAATCCAGGGAAGGGCAGTCCATAAGGCAAGCAAACTTGAAGCAGAGTGCAATGTTTGTTCATACTCATATATGGCTTTCAAGTCCTTCACGATCTTCCGCTCAAGTTCCAAAAGGTGCAGTCTTTGTTGTAGGTAAAATGACATCGAGCCATCCAAATATTCCACTTGATCACTACTAGAATAAGATTTAGAGTGTCCGTATGCCATAAAGACCATCGAGGAGAAAAAACACCATACATTAACGCTTGAAAAGAGACAGTCTGAATATAGGAGAGGCCCATTTATTCGCCAAAAGGCCCACCAATGTTGGATAAATGAACATTCAAAAATAAATGAGATAATGTTTCTTGTACTGCATTACACTGTGGTCTAGAACATAACCTGTCCTGGAGCTGCTTATGTTTGTGGTTGGCTTTAACATTAATCCATTCATGGCACGACAACCAATGAAAATCCCACATATGTGCGGGGATTCTTTGCACTGTAACAAAAAGAAGGGAGGAAAGATGTTGAACCGGACATTTAACAAAGGAGGTTGAGTGTTACACAGATGCAAGAAGCAATTTATAAAGAGTTTTATGTGAGTAAGTATGAGCAACTGAGGCGCCACTCGCCATTGCTTCAGACGAAAAACATGTTTTTCACATACAAAGGTGTGCCACATGGAAGACGTAGCATACATAAGGAGTTGTGTTCCACTGGTGAACCAAACCCCACAAGAGTCGAGAACCACATTTCCCAGCCCTTCTGAGTATTAATCAGAAGCAGCCGGAGATTGGCTATAAAAAACACTAGAGTAAAATAACAAGGGGTTAATCATACCCACACCACCCTCAGTTATGGGTAAATATGTAACATTACGTTTGATCGAGTTCAGTCTGCTACCCCACAATGCCTGAAAAACAAACTGAAAACTGCAGTTTCCAGACACTTTGGGATAGGGAATACATAACTCAAATAAAGAAATAGAGGCAATAAAAAGGTCTTAATCAACAATACTCTTTTCTTCTTCCCAATAGTTCCCTATTCCAGGAGACAACTGTCAGTTTCTGACGTAGTTTCATATCCCAAATTATAGATATCAGGGTCACAGATTCTGAAATGGACACCTAGAATACGAATAGGCCCATCTGCCAAATGTAGAGGGCCAATACATGGCATCGGGGCCACTATGGATCCCAACCGGATACCCATGCTCTTTGAAGTTCAGACAAGCTCCTGAGAAACGTCCAAACAATGAAAATTCTTGTAGTGAAGTTCCACCGAGGCTAGATCAGCCAGTAGGAGGCACATATCATCAGCATATGCAATGGCTTTATATGGTGCCAACATCTCAGCACAAGAAATGGCATGAATATGAGGGTGAGCATTCAGTCTGTGAAGTAGTACATCTAAAATAGGACATATAATTAGAGGGCTCGCAAGCAGCCCGTGGATACCTCATCTAACAGGAATCATGGGTCCCACCCAACCATTCACAACTGGAACCACCGTGGCTGTTCTGTAGAACTTTAGCATCCAGTGGATCATGGTATCCGTATATGTAAGAAACGAATGCATGCCACAAAAAGCATGATTAACCGAGTCAAATGCTGCCTTTGATCTACCGAAACAATAATACCAGAGGACTTCCTGCAAATCCATGGGAAAACAGTTCTCAAGGAGAATCAGATGATCTGATATCCGCCTGGTAGATATGGAGCAGGACTGGGCCGGTGCAGGACAGATTCCGCAATCCCAGATAATCGCTTTGCAATAATTTTCATCAATAACTTAAAATCTGTATTAAGCATGCAAAGAGGGGCCATTCTCCAAAAGGTGAATATCACCTTTTGTTTATAGACATAAATTAATGTACCCTTGGTAAAGTCCAGAGGTACAGTTTCACAATTGAGCAGGGCATTAAATACAACCATCAGTTCCATGAGGAAATGGTCATGTAATACTTTATACAAAGCAGCCGAGACCGTCCGGACCCGGAGTTTTATGCAACGGTAAAGAAGAAATTGCTCAAGACAACTCTGTCTCTGACAAGGGCGCACAGGCTATAGTTACACCTGTGCCAAGGGAGCGGAATATCTAAATCTTGGTACAGAAGTGCTGGGACTTCCCGACATTCAGAAAGTGGGGAAATAAGGCAGTCGTGGTGGTCCATCACTATTTGCTGAATATCAGAGTGGTGCAAAGTGTTCCTAGAATTGGCAAGACACAACACAGTCCTCTGAGACTTGTCATGAATTGGACTCAAAAGGGCACACCTCGAATTCAAGACCTGACATATGGAACTTGTGTTGATGGTACAATTGGTGAGATTGTCTAGACAGAAAGCTCAATATGTCTTTCCGGACAGAATGGATTTAGGAGGACAAATCCTGTCCTGTCATATGTGCTATTGAAAACAATGACTGTAGGTGTGTCCGTCTCTGTAAATAATCCAAATAATCAGTCCTACACTTCTGTCGACTATAAGTTTTCAGATAAACAGTTAAGGCGTATCGTGGTCTATCCACCAACGGATGGGGTCATCATAAAAAAGAAACACAGACTTACGAGCAGAAATAAAAGACAAGAGGAATCCCTGAACATCACATCCTGCAATAAAGAAGTATTAAACTTCCAAAATCCAGGTCCTTTGCTAAAGGGGCCATCGGGCCCACACCAGTCGATAGTAGTTTATGATCAGAAAGGCAACTGCCCGTACTGTGCGTGATAAAAACAAAATCAATACGTGTCGCCAGCTTTCCTTTTGAAAAGTGGGAGTATGTAACTTGTAGAAAGAAAGGTAAGCATCAGTCAAACGCAGTCCGAATCAGGTTATCCAATTCATGGGAGTCACAAAAGATCTTTTAAGTGGTGGCAAATGAACCCTTATCAAGTAAACTAAGACCACAGTTAAAATCACCTGAAAATATTACTTGGAAAGAAGTATGCAAGTAGGGTGAATCAATGAAAGCAAGGTAATGCGAGCGGATTTAACCTGGGGCATAAATGTTAATAGCACGGTACGGGCAGTTACCTATAACAAAATCCAAAACAAGGGCTCTGCCAGGAGCCAAATCAAACAATTTCAATAAACGGAATCCTGGAATGAGACCCATATGCCCAGGCTGAACAGGATCCTGTCCTATGGACCAGAATGAAGGCCCAAAAGCCAGTCCTGCTTTGCTAGTCTAACTTCTGCACTGAGTGAAGTCTGGTATCCTGTAAGAACAAAATACCTAACGGTAAGAAATGAAGAAAGGAAAACACTATTCTACGCTTTCTCCACTGCTTCATACTATTGACATTAACAGTGTGGCAAACAAAGAGCGCCATAGTACCAGGTATACAATGTGAGCTTAACCTCAAGACTTTCGCTTCCCAACTACATTCTTACCTTTAAGTCTGACCTTAGCTTTACGCTTCTGCAATAGCCCAGAGCCCAGTTGGAGTTCTGAGTCAGTGGAGCCATCAGGAGTGATGATGCAATAGAAGAAGAGTCGGATTCACCGCCTGCATCTTCCAAGTCATCTGAAGAATCTCATATGTATTAGACAGGGCAATTGGTGGGGTGTCACGGGCAGTATAGAAGGTGAGGGAGCACGAGGACCTATCCTCAGTGACCTTCGTCATGCAACAGTAGAAAACTCACTGGGAGGTGGCATAACACTCGGGCCAGGGGTGTGATCCGAGCTCACTTTTCGTCATGGCAAGCGGCGAAGAGGGGTTCTACAGGAAGCCGGTCCAGCTTCTACCACTGCTGAAGAGGTAGCAACATGGGGGGCATAGGTACAGGATCAGGCAGGCAGGATCTACCACAGCTGTAATGGAGCAGCAGTAGTGGTACGCAGCCGCGCCTTTTGTGCCTGCATTATCACAAAGCGCTGATCTACTCCACCATCATGATTTGCCTTGGCATGGGCAGACCAGGGACAGGATTGGAACGTATGCCCTACCTCCTCACAAAGATTACACTTGCTAACATTCTAGCAGTGGATTCCCACATGTCCCAATACCCCACAATTGTTGCATCTCAGGGTATCACAGACATTACTTAGGTACGAGGTTCTACACCCATAACAAGCCTTAGGCTGTCCCGTAAAACAGCACCGAACATGACCTAGAAAAAGAGTTAGGCAAATGGATTGGGCCATTGTCATTGGTGCGTAACAGTACTTTAAACTTCCATCCTCCCGTCCAAATATTTTCAGTGTCCAGGATAGCCTCAGGGTGGCCCTGTACCGCATAACGCTGCTCCAGCCAATATACGATATCCGACACATCAACCCTCTCATTCCGGAACATCACCGTAATTGTCTTAAAAGTAGGTTTTGAAAGGGAATGGCCTGAAAGGAAGTCCATAAAGCAGTGGATTTCAATGCATGGTATCTAGTCCAAAACGGTCTAACCCACGAGACGCCTAGAAGCTGACATCAAACGTGGATTCCAGGAGACATGAATAAGGGCATAAATCTCATGAGCAAAGAATTTAAGAGAGTCTTTAACAGTGTTCTGGCTACAAAGACATGGTCGGGGGTCTGGTAGTCCGCTTATAAACCAATCGGACTGCATTATGTCTCTTAGCTGCCAAGACTGGATAGTGAAACAAGGATGGAAAAGAACGATTATTCCTTACCTGTTCAGGGGTGGCTTACCCAGAACAGCAAAATCCTGAACAGTCCCCATTGAATAGCGAGGAGGAGGAGAGATATGTGACTCAGATCCTTGTGGGAGGGCCAGTACAGGGTTCTGGGTGAGCTTAGCTCCATCGAACGCTTCAACGGGTCTGAGGGGCTGCATGCAGCAGGCAGATTCTGTGATGGTTCCAGGAAGTCACCGGGACGGGGGTCAATGGGACGGACTGAAACCCGCTGTTCCTGTCCAGGTTCCTGAATCCAGCCAGCACCCGTAATGCTTCCTCCACCGACCAGGTAGGCTCCTCCGGAGAATAACGCTTTGTTCATGCGATGGTGGGAGGGTTTTGTTCTCCAGAGGGATGTCAAATGATAGAACGCTCAGTGAAACAGGCATCAGTCGGCAGCAACAGAGAAGAGTGATCCTCCAAAGGCATAGGCATTGCAAATGTAGAGCCAGGTAAGGCCTCCGTAGTAAAAGCAAGTAGGTCCCCTTCCACTTACAGAAGAAGAGGCAGTAGGACAGGCAGCTTGAGCAGTAGCGGATTAACAGAGAGTGAGTTAGCTTTCAAAGCACAGGCAGGAAAAGAACTATAGTGCTGTGTCTACCAGACACTGTTCAATATCCTTTAGGCAACGCATCTGCAGTAGTAGGGAGAGCCTGTTCAACCATCGTAGAAACATCCAGGATAACTGGGCTATCCAGTAGGGACAGGTCCAAAAGAGCTGCATTTGAAATAGGTGCATCCTGCAGAAGAACAGCAGCAGCAGTAAAGCCATTCACAGACATTGTATTGTCCAACACGGTCTCCAAACAACCAGAGACAGGAGTCGAGACCAAGTTTCCTGTCTCTCCAGCCACCTCCACAGTAGGTAGAGGAGGATCCGCCATCTTGGACAGAGTATTCCTCTGAAAGAGTAGAGGAATTTCCCGTGTCCTGGCCAAATTTCCTCATTCACTAAAAATACCACCAACAGCTTAATATGGTTCAAGGTCAGTTGGCATTCATCTGTATCCCTCTCCCAGGTCGTGCCTGAAAATAGGTAGGATTTGTCTAATGCACTTACCCGGTCAACAAAAACTAAATAAATAAAATAAAATAAATAAATAAATAATCCTACATATCTAATTGAAAGGGCTCATCGCCTCTTGCCCCGGCCCCTCCTGATCATTCGCCTTCTAGGCCTATCATAATTAAATTTTAAGCAACCTGGAGAAACAACATGTGCTAACAAAGAAGAAAGAATTACAAGTGATCCTTGGGAGGGAAGCCTCTGCGCATCACACAGGATCTCCCACTTGAAACCAGACAAAAAGAGTTGCAGTTCATCCTATAGTGAGTAAGGTCATTGCTGTGGACATAAATTTCGTATGGCTTATCCCGCCAGCCTACAGCCTCTAATCGCTGGTACCTGGCTCTCCTTTGAAACTCCGGAACAGGCCTCCCACATAACTTTCTACCCACATGCTTACTTATTTAAGGCCACTTGAATGCCCCTGAAACTTGACTCTGGATGTCACAATAAGTGAGCAAATTTTGTACCTGATGTGTTTATTTTGCTTCCTCTTAAAGGAGAAGACTCTGTATATTTATGATTTGAGATGTCTGATGTATTTATTATACATGACATCAATTACTGTACATATGTCAATAAGAGATCAGTCATTTCTTCTGTTGCAACACATATCTAGAGCCTGAGGCTCTGACACAAGCTAGTAAAGTGTCAGCAAGCCTCCACTGACATGCAGATGGGTCACTTGTAATACAGCCTCTCCCATTCCCTAATGTCACTGCAACAACAGTGCAGTAGAAAACATAAGGATATCAATGCTGTCTATCCTGATTTTAGTTTAAGTTTGCAATGGCTTAAGACAGTTCTGTCATGCAACTCACACAGGAGTAGTACTTGTAGCCTTAATACTGTATGTGTAGAGCAAATAATACATCTACTAATATTTCATTCACAAATAACAAAATATGTTTTTTGTACTGCTCTATTTCGCTCTGTGGAGACAGTTGCAACATGTTGTGGACAGCAGTGGAAAGAATCAGTCAACCAATCAGACAATCCAGCAGTCAATCTGTGTTGAACCATGTGAACACCCTTGACAAGATTCATGTACAAGGTAGGCCTGAACAGTTTCATAGGATCACACAAGACTGAATTCCTCCTTTGCACAATGATACACCCCTTTCAGCAGTCTGAAAGTGAGAGCTAGATCACTTACTTGATAAAGTATATTGTTTTACATTTCAAATGCTCCTTAAATCTGAGTTTCTGACTGGAAATAAGACACGGAGTGTATATGACATGGGAGGAATGAGCTACAAATACAGAGCACTACAAACACTGAGTGATTAGTTTCTTTACCTACAACAGCTGAAGTGTGGCATCTGATTTGTGAGGGACATCCTACTTCAAATGCTGGCAGTACAAGGGCGGGGCTGCCACAGCTTGTCTTCAGTACCTTCAAAGTGAAGTGCTGTAGCTCTCACATCACTGCTAATGATTTATAATGGGAATGAGGCACTTTTAAAGTCATGGACCTGAGGGGCCATCACAGTTCCCAAGGAGGTTAGGGGAACTTGGTTAAGGGTTACAGAGTAAGGGACTGTAGTAGGATTTGAACCAGAGTCTCCCAGTTCTTGTGCCTGTGCTTTAACCACTAGATTACCCTTATTCCATATGGTGCAGCTGATGCTGTCCTGGTAACCTACCCTTGTTATAGCTGAATTTTATTGCCTTCAGTAGCCATCCGATCACTGACTGCCTAGTTACAAAGGGAAAGGGCATATTTGCAAGATTGTTTCTCACTGCTGGTGTCAATCAAAACAGAGAATGCTAACACACACAGAACATAAGACAACAGCTGTATAATACCACTTAAACTTGTTGTACCCAGAGTCATTTATTAGAACTGTTTTGCTAACAGAAACAGTAAAACAACACATACAGGCACTTCCTTATCTGAATACTGTATATACATGTCAAATCAGTGCTGCATCACATTCATATGGTCCTAGTTCCTATTAGACCTGCACTTCAGGATGTGCACAACACTTAAAGAGTTCCTCCATTACTATGGGAAACCAAACATTGTGAGTTTGGTTTACTGGTGGAACTGCATTTAGTGCAGCATCATTATCTGTTGCTCTGATGACATCATCCTCCAGCAGCATTGATGATAAAATGGAGGACAAACACATTGATAACTTCTGGGGTTGTATATTTTATTTATAATCTAGATTTGGACAGCAATAGGATTGATGGCAACTGTAGGAGGCACACAACAGTTACAATGAGAAGTTGGGAAAATATTGGTGTGAAACTATGGGAGACTTCCCTTAAGCTGCACGAGATCTGGATTGCCCTGGAGTTGTTTTAGGGCCTCTTCCTGAGACTGTTCTTGACCCCTATCACTTCTTGGACTGTTGTTGGGTGAGACCAAGGGAAAATGCAGACTGGCTCCTGGAGGAAGACATGAGACGGCTGAGCCTGACAATTCAATCCTTTTGTTTATTGACCTTCCAGAATTTTGAGGGTTTATTTAGGTTTGACTGGAGGAGCTGCTGAAGTACTCTGCTTTTTGCAAGACAAGTGGCACTGGTGCACTTGTTACGGAGCATGCGGTATGTGGGAGGTGTTGTGGGAGGCGTGAGGATTTATGCATTTTCCAGGCTTTGTCCCATGATTTGACATGCAATCAGTTCTTGGGTGATTCAAGGTAGGTGGTTTCCTTGTACTCTTGTACGATACAGTGAGGCGTGATGTGTTCCAGACACTGAGGAATGTGTTTTTAAAGTGTAGGAATGCATCATCAATGGAGATCATAGGAGGGCAGGGGCCCAGTTTGCTAGTGCAAGGTCATCTAATACAGGGGCTAGATTGAGGGCTTTATAGGAGCATTGACTACAAATTTAATGGGGGATTTTGGGCGGTGGATTTTACGCACTAAGAAGGTTACATGGTGGTCGCTGAGGGAGTCAGGAAGAATACTGGCTTGTTTGACCTGTGGGGGTGTATGGTAAGGACCCAGTCGATGACGAGTGGTTACCAGCTTTTAGGTTAAGCCGGGTGTGCTCAGTAAAGATTTGTGAGAGGTTTAGGGTGGAAATTTCACTCCTGGTTTTGTTGAGGGCAGGAGCTTGCCAATTGTGGTTAAGATCACCCATAATGTAGAGCTTCCTGTCGTGGTTAGGCAGAAGATTTGCTTGAGGAGGTCGGTGACAGCAGAAGCTGGTGTACCAGGTCGACAGTATATCCCACCAATGTAGATTGGTGGTGAGAAGGGAAGGACAAGCTGAATTAGTATTACTCAAGGACTTTGGTTCAGACTTGGTCAGGACCACTGAATAGTGCAAGTCCGAGTTTATGTAGATGGCTATTCCCACCTTTAGAGGCTCTATCCTGGCAGGCAATAGTGTAGCCTGGATAGTGACAGAGGAGTCGTTGATGTTTTTGTTGAGTCAGGTTTCGGACAGGGTGAGGATATCTGGAGCATAGTGGGTGGCAAGAACCTGAAGAGAATCAAGCTTGTGGACAAAGTTCTATATTTAGGTGCAGGAGGTGCAGGCCACATTGGAGAAGGTCCCCAGAGTGAGGTGAAGAAGAGGCTGATGTTGGAGAGGGCATGGAGGGGTAGTATTGGGGCCGGATTTAGGGTGGATGTCACCTGCTGCAAGGAGTAGGAGAGTGAGAGTTAAGTAGTGAGTGAATAGCTGTATATGACTGACTGGTAGCGGTCGTCTCTTAGATTGATGGCATGTATGAGCTGGGCATAGGGGAATAAGTTGTTAAATGGCCCAGGGAGCGATGGGTTGAAAAGAAATGGGCTGAGATGTGTGGCAGAGTGTGTCCATGCTTGGGTGAAAGGGAGGTGGAAGCCGGGCTGAGGGGTGGAAGAGCTCAACGAGGTTTAGCAGGATTTGGGAGGGGCCTGGGAGAGGTGGGTGGCATGTTGGAAAGGAAGGAAGGGAGGAGGGAGAAGAGAATAGGGATGAGCAGGGTCAGGTGGCCTGGTAGAAGGATCATGGCACGGATCAGGTGCTAGGAGGACCCTACTGCTGTGGTTACTTAGCGGGAAGGTAGGTGCTGTAGTTACTTAGTGGAGAAGGTGGAGGGCTGGGATGCGGGGCAGGGAAATGATAGGGACCTGTAAGGACTAGGAACCAATAGGGAGCTGAGGGAATGAGGGTTTAGGTAGCCAATGATGGAGCGAGCAGTGCTGCTAGGCTTATTAGCCAATGAGGGAGCGCTAGGCTTACAAACCAATGATGGAGCGAAATGGGATTGTGAGCAGGCAGTAGGTGTATTTAATCAGTGGAGGGGTGGGGGTGGAGGCCGAAAATTCTTCTATTAGACACTTGAATTTTGCTTAGTTGCAGCTAAATCTATTTGTAAAAAGCCAGGTGGCAAAAGCAGGGGAAAAGTCCTGGCCAATCGGAGTGGGTTTGGTGGAAGCGCCTGTGTCCGATTGGCTGCACTGTCACTGTACCTTTCAAGGAGCTGCAGGCGGGCGCTCTGGTCTCGGTCGGCAGCTGGCTGGGTGCCGTCCGACCGTGGGAGCTGAAGCAGCCCTGTTCAAGGGCCGGCAGCTGGAGAAAGAAAAATAGCAGGGGTTAAATAGCGAGGCAGGACAGGTTTAGATTGAGCAATTTAGCAAGACAAAGGAGAGTGAGATTTTCGGCCAAGGCAGAGTGCTTGGATGGGTAGGTAAGTGCAAGAGCAAGGAAACAACAGAAGAGCTGTAAGCACTTTAAAACAGTAGTATAAATTACAATCCAGCTAATACATTTGAAATCCTTCTAGTAGACACTTGAATTTTGCTTAGTTGTAGCTAAATCTATTTGTAAAAAGCAGCAGGTGGCAAAAAAGGGAAAGAGTCCCGGCCAATCGGAGCGGGTTTGCTGAAAGTGCCCGTGTTCCGATTGGCTGCACTGTCGCTGTACCTTCCAAGGAGCTGCAGGTGGGCATCCTGGTCTCGTTGGCGGCTGGCTGGGTGCCATCCGACCATGGGGGGCTGAAGCAGCCCTGTTAAAGGGTAGACAGCTTCAAGGAGCTGCAGGTGAGTGTCCTGGTCTCGGTCGTGCTGGCTGGGTGCCATCCACCGTGGGGAACTGAAGCAGCCCTTTCAAGGGCAGGCAGCTGATAAGGTCCCTGGCCCTGACGGGTTCTCCTCGAACTTTACAAGTTCTTTATTAAAGACTTGTCTCTCTCCTACTCCGACTTTACCAATATATGTTCTCT
This sequence comes from Neoceratodus forsteri, assembly GCA_016271365.2. Lineage (NCBI taxonomy): Eukaryota > Metazoa > Chordata > Ceratodontiformes > Ceratodontidae > Neoceratodus > Neoceratodus forsteri. Next base: position 132,524,991 of record CM028130.1, on the reverse strand, counting down.
GCAGAAGAATTGGACCCTGGCTTTAGAAGCCACAATTGTCTTCTTAAACCAGACAAATCTCCTCTTAATCCAGCAAGTCAATGGTCTATTCCCCTACTAAATTGTGATATTAAAATCTTGGTCAAAATATTAGCAACTCAGATTTGCGGTATGGTCTGGGCAAATAAGTCCGGAGCAAGTGGGTTTTGTTCTGGGAGATCCTCTGCAGACCACCTCGTAAAATCAGCCACTTAGCGCAAACAGCCCAAGCCTCCCTCTTGATGGCTTTAATTTCTCTGATGCAGAGAAACCTTTGATAGGGTGGACTGGTCTTTCCTGTGGCTTACTCTACAAAAATGAACTTCCTGCATCGTTTCTTCAATGGCTTAAAACTATCTACCCTCTCCCTCGCAAAGATCTACTGTAACGGTGTCTTCTCTTCCAATTTTTCCTTATACACTGGTACCTGTCAAGGTTGCCTCATCTCCCTTTCTAGTTAATCTATATCTTGAGCCACTCTTTAGGTGCCTCAAGACCTCACCTGATATATGAGGCATCCCATTAATAATCTCGCACCCTCTATCTCGGTTTATATGGATGACATCCTTCTGCATATCTCTGACCCAGTCCAATCTCTTAGGAGGCATTGAATGTGATTTAACTGTTCAGTCACTATTCAAATTATAAACTTAACCTCAATAAAAACTGAAATCTACCCTTAATCATTATACAGCAAGATAGATTTGATGCCTTTGGAATGCGTTGGTCTTCTCACTTCCTAAAATACCTAGACATCTATCTTACCACCGACCCTCCCTACTGGTGAAACTGAACCTGGATGACCTTTGGTCATGATCCAGCAGGACTTAGCAAGATGGAAGAGCCTTTCCTATTTTCTATGGGTAGGATCAATATAATTAAAATGAATATCCTCCCAGACTCTTCAACCCCTTAAATATGCTCAACATCGATTCCTCTCTTTCTTTAACACATTCACTATTTGATTACCTACTTCATCTGATTGGGTAAGTCACCCAGATGCTTGTACCTTAAGTTGGGCCTCCCTAAGGACTCTGGTGGACTTTGACTTCCTAATTTGTTACTCTATTATTGGCTAGCCACCTGTACAAATGTGGAAAATGGTTCTCTAACTTGTATCCCACGACTGATGATGACTACTCCCGTTTGGTTACAAATAGAATCTCATCTCTTTACTGTCCACAATCTGTCTCCTGCTACTAACTTCTTCGCCCCATGGAAATCCCTACCGGACCCAGTGGGCGCCTCCAATCGGTACCTCCATTAAGGTTTTCTCCAGTTTTTTCCCAAATCTGCACGTATCTGAAGATACATCTCTAAGGCTGGGACCCAGCCTATCTTCTCTAATCTTAACATTAAGATTGGAGAATGCCCACTAACACCTGAGTGGCTGCCACTGCCACAGGTTGTCAAGGTCTCTGATTTCTACTCTCAGTCTTCTCTTTTGACTTCCCAGGAAGTAATTGGGAAATTCCATCTGGGTTCAACGTATATATTTAAACTCTACCAGATCTGGCATCTAATTCTACAACAATTTGGTCCCATCCCGACTCCTTCCAGCCTCAAGGATCTCCTTAGTCAGACCCAAGACTGGGCCCCCAAACCCCACGGTACATTGAAGCTGTACCAGTGGTTGCTTACTGCCCACCCCTCCCTCACTCCAGCTGGCTGCAAGGTATGGGAATCCTGCTCCATGTATCAGTTTTAACTGACCAACACTCTGGAAAGATCTCTACACTTCAGGGTTTTATTTAACTCTAAAAATTGATTAGCATTTTGCTCATAAAAGTGCTAAAACATTGTGAAAATACATAGCACCTGCCTCACTGTGTTTAACAAACATAACACTTCTAGAGAACCTATATAAATACTTTCTGAACAGTTAGTATTGTCCCAAGAAAAAACTGCTAATCAATTATTTAATACCCTGCACTTACATATCCCAAGACTGATTAAGACTCATGTAATACCGTATTCTAAACAACATGTATTACACTCCAGTCAGGCTAGCCAAAATGAGTCGCCTCCTCTCCCAGTTGTACTAGATGCAGAAAGGCGGATGGCATGCTACTACATATATTCTGGCCCTGTGAGAAAGTATCTTCCTTGTGGACTCAAATAGAAGAATGGAGTGACCGGCTTCGGAGGCTATGTGGCCTATTCTCTCCTGAAATCTGTGTAATCGGAGACTATTCCCAGATCCCAGTCAAGGAGAGAAGGTACCATATGGCTCTCCTTCCTTGACAGTTAAGAAAATAGTCCTCGGTCACTGGCTGGATCAAACACATATCTTTCTCCCTTCAGACTGAGCATATGATCGCTGGCCTCCACCACAGACTGCCTCTATTTAACAAAAATAGGGCAAACCACACGTCCTATACTTATCCTGATTCCTCTGGGTGCTCTCTGAGTATCCCACTCAGAGGTCTGGCATTTACCTAACAGTCTCAGTAGCCTTAAGATTTGTCTTTAATGATAGTAAGCACACTCTGGGGGGCAGGGGCAGAGTGAGGAGGGCGGTGGGGGATGAGGGGGTTTGTTGTTGGGTTTCTTTACTTGTTTTTCCAGTTCAATGTGCACTGTCTTGCATTCCAGATGTTTGTGTATGTTTTCATTACTAAAACTAATAAAAGCGTTGAAATTTCAACTGTAAAAAAAAAAAAAAAACAAGCATCAAATGGCGAAGTCAGTAGCCTTGTAGTGGAGCCACCCTAGTGATTGGTAAAGAACACAATGGTGGTGGAAAAGGGGCCAGTAATACAAAATGACAGGCACTATTGTAGGCAGTTGAAAGTTTGGCCATGAGGGCAGAGGATGACCTAGTATAGATGGTGGAACAGTAGTTAAGGATAGCGATAAGCAGAAGGAGATATGCAGCTCTGTGTCTGCTTTGGCCTCACTAATGGTCCTCTTTGTCTTCCTATTTTTCTGTAGATAATCCTCCCATTCTACCTCCCCAGCTTTTCTTGTATTTATAGAAGGCCTTCTTTTTGCATTCACTTGCGCTTGTACAAGTAACGTCTTGGGACTGATGGCATTTTGGAGGTGTTGTCACTGCCGAGAGTCAATTACAGCTGAAACTGCGATGGGCTTGGCAGTAGTTTTCTTGCTGATGTGGCATGTCCTCCACTTGAAAGAAAATGAACCACTCCAATGAGAGAGCACTTGTTTTCTTTCTGTAGCCATAACTCAGGCCATGTGCATTACAGTTCACACTAATGCACAAGGACAGAGTTATGGCTACAGCTTTCTTTGCTGCCTGCTTGGCTGCACTCCTGCCACCTGCCATACTCTCTTTCCTGGCCCTCAATCTTGATCCCCACACCTTCTACATTAGCTGCTGTGCAGCTTTCCTTATTGTAGCTTCTGCCACTCACCTGTGCCGCACTCTCTGCTCCCAGTCCCTCACTTCTGACCCCCCAGGCTTCTATAATAACTACCGTGCCATGTGGCTTTTATTGAGGCTCTGCTGTCCACCTCTGCCATACTCTCTGTTCCTGGTCCTCACTCCTCTGACCCCCCATTTCTACAATAGCTGTGGTGAGGCAAGTGGACATTCGGCATTGACAAATGCTTGTTGGCCCTTACTGCTTCCTTGACCCTTGCTTAGAACCATAGTGGTCTCTTAAACCTGTTTTTGTTACTGTTCTTATGCATACTTTAGATGACTGGAGGATGGTCCCTTTATCATCCCGTTCTCTCCTCTACCCCACTTATGTCCTCCACCCTACTAACTTATTCCTGACCAGTTCCCTCATCCTATCGAGTCAGCCTTCTAAAGTCAGATATAAATCACAAAATTAATTATATCTAAATTTTATATTATTTAGTTCTCAAATGTCACAGAATAATTTAAAGCCTTCACACAGCTCAGTCAGGAGCGGACATGGCAGGTTCAGTAGGCAGTGTGATCTTGTAACACTCTGTACCTTGGGATTAATGGGGGCATGATACGACACTTGCTGCTGTTGCAGAATGCAGCTGCCTGGTTACTTACGGGCTTACCAAGATCATGCCATATTTCTCCAGCACTGCGTGACCTGGACTGATTGCCAGTAAAGTGGCGTATCTTGTTTAAAATAGGTTTGTTAACCAATAAAGCCCTACATGGACTGGGCCCAGCCTGTGTGGCAGAACTCCTGCATCTGCACACCCCAGTTTGCCCACTTTGATCATCCAGGAGGGCCTTCTGGTGGCCCTGATGGCAAGACTGAAGACCTTGGGTGATCAGGCTTTCAAATAAAAGGCCCAACCTTTAGAATTCCTTGCCCAAGACCTCTAAGGATGCCCTTTGGTGGATGTTTTAAAAGGATCAAACCTATTTATTTCATCAAGCTTTTGGAGATGCTGTATAATGCATGCATACAGCATATCCTATAGTTTTAGTGAGTTTTAGCATCTTTATGTAATTTTATTGGAATAAGGCAGTTATTGTATTTATTGGAATTGTTATGGTTTATTGATTAAGCAATAAGGCAGGCAGCATGTGTGTTACTGTGTGAATAATGCCACTCCTTGGGTGGGTTTTTAAGCACAAGGCATAGCTAAATGCTTTCACTACCTGAGGAGCAAGCATACAATTACACATACCCTGGAGTGCCTTATTGCTATTCTACAATGGATCATTTTAAAATAATAAAATGTTAAAATGTTTTTTTTAATGACGTGTTTCTTTTTTTGTGTGGAGGCATATTGGAAATATGAGAAAGTATTTCAGTAGGTGGTGCTGGTGCTCCCCCACCAGTGTTTGTGTGATTTTGTGTCTTTCCGTTGTGTGCATCTCTCTCCTCCCCAATCCAAGACACACACAGACATATACAACTGTTACTGTGTAGTTTATTAAGCTGGTTCTGCCAGTTTTAATAGTGTGCCATGGCCACTTTTAAAACTGAAGAGCTGTCCATTTCTGCTCACTCTGAGCGAGTGCTGTTTAACAACTGCGCATGTGCTAGCGATGATTGTGGTACTGACCATGCACCGGTAGTTGATCAGCTTGTTGACTTCAAGTTTAGGACAAGAAATAGTGAATAAATTGCAATAAATCAACTAGGGACACTGAATGGCAGGCAGAAAACTAACGGGACTCCGCCAGAACTGAAAGTGAAACACGGAGTCCACTGTCTCAATGGGAGTAAAGACGCCGCTTGTGGCGCTTTGTTTCAAATTAAAGAAGAAATGTTGCTATGTTTTTCCTTGGGATGGAGGGTGAAAATTTGTATCACTGCACAGTGGTGGAACGAGGAGAAAATTACTGTCGGTGGTGGTGGGGGCGGAGAATGCCGTGATCACTTCACTGTTCTGTAATGTAGTTCTGTATGGACAAGACAGTGTCAGCTTCATGATGGCTTGTGTGGGAGGGATTTCTTTTACTGTTCTGTGGTCAGCTGTGTCTGCACTTCATGCAGTGATGTTATTGTGAAATAACTTTACTGTTGAGGCAGCCAGTGACCAATCAGAGAGCAGTAAATTTCTTGCCATTGTATCATTGTGTTTATTCTTTTATTCGTGTATTCTTTACTGTGATGGTGCCCTGGGCCTCCAGGAAAGGGCACCAGACAGAAATAAATCTTCTACTACTACTACTACTACTACTACTACTATGTTAGAGCAATGTAATGAAGAGGAAAGGGCTGAAATCCCACATGACCCGAGACACTGTATGTACCTTGAGCTAGTCACTTCACCCCTTGTAATCCACTGCCCCCAGATGTAACATATGCTACAAGTAGGACCCCAGTTGAAAGGAAACTCTGCATCACAGCTGGGCTGTCCTATAAAGGCATATTGTAAAAATATTGTTTCTTTTTTGTCTAAACATCTCATAAACATTCCTCAACTAATCAGCTAAGACACACTAATTAATCATCTGGAAAAATTACATGCCAATCATTTCTCTACCCATTCTTCCCTTTAGAACAGAATAATGCTTTTGTTCAGTCCTCCTTTGTTGTCGTTAACGAGTGCCACAGTGACATGAAGTACCAAAGTCAGTCTTCAAAAACTGTGCACCCAGTGGCCATATTCCACTTTTTTATTATGACACATCACGCCGTAGGAAGGTGCCTGTCTCTTTTTGTCTGTCTGATCTCTTATTTGTGATCATCTTAATAATCATATTGTGATGCTGAATCTATGTTGAATGTGCTTGCAACCTTGGTCCTAGACTCTTCTATTAGAGAGTTTCGCTCAGCTCAAGCTCGCCTGGTTAAACTTGTTAATACAATAACTACATTTGCCTGACTGTGCAGATGAGATAGACAAACTAGGCTCTATAACCTCACTGATGGGTTTTAATTTAAATTCCATGTGTTATGCAGTTGCGTGTTTTATCTCATACCCAGTGCTGATACAGCAGTACATTACTAGGGAAGTCTCACACCAGGACCTGAGCTGGCACTGCAGTAAAGTAGTAGAAGATATCCCACACCAGGACCTGGGCTCATACAGTACCCAGTGCTGACACTGCAGTGTAATATTAGGGGTGTCCCACACAGACCTGGGTTCATACCCAATACTGACACTTCAGTGCAGTACTAGTGGATGTCTCATACCATGACCTGGGCTCATAACCAGTACTAACACTGCAATGTAGTACTAGGGGTGTCCCACCAGAACCTGGCCTCACACTCAGTACTGACACTGCACTGACAAAGGGTGTCCCACACCAGGACCTGGGCTCATATCTATTACTGCAGTGCAGAAAAGTTCTGGGAGTGTCCCACACCAGGACATAGGCAAATACCAACGTTGACACTGCAGTGTAGTACTGGAGGGTGTCCAACAGAAGGACTTGGACTCATACCAGCACTGACACTACAGTGTAGTATTTGGGGTGTTCCACAGCAGGGCCTGGGCTCATACCCTATGATGTGGAAACCAGGTAAGGGAAATCAAGCATGCTAGTGCTGAGGTGGTGGCTTTATCTTTGTAACATTGGGTGGACAGCCAATCATGGCTAGGTGCCACCGACATGAGCGTGATTGGGCAAGATGCCTATGGTGGAGGACAATCTCCCAGCTCAAGGTCAGGCAACGAGGTTGCAATTTTTAATCATTGCGGTTTAGGGTGCATTGTGAAAGTAGCAACAAGTTGCCTGGGTGAGGGGGACGGTAAAATGTAGGAAAAAACGTAAACAAACATGACGTTGCCCATGTCATTTGCCCCTTGACCCCACAGGAATGATGGGGCAGAGGTCAAGGGACACAGCCAGCAGCTAACCAGGAGCTCAGGGAGGTTTACAGCAGGCATGCACCTGCAAGAACATTCTTACTGTGAATTTTCAGCCAGTCTGGAGCCAGCATGACTAGGCTATTGAAGCCTGTGGAGCCAAAGTTCTGGCTTGCACCTGCTGTAGTCTAAGAGGAACTAGACGTGTTATCAGTGACCCACAAGGGAACAGGAGGCCAAAGAAGCTGAACACATTCATTTTCATTGGAGGAAGCAGCTCCACCCAGAGCTAGAAAGGAGAAAGGCTAAATTGTTTGTAGCAGGGCAGATTTGCACAAGAGTAATGCATGCACACTTTTATTTATTTCATTTTATTTAAACATTTGATAACTGGAGAAAGCACACTGAGCCGAGGCTCGTTTCCAGGTGCAATCTGGGGTGAGGGTGAGGGAGTTACTGTACAAACAACATACATACATAGAATAGATACATGAGAATATTACTACAATCACATAATTTTGTACAAAGAGTTATTTACATTCAGTTGCTACTGTATATACAGTTATTTACAATCAATACAATAATATATACAGAGGCTTTGAAGTTTAAACCGTGTTCATTTGGCTAAAGACAGACTAGTTGCAGTTACAGGTGGAGAAGGGAGTTGACTAAGTTGAAATTTAATGGAGCTGCATGAGGGTGAGTTTCTGAGGGCTGGGAAGCTGGTTCCATAGGTAGGGAGACAGTAGTAGAAGGCAGATTTGCCAGCTAATGAGGATGGTTTGGGGAGATAGAAGAAGTGGTAGTTCCTAGAGTGCAGTGAGTGAGAAGAGAAAGGCTACACTGATGCTGAATATGCTTTTCACTTTCTCCATGATGTTGCCAGCTGAGAGTCTGGAACCCAAACAGACACCAGAACTACAGAATTGGTAGCTTATGTTGATTCAGAGCTCTCCAAAGAAACATCAGCCCATTTTATGTTTGCTTGCACGCATGTGCAAGAAACTTAGTGCCACCATACAAGTTTTCATGGTGTGCCACCCACTCTTCCAATGCCCTGATCCTTTTTAGTAAAGCGCCACACCACACCAATGAATTTCCGAGCTGTCCATGACAGCAGTTCAGATGCAGTGGCATACTGTTGAAAGAAATGACCGCTACAATCAGTGGTGGTAACCTGTAGGCAAAAATTGGCTACATGTCACCACCTGACACGAGCCCCCCCCGACACACACAGACTCACAAAATCTGTCTCTAAATCCCTAAACATTTCATGGTGCTCCACCACACACCTTGCCTGACTCTCACTGCCAAAACCAAAACCTGCCTCTCCCAATTTTAAAACTGATGGGGTGCCCAATCCTCCTGTCGGCATGCCCCTCCCAGTTCATTTATAACCCAATCCCCATCGGCATGATGTGCCCCATTTGTCGTGGGCTGAGGGTGCCCAATCCCACTGGCTAACGCTCTCCCTCCTCAAGCACACTGGGAGTCACTACCGGGGTGCCCAATCCCAGTCAGCTCCAGCACCCCCAAAAGAAACATCCAGCTGTGCTGGCACACTGGGAGCCCACCCCAGCATGCAAAAAGCATCCCACATTGCTGTTTATCTTTTAAACCTGTAAAACAGAAACGGTCCTCGTGGTCTCTGTGTCCCTCCCAACCTGCGCCCACCCTCTGCACACCCTGCCTCCCCACCCCATGCTTACCTCTGGAGCCCGCTGCGATGATCCTCGTGGACCAGGAACACGTCTGCACTCTTCAAAGCTAACCACAAACTGGACAAATGCCGTAAGCTGTATAATGGCATAAATAGGGTTTTTCAACTTAGGTGGATATCTCTGCCATTTTGGGAATTTTTCACCAAATTTTCAACATGAGGTTCTTGGGACCCCACTTCATGAACTCAGTCACTGTTATTTTGTTATTCGGTCCTGAAAGGCGATTTCGGGTCTCTGTACGGAACCACTTTTCAGGACTGAGTCATGAAACAACAGTGTCACAGTTCATGCAGTGCGCCTACAAACCCTATGTTGAAAATTTGGTGAAACTATCCCCAAAAATGACTGATTTACTGAGGCAGTGTTGCACAGTTCCTATGCACGCCATAACTTCAGAATTTTTTATATTTTCACCCCAGATTTTCAACATTACCATTTTACCACACCTTCTTATGAACAGTACAGCTGTCATTTTCACATCTTGCCCAAATGTTTTCACACATGTAGCGCATAATGGCGCAGTTGGTGTGCGAAATCAATGTTTGGGACAGACTAAGAAAATCACAGTGACACTGTTCATGAGCAGAGGTCTTACAATGCCTAGGTTAATAATTTGGTGACAAAAGTCCATAAATGATTGTGTTACGAGTGTGTATTGCGCAGTTTCCACGCACACCGTAACGCCACAAATTGTAATATTTCACTCCAGATTTTCAACATTGGCATTTTTCCACACCTCCTTAGGAACAGTACAGCTGTCATTTTTCACATCCTGGCGAAATGTGTTTTTGCATTCGGCCAGAATAGCACAGTCACTGTGGGAAATCAGTGGTCGGGACAGATTAAGAAAATCACAGTGACACTGTTCATGAGTGAGTGCCCCAAAATGCCTGTGTTGAAAGTCTGGTGTAAACATCCCCAAAGTAATTACATTACGGGTGTGCGTTGCACAGTTTCTATGCAGCTCGTGACTTCACTAGTTTTTATATTTTTACTCCAGATTGTCAGCATTACCATTTTTACACCTCTTCATGAGCGGTACAGCTGTCATTTTCACATTCTGTTCAAAACGTGTTTTCGCACCTGTGGTGCCAAAAGGCGCAGTTGATGTGCAAAATCACCTTTCAGCTAACAAACTGATAGGGTCACTGTTCATGCAGGGGGTCATAAAAGCCCATGTTGAAAACTTGGAGTAAAAATACCCAGAACACCTAGGGAGTTAGGGTTTCCAACCATAACACCCTACCCTGTAGGAACTGACAGGCCAGGGATGTGACTTGGGATTGTTGACAGTAATGCTCACGCCATTCCACCCCCGCCCACCCTGCAGCCAGTGACAGGCATCGAGGTGCACCTTGGACTCTTTGGCTCCAGAGTTCACCCTATTCTCCATACTTAAGGCTGTAATATTTACACAGCAAAAACGAGATTTTTCACAGCTTCTGCACGGAGAAAAAAAAGACTTTTCATGGAAAGAACGAGGGCATGTTGAATGCAAAACATAATGGTTTTAATCATTAAAACCAGGTATAACAAAGTGACACCTTTCTGTTTTCCTAGAGAGCTGGTTTTGCTGAAAAGAGAACCTGAACTGTTACCTGACATTGCAATGTCTTCACAGGTCACCTTTAATTTGTTGTCTACGGGACAATAGTGTTAATGGTTTTGATAATGCGAGAGCTCAGCAAGTGAAAAACAGTATTGGCAGACTAATAGCAGGAGAAAAGCGGCATAATCTGTGTCATTTCTGTCTCTAATCTTTGTCAGTTCCAAAAACATCGCAAAAAGGGAAAAATTCACTCACATTCTGTATTAGTGTAAAATTCAGGGTAACAGTGCGATTTCACAGAAATCGTGAATTCCATGCATGCCGTGAATTTATTACAGCCTTACCTATACTGTATGCATTTCAATGTATTTCCTTATGAAATGAGGGTGAGTGTAAACCTCAAACACCCCAAGGCACACCTCAACACTTGTCGGTGTCTGCAGGGTAGAGGAGGTGAAATGTCATGACCATTATGGGCGACAACCAAAGGCACACCCCAATGCCTGTCCATCCCTGCAGGGTGTGAGTGGAGTTAGCGCCAGTTCAATACTCACTGCCATTCCTATACTGCATCTGTCTAACTCCTGCACTTCCACTGCTAATGCCAGCAAGCAACCATTTGGCATTGACAAATGCTTGTTTTCTCTGAACCTAGCTACCTGCCTGCTGCTCAACTAGTATTTGTCCCTGGATTCTTCACTCCCCAAATGCATAATGTTACACTTTTCCCTCTTTAGAATGTCATGATGGTATCTGTTATTCTCCAACTCTAGAAACTCATGATGGTATCTGTTCTGTTTGAATTGTATGCTGCTCTGTCCGGAGTGCGTGTGGTAAAACTCTTCTGGTACTGGTGTTTGCTGTTTACTTGTAGTGACTATGTTAGTCATGATATCTAGGCACTAAGTTCAAATTAGCTTTTCTTGGTGTGTGGACATTGATATAATTTTTTGTAAAGGAAGGTATCCTTCATGGAGTGGGAACTGCAGATTTGTGAGAAGAGGGGTAAGTTCTGGTCCCCCAGAGTTTTTCTCCTCAGATATATCCTGTCAGGGTATGCCTATTCTGGCATGTTAACCCATACGTCCTTTCCCCTGTTGGTGTCCATCCACCTAAAACTCCCATGATTTTCCTTGGCGGTGTGCCCCGGGGCAGTTCACTAGGGTGGACTGGGAGTTAGCATCAGTGTGAAGTTGGACTCTAATGGTTTTGGGAGTCCAGGTTGTTCTATAGACAGTTCATGGGACCAGGAGCTGTCCTATAAACCCCACATTGACTCCTAACCAGGTCCATCCACCAGAAGCTGAATCCTCACCGACTGGGCAACTCTCTTACTAGTGAGGCGGAGAGCCGTGGCCAATTGCATCTTCTCCCTCCATCCTATATGGGCCCCCTGCTTCAGTTTCACTGGGAGAAGGAATTAAACAAACTTACTGTACTCTACCACAGGGTGGCAATGCTTTGCTACTACCCCCAGGAAGTTACTCACTGCGAGGTCCTGACCTCCACTGGCCTCCATACGCACAAGCTGGCCTATCTCTGTTTGTTTGGCCTATAAAATCACCACCCTCGGCCCTCTTCCCACCTGAAAGGGCTGCTCGCCCAAAATGCAGTTCCATGCCTTGCAATCCTCGGCAGGCTATTCCTCGCCATCCCTCAGATTCGCACTAATCATAGTAAGCTATCTTTTCAATATGCTGCTCCACACTTATGGAATGCCGCCTCAGCACATCTGGTTGATAAACCTACTCCAAGGGTTTAAGTCAGGCCTCAAAGTATACCTTCTGGAACTTAGTCTCTGTGGTTGTAATCATAGCCCCTTCCTGGACTTACTGACATGCTTGACTTGCCTCACTACTACTGCCATTTCTTTTCTCCCATGTAACCCTTAAGCAAAATTTGTCAAATGTACTGTGCACCTGTCTAATACCTTGTGAGCCTGATGTTCCCGTTAGTGCTTAATACCTGTTCTACTGTATGTATCAACTGTAACTATTGTATATTAATTCCAGTGTATGTAATTGCTTTAACTAATTCCGGTCGCCTGAAAAAGGGACTTCTGGTCTCAGTGGGTTTACCCGGTCACCAAAATCTAAATAAATAAATAAATAAATAAATGGGTTTTGAACCACTGCAGGGGTTGCTGTGGCAGGGACCCAATGCCATCTCTCTCATCCCAGTGCACTGCTGAGCCTAAGCCTGGCAGCATGATTCCCCTAATGATACCACTGTATCTATGCAAATGAGGGACCCCACATGCATAATGGTGAGTGGTATAGTCTGATGTTTGGTGGCACTAAACAGCTGCCAGCACGGTGCTGTTTAAGTTGCCAAAACCTGGCCCTAATCATGCACCGAGGCTGTGACCCCACCCCACCCCGAATGCCAGGCAGGTGTATTGCAGGTGTACTCTTCGTAGTCTAGTGGACCCGCCTCCTCCTGATTGCCCCAGTGAAACAAGTATTACTGATAGTCCTCCCTGGCACTTAGTCGACCTCCGTGATTGCCTCTGTCAAATAGAATTACCAATTGCTCTCACTGGTGTCTAATGGACTTCCCTTTCTGTGTGCAGATCCCACCCAATTGTCAGCCCCCACTAGGCCACCTACTGAGGACCCCCACCTTGCAACCCTCTTCACCTGGCCATCGGCAGGCACAGCCCTTCCCTCACCTCCTCGGTGGCCACAGTCTGACATGCAGTGTATGATCGAGCACAGTACTCATGATTGCGCCTATGCATGTCAGATGACTGTTAGGCAAGGAAGTGAGCTAGATAATTGTGCCAGTTAGCAATCATGGATGGAATGACCTGTGATCAGGGTTGGAGGTGGAGGGTTCTTAGCGGGTGATCAGGTTGGGGGTGACACATGGTTGGGGACCATTAGCACGGGCCACTAGACACCATGGGGATTGTGACTAATGCTATTTTAAAGGGTTGGTCAGTGATTGGGGGATCATCAAGGGAGGGGGGTCCACTAGATGCCAGGGAGGGCTTTCAGTAGTACTACTTCACAGAGGCAATCTGGGGAGGGGCCCACTAGATTCCAGGAATTCCTTACATCACATGCCCTTTTGGCGCTTAGGGACTACTGCATGCATGCATATGAGAAACGATGGCATGCAAATGGGTCCTACAGTCATGCATGCCCAGTGAACATCTTGTTGAATATGGCCCACAGGGCCCCTGGCACTATACTGTTTTAATAATAATAATAATTTTATTTATAAGATGCCTTCAAGTGTCAAGGTGCCGTACATAATCACAATTAAAACAGGTATGATAAAATACAGACAAACCAATTAAAACATTCAGTATTCAGGAAGCTGTTTCCATAAAAGTTCTTCAGACCCCTTAAAACCCTCCACAGAAGTGCACTCACGCAACCAACGGGTAGAGAATTCCAAAGGATGGGGCAAAATCTGAAAATGCCCAAGCACCAGAAGATTTCAAATTCACCCTTGAACCTCTAGCAACCCCTCATCGGTTGAGTGGAGAGATCGATCAGGGTGATAAGGAACCAGAAGTTCTTTCAGATAGGTTGGGCCCAGATCGTGTAGGGCTTTGAAAGTCGGAAAAACAGCTTTAAAGGTGACCCGCCACCAATTGACAGCCAGTGCAGTTTGGATAGCACCGGAGTAATGTGACAGGATCTTCTAGAACCCATCAAAGCTGGGCTGCAGCTGCTCTGCACTAGCTGCAGGCAACGATTTCAACCCAGAAAGCCCTAGATAAAGGGAGTTGTAATAATCCAGGCGCGAGGACACGAAGGCATGGACTAAAGTAGGCAGGTCGGCAGATGGAACAAGATGCCAATCCTGGTGATATTCCTCAGATGATAAAAGGAAGTCTTGACGACCACGACACCTGTAAATGTAGTGTCAGCCTATCGTCAAGAACTACCCCAGGTTCCACACCTGTTCAGGAGAGAAACGCCACCCAGAAAAATTCTGAATGACGCAACACTACCCGAACCCCCATCTGTTGGCCCGGTCCACAACCAGTACCCAGTCTTATCCAGTTCAACCTCAGCCAGCTGGAAGTCATCCACCCTGGATTTCCTTTAGACAGCTGTTAAAGACTGAGAGAACTCCCTCCTGGTCTGGAGCAAAGAAAAATAGAGCTGGCTATCATCTGCGTAACAGTGAAACTTCAGCCCATACTTCCTTACAATGTCTCCGATGGGTAGCATATACACTGCAAATAACATGGGTGACAATACTGAACCCTGAGGCACCCACACAACAAAGCAGTTGAATCCGAGGAAAAAACCCGGACACAACCCTTGTGATCTCCCAGCAAGGAATGAAGTGAACCATCTTAAGACGGTTCTGGATATTCCACGAAACAGCCTCAGGCGTTCTATCAACACCATGTGATCTATGGTGTCAAACACTGAAGAAAGGTCGAGGAGAACCAAGATGGAACAGTCTTCCGATCTCCAGCCATCAACAGATCATTGAGCACCTGAACCAGCGTTGTCTCAATACTATGTCTTTTACGAATCCGGACTGGAGAGGTTCATAGATGGTCAAATGGTACTCCAATTGTGCAGCCACTACTTTTCAATTACGTTTCCAACAAAGGGAAGGTTAGAGATAGGTCTGTAGTTTACAAGATAGCCAGGGTCCAAGGTAGCTTTCTTCAAGGAGGAGTGTTACCACCACCTCTTTCAGGGAGCTAGGAAACTCACCAGATTCCAGGAAGCACCTGACTATCTGTATGAGGACAGGATTGATGATGTCAATACAACCCAAAATTAGGAGATCGGTCCGGGATCCAAACTACAGCATGTAGGGTGTACTAACTGGATAATCCTCATGACATCCATGAACTCCAGTTGGCTGAAGGAACTCCAGGAAAACCGAGGCACCGTGATCTCACACAGGTCCATAGCCACTCCCTTAGAGTGTGATGGCAACAGTTCTGCCCTAATGTCAGCCACCTTATTTGCAAAGAACCGAGAAGCTCATCGCACTCCAATTGCGAAAGCTTGAACCTGCAGACAGGCTGGGTTGCACAGTCTGTCAACAGTTTGGAACAGCTGAGCTGGTCGATTCTTGCAACTGCGATCTCCTGGACAGGAATTCTGCCTTCTTACGGTGATAGCAGATTGATAGGCAGAATAGTGATCCATCAATCTAAGGTGGTCGGCATCAAGGGCAGACCTTTGCAGCAACATTCTAACCTTCGCCCTGTCTCTGCATCTCCTCAATGTCCCATGGAACCAAGGGACTTGGGGCGAAGGGGAGGGGCGAACATGAACTGGAGCAATAGAATCCAGCCCCGCCACGGAGGTATTATAAGCTGACACGAGGGTCTCTGGATCACTGCTTGCCAACATGGTAGACAAGAGGTCAAGCACCGCTGCAAGACCTTGGAAATCTATATCCTGCAAAGGCGGTACCTCACCAACTCCACAGGGCAGTCCTTCTAGAGGGGGTGCAAAACTAAACCCCACGGTGTGATGGTCTGACCACCCAACGGGTTCCACCCCACATCGGATACCTCGACCCCAGGAGGAAGATCAGGTCCAAAGAGTGTCCAAATTTATGTGTAGCAGAGAAACACCTGTGTTAGGCCCAGTGTTGTCATTAGCTGGAGGAAGTGTTGGCCAAATTGCAAGAGTTCGTCATCGACCCAGGCATTAAAGTCACCCAGAACCATCAATCTGGGCGACTCAAACGTCTATTATCGATGATGAAGTCCGCCACTTCCTGAAGGAAAAGCTTCTCATCACTGGGTGGACGGTAAATGAGAGCAATTCAAAGCCTACACCTGCTACTACTATACACTCAAAGGACTGAACCCTCCCCACTGGGCTCTCTGTCAGAGGCCGAGTTCGGTCTTGAAACAGACCGCAACCTCCCCCGCGATCCAATCTTGGACGGTAAACCGAGTACCCAGCTGGGGTCATAGCCTCCAAAATGTGGCCAGAATTTTCATCCAGCCAGGTCTCGTATGCAAGGCAGGTCCACCATACCACAAGATCAGCAATAATTGCGGTCTTGTTTTAATGGACCTGGCATTGCACAACACCACCGAGTTGGATAAATCTCATGGGCTGCACAGACCATCTGCCCACGATAATCAGTGGTGCCTTGGTATGGGCACCAGGCATGGAAAACCACGATCTGGATTCCATTTTGCCCCAGGGCGCCTTCTGGACCTAACCACCCTAATACGATGTCCTCCTCTATCATCCTCCCTGTTCAAAGCCCCACACTCTTCTCCCTCTTACGCATACCCAGCGACCTACATCACTGGTAGGTCTCAAACTGGAGGGAAGAGAACAAAAGGGCTAAGGGCATGAAGAGAGGAGGATGAGTAGCGCAACTGGGGGTGAAGGCCAACACATGCTGTATGTACCACTGGCTAAAAATAAAACAAATAAAACCTAAGAAGAAAGATAAAACTAACACACTAATAATACACACTTAATAAAACTAACTTAACATCAATTCAGAGCCTGAGATTTAGAGACCTGACAACCCCGTTAAACACAAAATAACCCACTAAAACAAATACACAACAAACGAGCTTAGGGGCTCTCACCCCAAACCCAAATACATAATACAACAAAATACAATAAATAATAAATTTCTTCCCCACCCAGTCCTGTCATCACTGGTGGAGAGAGGCAAAAACAGTATACAATACAGCAAACATTTCATTCCTCCCCACCCAGTCCTCTCACTACTGGAGCGAGAGGGCAACACTCTTACTGCTGACAATTAAACATTATCATAATACAATAACAAATGAAAACATAACAAAATTATTACAGAAATAAAAACAAAAAGAAAACTGTAATCCCTCTCGGCTTCCCACAACTGAGGAAAGGAAGACTACAAACTCCACACTGCCAAAAACAGTTATAAAATCCAACAGGACAAAAATAAAGTACATGGACGAGGGTCCTCTCACCACCCGATCATCCAAATGAATAAAAGTTAGTAATCCATAAAAAAATCAGGAGGAGTCAGCAGTCTCTTCAATCCAGGTTCAGAAGTGAATAAAAGCGAATGCAAGAATCACCAAAACCACCGGTCGATAAATAACAAAAGAAGTAATAATCCATGGGAGGAGGAGGACAGTCAGCAATCTCTTCAAACAAAACCAAAAGCAGAGACCACAAGTCCAATTTGCTTGAAGAATCTTCTTCACATACATGCCTCTTTACTCAGTGCCAGGTGCACTTCAGGAGAAATAATGCAGCCCATACCAAAGAACCCCAAGAAAAGGCCGCTATTTACAGCCACCTCTAAGGGTCCATGGGAGCAAAGTACTCCAGCCAACTCCTTGGCCGGATAACAACACCCAGCCCCGTAGGGTGGCAAATCTCACAGAGAGTACACCCAGCAAAAAGACCAGAGGGCGAGTATTTTACAGACTCCAAAACTCCACCACCAAAATTAGCTAGGCGGAGCAAGAAACTACAGGAAATCATCCACAGAGTACGAGTCCAAAACTTCTGGTTCTTCAACAGCCCTCACCATCAGTACATCCATACAGCCATATAACTCCTGTCAGGCAGGGAGAGCTGGAACTGAATCTGAGTTCCTCCCAGCGAGACTCTCTACCAACAGTACTCCACTGGAACACTCCTCAGACGAATGACCAGGACCAACCAGGAATTCTCCACAGATCTCCACAGTACTCCTCTTTCCAATGCCCGCAGCACACCGCAAACAAGAGTGAGCAAGCACAATGGCACTAATGACTCCTTGCAAGCCAGTGAGAGAAATCCGTCAGCACAGTTGGCGCAATAGCACAAAATGCGACTGTGATATGTGGTGGGAAACGGTGGAAAGCAAAAGCGGTGGAAAGGGCAAGGCATTCACCCCAAGTCCAGAAACAAACGCCAACACCACACAACTACTGCTGCCACTACCACTAAGCAGTGGAACTCAAACAAATAAATGAAAAATAAACAAGAAAGAACAACACAAAATAAAATCAGAAAAGAACTTTAACACTAAAATTTAAATAAAATTAAACACTGCTGAAACGGAGCAGCAGTAGCACACCCAGCCCGACGGCCATCTTTACCATGTAGTCATGTTTTACCACGTATTTTGTTTTTGGTGCACTATCACCTGTGGCCTATGTGCAGCCATATTCACTGCACTGACATGGCCCCATATTTATTCAGTTAGCATGGTCCATTAAGGCATGCTACCTGGTTAAATATCACCCAAGCTGACTGTGTGCTGTTTCTCACGCACGCCGTGACTTCACCAGTTTTTTTAATATTTTTGTTCCAGATTTTCAACAATACCATTTTTACACCTCCTCATGAACAGTACAGCTGTCATTTTTCACATCCTGTTCAAAATGTGTTTTCACACCTGTGGTGCCAAATGGCGCCGTCGCTGTGCAAAATTACCTTTGACTAACGAACTCAGTGTCATTGCTCATGTGGTGGGGTCACAAAAGCCCATGTTGAAAACTTGGAGTAAAATACTGAGACACGCCAGGATGTTAGGGTTTCCGACCATAACGCCCTACCCTGTAAGGGAGTGACAGGCGTCAGGGGTGTGACTTGGGACTGTTGACAGTAATGCTCACGCCATTCCACCCCACCCTGCAGCCAGTGACAGGCATCGAGGTGCACCTTGCACTCTTTAGCCCCAGAGTTCACCCCATTCTCCTATACTGCACCCATTTCAGCATATTTCCTTATGGAATGAGGTGAATGTAAAGCTCAAACACCCTAAGTCACACCCCGACAATTTGTCAGTGTCTGCAGGGTAGGGTGTGAGGTGAAATGTCGTGACTATTATGGGCGACCCAAAGGCACACCCCAATGCCTGTCCATCTCTGCAGGGTGTGTGTGGAGTTGGCGCCAGTTCAATTCTTCACTGTCATTCCTATACTTCATCTGTCCAACTCCTGCACTTCCACTGCTAATGCCAGCAAGCAAACATTCAGCATTGACAAATGCTTGTTAAGTATAGAAACATGGAAACATACTGTAGAAGCTGGTGGCAGAAAAGGATCGGTTCATCTAGTTTTCCTGTAATACCTATCCTACCAAAGACCTAGGGGCCAGATTCTCAAAAGAAATTAGATGGCACAAATAGTGTAAGCCATGGAGAAATCGCAAAGAGTGCCCCATGCTTCGCACCTGCATTGCATTGGATTCAGAAACACATGCTGCATTAAGGCTGGAATACTTGTGATGGGTGTCCTTATGCCATGCATGCACCATTGAAATACTGTGGCACTGCACAATGCATCCCTGCGACGATGCACCATAAGCAAGGACGATCAGATGAGGTTCATACAGGTGCAAGCAGTGTGAAATTTCAAACACCTGCAAGACCATAGAAAGCTGGTCTAAGCACACCAGAGCATATAAAGGAGACCAGATCAGGCAGTCAGTGCCCAAACACCACTGAGGCAAGACTGTAGGAGCAGTAGCAACAGGGAACAGAGAACCAAACCACCATCATGGCAGCACCATTGTCATTGTTTGGTGTACATGGCAATGCTATAGAGCAGAGATGTGCCCACATACAGGGTGCCGCCTGAACCAAATGCCAGGCAGCAGCTGCCCAGACATCAGAGGCATGCCAGGATAGAGTACTGGAGGCACACCTCATACTGACTGCTGACAGAAGAACAATGCAGTGCCTGTTACTGGCTTGGCAGGGAGGCAGTAGTGGAGCTCTGCCAGGAGCTGCGTGGTGCCCTCAGACCAGGACGCAGTGAGGACATGCCATACCAGTAGAGGTGAGGTGTGCAGCCCTCTGTCTCCTTGCCAGTGTGGGATTCCAAACCCCAAGTAGAGATACTATGGGCATATCACAGGCATCACTATCTAGGTGCCTGTGGCAGGTCATAGACACACTGGTGCACAGGGCACACGGTACATCCATTTCCGAATTGAACCACAGGAGCAGCTTCAGGTCAAACATGGGTTCTACGCAACAGCAGGCATACCACATGTGCTGGATGCAATGACTGCACCCATATTGCTATACGGGCACTACTGATTGATCCAGATGCATATGTCAACAGGAAGGATACCACTCAATGAACAAACAGGTGGTCTGTAACAGTAACTGCCTTATTTTGGATATTGTAGCATGCGACCCGGGTCATACCACATCTCCTACATATTCCATAATAGTGGACTATGCCAGGCATTTGACAGTGGAACTCTACATGACGGATGGCTTATAGGTGGGTCTGCAGCAAGGACAGTCAATAAGTGTGAGACAGTGTGGCCGCATTGATGGAGGCACACAGGGCTGCAGTATGGTCCACAGCACATATTTGCAGCAAAGCAGGCAAGCTGCCCCATAGAACTGTGTCACAGCACTCCTGCTGCACACTGTGGTGGTACGGGTATGACACTGTGCTGCGGAAGGCCAGGATGTGTCAGTGACATGGATCCACCAATGCATGTAGAGCACACAGCCCACCAACGGACAGGCAGAACCATGGCCACATGATGTGTGATGATGCCACGTGCCAGGAACTCTGTAAATACCAGCCCAGTGAGCAGTACCTGCATCATGCAGCCCACAATGGGCATACAGACAGACAACAACGCTGTATGTGACTTGTGTACTAACAAGCATGTATTCCGCCCTGCAGGTTACAGTGGCTACCCACAGCTACCATGGCTGAATGCAGTGCACCGCTAACGCAGCAAGGCAAACCTGATCTTCACACACTTCAACTGAAAACACATCACCAGCACTGTGTGGCACACCTCATGCAGTGTGTGTTTGGCAAAGTGCACTATGAGAGCCCCACCGTGGACCTGAGGGCATGTGGCATTCACGCACCCACACACAGTGTAGCTTTCCCATGGAGGCATGTGCCTACCAACAGCAGCAACTGTGTGCATGATGACAAATAGCACAACCTCATCGCAGTACAGACAATAGATTGAGACATGGCCAGGAGACCACCAAACAACATGCACCCGGCCCTAGCTGCAATGAAGTGGAGATGTCACCACTTAGGGCAGCACACAGGCCATGGTAGCACTGTATGTTGGAGCGTGCCATCACCTGTGTGTAGTCCCAGGTGGTGTGCTGGCAACCGTGGGGCCACGGTGGACCACATGGATGCCAGAACTCTGGATATGGGTATGCCGGCATGGACAGTGGATTGCCTAGCTCTGCGGATGCGGTATGCATACAGTGGTGGATGGCAGCAGTGGGCATGGGGGCACTATTCTCAGAGTGATGACAGGTATGTGAATAGTAGTTGGCCATAACCAGTGCAACAGGGGCCCTGGGGACAGTGTTGGGGCAGTGTGCAACACCTGGAGGTGGTGATGCTGCATGTGGTTCCATATCCACACACAGATATTGCAGCCTGTCCCAGTATTCCACACCCAAACCACCCATACTGTTGCTCCTCACAGCCACCCCACTACTGGTATGCATGGCCCTGACATCTCCCCTCCCCACATCGGATGTACAGTAGATTCATAGGCGGCCACAGTAGCGGCGCATATGGTGAGATCGTGCTACATGGCATTGTCCTGCAATGCATGGTTCATGAACATGTGCGTGTGTACCCTGACATCTGCGGTAGCTAGAAGGCCGAGTACAGTGTGGGCAGGAAGCAGAAGCAGGCACTGTTGTACAAGCCAGCACTGTGTAGTACCTGCAGGGCAATACTGTATCCCAATCCTTACCACAACGTGACACAACTGTTTAAATCCCTGAGGAGTAACATGGCATCCTGGAAATGGTCCCTAACCTTTCTGATGAGAAGACTGGTCTCTAATCAGTCTAGTTGAGCAGTGGGCACATGTACACTGCCATGTACCATTGGTGGGTCCACACCCACAGAGAGCCAGAGTCTGGAGGTCTATTAATGTTCACCTGCAGAAGTTGTCCAATCATCACAGTGTGCGCCTGGTACACCACCGGTGGAATTACATGGTCTGGATGGAGGCTAAGCTCCTAAGTTACCTGTGGGCCATTGTCAGGAGGCAGACATGCAGATGTGAGGAGGAGGTTGTCCACAGAGCACAGGTAAACACCTCAACACACAGAATGTGCATCAACACATATATACATACATTTCCTGGCCACACCCTGCAGCAGCACTAATGTGTGTACCCTCGTTGTATGTCTCCACAGGCACTCAGGCATCAGGTGATGGCAAGGAAGGTATGGCACCATTGGCCAGTGCAGGTGGCAGTGGAACCCATGCAGGATGGACAGGAGAACAGTACTACAGATTTGCCATCTTACATTAGACATCCATGCCAACTGTGACTATTGGCCAGTGCTACACTGCACACAACACATGCACATGGTACTGTACAGACAGTGCTGCATGTGCGTGTGTATATGTGGAAGCACTGTGCTACACACAAACATGTGCTGTTAGGTGCATGATGCGGTCAGCTGTAGCATGCCATGGCATGCATGCTGGGTGTCATAGTACACACAGACACACACACACACACACACACACACACACACACGTGGGCACAGTTACAGCAGGTACACATGTAAGGCCATGCATTGGGAGGGGAATATTGTGATCCTGACCTGCAAAGGGCTCATAGATGTACCGCTGTTGCGGTACAGTACCATTGCAGCACATCGGCTGTACTGCACATGTCACATATGCAACAAAATTGTAATGGTTCAATACTGGCAGGATACTCACACAGTGCCCCCATTACCCCACAGATGCCAGAGAGCAAGTGGACAGAGGGAATGCAGCATGGTGGCATGCAAGGTGGCGGAGCCTGGAGTGGGCAATGTGGAGGATCAAGCGGACTGATGCATGTGCCTACGCTGAATGCACAGCTCTGGTTCCAGACCACAGATGAGGTCACTGAGCAACAAGAGAATGGGGATGAGGAGGCAGTGGCACGTCAACATCCCGTGAGGGACAACAGGTGGGGCACAGTGTGAAGTCTGAATTGGAGGTGGTTGGTGACATTGGCCAGGACACCATGGCGCAGAACCAGGACGACTCTGCAGGGGATGGTCCTGTGGAACCTGTAGTGGAGGGAGAAGCTGTTGTGCGGGCAGGAAGATGGACAGCAGCGGACTGCATAGGAACATGGTGTGGCAGACAAAACTGATATGGATATGGTGGCCGTGGTAGCCCTACCAGGGATGATGCTGTGGTGCATGTGCCCAGGGACAGTGTGACCATTGGACAGGGCCCTGAGGTATGTATCCACTGGCATGGATGATGAGAACAAGTGGGCCCATGTGAGGGTTTGCCTGAGACCTGGATGCATACCTATGCCCAATCGTGACACACCTGGACATATAGGCAATCAATGTGAGAAGGCAATAAGGAGAACTGGGAGGATACTGGAATGCATAGGGAGGCATCACAAGTAGAAAATGGGAAGTGGTTATCCCTCTGTAGAGACAGTTGGTGAGACCCCATCTAAAGTACTGCGTGCAGTTTTGGAGACTCCATCTACGCAAGGACATAGACAGGATGGAGGCAGTCCAGAGAGGCAACAAAAATGATGCAGGGTCTGCATCAGAAACTATATGTAGAGAGACTAAGAGAGCTTAATATGTATACCCTTGAGGAGAGGAGGGGCCGGGGACATGATAGAAACTTTCAAGTACCTCAAGGGAATTAAAAAAGTCCAGGAAGGTAGCATCTTTCAGAAAAGAGATGTCAAAACAAGGGGCACAATTCAAAGATAGAGGGGACAGCTCAGGGGCAATGTGAGGAAATAAATTTTCACAGAGAGAGTGGTGGATGCATGGAACCGCCTTCCTGAGGAGGTTGTGGGGTCAAAACAGTTGGAGAATTCAAGAATGCATGGGACAGACATAAGGTAATTATAGTGAGGGTAGGAGGAAGTAGTCTGTTGGTAAACTTGAATCTGTAGCTTATCCAATAGGTAGGAAATGGGCAGACTGGTAGGCCAAGCGGTCTTTATCTGCCACCAAAGTCTATGTTCTATGTTGCGTAATGACTTTTCTGCACTGATGGACTTTCTGGACGGTTATAGTGGCCCGTGATCCATACTGTTATGTTCTACACTGTGTTTATGTTGTGAAATGCACCGTGTTGTTTTTGTTAAATGCACCTGTTTCATTTCACAGTTCCCCATCCCACACCTATAGTATAGTTTGTAGATAGTGTTACACTTGGTTAACTGAGTTGTTGTTTGGATGTTAGTGATCATTTTACATGGCCTAACATTTCTGGACTATTGAGTGTTATGGACATTTATACCAGGCAGTGACCCACACTGTTGTGTTATGTACAGTGGATATGATGATGCTGAATGCACCAGTGTTCCATTTCCACAGTTCCCCCACCCCCACCAGTTCCACTATCCCGCGGCAACAGGAATGTCGACCACCACCCCTACAGCGACACATGGTCGCTGACATCTCAACGCCGCCAACTCCAGACCCCGACCGGAGTGCACCGATTACCTGTTCGGTGTCCCCCAACTTTGGAGGCGCAGATGTCGGGGAAAGCGGTAAACTCAGAGTCGATGACTCAATTATCGCTCTGGCAACTCAGTTGACACTGCATATGTCGATGGGTTGGTGTCACTGTAACAGTATTGCTGTTACAACGGTATTCCCCCACCCATAGTTGAGTTTGTAGTAGTTGCTCAGATAGCATCCTATTAATTAAGATACCACGGATACAATGCTGGATCTGACCATGGATCCCTGGATCCGACATCTGAGATGTGGGATCCGATCTGAGATCTGACCTCAACTTAGTCAGATCCAGGCCCGATCCCAGGTCGAATACTGACATTATCTGGCGGATCACAATAGGATCCACAAAGCACTGTCTAGCATCACTAGTTTGTAGTTAGTGTTAAACCTGTTTTACTGTGTTGTTGTTTGTGTGTTGATTAACATTTCACAAAGCCTAGCATGTCCTGTTGAGTTGATATACAAATAAATAGTTGTAATATATCTGTGTGTCTGTGTTGCATGTATATACACACACACACACACACACACACACACACACACACGTGTGGCACAGCTGTAGACATGCACATGCTGCACCCAGCATGTGATCATCTCAGGCCCTGTCCAGGTTTGTACCCCAGGTGTGACATGGTGGTACTGAGGTCTATTTATGCGGCACAGTGGCTGCACGCACAGCTGTATTGCATGCACCTGAATCCTTCCACAAATGTTGCTGGTGCACATACAGGGAATTCCTGTTGAGATGGCCCATTATGCTGCATGGCAGCAGGGTTCTCTTAGTCACACATTGCAATGCCAATGTCTTTGAGTCAAACCACCAAGGGCCTAGGTGGATTTGCTCTCACCTTGCCCTTGTCGCCTGAGGAGCACATCACTGTGCATGTCACTGGAGGTTTGAATTCTGCCCTGGTTGCATCTGGCTGCTGATGTTTGGTCGTCCTGTGCACGGGCCTTCCTGACCATGTGCTTGCCATGGTTGTACAGTCACCCTGTGGTCCAGCAGCTGTGGCATCACAGGGCCACTGTTCCTGCCCCTGCAACCACCTTTCAGCTGCATATCTTGTGTTGCCATGGGTTGTGCCATAGTGCTTGTTCCAGTTCCAGGCAGTGCCGTTCCCATCCTGACCAAGGCAGTGCCTGTGATGGGTTTCCATTTGTGGCTGCTGCATCTGCGCTCTTAAGTGGCCAGTGCTGCATGGGTGTGTCATATGTCCATACAGTTGCCTGTGGTGTGTGTTGGCACAACAGTTCCCAGTGTTGCACCTGTGGTGCCAGGTGCCATCTTACACTATTCCATCACTGGGAGCTGTGTGGCCTGTAGCTCCTCAGCTGTTCTCTCTGTGTCAGCAGCTATGCTAGTGTTTCTTGGGGATGCCTGTTTCTCAGCTCTGTCCTGTGGTGGTTCCCCTGACTGCATAGTGCTGTCCGTCGCTGCTGCTTCATTCAGGGTAGGTGTACTGTGCATCTGTGTGTCCCTTGTTGTGTTACTGTGGTGCTGCATGTGAGTAGTGCATCGCTGTTCGGTGCTGGTGCTGTTTTTGAACCCTGTTCCCCTGCCCTTCAATAGTATCACTACTGTCATTGGATGCATTGTGCTGCTGTGCTTTGGTCATGGTGCGGTACATGTTGCTGTGACAGGCGGTGTCCAGGCATTCAGTGCACACAGCTACTGTATGTCCCTGTCCACCCACACCAGTCCAATGCTGCTCACTGCTTCATGTTTGCTATGGGATGTTGTGATGGTGTGTATCCCAGGGACCTTGGACACCACTGCAGCATATCCAGTCTGACCATGTCTGTCATGGCTGGTGCCATACACCCACTGCTGCGCAGCACAATGTCTGTGCATGGTCACAGAGGCAGTGTCCATTGCTGCAGGACCTGTGTGTGTGTGTCTCCTGCACTGCGATGCTGTGTTCAATGGAACTGTGCTGCTGTCCATGGCCTCTGCCTGTTGCTGTGTGGATATGTGTATTGCACGCAGGGTTGCCAGTATCTCCTCCTGCTGTGCTGCTCTGTCACGACTGGATGTCTGCACAGCATAATGCAGGTCCC
This sequence comes from Neoceratodus forsteri, assembly GCA_016271365.2. NCBI lineage: Eukaryota > Metazoa > Chordata > Ceratodontiformes > Ceratodontidae > Neoceratodus > Neoceratodus forsteri. Next base: position 132,498,051 of record CM028130.1, on the reverse strand, counting down.
TGAGTATGAGGTCTAGCCAGGTCATCTGTAGTGCAGTGGATGTGTTCCGCTGCTGCACTGCTCGTGGATGGCAGCCAGCTCACGATGCACTGAATCCTATTTGTCCATCATGTCCTGGCAGTGTCTGGTGAAGTCATTCTCAGGCTCTTGGTCAGGCACAGTGGTGTGTTGCTGTGCTGTGTGTTCAGGACTGACAGGCGTCAGTGTGCTGTCACCCATTGCAATGTCCTCTTGCCCATGGTCAATGGCCTGTGGTGCTCCTTGGCGTGTGTGGCCTCCACTGTGTGTTGCTCATCATTGGGCATGTACATGGTGACACTGTCTGTTGTCTGGACTGCGGTGATCGTGGCCAGCTCGGTGTCCTCCCCAGTGCTATCAGCACCCTTGGAGGAATCTAATCTGTGTGCCCTTCTAACAGCTGCTGACCCTGTTCTGTGCATATGTGTATACGGAAATGTGGCCACTTGCCTCTACTCGCTGGGTCCTGTGGATGTGACACAGACATATCAAGGCATAAATTAGTGTCTGAGAGTTGATTAGCGGCCTTTGCTAATCAAAATGAAAAATGATTAGCAATCAGCCGATTTTGATTAGCAGTTTCACAAAATGGGTATTTTACTTTAAACTATGTAATTATTACTTGTTATTGTATATATTGATAAAACAGACATTGTATACATAGTTCTGAAACTGAATTTGCCATTTTGACCAAATTGTTTGCATAGCCTTTCTTATTACCCCACCGCATGTACCTGGTGCAGAAGCGTTTTCAATCCCGCCAAATTGTAACTCTATAACGGGCAATGCAATCTGAGCATCACGGTAAAACACATTTTGGCCAGGATTTGGAAAACAGCTGTGACATACATGAGGTGGGGTAATAAGAAGGCTGTGTTGAAAATCTGGGGTCAAAATATTTAAAAATTCCAAAGTTGCAGGGTATGTGAAGGAATTATAAACGAATGGTCATAACTTTGCAATTTTTTCATATTTTGACCCCAAATTTCAACACAGCCTTCTTATGACCCTCCCAAAGAACACTATGACTGTCATTAAGCAACTTCTACCCAAAAGGTGAATTGGCCAAGTGACTGTAAATCACCTTTGGGCAGGAGTTGCTTAATGACAGTTATATTGTTCATCATGAGGAGGGGTCCCCAAAAGCCTATGTTGAAAATTTGAGGTCAATATGTCAAAATGGCCGAGTTATGTACTAAAGTTGAAACCCCATTGAATACATAGGACCACATTTACCTTCGTTCTCATACTGCAGTCACCGGTTCCAGCAGCAAGACGGTCTTCAATGGGAGCATGGATCTCAAACCTGGGACCTGTTCAGGTGAGTGATGGTCTGTGGTGGTGTCAAAGGGGTGTGAGGAGGTGGGTGCATAGTGGGTGGTCAGGTGGGGGTATGGGAGTGATTGGTGATGGACCAGGTTTTTGCAGGTTCAAATAAAAATAAACAGCAAGGGGACAAAATGGACAGCGATGGGATGGTGGAGGGTGCCACTAGGCACCAGGAACCTCACAAAAACTAAGGCAGCGATCGGATCAGGGGTGCCACTAGACACCAGGAATGTTAAAAATTATGGGGACAGTGATCGGATGGGGGGTCCACTGACACCAGGGATAAAACACATTATGGAGGGAGGGGCACTAGATGTCACCAGGCAAACAAAGGGCTGGCAAGTGGAGGGTGGGGGCACCACTACACACCAGGAAAGTAAAAAAAATATGGGGATGGCCAGCTTTTTATGATTAGCAGCCATTTGCTAATCAAGCTGGAAATTGACCTCACGTTTCCCGATTCTTGGGTCGTAAATTGTGATGCAAACCCGCTTATTTTATGCCTTGCATATATGCATTCATTGGTACTGTGATGGCCATTATATTTTATTATGGTCAGCATGTGGTGCTGCTGTACATGTCTGGGTATGCAATGACAGTTGCACAGTTGGGTGGCGTGCATTGGCACGGCACATGTCGTTTCTGTTGTGACATACACCTGTAACACTGTGAGCCAAGAACAGGTCCAGATCAGTGTCCCCCTGATGCTGGGTTCACTCAGTTGTGATGCCACCAGCTCCTTATGGCTGCTTAGCCACTGTAGTTGACTTGGGCCACCACCCATCCTACTGGTGCAGCACCCATTGTGTGCCACCTTTCCTTTTGACTGTTGTCTGAGGTCATTGTGGGGCTTCTGCAGCTCTCGTGGGCTGCATCAGCACGTGGCCACAGCATTGACCTGGTGGCCACATCCTCCCATGCCTGCCTGCACTGGGCTGTGAGTCTCTGCCCCTGCCCCTAGACGGTAGCAGCTCCGCCTGTAGGGTGGAGGGCTACTATTAGTCACATAGGTACAGTTGGATGGGCCTGTTGCCCTACTTCACCACTGTTGTCATTCACACTTACCTGCTCATGGACCTCCTCTATCAGGATGTCTGTCTCCTCATCCGTGAAGTTTCTTTTCCTCCAGTGTTTTCCACCTTGCTGCCCACTTCTCTCACCCTGTATCACTGCCATCTCCACCATCGTTTGGCCCATGCATTGAGGTGCAGTATCGACCTCAGTGCATGGTGCTCTGCTTTTATGATGAATCATGTGCCCCAATACCACGCGTTTCCATCTGTGACATAAACTGTCTTCTGGTGGAATTGGGAGTACGGTGCTACGCACCCAAGTTTGGTGCACCATGCATTTGGCGCACTTTGCACTGCTCTTATTTTTGTTTGAGAATCAGGACCCCAGTGTCTATAAGGGTTATATGCCCACTCCCCCCTCACATGATCCGTCACTTGCTGCTACACTCGTGGGTGACTATTAAGCTTTAACTTTATCACAACCGTATTTGCAATCATTAATGGTCTTGGCGCCCAGCACCTCAGCTGGCAATCTGTTCCATGGCTGTCACTCACTTGGTAAAACAAAACTTCCTTATGTCTCTCTGAATTTCCCTCCCACCAGCTTCTAATCATTTCCCTGTGTTCTAGATTTACCATTCCTGTTGAATAGTTCCTCAGCTTACCTTGTTCATTCCGTTCAGGAAACTTGAGTTTCTTTCATTCCTATGCCAATCCTTGTAGGATCTGTCCAGCATGCCCTGAGTCATTTTGTTACCCTGTGCTGCACCATCTCCAGCCTGACCCATCTTTCTTCAAATGAGGGCTTCAGAACTGGGCACTGTACTCCAGGCGTTGCCTTACCAGTGATGTATAGGGGTAGTAATACCTCCTTTCTCCTATTATCAAGTCCCTCCCAATACACCCCAACATCATGGTTGTCTTGTTGTAGGCCTTGTTACACTAGATTGACTAGATTGTTAAGGGTCAGTTATGATTGTTTTTGCACTGTTACTGCTTCCAGCAGTTTGTAATGGTATTTTATGTATTTGTTGTCAGCTAATCCTTTTGCAGTGTTACTTTCATTTGATGACTATGTACTCACATTGCTTGGTATGAATGTCCTATTCGTTAACTATGTTTACACTTTGTCCTGTATGTACTGCATTCCACTGTACTGTCATACTGTTGTGTTGCCATCTTCATGGCTAGGGTCATCCGCAAAATGGTCTCTCGGCCAACACACCTATCTGGTGAACAAATAAATAACCATCTAACTAACTAACTAAATAAATAAATAAATAAAATAAAACTGAATCCCAGGTCCTTTTCCTCAGTAGCTGTGTCCTGCTTATCCCACACTCAGTGTTCCATCCCTGGGTTCTTGTTTCCACATTGCACTTTTGAACTCCAACTGCCAAACCTATAGATTTAATGTATAATGTTAACTGTTGGAGGTATCCAGAAAAGGATGGAAACTTACACATATTGACCCCAATGCATGTAGGAGTGGAGTGGCTAGCGCGGTGCATCTTGGGTATGTAGCCCTCCTCACATATGTGCCCCCATGCAGTATGCACAATGAAGGGGGCATGTAGACAATATCGCCCAATCCCCAGGGCCGTGGACCACACTGCATGGGGGGCATGCCAGCACCTATGCACCATGCAAAGGCGCATAGTGCTGGCAGTGAGAGTCATACAGGGGCACAGGGTATGCCCAGGAGGACCCTGCTGTAAACCCCTATGCACCCACACACACCTGGAAATCTGCCCGGCATCAGGACGATGTGCCCACCCACCCTCGGGCCCACCCTATGAGGGCTGCTGCCTCCATCCCACCCCAGCCAGACTGGTGCAGCTGCACACCACGATCATGCCCCGCACACATCACCTCACAGGGGTACCAGCCATAGGGTGCTGCCCATGGTACTGCCCCCACACCACCAGCACATCCCACTAATGGCGGAGTATAGTACGTGCCCCACCACCACCACCACCACCGTGGACAGCTCCCAACCTGGCCCCATGCACTGCTCCAGTGCCATGGAAGTGCTGATGGCATTGCCTTCCTCACACCTGCCACATCCATCAGCCCTCGGACATTTGTGGGGTGCACAGCCAATGCATGCCCCACTGCAGAAGGGATCCACTGAGCTGCCGGTCCTGGCATCCAATGGTCAGACCTGTTACCCGCCCCCAGCCATGCGGGGATTCCTGCATGGCCAGGCGGGGTCCTGAACAAGTGGCCGGCAGTGCGTGAATGCTGCCAGTGTGCACCTGTCCACAGGTGCAGAGTTCACAGTGGGTAACATGCCTATGGCATGTATTACCTGCCCATTGGTACATAGCACCCATTATGGGCATATCCTAGAGTTAAGGATACTTGGCGCCAAATTGTGTCAGTTATATCTGATACACTAGAAACCTATTCCATTCTCACTGAGCATATTAGCCTTAGGTAATTATTCAGACTTGCCCATACTAACAAAGCAACAACTGTATTGGCTATTATCAGCAAGTATAGAGTTTAAGAGACTTATTTTAGCAAGATGGAGTTCTTTGGACGGTCCGTCGATTTGCTGACTGGTATGAATATGTGGAAAATGGTATTTAATGAATGGATTGATAAACTTGACCAATATAATACCATTTGGAGCCATTCATTGGTGGTGATCTTCCAGATGATATTAGCAGAAGAAACGTTTGTTATAGAGGTTCTAGTAATACATAAAACTATTATGTAGCTGTTGTATATTTAATGCAATAATGACTATTGAACTTGTTATTGTTATGTCATATTGTGCTGTTAACTAAAATTTTGAAAATATATATAATGATTTTGGGTTATACTTTGTAGTGCAACTTATCTAAAAATGTAATAAAAGTTATAATGAAACAAGTATTGGGAATGCCACATGTTTGCTTGCTTGTATTTGATGTGCAGTTGTTGGGCATTGATGGCATAGCAGCTAAAATTAAACAAATGAATACATGAAATTACAATAGTGAAATTGTCATGAATGGTAAATGAAGAGGTTCACACACAATGTGTGTGTTTGTTTTCTCAGATTGCGACCTTGAATTTTCAAGTTAGTACTTTTATTACCTCAGCATATGAACATGACAGGTGTCATTTATCAAATGCCACCTGAAATGTGATTTTGCTGAACCACTGTGAAATCTGGATTTTGAGGGGATTTGAAAATGACAAGTGTCATGTTTACGAGATGGGGTAAAATTATTATATTTCTAAACACAGGTTCAAAAAGTAACACATTTGCAGCATTATGCGTAAGTGTTGAAAAATGTCAACATTTGTTCATAACTCTTGCTTTATTGATTTGGACACCAGATTTTCAGCATTGGCTTTTATGATACCACCTTATGAACATGACAGGTATCAGTTATGAAATCTAGTCAAAACATCATTTTGCAGCATGACTGAAGTTTCAGCTAGAGCAGAGGACATCCTGGACTCCCTGCAGGGGCCTGACGCTGCAGGGGGCATTTCTCGAGGCAACTAGTCAGGAAGCCCACTCATGATAGGGCAATACTGGACCTGGTGCTCCCTAGTGGACACAATTGCATACATCATGGTGGGGAGACCACCAGGGAACCAGTGACCACCGTACAGTGTGATTCAGTATGAGGACAGTGAAGAAAGCGAACCACACAAGGACTAGGATCCTGGACTTCAGGAGGGCAATTTTGTTTTAAATGGGGAAGGCCTCAGAGGTGAACTAGCAGGGACTGACCTGGGTGGAGTGGAGGAACAATTGGCTAAGCTAAGGGAAGGCATAATGAAGGCAGCAACCTCTCCACAAAGGGAAGTGAGCAAAACAAGTAAGCAATAATACCCTCCAGGGTGGGCGCGATATTACAATACCAGACTATTCAGGGTATAATGAGGCCTGATGCCACAGGCGGAGGGCATTATAGCCCTTGGAGGTCCAGTATTGCCTATACCTCCCACCCTGAGGGTATTATTGTGCTTAGGAAATGGGCATTTGTGTCATGTTTGATTAAGTAACAAAATAAGAGAGGAAATTAGTTTAAAATGAATAGAAAGAATAGGAAAAAACTGTTGCTGGTAAAGTAGTCCCTCCTTTTTATGGTGTTCCATCTTGTGTTGCTCCTCCCCAGACAGTCATTCTGTTGCAGTTAACCCCCCACAACTGCCAGATAAAAAAGCATAACCCCAACACCCCACCTTATGTGTGGCAAACTACAGTAGTAGGCACATTTAAAAAGGGTAAAACAGAAAATAAAGGAGACTTGTGAAGTCTTGTGGTCCATGCACCCTCCTCCCCATCAGCAGAATCGGGTCGAGGGCTGTCGCGGGACTTTCAGTGAGTGGAGATGGAGGAGGGCCAGAATACTGAGGTTAATTAAAGAAAAAGTAAGTCTGTGTAATTGTACTTACTTTTCCTGTATTTACAATGGAATCGCCCAAACAGTGACTGCACTTGTTTCGAGTTTGAGTTCCAGGAGAAAGACACATTGCCAGCTTTCAACTGGTACTAGACTGGCCAGTCTTTGAGGGAACTGGGACGTGAGCTGCTCTGTTCCATTACATGTCTCTGCTTGTTCCATGTTCTGCAGTTTTGCCTGGAGCACCCCTGCTCCCTCACTTATGCAGGACTTCACTAGTCTGAGAAAAGAATACTTTATTGAGAATTGGCTGTGCGGCCATTGCAGTAGTTGTACTGAGAAGCAGCATGCAAGAGGTGCATTGGAGGAGATCAAGTGAACCGGCAGAGGACAAGAATAGGGGCTATGAAAAGCCGATCTGACAGCTTTGACAATAAGATTTTTTTGAGGTTTATCAAGTGGGGACTCTTGGTGCAGTACTGGACTGCGGTTGGGAGGATGTGTGTGCAAGCAGCAGACACCAGGAGATCAGGAACTGACAGAGAGAGACGGGATACTGGATGCACCATCGAGAACAAATGACACACACACACACACACAAAAAGTGTAGCCAGAAATTAGCTAAGGGAGCTTTCTGTGAGGTTTCATGGCAGCTGGCACTGAACTATGTAGCCTTGGGGCCAGTTTCTTTTGCTAAGCGAGAGAAAAACTGGTAGTTATTTTAAATGTAATTATGTGCTTTTGGCCAATCAGAAAGCAGGCTGGACACAAAGATACCTCAGTGGGTGAAGAGGCACATGGGCTGGCACTTTTTATTTCCTGGTCATCTATTGAAAGTTGATGTACTCCCCTGGCCAGGGTACCAGCCAGTCCGAGACAGGAATAAAAAGCCCATTTTCTAAGAGGAAAAGAGACTGTTATGGTTCTCAAAGAAGCACCGCACCTGGAAGGGTAAAGGCTAAAAGGGTAGCTTTTAGAAGGTATAAAGAGATGCAGAGGGAAGACGACAGGGAAGTGTATCAGGAGTAGCAGTGGGAGGCTAGAAAAGTGGTGAGGAACACAAAGGTACAACCTAAGGAAAAATAGCCCAAGAATAACAAAAAGGGACAAGACATTTTTAAGTCACATAAGTAAAAGAGGAAGGCTAGGGAGTTGTGAGATTAAGAAGAGCAGGTGGGGACTGTGCAGAGAAAGCTCAGGAAAGGCAGATTTCCTGAAAAAATGCTTTGTTCAGTCTTCACAGAGGAAGAGGAAGGGATGGACCACATTAGAGCAGCAGGAACATTGGAGGAGGGAGGAGATAGACACAAGTCCATTTACAGAGGAGAGAATCCTGACGTGAAACCTGAAAGTGGACAAAGCTATAGAGTCAGACAGGGTACACCCAAAGGGTACAGAGGGAGCTCAGGAGGTACTGGCTGTACCTCTGACAGTATTTTTAACAACTTATTAGAAATGAGCAGTTCCAGAGGACTAGAGAAGGGCAGATGTAGTCCCACTTTACAAAAGGGTAGTAGGAAGGAGGCTGGCAACTATATGCAAGTCAGTCTGACATTAGTGGCAGGAAGCTAATACAGTAACTTCTGAAGGAAAGGATTGTGGAGTATCTTTATTTATTTATTTATTTAGACAACAGTTTGAAAACCTTTGAGCCATAGGCTCATTTACAAAGGTACCTTGTCACAGTAAGACAAACAAAAATACACAGTACAACAGTATAACACAGTATAACAGTAACTTAAGACATAGATACAAACAAGCTGGTACAGGTAGGATTGATGCAAACAATACCAGAGTTATGTTGTCCTTAGCAGCTTAGTAGTAAGCTTTGTCATTAGTATTGAGTCGGCTTTGACTAGTGGCAATTACAGCCTGGGTGTTAACAAGGTGGTTCAGAAGGACGTTTGTGAAGCACGATATAGTTGGAGCTGGAGATGGAGGGGGCAGTGTGTTGAACCAGGAGGGGGCCCTAAAGCTGAAGGCTCTTTGGTCGTGAGAGGTCCTAGCTCTAGGGATAACAAGAGAGGTTTCCCAGAGGTTTGAGTATGAACTAGTGGGACAGAGCCGGATGGTGGTGGTCAATCCTGGTGGGGGATAGCCCAAGGAGGGTCTTTTTGTAAGGGTACAAGGTCAGATATTTGAGGCGCTCGTCAAGATCAAGTACCAGCGCTTTAGCGCACAGTAGGCAGGTGGTGTTAGCCTCAGGTGCCCAGTAATTAACCTGCAGGCCTTATTCAGATAGCGGATTTTATGGAGGCGGTCTGATCAGCAGCACCATACACCGGCAGTCCATAGTCCACTAGGGACAGGATAGAGGAGGTGACTGCGAAGTGAAGAGCCTCCGGGAGGCAGTGTTTATACCGACGTAAGATGCCCAATCGGATATTAGTGGCAGTGGCTAGGCAGCGATGTGTCCATGGAAGGAGAGGATGGGTCAAAATGGATCCCTAGGTATTTATAGGAGCAAACTTGTTCGAGTGGGAAAGAGGACCCAGAGTGAATGAGGAGTTTGAAGTTGCAGGACTTGTTTTTGAGGATGAGTGAAGAACATGGTTTTTGTTTTTAAGATTTATCACCAATCTATGTTCCTTGAACCAACCTCGGCTTCAGCGAAGGACCTCTGCAGCGAGTTCTGGAGGGCAATAGGGTTCGACTTGAGGCAAAGATGACTGCATCATCAGCGTACAATAGAATGTTCCCGAGCAAGAGCGTGAAAGGGTGTTAAGGTAAAGGAAGAATAGTAAGGGGCCCTGAATGGAGCCCTGGGAACCCCAGAAAAGATGGGGCAGATGTCTGAGTAGGTCCCATTAATTTTTACACACTGTGAGCAGTCAGACAGATAACTGGTGCACCAGGAGATAGGCCCAGCAGCAAAACCAGAGAGACTAAGGGCATCAAGAAGGAGGGGTGGAGACAGTGTCTAAAGCTTTAGAGATCAATGAAGACCGCACCAGCCAGAGCCAGTGTCTAAGGAGGAGGAGAAAGTTGGAGAACTCTAGGAGGGCTGTGTTGGTACTGTGGCCCGCTCAGAAGCCATGCTGCTCAGGACATAGGACATTGTAGGTGGAGAGGTAGTCAGAGATTTGAGAGGCTACCACTTTTCCAAGGCCTTGGAGAGGGAGAGAGATGGAGATTGGCCGATAGTTTCCAGCCACAGTCCTATCACCACCTTTAAAGATAGGGGTGACAGTGGTGACTTTCCAGGCAGTTGGAACCTTTCCCAGGCAAAGATAGTGGTTGATGAGGGCACGTGATCGGGGTAAGGACTGTATCTAAGACCAGCCGTAGGATACGGATCCAGGGTGTCACTGCCTGTACTATTACTCTTGAGGGCAGTGACAAGGTGCGGCCTAAGTTCTTGGGCAGAAACACGGTGGAGGATAAAATAAGGGCGAAAGATTACGGCAGGCGCTGGGGGAGGAGGGTCAAAAAAATTTGTAGGAGGATAGGGCTAAGGTCAGTGAATGAGGTGTTGAGGTGGTTGGCTATGAGGGCTGGGTCTGAAGAGATCACGCCATTAATGTTGATCTGGGTGGGTGGGGAGTGTGCACTCCCATTTAACTGTTTAATGTTATGCCAGAAGGTTCTGGGGTTCCCCATGAGGCTGAGTGAGGACCGATAGTGCTCAGACTTGGCCTTTCTGATGGCCGAGTGCACTTGTTTGGTGGCAGCATATAACTGCCTGTCACTGGGCGGCCAGTCTAATGCACGGTGCCATAGGTTGTCCCTATGTTTGAGTTGGTGGATCAAAGCTGGGGTTACCCAGGGGCATGCTGCTTTTAGAACGGCAGGTCAACATTGGGGCAAAGACATCACAAGCATTATTAAAAGTTCCGGTAAAGAAGGAGAGAGCTGTGTCAATGTCAGGAGTTGCCTGTATAGGAGACCAGTCAATTTGGGACAGAAGTTCCTTAAGTTTTGTCAGACCACCAGGTATTAGATGCCGCTGACATGTGGACTGTGCTATGGGTTTGGGGACTGAGGATGACCAGCGGAATAGAATGGGGAGTGATCGCTGAGAGAGTCTGGGAGGACTTGTACATTGGGGATCCGATTAGGCGGTTGGTGAGTACCACATCAAGCAGGGTACTGGAGCCTCTTGGGTTAGTCCTGGTAGGTTGGGTAACTAGTTGTGTTAGGGTCTATTGCAGAAAAGGAGTCACGGGTAGAGGAGGAGGAGGGGCTGAGCCAGTTGACATTTAATCACCCACCAGAATTTGATCAGCGGAAGGAGGTAGTGAGGAAAGGTATTCTGTAAGAGAGGCAATGGACTGCGTTTGGTCCCTGGGGGCATATGCAGTAGTCAGATAAAGGGTCCCTTTAAAGGGTCAGGAGTTAGTTTCAGCGTAAGCGCCTGGGCCCTGGAGTCAAGGATTGGAGTAGCAGGGCTAGTACGGGAGAGATTCCTTGACATAAATAGCGCAGCTGCCGCCCTGTCTCCCAACACGGTCAGGACCGGAAGAGGGTGAAACCAGGAAGGGAGACCAGGAGTCAGGGAGGATTTCGACAGCCAAGTCTCAACCAGAGTGATGACATCAGGGTTAATTGATGTGACCAGGCATTGTAGTGAGTCAAACTTTTAGGAGGCTACAGATATTCATGGAGACCATGCATAGGCCTGTGGTGCTAGTCAGGAGCTCCTGGGAACCGGGTCAGGGTTTGGATGAATGTTCCTGACAGGAGTAGTAGCATGACTAACACTCTGGCTGGGAGATGGTGAGAGGTTTTCCCACGATTGACATGGGGAGGGGCGTTAAGGAGCAGGGGTGGGCAGGGTGGTACAGGAAGGAAGGCAAGAATAAGAAGACACCCAGATGTGCCTGAGGCAAGGAGGAAGCTAGGGGAGGGCAGGGAGGACCTTGAATCCAGAGCGTTACAATACCCAAGGCAACATGGATTCATGGGGAGAGGTCATGTCAGACAAATCTGTGAGGTGTCTTTGACTAGGTGACCAAGGAAACAGATCAGGGCGAGGCAGTGGACGTGGCTACTTTGATTTTATAAGGCTTTCAACACCATTCCACATAGGAAGCATATAAGGAAACTAGGCAGCTTGGGGGGTCTAAAGGTGGTAAACTGGGTGACACATTGGTTAAGGAATAGGAGACAAAAGGTGAGGTAAATGGAGTTCACTCCAGCGAAGGGAGGATGACCAGTGGGGTGCCACAGGACCAGTCCTCTTAAATGTCTCTAAATGACATTGCAGATGAGCTGGAAGGAAGGTCTGCCTCTTTGCAGATGACACCAAAATATGCAATAGGGTGGACACTCCAGAGGGGTGGAAAGAATGTGCAGAGACATGAGAACTTGTTGAGTGGTCAAGGCATAGCAGCTGGGTTTCAATGTGAAATGTGTAAACTCATGTACTTAGAGCACAGAAGCCCAGAGGTGGATAAAACATGGGAGAAGAGGTATTGATGGTCACCAAATAGGAATGGGACCTAGAAGTAATCATATTTGATGATTTCAAGGTAGTGAGGCAGTGTGCTGAGGCAGTGGATAAGGCTAGTGGGATGTTGGGGTGCATAGGGAGGTATCACCAGCAGAAGTAGGGAGGTGGTTTCCATTGTATAGATCACTGGTGAAACCCCATCTGAGTACTGTGTCCAGTTCTGAAGACCACATCTCAGGAAGGACATAGGCAGAGTGGGGGAAGACCAGAGGAGGACAACTAAAATGGCGTGGGGTCTGCATCAGAAGCCCTATGAGGAGAAACTGAAGGACCTTAATATGTACACCCTGGCAGAGAGAAGAGTAAGGTGGGATTTGCTGAGACCTATAAATACCTATGAGGGGCAAATAAGGCACAGGAGGGCAGTATTTTCAGAGAAAAAGCTGCATGTGAACAAACGGACATGCATTGAAGCTGGAAGGGGTAAATTTGAGAGAGATGCGAGAAAGCACTTCTTCACTGGAAAGTGGTGGGCGCCTGGAACAGTCTTCCATCAGAGGTGGTGGGGGTGAAAACAGCGGTGGGTTTCAAGCATGCATGGGATAGGCACAAAGGAAACTTAATGGGAAGCAAGGGGGTGAGTTGGAGAACAAGTAGGGTCTGCGGTGACAGTATAGGAAGAAAAAATGGGTAGACTGGGTGTGGCAAGGATCCTTATCTGCCATCAAATTCTGTGTTGCTATATTAAGGTCTGAAAAATGACAACTATCATATTCATGAGGTGGAGTTAAAAGGCTATGCTGAAAATTTGTGATCAAAACCTGCAGTAGTAGCAAAGATATGAGTAAATGCCGATCCTATGTTTTTCATAACTGTTGATTTTTGACATTTTGACACTAAATTTTCAACATAGTCTTTTATGACCCCACTTTAGGAGCATAATAGGTGCCTTTCATAAAATCCTGGCCAAAGTATAATTTGTCATGTCAGCGGGAAAGTACATTTTGGGCAGGATATGAAAATGACACCTATCATGTTCATGAGGTGGAGTAACAGAAGGCATCATCAGCCTTGTCACCATTGCATGTTCCTTCCATGTCTTTTGCAGGCTCAGCTTTACTGGCTGGTACAACGTATACCTCCATGGCTCCTAGACTGTCCGAGTAGACCAAAGATGTTTGATTAAGCATGCTCACAAGCTAACATAAAAAAAAGATATCCAAAGAAAGATTCACTGCAAGCGGTCAGAGGTGGCGAGTCATCTGGGGACCAGCAATTATCATACAGTGCGATTTCAACATTAGATCAAATGTAGACTCTGACCACACAAAGACGAGGGCTGTGGACTTCAGGAGGGCTGATTTGGCTAAGATGGGTGAATGCCTCATGAACAAACTGACAGGGGATGAGGGCCTGGTTGGGGTGGAAGAAAAGTGGGCCAGACTAAAAGATGGCATAGTAAAGTAACAAATCTATGTGTTAAGCAAGTGAGCAAATGTAATAGAAAGAAACCACTGCGGTTCTCAAAGAGGTAGCAGAAAAGGTAAAGGCTAAAGAGGAGCATTCAGAAGGTACAAGGACCCCTGAGGGAGGATAGGGAAGTATATCAGGAAAACAGAGAGGCAAGCAAGGTGGTAAGGGAGCAAAGTGCAAACTGAGGAAAGAATAGCTCAGGGGTATCAAAGGGCACAAGACATTTTAGATATGTTCGAGACAAAAGGAAAACAAAGTGAGAAATTGTACTGTTATGGGGAGGCGGGCTGTACAGAGGAGGACCAGAAAAAGGCACCAAAGCATTGTGGGGGGAATTTGACAGTAGTGTATTTTCAATGGGGAGAGTCTGGCAGTACTTGACAACCTGAAAACAGACAAATCTTTGGGGCCAGACAGGGTACCTCTAAGGGTACTGAGAGAACTTGGGAGGAACTAGCTGTACCTCTCAGTGATCTTTTGCAGATCCCTAGAGACTGGTGTGGTTCCAGAAGACTGAAGAAGAGCAGATATGGTCCCACTACATAAAAGTGGTAGCAAGGAATAGGCAAGCAATTATAGGCCTCTTAGCTTGACATCGTGGTGGGTAAGATAATCAAACCATTATTAAAGAAAAGGAAGGATTGTTGAATATCTTGCATCAAATGGATTGCAGGACTGAAGGCAGCATGGATTCATGGAGGATAGTTCATGTCAAGCAAATCTGATAGACTTCCCTGACTGACCAAGATACTAGATCAGGGAGGTGCAGTGGATGTGGCTTCCCTCGATTTCAGCAAGGTGTTCAACATCAATCCACACAAGAGACTAATAAGCAAGTTGGGTAACTTAGGGTTAGACAGAAAGATAGTAACTTGGATTAGAAACTGGTCAGTGGGAAGGATGCAGATGGCATTGGTGAATGGAGTGTGCTTCAGTGAAGGGAGGGTGACCAGTGGGGTGCCTCAGGGATCAGTGTTGAGAACGGTCCTTTCAATATCTTTATTAGTGACATAGCAGAAGAACTGGAAGGAAGGTCTGTCTATTTGCAGATGACACCAAGATCTGTAACAGAGTAGTCATACCTAGAGGTGGGGGTAGATAGAATGTGCAGGCATCTAAAGAGACTGGAAGAGTGGTCTGGGGATGGCAGCTAGGTTTTACTGCAAAAAGTGTGAAATAATGCATTTAGGCCTTAGAAATCTGGGAGCAGAGTACAAAATGGGTGGAATGCTTTGGATGAAGACAAAACAGGAAAGAGACCTGGGGTAATCATATTGGATGACCTAAAAGTGGCCAGGCAGTGTGATAAGGTGGTCGGAAAAGCTAGGGGATGTTTGGCTGCATAGGTAGGGTTATCTCCAGTAGAACCAGAGAGGTGGTTCTGCCCTGTATAAATCTCTGGTGAGGCCTCACCTTGAGTACAGGTACAGTTCTGGAGACCACATCTCAGAAAGGATATAGACTCGGTGGAGTTAGTCCAAGGAGGGCTACCAAAATGGTGCAGGGTCTACAACAAAATCCCTATGAGGAAGGCTAAAGGAGCTAAAATGTGCACTCTAGAGGACAGGAGGCGAGGAGGCGAGGAGGCAGAGGGGATATGACAGAAACCTTTAACTACCTTACAGTGGTTAGTAAGGTAGAGCAGAGTATTTTCAGAGAAAAATGTGCTCTATAAGTGCTCTATAAAGGAGGCATAATATGAAGCTGAAGGAGGTAAAATCCCGAAGGATGTGAGGAAGTTCTTTTTCACAAAAGGGTGGTGGACAGCTAGAATAGCCTTCCAGAGGATGTAATGGGGCCAAAACAGTAACTAGGTTCAAAATGCCTGGGATAGGCACAAAGGAATTGTGCAGTAGGGTAGAGAGAAGAGATTGCAATGTGGATTTAGTAGGGTCTGAGAAAAAAAAAATAAAAAAAAAAACACAATTGGGCAGATTGGGTGGGTTCAGCAGCTTATTTACCAACAGATTCTATGTATGTATCTATATACATATCTAGGTATTGAAGTTTATTCAGTCACCATATTACGGGCAGTCTTGTAACCCCTGACATCTGGACTGTTTGCACGAATCTTTGAATCTTTGGAAATAGTTGAATCAATCGCATCACATCACTAATTGTACAGTTCAAGTCTGTGCAAGCAGGCTATTTTTCAGCCCCGACTAATTCAGTTAGCGGCTAGTTCCTGCAGAAAGTATTTTCTAGCTAAAACTCCCCAGAAAGATGGAGTAGACAGTGTAAGCGACAGACTCCAGACCTCAACCCTTTCATTAAAGAAGTTCCCCATGGGGAAGAATAGAGGGAAGCCCTCACAAAGGGTGAAACCAATGAGGAAAAAGTGGGTCACTGGACTACAGCTCACTCCTGCATGCCCTTCACACTGCCTTGACCTCTGTAGCACCATATAAAGGACAGCTGTTAAAGTGTACCTGCTGCCCACCAGAACAACCAGCATCCTACAGCTGATGCCCTCTTATGTCTGAGTCAGTATGAAACCCCTGTCATCACAGTTTCATTGCATTGTGGAGTGGGACTGCATAGGAATGCTCAATATTCTATTTCCTGGGGAGTAACACCCAGGGGACAGAAGATTCAAGGGGCTTTCTCAGGTAGAGGCACTTGTCACTAACATTAATGGCTAAGCATAAAACACATGCATTCAAGCCCTCCACTAAACCTTTAAAGGACCAAACCTCATCCTAATCATTGAGAGCAGAGCTACATACCTTGAGGGACCAGAGTGAGAATGGCTAATATTTTTGTTTTCATAAATTGTTTGTTGGACTTCATTTATATAAACATTACATCCAATAACAACAATTGATTTGTTAACTTGAATAGATTGACTTCAAGGGTACGAAGGTAAGTATCAACCATGTAATGTGTGAGTTCATTGGTATTTTGTCTAACATTGATTTTAGCAAAGATAAAATGCTCCAACACCTCCTTCAGAGGGACCACTGGAGAATATCAAATGGGATGTAGTGGCATGAGGGTGCTGATGGCTCACATTATTTATTGCTGTTGGTTGTCTACATAAAGTACTTCTAGTGTCGAACACACTGGTCTGCAAGCAGCTTTCACGTACATTGTGGATAAAACTCATAGCCTTTGAGAAATAATTTTTAAATCTGAAATGCGTCAGGCTATCAGTTGAGTGTTTCAGTCATCTCGGAACTTTGGCGCCTTGAATAAAATGAGCACTTTGATGGACATAAACAGATTTAAGGAGCAGCTTTAATTTTTTTTAACCAGTGGCCAGGGTTGTGAGTGCCTGTTTTTTTTTACTAACTGTAGAACTGTAGTCAGCAGCACACATACCCAGAGCAGTCTCGTTCCTGTGATTGCATGAAAGTCACTGTATAACAAATTGTGTATTCAGTTGTTTGCTCTAGGTTGCTCCAGTCTCTATGAATGCCATCACTTCCCTGTTTCATAACATTTACAGACTGATTTCCTTTGCTCGAGTTTGGCCTCCACTTGATCCATAGAGGTAACCACCTCGAGGCTTCTGACATATACATAGAAACATAGACTTTGATGGCAGATAAGGACCGCCTGGCCCACCAGTTTGCCCATTTCCTAACTAATAGATAAGCTGCAGATCCTAGTTAACCAACAGCCTTCTTCCTCCTACTCCCACTACAATTGCCTTATGTCTGTCCCATACATTCTTGAATTCACTCGCTGTTTTGACTCCCAAGTTCCTCAGAAAGGCCATTCCATGAGCCCACCACCCCTCTGTGGAAAAATACTCCTCACACTGCCCTGAGCCGTCCTCCCTCTGTCTTCAAATTGTGTCCCCTTGTTCTTGCACATCTCTTTTCTGAAAGCTTCTACCTTCTTGGACTTTGTTGATTCCCTTGAGGTACTTGAAAGTTTCTATCATGTCCCCCTCCCTTCTTTCCTTGTGGGTATACATTTTAAGCTCCTTTAGTCTCTCTTCATCACGGCTTCTGGTGCAGACCCTGCACCATTTTAATTACCTTCCTCTGGACTGCCTCAATCCTGTCTATGTTCTTGAGGAGATGGGGTCACCAGAACTGCATGCAGTACTCCATTTAGGGTAGAGTCTCACCCACTTCTGTGTTCAGGCTTCTGCTCTTGCCCTACATTAACTCAATTCTCTATAGCATACCCTGCTTGCTGTTGTTAACAACTCTTGAAATCTAAGTCCTTCCATTCATTTAAATATTGGGCCATCTGGCCTCCTCAGTCCATTGGACTTGGAATACCAAATATTCTTGGTCTCTGTTGGTCTCCAAGTGTCCATCCCTCTCTGCTCCTATTTACAGTCATGTACCTTGGTAACACAGATTTCTAACATGGTTTTAGTCTGGCTTAAAGATGATAGAAAACCATTTGAAATAGGTGTACTAAGAGGTTCACTTTATATTTTGTTGGGATTAAAAAAAAAAAAAAACATGAGTCCAAATTTGAAAGTCAATCTATTTTCCAGCTCCCAAATTTTGTTGGTCAGTAGTTGAACTTGGATCAAATTCTGGGAATTTAATACAATTACTGGTGACCCTATGTATCAAACCGATGACAGGTACTGTCGAATGCCGTAATAACCTGATGACAAGTTATTATGATGTTCTGCAAACTTCTTTTCACCAGCACCATCCTGGCTTGTCACTCCATTGAATGGCGCCACTTCAGTGGCTCGAACTCTTTGTGTGGGTGGGCTGAATACCTACAACAAAATGGTGGCTCCATTACCTACCTCATCGTCTGGACATTTCACACTCTCCCTCTCACACAAGCGACTTCATTAATTATTTTTTTTAACTGCTTATCTAATTCATGTGCATTCACACTAGACATGGTATCTGGTCGATCCTGTTCTTTTCTTCCTTTGGTCATGATTTCTGGAGCTGCAACCCTAATCGGCAATGAACCACAGTGATTAACTTTCTCTCACTGTGATTCCTGGGTGCTTCAGCAGTGTGAGGGGAAAAGAATAAAAAAAAGTCAAAATGCATAGACAGAGACACGGCTGGTGTGTGTGTGTGTGTTTAGTGTGTGTGTGCGGCGCCTGTGTTTCTGTCTTACAGCTGCTTTCTAAATCCTTCAATGTGCTGACGAACAATCCCTGCACTAGTAATTATAAAAAACAATGGATAAGGCAAGTGTGAGTTAAAATAATTTTTACCACCTTGGTGTGTGAATGACCTCATGAACCTGTCGAGGCTTAGTCGCCTTGAAGTTTATGGGTCATCACACACCTTGGGTGTAACAAAATTCCATAACACACACTTGCCTATCCATTATTCTCTATATAAAGTCTTACTGGTATGAAGCCCTTCATTTCTGGTAATGCATACATTTTACATCTCTGTCTACAAACTTGAATTTACTATAGTTTTCTTTTTCTCTCTTTGAGAGTCAAATAATTATAAAGTGACAAAGTAATTTAAGGATGGAAGGAGTCTAGGTCCATCACCCCTCCCCAGTGTGACACATTGTAGAAACATAGTAATTTAAATTCAGAATGGACTCGAGGTCTGTCATGACACACACTGTGCAACATACTGTAGTAGCACAACAGTTTAAGATCAGAAGCGATTCAAGAAGCATCAAGTTTCCCCCTGCCAGTGTAACATACTGTGGTAACATAGTAATTTTAGGTAGGAAGGATTCAAGTCCATCATGTCCCCTGCACTGTAGCATACTGTAGTGACATAGTAACTGATGGTCAGAAGGGCTCGCAGTCTAGCATGTCCTACCTCCCCATATAACATACTGTAGCAACATAGTATTGTAAGATCAGCAGTGACCCAAGGTCCATCATGCCCCCACATTGTAACATACTGTAGTAACATAATAATTTAAGGTTGGAAGGGGCTCTAGGGTGACCATGCCCCCTCACAGTATAGCATACTGTACTAGCATGGAAATTTAAGGTTAGAATGGACTCAAGGTCTGTAATGCCACCTGTACAGTGCAACATATTGTAGTAACATAGTGTAAAGGCCAGTATGAACATAATGTAAGGGTCTCCTGTGTCTAGGGGTTATATGGTGGTATTTGCATCGGAGCACCCACCTTACATCATGGAACCTGTATCTATACAAACACCCTTACCACCATGGGCTGGGACACTGCGATAGGGCACCAAATACAATACAATGGGGCACAATTGACTTAGGTAAAAGGGCAGATGTGCACAAAGGTGCTTCTAGTCCACCCACACTATACAGTGATTATCCACCTGTCTTCCCATATGTTCATAAGGGCATCAAGCTGCTTCTTAAATCTATGTACATTTGATGAATCAACAATATTTTGGGGCAGACTACTCCAGTGCTTGACCACTCTGTGTGTGTAAAAGAAACCTCTCTTTTCAGTCTTGTATGGTCTCCCTTGTACCTGTCTGCTGTGGATTCTAGTATTATATCCAGTATCCCTGAGGACAAAACCAAAATCTGGCAGTAGATCTTCATTTTTTTTTTTTTAGATTATACAATAAAATAAGGTCTCCTCTTAAATGTCTTCTCTCAAGGCTATGTAGACCTAGTGCAGACCTTAACCTGAGACACACACAAACTGAATGTCCATACTGGGAGCTGGGATCAAGCTGGGTGCATTTATTAACTGCCTTGGATGTTACACAGCACTAAGTGCATTCCCTTTCTGATTAATGCTTTCAATTCCTTACAATAGCACATTATTAGTTGCATCACACTGTACTCTATCTCATTTGGGGCTCTGATCTCCATCCCCAACATTCCAGGGTCTATCTTCGAAAAACTTCTGTAGTTAATGTTGCCAGTTCACCCTTGCTCAAGGGCATAACTATTAACAGTTCCAATGGTCTAGTCCAAATACATTTATATTTCAGCAACAATCCCTAACCTTCTATTTGGGGTCCATACAACCCTAGTGCTCACAAGACTGTTTGTGTATGGCATACTCACGTGGGCGAACACTATTCCTGAGGGCGATTTTGTGCCAGCACTTGTCTCAGATGTCCAAGTCACACAAGAATAAATGATGTCAGTATTATGACAGTACAACTAAATAGTTGACAGTTGATCTGGCCATTCTGTACCTGCCTCCTTCCGGCAGAATACTGATAGTCATAATGCCCCAGAGAAACAGGCTCCCATGCCTGGCCTCCAACAGGAGACTTACTGACCCCAACAATTTCCAGTCCCCTCCGACTGATGACCCATTAATTTAGCTACCCACCAGGAAACTATACTATGCTGCTAGGCCTTTCATGATAGTCTTAACAGGACACCATTAATCAATCAAATCTTTATTTATCCAGGTGAACATCATTGAGCAAAGCTCATTTACAAGATGGACCTGGTTAAGGCCAATCAAAAATAAAGTTACAAACAACAGTGACAATACATCATTAAGGCAACAATTAAATATATAACTCATTTACAGGGTGGCCTGGTTAACACCAGGACACAATAGATTTAATACAACAGTGACAGTGCATCATATGAAACAATAATACAAAGTAGGTGTTCAATACAGCAGCAGGAAGTAAAACAGAAGGGAAAGTAAGGGTGGGGAGCTGGGAGGGCATGGAAGGTATAGGAGAGCATAAGGGAGGAGAGGGAGGCAGGGGCCCAAGTCAGAATACAGGTAGCTAGCGTGCAGTTGCAACTACTGGGCAACAAGAAATTAAAGGGTTGCTCACAACCTGGGATGGATCCATAGGGCCAGCAGTACTCTAGTCTGCACTGAAGGCAGCTGAGAGCTGGGAGCCTAGGGCTCAGGATAGGTTAAAGAGCAAGGAAAACAGTTACAGTGTTCCATCACAGTATGAGAAAATAAGGTCTTGAAGGAATCCAAGCTGTTGGGTACGCTCAATTTCAGAGATTTTTGCAATTTATTCCATAAGGTTGGTAGTACAAAACTAAATGCAGCTCTGCCAAAGCGTGAAGAGACCTTGGGAATACAAAGTGTGAAAGAAGAAACACTTCTTAAGGCATACGCTCCTGGTGTGCTTAGTGGGAGACAGTCAGAGATATAATGGGAAGCTTTTTGTGACAGCTCTAAGAGTCCAAATTGCCGCATTTCTATTTCTTCTAAACATAAGGAAGGACCACCCTATGGCGGCATACAGCAAGCAGTGGTGGGTAGAAAGAGGAAGGCCTGTTATAAATTTGATAGCTCTGTGATAAAGCATGTCCAGTTTAGCAAGGGAAGCTTTTGAGCACTGACTGTATAAGAAGTCTGCATAGTCAACCAGTGATAGGAATGTTGATTAGACCAGGCACTTTTAGCATCTGTAGTCAAGAACCGGTTATTCCTAAAGAAGATGCCCAGCCTCTGCCTTAGCTTCTTAAGCAAGTCCTCAATATGCTCTGGAAAAGAAAGATTTTGTCCAGCCACACTCCCAGGTATTTGAATTTCGTGACAAACTCCAGGTTTCTCCAAGGACTGTGGTGATCTGAGGTAGCGCCCAGTACTAACCAGGTTCACAGCACGACTATAGGGGCGAAAAGCATCACTTTTGTTTCTTTGGCGTTTAACAGGAGTTTTTAGAAGAAGCTGATTCTGAAGATGGTTGAATTCCTCCTGGAGATCTGCACAGGCGGCTTCAGGAGTCGTGCGACTAAGGTACAGAACCATGTCGTCTGCGAACAGGTGTATTTGCCTTAGACATGCTAGCATCGATATTATTAATATAGATAGCAAATAGTAGGGGCCAAGTATAGACCCTGTGGCACTCCCCTGGAGAGGTTTTAGTTGGGAGAGCTCACCCTCAGCCTTAATCTGCTGGAACCGTCCTGAGAGATAATCGGTGAACCAAAGCAGTGATACTGTGTCCAGTCCTATGCTCCTCCATGATGAGAAAGCAGGCTGTGATCCACAGTGTCAAAAGCCTTTTAGGTCTAAAAATTTGGCACAGATGAATTTATTACTGTCCAGATTACGGTACCAATCATTGGTCACTTTAGCAAGTGCCAAATGGTACGTGTCTTGTTCTGAAACCAGACAGCAAAGGGATTTAAGAGGTGTTTCGATTCAAGATAACTCCTGGGCAGGGTACTCACTATTTTTCTATAAGTTTTGATAGAACTGGCAAGAGATATCGGTCTGTAATTGTTCAGGTCACAAGGGTCACCTGACTTGAATAAAGGAATGACATGTGCAGTTTTCCATATTGAGGAATAAGCCCTTGCGACAAAGATAGATTAAAAAGGTGAGTGATTGGCATGGCTAGGACATGATAAGCAATCTTAATGAAGTAGGGATCAAGTGAATCAGCACCTGCACTTTTCTTCAAGTCCAGCTGAAGTAGGAGGTCTTCAACCTCTTTCAGAGATACAGGTTGGAAGGAGAAACCAGGAGCAGGGACATCATAGTCATCATCTTGTACTCCTAATTGCGGCGTGCCAGATATGCAGGAGAGTTGTCAAATGCAAGACCAGCCGTAGCAAAATGATTGTTAAAGGAGCAAAGCATCCCTTTTTCTCACATATGGTAGTGTTCCTGAAGTGACTTTTGTAGGTAGGGAGTTGCCAGGTGTGTGCCCTGACATTTCCTTAATAGTACTCCAGAATTTAGAGGGGATTTAACGGTAGAGTCCAGTTCTTTATGGTAGAAAGCAGCCTTCTCTCTGATCATTTTGTACAGAAATTCCGTGCCTTCCTGAACTGGCACCAGTCTGTGTCCAACTTGGTTCTGTGAGCCTTTTCTGGAGTTTGTCTCTTGCTAGCAATGCAGACTTCAGTTCAGCCGAAAACCAATGACAAGCTTTGTTCCTTACATGAATAGTTACCACGGGGCATGTCTGTTTAGTGCCCTGATCAGAATTTCATGAAATATATCATATGCTAAGTTTACTGTGTTGGCTAAGAAGAAGTCTTGCCAGAGTAAATAGTGTTTCAGGTCATTGACATATGCAAACTGGTCGAAGTTCTTCAGTGACCATTTGTGTTAAATTTAGCTGATGGTACTGAGTTATGACCTGATCTAATACCAGCAATAAAACAATGGTCGCTGACATCAGAGAAAAGGTGCCAGAATGAGTGAATAGGTGGGGCTTATTAACTACTATGACATCTAAAGGGTACTATTATTCGGGTTCTTTTGTTCAGGCTGGTAGGCTCACTAATTATTTGTGTCATCCCATGAGAGTCACAGAAGGTATGCAGTGGAGTCGAGATCCTAGATAGCCAGTCGAGGTTGAAGTCCCTAAAATAATTGTTTAGAGGTTACCTTTCTCTAGTAAAGATCCAAGATAATTTAGGAACTGAAGCCCAGCTGAAGGTGGTCTATAACAACCTATTACACAGAGCACAAGGAATTGGCTAGCTCAATCTTAATGGTCAAACATTCAAATTAGTTTTGACAGTAGCTGAGTCAAGGCAGGATACAGAGTATTTATCCTTGACATAGATTGCCACACCAACTCCTCTAGTCAATCTATCTGCTCTGAAGAGAGTATAAGAAGGAATGTTGATCTCACTATTGGGGTAGCAGGCCTAAGCCATGATTCAGAGACCACCAGTACGTCTGAAATATGACTAATCAAGCTTGGATCAAGGTAATCTTTTCATGTGACTGCAGACATTAAAATGCCAGAAACTCATTCCTTTCAAATGTGCCATGTCGGAGGAGATGACAGAGCTGCAGGAGGACCAGAATTCAGCTCAACATTACGGAGCATAGTAAATGCAGTATCCGGAAAGCGCAGCAGTAGTTAGCCTGAGTATTTTAGCCATGGTTCACCTGGGCGGTTTGCCAATAACTGATTGCCAGACATTTCCTTAGGGTATAGTGACCCAATGCTAGCGAGACCAGTGCTCTGGCAGAGAGTGCAGGAAAGACAGATGCCGAGATGCTTAGGAGGATTGCTCGAAAGGACTGTTCAATGCAGGTACCGCTCATGGGGTACAAATTGTAGGAGCAGAAAGATGAGGAAGCAGACTCACAAAGATATCTGTAGCTAAACTTGCTTAGCAGTAGGCATTCAGGAGCGAGTCCATGATCGCCATGTTGTGGAGGGAGTTTGGGCCCATAGAGCATCCCAGTACAAGGGAAGGATAAGCAATATGAGGAGTGCGGAGATTCCTGCATAATTAGGCTTACAGTGGCACTCAGTTGCTGGGAAATTCAGGGACTTTTGATAACAAAAGAGTCTATCCAGTGGAAAGCTAAGGCACTGTCAGTTACAGTCCTATAACAGGCAGCAGTGGAAGAGATCCCTGGCTCAGAAAGGATTAGCAGTATCAGCACTTGTGAAAACTGAAATTAAGAACTAGTGGAAAAGTATTAATCAGAACAGGGGAGGAGCAGGATTTGTCAGGGTTAGGTGGCAGTGAACACAAGGGCGTTCTTCAGAAAAGGGCAGGACGACGGTGTATTTAATAACAGGAGGAGGTGGGGTATGGGCAGGTGGCGAAAACTTGGTGGCTGGCCGTACCTCTGCTGGGAATCCAGGCATGTGGGCTCGGCGGCGGCTGAAGCGCCGTCCACCGCTGTCCGAATCTCCCTCGGCTGGAGAGCTGGGAGCCTCTGGGCTTCTTGTCCTCAGCTGGGAGAGAGAGAGAGGTCCAGTTTTAAAAGCTGGCCGTAGACAAGGCTGACTGCACCAGGCAGGGGTCCTGAATTACAAAACAAAAGTTTGTGTAATGCTTTGGCGCCTAAAGTCTGGCTGAAGCACACAAGATCAGTACAGGGCTGACTCACTTAATTTCCAGCCCTCAACATTCAAAATACATGTAAAGAGTCTTAACATCATTCTAAAAGCAAGGATTACAGAATTACAGACTTTCAGTGTATATTTTACATGGAAAAGCAATCTTTAGCACACTTTCGAGGAGCATAAGGGTGAGCACTGCAGGAACCAATGGAAGCCAGGGCAAAGAGCTCACTTTCCGATAGGTTAGCGACTTTAGTCGTACCTTGCTTGCTGGGGATCCAGGCTTGCGGTCTCAGGGCGGTGGCTGGAAAAGCACTGTCTTCCCACTGTCTGAGTATCCTCGGCTGGAGAGCTGGGAGCCTCTGGGCTGCTTGTCCTCAGCTGGGGAGAGAGAAGAGAGTCAATTTTTAAAAGCTGGCCATAGAAAAAGGCTGACTGCACCAGCGGGGTCCTGAATTTACAAAACAAAAGTTTGTGTAATGCTTTGGTGCCTAAAGTCTGGCTGAAGCACACAAGATCAGGACAAGGCTGAATCACTTAATTTCCAACCCTCAACATTCAAAATACTTGTAAAAGACTTAACATCACTCTAAAAGCAAGGATTATAGACTTTCAGTGTATATTTTACATGGAAAAGCAATCTTTTAGCACACTTTCAAGGAGCATGAAGGTGAGGACTGCAGGAACCAATCAGAAGCCAAAAAAGCGTTCTTTTCCAATAGGTTAGTGGCTTTAGCTGTACCTTGGTTTGCAGGGATCCGGGCTTGCGGTCTCGGGCGGTGGCTGGGAAAGTGCCATCCGCCCGTGTGTAGTCTCCCTTGGCTGGAGAGCTGGGAGCCTCTGGGCTGCTTTTTCCTCAGCTTGCTTTGCTGGGGATCCAGGCTTCATGTCTCGGGCGGTGGCTGGGAAAGTGTCATCCGCCCACTGTCTGAGTCTCTCTCGGCTGGAGAGCTGGGAGCCTCTGGGCTGCTTGTCCTTCGCTCACTTAATGCAAGGCTTACTTACAATTGTGCTCTTTGTGAACTTTGCTCTCTTTCAAGCTAAGCTGCATTGAGATTTCTTCATGGCAGGAGTGGATCTGCAAAATACCTAGTTAGAAAAATCCTCAGCTTCACTCCGCGTGCCAAATAGTAATAGGAACCAAAAGTACAAAAACAACAGCACACAGGACTACATAAATAACTTTTTATTTACTAACAAGCAATCACAAGGCCACCTGTGCAGTACAGGCTCCAACCTCAACTAGTTTCGCACTACATGCGTCATCAGGAGGATAAAAAAAACATATCCACACCCTTTAAATAGCCCAAATTTAAAGTGACAACACCACAAATCACATAGTCTTGGCTGTAGAGACAAACAGTTTAGAAAATAACAAAAACACAATCTTTAAAAGTTTCTTAAATAGTGCAACTTGTCATCACATACTCATTTGTACTTTGAGTTAATCATCCCCTAAAATAGGGTATATTAGGACTAATCATATAATATGCAACTGCATTAGACACATTAGAAAATGGTTTCCTCTTTTTTCTTTTAATCTTTTATAACACGAAGATAGGTTTTAAAAAATGATCATAAAAGACCATATACATACCTGGTCAGCTTTTAACCTTTTAGTTTTACTCATTAGCTGTAATGACCAGGTGAAAATTAAACTACTAGCCAAAATCCATTGTCTTGAATTTGTGCTGAATAAGACTATTTGAAAAGAAATAAATTGAATGAGCACCATCTAGGGAAAGGAAAAAAAAGTTTGTTAGAAGAGCTACATAACAGCATCAATAAGGATCAATTATACATGCAACAACTGAAACTAAAACATTTCTCATCACTCAGAAACAATAATATGAATGTGACATCATCAATAATAGACATCTTTTATGATTTTTTCTTTCTCATGTTGATCAGGGCATAACATAAAATTTCTCATTTAGTCCAGGGGACTGTAGACCACCGAGTATAACTCCAGTGTACCTCCCTGTTTAATAACAAGTCATTGATATGAACCCCCAGGACCCAATTTAATCAGCTCAATCCTACAGAATTTAAAGACATGTTTTATTGTGTCCATACTGTATTTGCAACAGTGAACAACCAAGGCACTTCTGTCATCACTTCTTGAAATACTACGCATGTGTTCACCTATTTTGACCTTGAATTGACCTGTGGTTTTACCAATATAAAATGCCCCATGTGCATGTGGCCAAATAAATCAAATTCTATCTAACGCAACTAAAAAAGAACTCATGGAATACACTTTAGAAGCAATAACTGATGTAAA
This sequence comes from Neoceratodus forsteri, assembly GCA_016271365.2. Classification (NCBI taxonomy): domain Eukaryota; kingdom Metazoa; phylum Chordata; order Ceratodontiformes; family Ceratodontidae; genus Neoceratodus; species Neoceratodus forsteri. Next base: position 132,470,573 of record CM028130.1, on the reverse strand, counting down.
AGTGGAGCTTTTAAGGACAGTAGCACAATATTTACAATTTCCATGTGTGGGTACCCATAGGTTTAGAAGGTTGCCATATGTTCTGATCCCTTGCCACCTTTAGGGTGGGCTGAAAGCTATTTGTGAGTATATCACCCAAAATTTTCCTCGACGATATACAATTTGTGGCATGTTCTTTCCTATTTCCGAAGTTTATGATCCAAACATAATAATGGCCAATGTGTTTTGATGATGTCTGTCAAAGCTTTAGACTGTTTGCAGAAGGTGGTAACACAATGTATATTTTATCTTTATCGTTCACTTGTTTGTTTTTGGTCTTATGACTTAATTTCGACTGGTACATGAGACCTCATGCATCGCATCTTCCACCAAGTCTCCAGAGTACCCTCTATCAAAAACCTGTTACACATATCTGTACCATGCATCAAGAAATCACTATCCAAAGTACAGTTCCTGTGTGCCTAAGCAATTGGGCTCTGGGAATGTTGTTAATAATGTGTCGAGGATGACAGCGTGGGGCACATAACAGAGTTTCTGTCAGTTTCTTTTCTGTAAAGGTTACCTACCTTGGGGGTGTCGCTCACACCACTCCCGAAGAGCACTATAGTGGTTCTTGATGTGTGGTGGTCCTCAAGGCTACTCTTGGGATGCTCCATCCTCCTGGCACCTTGTGATGTTACTTCAGAGACCTCAACAGGGTATTAGTGCCAGCCGGACCCAGTGACCCAGTCACCATCACTGGGCTCGCAGACCTCGTGCCTCGATCACAACCAGAAGCAGGACTACCTTCTGCTATTCTTTCCTGCTGTAAGAAAAAAACAAACTCTGGTCAGAGTGACAATGGCTGCTACTGGAATAGTATTGAAGTCACGGTTATGGGCTTGCTCATAAGCCTAGTGCTATGACTCGCACACAAGCCTCTGCATTTTCGAGGGTAAGGATTGGGACAGTAAACAGGAAAAAGATGTCCCTTCTCACAACAGGTTAAGTCACCAGACCCATACAGTAGGCAGCTCCACAAATTAAGGGTGACTGGGGCAGAAGCAGGATACAGACTGCTTGTGTCTGGTACATGGGTGGTTAAATCCAAACTATGTTGCCTGTTATGCCTCACTTCTGGAGGTCCACAGATTTTTACTGAGCATGTGCCCTGCCTGGTGTTGGTCGGACACATTACAATACCCAGGGCAGTTAGGCAGTGCACCACTGAAAGAGAGAAAAGTGGCAGAAGGTTTGTAAGAAGAATAAAACTCTCTGAGTGCTCTGCGCCTTTGTTTGGAGTTAACTGAGTCTATCTAGTGACAGCATTAGGGCGTGGATGTCACAGCTGTTCTGTCATTATGCAGCACTGCTACCTCTTAGCATTGCTTGTCTGTGAATCTATGCCTGCCATCTCATTACATAAACAGTTACAGGCGCTTTCTATCCCACTGCAGAATAATCAGAAGAAAGGGTTGCAACTACAGTGCAGGGACCTAGTGCACCCTGGGCTGGCAAAGCCCTGAATATCATATTGTCAGGCCAAAAAGGCGTTGAGTTACACTTGGATGGAGGTGATGAGGTCAAGAAAATTGAATGTAGTACTATACACTATAAAGACTGCACCAAAAGAATGCAGTATGTATGGCAAGCAGAGAAACCCAACTTGGCAGAGAAACCCAAACTTGTCATAGATGTGGAATTCTTTGGTGCGGTCTTTATACTGCACCAAGTTAAAGATGTCGGTGTTCATTTTTGAGTGGGGATTGTGAGAAATGTCAGACAGTTTTAAATTTTGTCCTGGCTTTTCTTCTCCTTTGGAACAGTCTGGCTCACTGTTCTAATGTTCTTCCACTGCTGCTTTATGAATATGGGCCCTGCTGGTCATTATAACCCATCATGACTTCATTTAACCCATCTTTTACATCCAGTGGTCTCGCCCACATAGTCAAACTGACCTCTTCGACTCCCTCTGAGTGCATTCCCAACCCTTTTGTGTGACAAAGTTCTCTCCCCAGTCTGCTGCATACTTAGTTATCAGCACTGAATTAATGTATCTTTTTGTTTTGTATATCTATGCAGCCACAAAAATGACTCCTGACATCCTTTGTAAACTTTCCCCTATCAGTTTCTTCATGTTTCCCTTTGTGTTTACATTTCCTGTAGGGTTGCCGAGCACAGTGCTGGCTGTCCCTCTGGCAGCACTTTAGCACCTCAGTGGAGATGGGGAAGTTCCAGAGGACTTGAGGAAGGCTGATATGGTTCCTGTGCACAAAAATGGCAGTAGGGATTCTAGCAACTACAGGCTGGTCTGTTTCTCATCGGTGGTGGGAAAGATAATGGAGACACTATTGAAGGAGAGGCTTGTGGAGCACCTGGAGACAAAAGGGCTACAGGACCACTGGCAGCATAGTTTCACTGGAGGGAGGTCATGTCAACTAATGGCATAGATTTCTTGGATTGGGTTGCCATAGAGGTGGATCAAGGAGAGCAGTGGACATGGCCTAGCTGGACTTCAGTAAGGCTTTTGACACTGTGCCACACTGGAGGCTAGTTAAGAAACGAAGCAGCCTGAGGGCAGGGAAGAAAGTGACAAGCTGGGAATCAAACTGGTTAGGGATAGGAGGCAAAGGGTGGTGGTAAAGAGTAGCAAACCACTCAGGAGACAGGAAAGTGATTAGTGGGGTGTCACAGGGTTCGGTTCTGGGACCAGTCTTCTTCAATGTTTCATAAGCGACATTATGAGGAGCTTAAGGGTAAGGTGTGTCTCTACAAAAATCTGCAACAGTGTTGACATTCAGGAAGGGTTGAAAAGAATGCAAGGGATCTAAGAAAACCAGGGGTGGCAGTTGGGTTTCAGTGCCAAAAGGTGCAGGGTAAGACTGTGGAACCCAGGGGCTGTGTATAAGATGGGGGTGGAGCTACGGTCACCAAGCAAGAAACAGAGCTAGGAGTCATCATAACTTATGATCTCTAGGTAGATGGGCAGTGTGACAAAGCAGTGGGAAAGGCTATCAGGATGCTGGGGTGCACTGGGAGGGGGATTTCTAGCAGGAGGAGGGAGGTGGTGCTGCCACTGTATCGCTCACTGGTGAGACCCCACCTGGAATACTGTGTCCAGTTCTGAAGGCCGCACCTCTGCAAGGACATTTAAAGGGTAAAGGCAGTACAGAGGAGGGCAACCAAAATGGTGAGGGTGTTGCACAAGAAGCCAAATGAGGAAGGCTGCAGGAACTCAAAATGTACTCCTTGAAAGGGAGGACAGCAAGAGGAACATATTGAAACCCACAAGTACCTCACAGAGTTAACAGGATTCAAGTTGAAGGGCTATTTCAGAAAGGAAGGCACTAGAACAAGGAAACATAGACTTTGATGGGACATAAGAACCACCTGGCCCATCTAGTCTGCCCATTCCCTACCTACTGGATAAGCTGCAGATCCTAGTTAACCAACCTATGACTTCTTCCTACCCCCACCAGAATTGCCTTTCATCTGTCCCATGCATTCTTGAATTCCCCACTGTTTTGACCCACAACTTTCTCAGGAAGGCCATTCCATGCATCTACCACCTTCTCTGTGAAACAATACTTCCTCACATTGCCCCTGAGCCGTCCCCTCTAACTTCAAATTGTGTCTCCTTGTTCTTGCACATCTCTTTTTCTGAAAGATACTACCCTCTTGGACTTTGTTGATTCCTTTGAGGTACTTGAAAGTTTCTATCATGTCCCCACTCTCCCTCCTTTCCTCAAGGGTATACATATTAAGCTCCTTTAGTCTCTCTTAGTATGGCTTCTGTTGAAGACCCTGCACCATTTAGCTGCCTTCCTCTGGACCGCCTCCATCCTGTCTATGTCCTTGCAGAGATGGGGTCCCCAGAACTGCACACAGTGCTCCAGATGGGGTCTCACCAACTGTCTATACAGAGGGATAACAACACCCTGTTTTCTACTGGTGATGCCTCTCCCTATGCATCCCAGTATCCCCAGTCATCCTTACTGCCTTCTCACATTGCTTGCTTACCTTAAGGTCATCCGATATTACTATCCCCAGGTCCCTTTCCATTTTGTTGTTGTTAATACCTAATGACCCCCATTGTGTACTCTTCCCTGGGTTTTGTTTCCAGGTGCATTACCTGCACTTCTTTGCATTGAATCTAAGCTGCCATACCCTTGACCATTCCTCCACCTTTGCCAAGTCCCTTCTTATCCTTTCCACCCTCCACTTGTGTATCAACTCTGTTGCAGATCTTTGTGTTGTCTGCAAAGAGGCATACTTTCCTTCCAGTCCCTCTGCAATGTCACTTATAAAGACATTAAAAGGACCAGATCCAGTATTGAATCCTGTGGTACCATGCTAGTAACTCCCTTTCTTCAGAGAGGACTTCATTTACTATTACCTTCTGTGTCCTATTGTCCAGCCAATGTTTTACCAGGCTACCACCCTGGGACTCACTCCCAGGCTGGCTAATTTGGTTATTAATCTTTGTGTGGGACTGTGTCAATAAGCAGCTAAAGTCTAGGTAGGTCATGTCAACAGCCCTCCCTGGTCTACTACTCTGGTCACCCAGTCAAAGAAATCTATTAGATTCATCTGACATGACCTTCCACTGTGAATCCATGCTGCTTGAGTCCTGTGCCCTGCTGGCCTCTGGGCACTCAACAATTTTCTTTCAGAAGTGATTCCATAATTTTCCCTACCACTGAGGTCAAGTAAACGGGTCTATAATTTCCTGCCTCTGCTTTGCTCCCATGTTTGTGAAGGAGAATCACATCTGCCCTCCTCCAGTCCTTAGGTACCACACCAGCCTCCCATGATTTGTTAAAATGGTAGTCAGTGGTGTCACTAGTTCTCCTCTTAGTTCTTTTAGAATTCTGAGGTGAATCCCATCAGGCCCCATTGCTTTGTCACACCTTCAGTTTTAGGGAGTTCTTTCAGAACCCTTTCTTCTGTGAAAGGACTGGTATCAACCCCCTATGCAGGGTGCTTCTATTGACTGGATAAGGTACCTCCCTCCTCTTCCTTTGTGAATACTGAGCAGAAGTATTCGTTCAATATCCTACTTTTCACTGTCTCTCTGCCCACCCACCCTCCTCTTTATTAAGCCTCACTATCACTTCATTGGTCTTTCTTCACTCCCTAATATACCTATAAAGGTTTTATCCCCCTTCTTAACAGTTGACTGTCTTTTCCTCTGTTTGGGCCTTTGCTATTCTGACTGCCTGCCCCTCTTCCTTCTGCTTTAACTGATACGGTACTCTGTTCTACTCCTTCTGTGTTTCCTTATACTTCCTGAATGCTATCTTTTTCTCCCTAACCTTCCCGCCACCTCTTCTGAGAACCATAGTGTTTTTCTTTCATTTTGATTTGTTAATTTACTTCACACAAAGGCTTGTTGCCTCTGTGATGGCAATTTGATGTTTCCCCATTGTTCCTCCACTCCTCTTTCTTGCATGTTTGCTAGTGCTTTTCTGAGGCACTTTCTCATTTTGACAAAGTCAGCCCTCTTAAAGTCCAGTACCCTCACTTTTTTATGGCTTGACTCTGCGGCTGTGTTTATTGTGAACCACACTGTTTGGTGGTCACTTGTTCCCAGATAGCTACATACTTCTATATCTGAGATCCTCTCCATCTCCATTTGAGAGTACCAGGTCTAGGATTGCGCCTCCTGAGTGGGTTCCAAAATTAGCTGTCTGAGGCATGCCCCTGTAGCGCATCAAGAATGACCCTGCTCTTTGATGTGGTTGCAGCAAAGTTGCTCTGCTCCAGTAAACATTTAGCATATTCAAGTCCCCCATCAACAATATCTTCCATTTTCTGCCATCCTAAGGATGCCTTCTATCATTTCTTGTTCATTTCCTCCCCTGAGAGGGAGTCTGTATACACCCCGTGTGGATTGTGGTGTCATTTCCAGTCTCTAAGGTGACCCACAGTGCCTCCTCTCCTCCCTGTTTACCTGTTAGTTTCATTGCTTTGCACTTCCCTTACTTAGAGAGCTACCTCCTCCTTCTTTATCCTCCTGTCCCTCCTGTAGATTGTGTACCCTGGTATGTTGGACATCCCAGTCATGGTTCTCTGTGTGCCATGTTTCTGTGACTGCCACAATATCCAGGCATCCCTCTTCCATCAAGGCCACCAGTTCAGGAGCATGCAATGAATTTAAGATGGGGAAAGCGTAGGAGAGATACAGAAATACTTTGTGCAAATGGTGGTGGATGACTGGAACAGTCTGCCAGAGGAGGCAGTGGGGACAATATTGTGGGGAGCTTCAAGCATGCATGGGATAGGTACAGGGGCACATTAGGTAGAGGAACAGGGGAGGGAGTGACACCTATGACAGTTAGTGTCAGTGGTGACAGAACTGGCACAAGGGGTAGACTGGATGGGCCTGAAGGTCCTTTTCTGCTGACAAAATCTGTTTTCATGCTTCATTTGCTGTAGCAATAAAGAGAATGTTTTCAGTACTAAAAAAAAAACAAATTTGCTGGTGTGCTTTCTGTTCAGATACCACTATTAAGGAAAAGCAGCATTTTCAAAACAAGAATAGCTGCAAGAATGGTACAGATAATATCCACATTGTTGAATTCATAGCAGTTATGTTCACCCTGTAGACAGCAGGCTGTAAGGGCACATGATCTCAGTCTTCCCCTACTCAGGAGCATTGACAAGCTTGAACATATATGGATATGTTCTCCAGCAGGACACGGGGACATGCTCTGAAAGTCACAGATGGTAAACTTTGGGGTAATATTAGGGAAATATTTTGTCCCAGAGGGTTATGAACTTGCAAAACAGTCTGCCAACTGAGATTGTGGGCATGAAGACAGTACAGCAGTCCCCAACTTTGTACATCCCTTACCTTTGCCAACACTAACTCCATCAGTGTGAGAACCCTGCACTGTCCCTGCCGACACTCTACCTGTCCATGTGGATAAACAGAGGGCTTCCGCCTCTAGTGCTGTTAGTCTGTCACCCTTCATCACCACTAAATCCATCGCAGTGTGGAAACCCTGGACTGTCTGTTCTATACTGTATCTGCCCCAATGAATTTATAGAGGACTTCAGTCTCCAGTGGTGTCAGTCCCTTACTGTTCACAAGCCTCTGTACCTCTTCCTGTGGATAAACAAAGGACTTTAGTCTTTAGTGCTGGCAGCCCCTCACCATTCACCAGGACTAAATGTAGACAGTGTGGAAACCCTGCACCAGCCCTGATCCACACTGTAGCTTTCTCTGTGGATTAACAGAGTGTTTAAAGCTCCCTACTGGGTCATAATGTCATACGCTGAATAACGTATGACATTACAGCTAACCCAGAATAGCGCTGTATGAGACAGTGAGTGGTGCAATACACAAAATACTGCTGTATGCAGTATTGCACCCTCACACTATCTCAGGCAGAGGATAAGACCTCTCCTGGGACAGGGTTCCATCAAGCAGCAGCAGTGGCTCAATGGACTGAGCCGATGCAGAAAGTAACCAGGTGCTACATTAGGGACTGGGTTTGATTCCAGTCCCAGAACTTTTATTTTTACCCTGAGTGTGATTTCTAACCCCCGGAGTTGAGAATCTTATTGGGGGTTTGGGGCGCAGCCCCACGTAACGGGAGCAAGGGCAGTGCCTCCAAAAAGACTTATGCCGCATGTAAAGAATCACACTGTATTGGCAGCATAATTTTGCATGTGGCATAATGTCATGCAACATTATGACCCCGTGCCTTAAAGCTCCAGTGGTGTCAGTCCCTCACCTTTACCAGCACTAAATCCATCACAGTACAGTGTGGGTGAGTTTGCACTGGGCCTGCCCCACGCTGTACCTGTGGATAAACTGAATGGTTTAGTCCCTAACCTTTTACCAGCACTAAATCCATTACAGTGTGTGGTGGGGATGCACTGTCCCGGTCTTTGTGGATAAACAAAGAGCATAGGTTTATTGTCTAGTGCTGTCTGAGCTGCACCTCTTATTACATCAGAGTGAAGAAGCCAACAGTGAACCTGTTCCTGTGGATAATCAGAAGTGTTGCAAGCCCCTCACCTTTCACTAACACTAGATGGCAAGTATACAAAGACTGAATGGAAAACAATATAAATGAAGAGAGTAAAAGGTCACAGATCCCAATAATAAGTGCTCATAAGAGAAATGGAGGTGAGAGACAGAATCCGTTGTATGCAAGGGTAAAATAAAGGGTGTGGTGGGGGTGCAGATTGCAGCCACAAATTTGCCTCAGTGCGCTCTCAGAAGGAAATGAAATCACCACTTGGTCTGAGCGGCTCCATTATGAATTAAATAGTTTGTCTGCCTTTCCTGAATTTTAGCTTGCAGTGTCAGTACTGCTGCATGTCCAAGAGGATCAACAGATAATCCCTAACACATCATGGGGTAAAAAAAAAAAAAAAAAAAAGGCAACTAATGGTATTTAGTGAGGCTAGCGACTGAATATGAGTGATCATCAAAACAGTGACTCATAATCAGCTCTATCCTCATGGGGAGGGTGATCGGATGGGGAATATAGTGAGTGGAAGGGTAGGGATAGGGAGAGGGTTTGTGAGGAGGTAGTGTGCCTATTGCAGCTGAGCTAGCTATGTGGTGTGGTGGTGATGAAGGTGGTTAGCTTGGCACAGCAGGTACAGGGTCTGTGGCTGGGGACCGGGGAAAAATTTTGCCGCTGGTTGCCGCTGCATTTTTTAGGAATCCAGAGTGTTGTCTCCTCCCAACATATACTCCCCGAGTTGATAATCCTTTAGTAGGGGTGCAGGGGCAAAGCCCCATGGAGACATGGGTGCAGCCCTCCCGCATAAACATTTGGATTCCTTGCTGGATGTCTGTTCACTGGCATGTGTATATTGCTGATTTACTTTTCAGCAATATACATTCACTATAATAGCGATCGCTGTTATGACATGGAACTGATAACAAACCAAGGCTAATAATTCAACAACTGGCATGCATTTATTTGTTTATCTATTTGTATTTGGTAACCGGGTAGGTGTGCTGGACATAGGAAATGCCTATTTTCAGGCACGACCCAGGAAGTTACAATAGGTGATATACAATGCAAACTAAAATAGAGGTACTGTATACAACAATACAAGATGAAATGGTGGTATACAAAACCATACTCGGGTGGTAGAATACAATGCAATACAAGCTAAGCAGTCAGTACAGATTAAGTTAAATATTAAAGAATGGTACACTAAGTTCAGAAAAGAAGTGCTAACAGAACTTGGAGAAGCAGGCATGATGAATAATTAAACAAGTGCAATCAGCTTAAGGCGGTACAGTGCTTTTTTTAAGCTTTTTGTTGACGGGTAAGTGCACTAGACAAATCCTGCCTATTTTCAGGCACGACCGGGGAGGTGATACAGATGAATGCCAACTGACCTTGAACCAGATTAAGCTGTTGGTGGTATTTTTTAGTGAATGAAATTTGGCCAGGACACCGAGGAAATTCCCTACTCTTTTCGATAAGTGCCATGGGATCTTTAACATCCACCTGAACTACCACCAATCCAGGCAGATGGGACCTCGGTTTAACGTCTCATCCAAAGACAGCACCTCAAATGCAGCACCCCTCTCATGCTGCATTACAGTGTCGAATACTGGGATAATAACAAGTGCCAGATGTGGGAACTGAACCCACAGCCCTCTGATCTCCTAGCCTCAGAGGCGAGTGTGCTACCTACTGAGCCACTGACACTTTTAATTCAGCAATCAACATTGTAACAGGTATAAGCATGAGGGTGGGCCGAGACAATCAAAGAAGTGGAACGTGAACCGAGCACATCAGTCTGGGAACCTGGAGATATAGGTTCAAATCTCACCAGAGCCACTGAAATAAATTACATTTTAGGAAGAAACCACTTTCACATTTATTCATTTTACGGCTGCGTGGACGGAGCCCTGCAGACGTTTGCATGTGAAAAGGGCTGACGCTCATGTTTTCTGTCCGTGGAACTGTTTTTCCTCTGTCCCGACCCTCCCCAAGAAGCAATCCACCCATGTTGTCCCTATGGACTGCAGCACTGCACTATATCACAGTGGGCATTTTTTTAATGGGCATTTAAGGGCATAGCTACCGATACATCTGGCATGCCATGAAAGGCAACAGATCCTAACGTTTACTGTTGTTTTGCTCTGCGTGACAACAGGTTCAACAAAAAAAAAGGAATGGCCGTGTGTCAAAACATCTTGTGGAGCTGACTGTTAGCATTTTACGCAGTGATATTCTCCTGCACCTTTTAATTCAACATGTTCTCTCGGACATCACTACAATGTTCGCGTATTTGGAGATGAGCTTTCTTTCTTAGCACTCCACATCTACAGTTCTGCATGGCCGCAGGGTAAGTTGATTGCTGTCTGGCTATACTGTTGCATCGATAGGGAGTTTGGGGCAAGAGTGATGGACCGACATGCCATGGTGTATGACTTTTACCCTTCCTGTTGGGATTGCACATGGGCGCCATTCCTTATTGTCAGTAGCAAACCATAAGGGTAGCAACAGCAGCATCTGTTTCACATATTAAAACTATCTAGGTTTAAAGGGTCAATTCTTTTTGTGCCGATCAGGATCAGATTTACTTGACTCACTGACTCAGGACTTCAAGGCCTTTGATGGGAATTTATAATAAGACAGGAGAATAAAGCAAACAAGAGACTGACAAGTGCAAACCTGAACGTCCAGTGTTGTGTCTGTGAGTGGGGATGCCTTCAGGTCTGGCTATTTTAGGAAGGCAAAACAGTTTCACGAATCTGTCATTTGAATAGAGGATAGCAGACCCACTCACTGTAGCGGCATTTACAAATTGGTGTGTCTGAGCTGGGAATATACAATGCATAACACAATAAAGTAAAAGGGTTCACAAGTCGAGATTGTTCAACTGATTCACATGTGAGCGAATATTTTGTTTTGGCCTGACATGACGTGGAAGATGTTGAGCTTGGAATATGTGTTACGCTACAGAGGTTAACGAATACATGAATACCAGCCAAATTGTAAAAAGAAAGGTAACCACAACAAATAAAGTAGTTGGCAATTACGAGTTACATTGTAAATGTGATCCATGGGAAACTAAACTCAGTCTTTTGGAGCTGCTGCCAGCCTGGGTTGCACTGTCAGAATGTTCAGTGCAGTTTCCCAAACTCGAGGCGAGACCCAGAGTTGCAACTGATTTGATGTGCTTATTGCCAGCTGTGTGGTTACATACACACACCGACCGTTTTCACTGATTATTTTCATCTTTGCCTCTTTGATCAAGACCGCTGTGGCTACAGGCCACTGGGTCCTTGTTAATTGAAGCCAAGGTGAGATTTCTCATAATCTGTGTTGAGCTGTAAGCACAACTAGATGCAGAGGTTTAAATGCACTGTAGCTACAGATTTTAATTTGTGTCTGTGTAGTGTAGTAGTTGTTGACATTGGCAGATTGGTGGATAAGGGCAAACATCGCCATGGTGCTTTGTGACAGAACACGCGACTCTGTTTTATCAGTATGCATTATAAATAGTTTTATTTGTGGGATAATTTGGTCAGTATGGATTGCCATTTTCTAAGCAAGGAACAAGATATAACCTAACCATCAGAACGCCACTCTGTATAGTTTATATACAGCGTTTAATTTACTGAAGTTTAAAACGAGTGATGCTCAATTCTGCTGCAGAACTGTTCACGTGCGTACTGTAGGCTCCCTTTGCAATCTGGTATCTCCTAAGCCCTGTAAGTGATTTTTATCAGCTTAAACAACTTTAAAAACTCATACATTAATTCAGCAGGTAACAGTTGATTCTGCATGTCCGCAGACAAGTCTACGTAACTAGAAATTAAAGAAGTTAGTCATGGTTACCTTATGTCCACCAAGTTTTGCCAAACTTGACAGAAATTTCTGGGATTTTTTGGGGGGTGGGGTGGAAAAGATACAGTGTAGTTAAGCATTTGGAAAGGGATATACCTTTAAAGTGAAATAATTGGTTACATTAAGTTGGCTTTGTGCATGCTGCTCAACTTTTTAAATATTGGTTTAAGTAAATTTGCAGCTGGTTAGGGATTTAAATGCATTGCGGTTGCCCTGGACAAGTGATGAAATCTGTATCCTCTCATCTGGAATTGGAGATTGCTGCCCATTTCACTGTTGGTCCATTTCCCACAATTATCAATAAATAAATAAAATACAACATTCATTTTATTGGTTCTCTTTAGTACCATGTGAAGTGTCCTGTACCCATCTGTTTCCTGTTGCTGACTAGAGCCACATGATGTGTTAGGACCCTGAACAGGTGAAAGTAACCTGTTGCTTTGCAGTTGAGTATATATTGTAATGTTACACGTTACTGTACATGTTGAAGCATTAGATGTGATATTAGCTCATCAGTTCGATCCAACCCTGATAAATTGGGCCCAGTCCCATTGCCAACTGGATTCCCCAAAAAAAGGAAGAGAGAGAGAAACACAGACTTTTGCAGGCACAAAAGGCTCTTGGATGATCAAGTCTGCCCAGTCTCTACCAGCCTAGTACTCGTGGTAACCAGTCAGAATGCAGCGTTCCCTTGCCAGTTTATTTGTTTATTTTATAATGAACAAATGCAGTGCTTGCACTGTATGGCAGTACAACGAAACATGGGGAATGCTGTGTTTGCTGTGAAATGCAGGCCATGATTAATCTACAATGCACTATACAGGCAATTAACCAGTAGACTAACTGTCTGAGTCCATGCCATAAACCTGCAAAACTCAGCCATTTGTGCTATAAAATGTCACAGATCTCCTCTGTAACAATAATCAATCATGCAGATAAGCAACCTCAAGGAATAGCAATCTTTTAAGAATACATATTACACAGTTAATTTGTATTATCTCCCTTAACATTTAAAGCTGTCAAATGCTGACATTTTCAAAAGCCAAATGCAACATTGTAAGACATGGGCACACTGGCGTACACAAAGAGCTGCTGCTGCACTGCATGTTCCCCTGCCCAGTTGCTGGAATGTCTTTGGGGCAACTAGAAGGAGCATGTGGATTAATCCCCAGCCCAAATTTGCTGAGTTTGGGGAGGAGGAGTAAACCAAAGAACGACTCTTACTCCCCATAGATGAACTGGAGCAGATTTGTTTCCTATGCTCTTTGATCCAGATTTTAATTCTCTACTGTAAATCTCTGGAGGTCAGGAACTGATAAAGATCCAGTTGGCCTGTATGGTCTAAAAGGAAATCTTACCAAGGTTTGTAATACAAATAGGGTGACACAGTACAAGGTTCTAGTTCAGTGCTGAACCAATGGAAACCAGTTGGATTTCAACAATTCATAGTTCTAGCTCCCTTTCTCAGCCTCTAATTCACTATTTTTGTTTTCTGTGCATCAGGTCTAGCTAGCAGGAGTGTTTTAACATCAAAACACAAACAATGAATTAGAGCTATTTACTAGCTGCTGTCTTTCAGAAACCCCAGTTAGCTTGCTCTCAGGTATCTGCTAAACCAATTGTTGCCATTTGTGCTCCCTGGATAAGAAGTTACAAGGCTCTGCTGTTGCTAAACTAATTTTAAAGCAATACACATGCTAAATCTGGTGACATCCAGCAGACCAGACCTGGGTTTGAATCCCACAGCTTCCACTTGCATACTGTGTGACCTTGAGCAAGTCACTTAACTTCTTGTGCTCCCAGGTCGCTCCTGTAAAAAGCTATCAGCTTAGTGTGCTATACCTGGTTAAACAACTAAATAAAATAAATAAATAAATAAATAAATTTAAGGGCATAGCTACATCACTGTCACATGAGACAGGGGGCATCCTGGGAGAAGGAAAGCCAATAAAACTATTTGTTATGAAGACCCCCAGGGTCATAAAACTACCATACAGCTAGCAGGCACTTTAGGAAAAACTCCAAATAGCAGACAGAAGGAAGGACACACTAGGATTTAACATACATATCAAAACACTCTACATAACATATTTTTGTACATTCTGGGTGGACTGCTCCTTTAACAATGTCACACAACCTCACAAACTTCATTATGCAGCCATGGAGGATCTGACAAGAATTTGTTATTACCCCAGCCCTTGCTAACACAACAGATGGTAATATTTCCTGTTACATCCAATGAAGTTCCACTGTCACAAGTAATAAGGGAAATTGTTTAACCAGAAAAGGCACACTAAGCCACAGCTTGTTTCCAAGTGTGACCTGGGAACACAAGGAAGTTAAACGACATGCTTAGGGTCCACACAGTATGCAAGTGGAGGCTGGGGATTCAAACCCAGGTCTCAAGGTTTGTAGCGCAGTGTCCTTAACCACTAGACTATACTGCTTCCCATAGACTAAGACTATTGACTTTCTTTTCCAGTGGATTACAATTGAGTTAGAAGGCCACAGACAGGACCAGCAGTTGGGTACAAATGGGACAGTTAATAAGAGGTGTGGTAGGGACAAGAGGCCTGGTGTTAAAGCAGAGGGCAGCAAAACATTAATAGACTGGGAGGTGATGAAGCAAAAGATGGCTCAGTGGGGGCATGAAAATGAGTGGAGAGGGGACAGTTATTCCACACATGGGAGGACTGAGGAACAGAAAAGAGATGTAAAGCAAGTGGATACACATGGCAGATAAACTGCAGGGTGAGAGTCTGGAAAGTGATAGGACTGTAAAAGGGCCAAAGACATACAGTAAACCTAACGAAAAGCTAAACAGGGACAGCAATGATTGCTTACTCTGTTGATCATGAGAAATAGCCTACTGCAATGGCTTTCACTTACAGCTACTGCAGCTGCTGCTTCCCTGACTCTGGTTTTCTAGAGAGGTAGCACTAATGATTACGGGAAAGAAAAAACCTTTAGGGGGTTCAAAGGAGACACAGAGGAAGCTGATAAGGAGCTCTACAGGGAAAAGCTTAAGGAGGTTGGAAAAGCTATCAGATTGGCAAACACTCAGACGGAGGAAAGAATAGCAGTCGGAGTCAAGGAAAGGGACACAACCTTTTCAGATATGTCAGTGAAAAAGGAAGAACAAGAACAAGGAGGGATAGTCAGAATATTAACAAGCAAGGGTCAGATAGTGGAAAGAGACAAGGACAAAGCTGAAGCACTCAATGCATTCTTTTGTTCAGTCTTCACAAATGAGCTAAATGGCAGTGGGCCAAAACTAGACATAACAGAGCACCCTACAGAGGGTGCAGACACAATCCCTTCATGAGGGAAAGGGTGCTGAAAAAATTGGAGAAATTGAAGACAGGTAAAACTATTGGACCAGATGAAATTCACCCAAGAATATTCAGAGATATTCGAGAGGAATTGGCCACACCATTAGCAGAATTATATAAATAATCTCTAGAAAGTGGTAGGGTGCCACAAGATTCAAAGAGGGAACAGTGGTGCCCTTGCACAACAGTGGCAGCAGGGAAGAGGCAGGCAACTACCGCTTGGTCAGCTTGACCTCAGACTTGGGTAAAATCATGGAGACACTCCTTAAAGAGTGGATAGTAGACTTCCTAAAGAGGGCAGAAAAACTCATCCCCAAACACAGGTTCACCGCAGGCAGATCATGCCAGACAAACCTGATCGCGTTCTTCAATTGGGTGACCAGAACAGTAGACCAGAGTAGGGCAGTAGACGCGGTATACCTGGACTACAGCAAAGGCTTTGACGCCATCTCACACAGGAGGCTAATCAAAAACATGAATACATAGGTGTCGGTCAAAAGATAGTAAACTGGATTGCACACTGGCTGCAAGATAGGACTAAAAGGTCACTGTAAATAGCACCATGTCCAAAGAGGGTTATGTGACCAGCGGAGTGCCTCAGGGGTCAGAGCTGGGTCGAATCCTCTTCAACATATTCCTCAGGGACACTGATGATGGTCTAGAGGGTAAAGTCTGCCTGTTCACAGATGATACAGAACTCTGTAATTGGGTGGCTACTCTAGAGGAGCTTCTAGTATGATAGAAAATCTTAAAAGACTTGAACAGTGGTCCAAAGACTAGCAACTTAGATTCAATGCTAAAAAATGCAAAGTGATGCATCTGGGTAAACAGAGCCCAGGAATACAGTATATCCTAGAGGGCATACACTGGAGGTGACCAAGACCATAAGGACTTAGGCGTAATCATATCAGATTACCTTAAAGTAGGAAACAATGCAAAAAAGCAGTACGAAAGGCAAGCAGTATCCTTGTATGCATAGGCAGGAAATTATGAGCAGGAAACAAGTAGTAATCATCCCACTGTATAGATCCTTAGTGAGGCCACATCTGGAATATTGTGTCCAGTTCTGAGGCCTCACCTAAAGAAGGACAAGGAGTGCTTAAAGAGTATTCAGAGAAGGGTCACTAAGATGGTGCAGGGCCTCCATCACAAGCTATATGAATCTAGACTCAGGGCCTTGAACTTGTACTACCTGGAACAGAGAAGGGACGGGGGGCATGATAGAAATATTAAAATTCATCAAAGGTATAAACACAGTTTAGGCAGACAACCTTTCCAGGCCAATAAAGAGGCACCTACTAGAGGGCACAACCCACACCTGAGAGGGGAAGGCTCAGAAATAATGTCAGGAAGTACATTTTCATGGTGAGGGTGATAGACCCATGGAACAACCTTCCCCACAGTTGGTTGCAGTAAAGTCAGATGATAAATTTTAACACACATGGGACCAACACTACAGTAATGGCAAAACAAGCAGCCTATACTGGTGGCGGTAGGATTCACGAGCAGACTAGATGGATCACAAGGTTCCCATCTGCCATCGCCTTCTCATGTTCTGCTTTCAGATGACAATTTTATTTATTTATTAAAATGTTTCACCAGGAGGGCACACTGCACAAAAAGTTGCTTATCTCACGTGCGACCTGGGGGAGGTTTACATAGGGTTGTGCAGGATGATCAGTTAAAACAGTATGTGGGTAGTGCAACCAATACAACATTGTAAGATTGTGCAACAGTTGTAACACAAGGTATTGTACAATAAACAGTAGTGGAACATTGGGTAAATTACATGTCCAAAATCATACAAAAGAACATATGAACGTACAAAACAGTAATAATGCGATAGAACCATTTATAGTGCATGAGTGTACCAGCAGCAGGCTCGGAGGTAGTACGCAAGTGCTGTTGGAGTAAAAAAGATGGGGTTAGGTTGTGCACACTGGTGACCTAGAAGGACTGGTGGAGAAGAGAGGGGAGAGGCAAGAACTGAATATGAGGAGAAGGGGTAGCCATTTCTGATTTCCCTCTTCAGGATGTTGAGAACCCTGCTGGAGGGGTCATGGTAGGAAGGCAGAAACTGGGGATAGGTATTAAGGTGGGTTAAAGCAGAAACAGCTGAGGAAAGGTAATTGTGTAGGGCAAAGGTAAGGGAGTAGTTGGATGAGGAGTGTCGAATTTCAGGGGAGGAATTCCAGATTTTAGGAAACGATGGATGAAATCAGTCTGACTGACGAGGGTGGAGTGGTGAGTGTGGGCTTCATTTGATCTGAGACAGTGAGTGGGGGAGGTGGAGTGGAGAAAGGGATGAGAGAGATAGGAGGAGCCCCCAGACCAGAATTTGGAGGTTAGTTTGGCACAGTGAGAGATGCGCCTGTGAGATAGTGGAAGGAAGGTTAGAGAGTGATAGAGTTCACAGTGGTGGGAGGCGGAAGGGAGTCGATAGCAAGCGGCAGAAGGAGTTAAAGAGAGTGTCCAACTTAGTCAGGGAAGATCTGGGAGCAGCACCATAGACTATGTCACAGTAGTCAAAGATGGGGAGTATCATCTTCTGGACAATTCCTCCTCGCAGTCAGCGGGATACAACTATGATTCCTGTACAGAGCACCAAGCTTGGGGCACAGTTTCTTCAGGATAGCATCGATATGCACAGAGAAGTTGAGGTGCTGGTCCAGCCAAACTCCCAGATATCTAAATGAGGAGGTGTCCTCCAAGATGGTCCCATCAAGGGTGTGGAAGGTGGGTAGGGTCAGAAGCCTGAGAGTCTCTGCCTGGTGCCAAAGGTCATTGAGACTGTCTTCTTGGTATTTAGAAAAGCTGGTGAGAAGCAAACCAGAACTGAACTTTGTTGAAGTCATGCTGTAAGCTGGTTTGCACAGCAGCAGAGTTTTGCCAGAACTGTACAAAATAGTATTGTCAGCGCATATGTGGATAGAAGAGGATGAGCAGGCTGTGGGAAGATCATTAAGGAAAATGGAGAAGAGTAGGGGATGAAGCACTGAGCCCTGAGGGACACCAGTGTTGATGGGAAGTGGAGGGAGATGAAATCAAGGATTCTCACTGACTGGGTCCTGCCAGTGAGGTAGGATTTAAACCAGTTGGTGGCTGACAGAGCAAGGCCAGCTGAGTAGAGTGAATCAAGAAGCAGGGATGGGAAACAGTGCCAAAAGCTTTGGCTAGGTCGACAAAGATGGCTGAGGTGATCAGGCCATCATCCTTCTCTGAAAAGATGGAGCAGTAAGTCTGAGGAAGGAGATGGTTGCTGAGTGGTTCTTCCAAAACCAGATTGGAATGGAGTGAAGAAGGAGGAATTGGAGAGGAAGGGCGATAGTTGAGACAGAACTAAATGTTCTTGAAGTTTAGCAAAGGGTAGGAAGGAGGAAAATGGGGTGATAGTTGCCAGGAGTGGATGTGTCACCACCCTTGGGGAGAGGAAGGACTACAGTGTGTTTCCAGGATGAGGGTACTTGAGCAGAACTAAAGAACAAGGTAAGGATTAGGAGATAGGATAAGCAATTGCAGGAGCAGAAATGTAGAGAAATTTAGGATCAAGCTCATCTGGTGAGGAGCCTTTACAGGGTTGGAGGCATAGGAGAGCATTAAGAGCTTCATCAGAGAGATAGTAGAAAAGGAAAATGGGGAGGGGCAGGCACTGGCTGAGGTGAAGTGCTGAAGTTAGCAGGTGGCAATGGGGAGAGGAAATTGAGAAGAGACGTGGTGCATGAGGTGTAGTAGGCATTAAATTCATTGGCCACGGAGCCAGGGTCAGAAACTAGGGAGTTATTTACTTTGAGAACTGGAGGGAGGGTAAGAGGGGGAAGAGAATAGTGCATGAACCACCCTCCAGAATTTAGATGAAGAGTTAGTGTTAGTCAGGAATGAGGAGTTGAAATAATCAGACTTAGCCAGTCTAGTAGCTTTAGTACATGAATTGTGTAGCATTCTGTACTTGGCATAGTCGTTGGATGTTTAGTAGATTTGTGTTTTCTCCAGGCCCGATCATGCTCCTGAAGCAGGCCAGTAGTTCGGGGTTATCCAGGGAGGCGAAGCCCACAGACTCTGGTCCATCTGAAAGGAGCAAAGGCATTCCATGAGGAATGAATTTATCCTAAAATAGTGAAGTGCTTGGTCAACAGAAATAGCAGTGGAGAGGGGCCCAGTCGGTGGAAGCGAGTGCAGAGCTGATTGAGTGGTCTAAGGATTTAAAGGACTGGAGCTGTATGGTTTTAGGGGAGGTTTGGGTGATGAACTCACATGCAATGAAAATGAGGTTGTGGTTACTAAGGGCATCAGGAGGAGACCAGATTTGATGGCACAGTGCGGTGGGGTTGTGAGTGCCAGTCAATCATACTGTGTGACTCTGAGCAAGTCACTTAACCACCCAGTGCTCCCAGGTTGCCCTGAAAACAGGCACTTGTGCCTAGTGGGCCTCACCCGTTACCAAAGACTAAAATAAATAAAAATAAATACATAAAAGCAGGGTGTAGTTTTGTGTTTTGGGATTAGGGTGTGTGGGCTCAAGTATAAGTTGAGTGAGGTTTACAGCAGTGACGTCATTCGTAGCTTGTTTAACTTGAAAGACAATCAATGTAGATTCACGTCACCCATTATGAAAAGTTCACCAGATTGCAAGAGGTGGTAATATTGGCTAAGGGTCAGTCGTGACTGAGGGTTGAATGCTTGGGTGGCAATAGATGCCAGCCACAAAGATTGGGATTGAGAAAGGAAGGGTAATGCAGGTGACAAGGACTTTGTAGGTAGCTGGGATGGAGGTAGATAGGGTGGTAGTAAACTGCAGTGAGGACAGGATACATGGCCACTCCCCTCCATGACCCGATCGATCTTGTTCGGAGATGGAAATACCTAGGATAGCAATGGCACTGTCAGGGTGCTTTTTGAGCCATTTCATTTTTCATTTAATTCTTTCATTTCATTCTTTATTTTTAAAAGGCACTTTTCTCATAACCAAAGCACCTGTACAGTTACATAAAACAATGAATAAACCAAATTTAAAACTAACATAAATCATTAAAAGCTATACTAAAAGATGTGTCTTCAAAGCTCCTTTAAAGCTTAGGACAGTCGGGCAATTTCACACCTGACGAGGTAGAGAATTCCACAGAGTCAGACCATAAAACTAAATGATCTAGCCCCTGAAGTTTTTAAACGAATCCTGGGAATCTCTAGCAATCCCTCATCAGTGGATCAGAGGGCAGGGAGGACAGTAGGGGCACAGGAGCTCTTTCAGGTAAGTAGGTCCCAGATCGTAGGGGCTTTATAGGTCAGCAAACCGACCTTGAAGGTGATTCACCAGAACACTGGCAGCAGTACAGTCCGCGAGCACAGGCATTATATGGCTGGATCTAGAAGATCCAGTCAACAACTCCAGCCGCCGCATTCTGCACTAGCTGCAGATCGGCAAGTTCAACCCCCGATAGCCCTAGGTAAAGGAGTTGCAACAGTCAAGGCGCGAGGTAACGAAAGCATGGATCAACATTGGAAGATCCTCTGAGGAACCAGGTGCTTCACCTGGCGATGTTCCTCAGATGGAAAAGGAAGTTTTGACCACCGCTGACACCTGAGATTTAAACGTCAAGCAGTCGTCAAATATTACGCTCCCAGATTCCGCACCTGGTCTGAGGTCGTTAGCTGGACGCCCCTGCCATAAGCCTGAGGGCTGATCCATCCGCAGACCCGCCAGCGACCCCTTGTCCATGACCAACACCTCAGTTTTCTCCGCATTTAACCTCAGCCAGCTCCCATTCATCCAGTCTTGGATCTCGGCAAGGCAGTTATTAAATACCGAAGCGGCAGCATCCTGGCCAGGCACAAAGACATATACAGCTGGGTGTCATCTGCATAACAGTGAAAACCCAAACCGTACTATCTAATAATTGCTCCTAACGGCAGCATATACACCGCAAACAGCATGGGAGCTAGAATAGAACCCTGCAGTACCCCACAGGATAGGGAGACTGATACATACATAGATACATAGACAGTGTCGGCAGATAAGGCCTATGGCCCATCCAGTCTGCCCGCTTAAGTTTGTAAGTTCAGTTTATGTTTTCCAGGAAGTCTGTTGCCCTTACCCCTGACCTCCAGAATTCCTTTATGTCTATCCCATGCATTCTTAAATCCGTGATTGTTTCAGCCCCCACCAGTTCCTCTGGCAGGGTGTTCCACTTGTTCACCACCGTTCTGTGAAGAAATTCTTCCTCACGTTTCCTCTGAATCGTCCTCCCTCCAACTTCATCCCATGCCCCCTAGTCCTGGAACATCTTTTCGCTTAAAATAGTGCATTCCTGCACCTGTTCCTCCCTGTAAGATACTTGTATGTCTCTATCATATCCCTCTCTCCCTCCTCTCCTCCAGGGAGTACATGTTCAGTGCCTTCAACCTGTCCTCATAGGACTTGTGATGCAATCCATGCACCATCTTTGTTGCCCTCCTCTGAACCTTCTCTACCCTGTCTATGTCCTTACGTAGGTAAGGTCTCCAGAACTGCACAGTGTACTCCAGGTGCGGCCTCACTAGTGTCTTGTATAGTGGAATTATGACCTCCCTTTTCTTGCTGGTGATGCCCCTGCCTATGCATCCCAACACCACCCTCTGAGTCCTACCCTTGAGGTAAGATCGAAACCACCTGAGGACCATATCAGACAATCCACAGATGGACCGCAGATGCTCTAACAGCACACCATGATCAACTCTGTCAAATGCTACAGAAAGACCAGAAGTACCAAGATAGAGCAGGTCCTACGATCTCTCGCTATTAGGAGGTCATTTAGTACCCGAACAAGTGCTATCTCGGTACTATGCCTTTTCTAAATCCAGACTGGAGAGAATCGAGACATTGTTGTTGGTCAGATGACCATCCTACTGCACTGCAACCACCTTCTCAATAACTTTACCCATGAAGGGTAAGTTAGAGACGGTTCTGTAATTTGCTAGACAATCTGGGTCTAAGGAGGGCTTCTTCAATAGAGGCTTAACTATAGCCTCCTTAAGAGGATCTGGAAAGATCCCCTCTCCAAAGACCTCCAGACTATTGAAGCCAGGACTAGGCCGAGTTTATCCACACAATCCACTAAGAGACGTGTGGGGCCAGGGTCCAAATCACAGTTGGTTGGTCGACGCCGGATGATCATCACAATGTCTTCGATTGTAGGGAGGCTGAAGTCAGACCATGCAAACTGGGTGATTGACATCTCCTGCTGATCATCACCTCTCCCATTGGGGAGGGAAGAACGGACATCCGATCTATTTTGGCAACCTTATCTGCAAAGAAGAGAGCAAACTCCTCACACCATTCTGGAGAAAAGGCTCTTCTGGGTTGAAGACAGACTGGATTGCACAGTCTGTCCACAGTCCAAAAGAGCTGAGCTGGTCTATTCTGTGCAGCCGCAATCTTTCTGGACAGGAATTCTGCCTTCTTATGAGAGATTGCGGATTGATAAACCATATAATGGTCCATCAAACTAAGTTTGTCATCATCCAAACCGTTTCCGCCAATGCTTCTCCAGCCTGTCCAACCCTCCTCAACTCCCTCATGGTCTCATCGAACCAAGGAGACCTGGGATGAAGAGTGAGAGGATGAACATGAACAGGTGCAATGGAATCCAGGGCCCGTCACCGCCTTATTATAAGCATATACCAGGTCCCTGGATCTGAGCAATCTATCGGTAGGCCCGATAGGTCCAGCACCGCCATCAGGTCATCCGGGGACACACCCCTTAAAGGGCAGTACGGACCATCTCGAAGGGCTGACCTAATGAGGTGGCCTCAAAACTGAACCTAATGGAGTGATGGTCGGACCATCCGACCGGTTCCACCACCAAGTCAGATATCCCCATCCCCAGAAGGAACACCAGGTCCAATGAATGTCCACCAATATGGGTCGAGGAGGAAACAACCTGTGTGAAGCCCAGTGATATCATTAACTGGAGGAAGTCTTGACCAAAACATGAGAGTTCATCGTCAACCCAGGCATTGAAGTCCCCAGAACCAACCATCTGGGGACCCCAATGTCAGATCGACAATGAAGTCTGCGACTTCCTGCGGGCTATTCTCATCACCTGGTGGAGGTGTCACGAGTATCCTGCACCTACACCCTCGCCGAGATACACTCAAAGGATCTGGTGACTCACTGGTACCTCCACCAGGCCCAGTTCTGACTTAAAACATATGGCAACACCCGCCCCTATGATCCTGCCTCGGGCGGTGTATCACGAAAATCGGCTGGAACTGCTGCTGCCAAAACTGGCTCAGCATTTTCGCTCCAGCCAAGTCTCGGTGATGCACGCCAGGTCAGATGACCCAACAAAAATCAGCTATAATAGCCGCTTTGTTTTAATAGACCTGGCGCTGTACAACACCGCCTGAGTAGGATGAACCTCCGAGATGACCGCCTTACCTGCTGATCATAATCAGAACCCTTGGGCATGAGCACCAAACAGGGAGATCCCTTCCTGTGTCCATTTCACCCCAGGGTGTCTCCTTGACCCCACTATCCCTATCCGCCCGCTCCTTTCCATTCTCCCCCAGGCCCAGCATCAGCCCTCCTCCTCCCCTCACAATCCCCAGAGCCCTACATCTTCTATAGACCCCAGGCGACAAGGGGGAACAGGAGAAAGGATGAAGGTCCCTGAGCCTAGAGGGGAATAATACCCCGACTGTCCTATTATCATTCCAGCATAATTAACACCACAGAAAATCAACAATTATAAACCCCACTCAAACTTATATAAATAACTACTCTACAACATTTACCAACAATTTTAAATAAATCTAATAAACACACACTCAAATATCAAAATATAAATACAACATCTATTAACAAAAATATACCCTATCAATGTGTCAAAATTGTGCTTTAAGTTATCAAAACGCTTTATCTTTCTGCCCCACCACAGTACTCTCACCACTGTGGGGAAAGAAGCTTTCCAGACTATACAAGCCCCTAACATAAAATTGGCCCATAACATTAAAAAGTCCCTTAGTCTAAAGCCAATACCACTATTTCCTTAAAATAAAAAATAAAACAAGAGTTCCAAGGTCTTTTTGTGTCCACACCTATGTGCTCTCACCACTTCAGTATGGTCCAAACTTTTGTCATTCTCCTCTCACGAGACTGAAACAGTCACAGTTGAACTCAGTTTTAAATTTCCCAATATCTAACACACACTGGCCAGAAACAGAGAAAATTCAAAGATACATCACCAAATCAAACGCTCCACACAGTTCCAACTTGCTTCCAACGCTTAGATTTCTTAGTCACCAAGAATCCTGCAGGATGGAGAACAGACAGATGCCATGTATATTTTCCACTACAAATTCTGGCTCTACCTGACCCTCACTACGGTGAAGCAGGCAGACCACCTCCGGGTGGTGCCCCTAGCTTCACCTAGGAGCAAGATAAACCCCACCACCCTCCTGTGGCAGAGAAACCCGTCTCTCCATCTGGACCGGGAACCAGAGCTTTCCAAAGTTGTAGAAAGAGTTTGTAGACAATCTTCACTGCCCGCTATCCACTTCCTCTTTTCCAGCTGGTCCCTCTCACTAGGAACCAACAACACCTTCTCCTGCGGTCCGGCTACGTTACACTCCCGTGTTGAAACCACTACTCACTGCTACTGACTCCTTCGACTTCTTTCACCGCCTGAAGCGGCCTAAGCCTCAAGCTGCCAGCCACTGAGTCCCTCATAGAATCCAACTGGAAAATCAGTACACAACATGCAGCCCACAGCATACAACAAGCCAGGCAACTCCACACAGGCCAGTGTCTCTAGTCTCTTTCCTGATATCGAGCGTCTCGATTTTAAAATGACAAAATAGTAATAGTAAACAGTTTTTCTCCTATAACTGCAGTAATAATAAACAGTAGTATTGCTTAAGACTACAAAACAAATAAATAACGATAAAACTATAATAAAATTAACAAAAGTCCGGCCAAATTTCGAGCTCACAGACGGCAGCCTTAGCCGTGGCTTATCTTACACTGGGAGCCATGTCTCGGGTAATACTCAGGGATGTCAGGGGTGTGTGAAAATCATGTTTGTAGGAGGTCGATTCTTAGGTAGCAGGCTGCAGATGTTCAGGTGGAGGAGCTTTAACCCATTAGGGAGGTTGTAGTGGGAGTGGGGTTTGGAGACATGTTATTTGGTTAAGGAGCCAGGGTAGGAGAAGAAATAGCTAGGTTTATGAAGTCCCCTGAGCCTTTGTGCCTTGATCAGACCTCGACTGTGGGTCCTTTTCTCAGATTCCCAAGTTAGTCACTTGCTCCTCCACAACAGCCATCATTACCAGACCCAACTCTTGATGGCTCTAGTCTGCCATTCAACCTCAACATATATGCGGCAGTGAGTGGATACCAATGAAGAGTTTGGGGGCTTCACTATTCATGGCAACTCACAAGATGACTGATTTGGAAGCAGTTAAGCACAGGCAGGTAAGTGGTGCAAAATCCCCAAAAAAACGCTACTCTGATCACACTATGAGTTGCGGTGCTGAACTTTTATTGGACAACAAACTTGCTGCCTGCATCAGCTCCTGTTTCTAGATGACAGGTACTTAGCAGAACCTACAAATTTCTGAATGTGGTGGTATTTTGGATAGTTGTTTTTCTAGAAATGCCTATAATGCACAAATTGGTGTTGAAAAATGCAACCCTTTATTTGTAAGATATAAAACCCTGTAAAAGTAAATTCCAGTTTTTAGACAGTGTTACATTGAAGAACTTTATTGACATATCCAACCCACACAAAGTCCACCCTCATCGAGATCCTGATGGCTCACTCTGTCCCATGTCAGTGTAACCCCTTGTTCCCAGGGGTTACTAGAATCCCATTAGAACCAGTGGAAGGCAGGAATAGGCAACTAGTGAAATGCCAGGTAAATGGATTTCACAGTGTCACACTCTGTCTTTCAGTCTCAGCTGAGCTGGAGTGATGATGTAATCTTAGAACTCTCGCAGCTGCATAAGCCACACTTGTCTAGCTGCAAGGCGATAACTTTAGAATGTTGAGTTAGAGTGAGTCAGTCTGTAGAGGAAGCTGTAGAAGGAGGCTGCAACTGTTAGGCAGCTCCACATTTTAGCTCTGACAGAGAGCTACCACTGTGTTTTGGGTATTTTTTCTCACCCTAGAAGAAGAACATAGAAGACAGAGATTGAAGTGGTGGAAACCGTTCAAGTAGGTTTTCCTTTGCCCCATCCCAGGATGGATGGGGATGATCTTCAGGTTCAGGGGCAATCCCTCATCCAGTTCTGTCTAGTGAAGCTGCCTGTGACAACTTCAGAAACTGTGAGTACTTTTGTGTCAGCCCAGGAGGGGCACCTGCAAACCTTAGGTGAATTTTCCTGACAAAAGGGACCCTGTCACCTAGACTGTGTCTGTTTTAAAAGTGTCTGCCTACGTTGGAGTCTAGAGACAGACTGTCCAAGTACAGAACTTTTAGTCATGTAGTATATTAAGTGTAAAAACATTTCAAGATAGCATCTACAAGTTTTCTGTGAGGTGTTATTAACCAGATGAATGGCGAGTATAAACTTGGAAGCAAAGGTGGGAGGCCCCCATCTCGAGTAACCAGTTTACCTCTCTGGGTTAAGTTTGGGCACCAGTTAAATTTTCAGTTAGTGCATTTGGCCAGTGCCTGATGGAAATAGTTACCCAGTTGTGGGTTTTGGATTCTCTGTTTTCAGTTCACCTCAGTGTAGTGGGTGCTGGAAGATTTTGAGCCTGTATTTGCTCTTTGGTGGTCGTGTGTGCCACCCATATTCCTCATGAAATATGGGAAAGTATCCTAGTACTAGCCGTGTGTACCTAGTTGATAGGAAGGCATCCTAGTACTGGCCGTGTATGCCTAGTCGAGAGGAAATGTACCTGTTCTGGCTGTGTGAGCCAATCTCCATTTCAGAACATGAGAGTTTGCTGTGTGTGTTCATTATGCCTATGCTAAATGGGAAGTTCAGGAATGTCTGCACCTCAGTAATCTGCAATACCAGTATGTGTTAACCTGTGGGGACCATCTTTGCTTTGTGATTATTCCTACTTTGTTATGTTAATAAAACCATACTCTAGAATCCCAACCTGGTTTGGAGAGTAATGTTATTGCTTCCACTGTGCCTAGATTTGCTTGGGTGCCCCTGTCCAGAAGTGCAAACCTAGCATAATTGTGAGCAAATGTTTTCTCCCAGGGACCTGAGCTGCTGGCCATGGTAAATGGTCCTACCAGGTGTGTGTCAGGTAGTTGCTACACTTGGTTGCCTGTCTGTGATAGCAGGCTCAGATAAATGTAAGATAAACTGTTCTGTAAATCCCCACCCCTCTCATTTGCCCTAGATGCTATGTGGTGAGGAGAAGCAGCCCTGCTAGTTAAACAAGGGGGTCCAGTGGGGGGTTACAACTGCATCTCAGAGACTCGCACTTCTCAGATAGTGATGTTGAGTGTATTATTATTCAGACTCCCTCAACTGCCACAAAGTCCTTGTGATGTTGAGTTGCCCTCGCTGGGTAGGGCTTCTACTTCTCCTGCTTAATGTCCAAGGCAGATGGTCAAGTAATGGTTCTGTGCGCCCATGGGGTACTGGCTGTGTGTTCCACTGGTGTACTGGGAGGGCTGGTCTACCATAGTACCAACAGAGCAATTGTAGTGGGCCCTCTCTGGTGTGGGAGTCCTTCCTGTTCCAGACAACTTCTGCATTCTGAATGCGGCAACACTCCAACACACAATATGTCCCCTCCCTCTTACTACAAGTGACAATACCAACCATCTCCAGCCAAATAGTGACCACCCCGTGCAACAAAGGAGTGGATGCCACCAATTAATAGTAGACCCCCCCCGCCAGCTGTAGAACATGGATTCGAATGCCACCGACTGCTTGCAATGTGACCATGGTGGAGAGCTGAGCTAAGGTCAGGGAGGTGGGTAGTATAGGATGAAGCAAGTAAATTAAGAAAGTTATTTTTTATTAGCCCCTCCTTATCTGACCGGTAAGATGCTGTCTGATATCTACTGCTGGAATCAGGTGAGGGAGAAGTGGGTGGAGTGGAAGCAAATACCACATAGAAACACAGAATTTGACAGCAGACAAGGACTGCTTGGCTGTCTGCCTATTTTCCCTGCCTATAGCATCACCGCAGATCCTACTTGATCTCCAGCTCATTCACCCCTTCCCTAAGATTCCTTATGCCTATCCCATGCATTCTTGAACCTCACCACTGTTTTCTCACCCATCCTATCTGCGGAAGACTGTTCCAGGAATCCTCCCTCTTTTGTGAAGAAATACTTCCTCACATCTCTTCTGAATCTACCCCATCTAACTTATTATCATGCCCCTTCTCCTTGAGCATCTTTTTTCCAAAAATACTTCCCGCTTGTACTTTCTTTACCTCTGTGAGGTATTTCAAGTCTTTGATTACTATGGATTACCATAGACTGAATACAGGCAGAGCTGTATGGAGGATTTTTGTTTCCATGATCATGCCTGCACTATTTATTGTACATTTTGATACCAGGAAAAAAAAAGAATAAGAATCATAAATATAGGATGTGGAAATATTTTTAGTTTTCTTAGCTCGGTGGTGCATGCCAGGGATCAACTGTTTGCAGTTTTAAACAAACACTCACCATCTGTGTGCCCTGAATTTGTTTCTGACAGTTGATGACCCATTTATACAATAAATGAAACACTCTATACCTCATGGCCATTTAAAGAAAAAGTACTGGCCACATGTCCTCCTGGTTCACCACAGTACTGGCTGTGTGTCCCCAGTACTAGGTTCAGTGGTAAGATGAGTGCCTCCTGCTTCATGTAGTCTGTCTGGAGCCTGGGCTGAGGAATTGCTGGAGAATGAGTCAGCAGGAGCTTTTACCAGGGACAGTTGGGAGAAATAACCACTGGGGAGGAGGGAGACCAACAGCCTGGAAGAGCCGCAATTGAGAACTGGCAGGAGGAAGAGACAAGCAGTTGGGAGGAACAGGGACTGAAGGTAGAGATGAAAAGTCAGAAAAGAGCTGTGATGGGGAAAGGAAGAGACAGAATCTGCAGAAACTACAAGCAGGAATAGTGAGGGTGGCAGGAGAGACAGACAAAAGTCAGCAAGAGATGGGAATCGGTGTGGGGTGGGAGGGAGAAGACAGAGACAGAAAGGCTTTGCAGAAGTGGTGATGGAATGGTGGATTGAGAGAATGAATGGACAGGAGCTGCGATAGGTGTGTGGGGGGCATAGGGTCATACCACCACACACAAAAACAAGCGTGGCTACAAATGCCTTGAGCACAACAGAGTAAGACAAAACACTGACTAAAACCAAAAGAACATGCCCATTAAAAACAATGGAATTTCATGGTTTTTGTGAGGGACTTTGCCACTGCATCTCCCGTGGTGGCCCCTGGAACTTAAATAACTAACTCTGGTGGGGTTGGACTTCGAGGATGGAAAGAAATTGGAGAGGGAACTTTGGTTTATTTCGTAAAAAAAAAAAATGCAAAGAAGTAGTACAGGGAGACCTTGGAGGAAGGAACTGAACAATGGTCCCAGGTCTCCCAATTTCACTGTGTTCTGGTGCCTTAGCCACTTCACCAAGGGAGTGGCTCAAATATGCACTCAGCACATGGCAACCGCATTTCCTCAGTGATGCATAGAGCGAGAGGGCAGCAGTAATTCCCTTCTGCTATCATACCCTGTAGAAACAGACCCATGAATGGATGCTTGGGATGGGTGGGAGAGCTGCAGAAGGTAGAAAATACTGCTGGGAGTGAGTAGGAAGCACAGTGATCTCAGAACAGTGGTGACAAAAGCTGATTTGGGTGGGAAATGGTTACATACTTCATGACCCTGTTCCTC
The DNA here is from genome assembly GCA_016271365.2 of Neoceratodus forsteri. Taxonomy (NCBI): domain Eukaryota; kingdom Metazoa; phylum Chordata; order Ceratodontiformes; family Ceratodontidae; genus Neoceratodus; species Neoceratodus forsteri. The sequence goes on along the minus strand of CM028130.1, from coordinate 132,440,574 downwards.
TCCTCTGTTCACAATACATCAGCATAGCTCACGCTATGCAGCCATAATAAAATGCAAGCACTTGGGTGCTGCAGTGTTTCTGTGGACTACAAAAGCAAATTGTGACTGAGGGAAGGGGTAGGGCAGGCAGGCTGCTTTGCTTGAGTCACGAGCTTTATACTGCCACTGCAATGGCTAATAAGCTGGGAATCATCTCCTGTTTGTCCTAAATTGCATCACTGATCTGCATGCCTGCCCTCCCACCTCATGGGGGATCAGTCTAATTACCTAATTTGTACACCAATGAATATAGTCTAAAAGGTGGTTGTAATCATAGCCAACTTTTATTTATTTATTAGCTTTTGGTAACGGGTAAGTGCACTAGGCAACAATCCTGCCTATTTTCAGGCATGACTCAGGAGAGTACAAACAGGTGTAACAAAATCAAGACTATAGCACAGCACTGACATTTCAAATACAGGCACAAAAATATGGGGTAACACATAAGGTATAAATACTATACAGTGTACAATGTTGAACAAAATCAGGATACGGCAAGAAAAGGCAAAGCCTCAAACATCCCCAAAACAAGAGAAATGAAGGGGAGACACACAGTTAATTACATTTACAGATTCCAAGAGCATTGAGGTGTGAGAACAGCGACGCTAAAGGAAAGGTGAGAAGGGAGTGTTGAACCAGGGGTGGGAGAGAGTTCCAGAAGTTAGGTGCAAAATAGACAAAGGCCTGTTCTCCCATTTTGTAGCTACACGGCCGAACTGATAGCATGGGGACAGAGGATGACCTGGGCAGCGGAGTGCGTGAGATAGGGGTAAGCAAGTTCCTCAGGGAGGACGGGATGTGGGGTCGAGTAAGAGAATCAATAAGCACCCTAGGGAGTAAGAGCTGAGGTCTTTGGGAGATAGCCAGTGTAGGCGGAGTAGAGCAGTGTTCTGAGATCACTGTGCTTTCTACCCCACTCCCAGCAGTATTTTCTGCCTTCTGCAGCTCTCCACCCATCCCAAGCATCCATTCCTGGATCTGTTTCTTTGCCCCACAGTTCCTGGTCAATATCCTGTAACTGGAACTGTGTGCTTAATACTCTGCAGGTAGAGCCTGCTCTACTTTAACCCCATCCTTGCAGCTATTATGTACCACCCACACACCATAAACACCTACGGTATGGGTATGCATTCAGAGGTACTGCAAGTAATCTGGGTTTAAAATGTAAATGCTTTTAATATATGGATCTTCAATTTAATAGGTCTGTAAAGCATACAAAAAATCTGGTAATACCTCAAGGTTCAGTGATAATAGTATTGTCAATCACTTTTAATAGTACTGTCAATCACTTTTAATAGCATAGTTTTGTGGAGATAATAGTATTGTTGTGAGCTCCCGACAGATACCTTCTGCCCCATGTCCTAAGCATGCCTCTTCATTGGCCGCTTTTTCCCAATGATGCGTGGGCAGAACAGTTTAAAACATGTGACCCTTCTACGCTTACTGAGAGCAAACTCGGTCATCGCTTCTCGTTTTATTTTCTTTTTCCCTCTGCAAATGAAAATATCTGATTGATCCTGCTGTTCGGTCATGAAGAGTAGGTAGGATCTGAATTATTCAAAAAAAATGGGCTGGGGCAGGAACCCCACGGCGAGCAGGCAGCTCAATGCACAAGCGTGGGTCAGTCGGCGGTCGACCAGTACAAACTCAGTTCTCCACTGAAGCGGTCGACCGCCCATTAGAAAGAAACATCGGATCCAAACATTAAAGAAATAACCATTAGGTTTTTGTGTCCCATTACCAGGGGAGTACTGGCATCTCGGGTTCTGGACACATTGGAACCTTCGAGCATCGCTCTCGAGTTCATGTGTCCAGAACCTCTCTGTTATTACTCCTGGTAATAGACACAAACCCATCGGCTATTCTCTATTTAATACATTTATTTCTGTAATTACACCTTGATGCAACAGCACTCCAGAGACATCATTGGGCTGGGCAGAAACTTCCAAAATGGGATCATAATATGCAAATGTCATTGGCAGCACCTCTGTATTTATACCACCCAATTAGAGACTGAGGGAAAATGGCGGAGAGCCCCCAAGTTATATTGCTGGGTGTTCCCTACCTGAAAAAATAAAGAAACAAAAACAGAAGACTGGCACTGGTTCAGATCAATGCAGTTTTGAATTTCTGCCTGGCCACAAGGTTTGAGAAGGTTTAATTTGGGGAGAGGGGCAGTTCCTGCTTCCTCTTAGTTTTACTGCTGGTAAGGTGGGAACACAATATTTGTGTTTGCTTGTGTGCATGTGCAAGAAACATTATCGCGGCAGCTTAGGAGAGAAGCGGGTTGTGGAGGCGAGGCACTGTAGCAGCCAATGGAGGCACTACCTTTGGGGACTTGACGCTGTTGGACCAGTGGAGGCACAGTGTCCTGATGACACTGGTCTCCAAAAGTGCCACCAAGTAGAAATGCTTTCACTGCAGCAATCAGGGATCGCCTCATCATTGCAGCATCAGCCATCAGGAGTGACCCATCATTGCTGGGTGGAATGTTGCCGACAGTAATATTGTTTGTGAACCTGGTGGCGGCTTGCCACTGTGTTCACGAACAATATTCATCAGCCCCCACTGCTGAGGGGTGCCCAATCCCCTCAGCATCATGTGCCCCAGAAATAATTTTTGCCGATGGGGGCCCAATCCTCGTCGGCTTCATTCACATCCCCCATGTAATTTGCCTATGGGGGAGCCCACTCCTATTGGCATTATGGTTTCCCACCAAAAGCGTTCGGTTTATGCGGTGCCCAACCCCTTCGGCTCTTGTCCCTCCCAGCACTCCATATGTGCTGATGGGGTGCCAATCCTCGGCTACAGCCCCCACAAAACATTCAGGTGGCATACTGGGAGCCCACCCAAGCATGCTCCAATGCCTCTGTAAAGAAAAAAGTCCTGTGATGGTTTTGTTTTTAAACCTGTAAAAAACTGTCCCTTGCGGTCACTCTGCCCCTCTCACAACCTGTGCCCACCCACTGCACACCCTGACTCCCACACCCTCCCTCACCCCGTACTTACTTCTGGAGTCTGGTGCAACGATCTTCGGTGGACCAGGAACACATCTGCACTCTTCAAAGCCGACCGCAAACTGAAGAAATGCCAGTAAGCTGTATATAATGGCATAAATAGGTTTTTTCAACATTTTTGCATATCTCAGGCATTTTTGGAATTTTGGCACCACATTTTCAGCATGGGGTTATTGGGCACTTCTCATTAATTCAGCCACTGTCATGGCGTTGATCAGTCACAAAAGGTGATTTTGCGGTCACTGCGAATCACCTTTGGAACTGATTAATAAAATGACAGTGCCAGTGTTCATGAGGTGTGCTCTTGAAAGTCTATGTTGCAAATTTGGTGGAAAACTCCCAAAAATGACTGTTTTACAAGCGTGTGTTGTGCAGTTGCTATGCACGCTTGTAACTACAATTGCAATATTTTCAGTCCAGATTTTCAACATTGCCATTTTATGCACCTCCTTTTGAACAGTACAGCTGTTATGTTTCACATCTTGGCGAAATGTGTTTTTGCAGTTCAACGCGGAGTCAAGCCTTGGTTGCTGTGAAATCAGTGTTGGACACATTAAGAAAATCACAGTGACAGTGTCCATGAGCAGAGGTCTAAAATGCCTATGTTGAAAATTTTGTGACGAAAGTCCATAAAATGAATGGTTTATGAGTGATGCATTGTGCAGGTTCCACGCACGCTTGTAACTTTGCAAATTTGCAATATTTTCACCCAGATTTTCAACATTGCCATGAGCAGAGGTCCTAAAATGCTTATGTTGAAAATTTGGTGATGAAAGTCCATAAAATGACTGTGTTACATGCATGCGTTGCGCAGTTTCCATGTATGCTCAGAGTGCAAGCATTTTTACTATTCCTACTACAGATTTTCAACATTGCCATCTCTTCACACCTCCCTATGGATGTTACAGCTGTCATTCTTCATATCCTGCCCAATCTGTGTTTTCGTACATGTGGTGCAGAATGGCACAGTCGCTGTTGTAAGTTGAAGTTCGAGACACATTGACTCTTCATGAGATGAGGTCCCACATGCTTTCATGAGGTGGGGTCACAAAAGGCCATGTTGAAAATGTGTTGTGCAAATACTAACAAACACCAGGGCATTAGCGTTTCTAACTATAACATCCCACCCTGTACAGACTGACAGGCATCAGGGGTGTGCCTTTGACTGCTGACTGTATTGCTCATGCCATCCACCCATCCCCAGACAGTGACAGGCATTGAGGTGTACCTTGGACTCTTTGGCCTCACAGTTCACCCCATTCTCCTATGCTGTATCCATTTCAGCATCGTCTTATGGAATGGGAGACTGTAAGCCAAACACCAAGACACACCTCAACACGTGTCGAGTGTCTGCAGAATAGGGTTAGGTGACATAGCATGAACATCATGGGTGATGACCCAAACACTTACCCCAATGCCTGTCCATCTTCGCAGGATGGAGGTGGGGTTAGTCTAAATTCAATACTTCACTGCCATTCCTATTCTGCATCAGTCTACCTCCTGCATTTCCAATGCAAATACCAGCAAGCAAACATTCAGCTTTGACAAATGCTTGTTTCTTTTCTTACCCCTATGACATGTGAGAGAAGATCAGCTGTTTGCAGTTTTAAGCAAACACTAACTATCTGGATGACCTGACTTTGTTTCTGATGGTCAATGAACTGTTTGTTAATAAATTAAACACTCTATGCCTGATGTCCTTTTAAAGAAAAAATACTGGTTGACTGTCACCTGGTTCACTACAGTACTGGCTGCATGTTCCATTGTTACTAGGTTTAGCTGCAAAGACGAGTTCCTCCCTGCTGCATGTAGTCTGTCTGGAGCCTGGACTGAGGAACTGCTGGAGAATGAGTAGGTAGGAGCTGCAACCAGGGATGGAGGAGGAGGCAGAGTTCAGAAGAAACATAGACACATAAAATCTGATGGCAGATAAGGGCCACTAGCCCACCCAAATCTGCCCAATTTTGTTATTATTTCTACCTTCATTTTGCAGTAGACTCACTTGATGTACAGTGATGTCTCCACCCCCTTCCTTACCACTATGATTCCCTTATGTTTATCCCTGGCAGTTTTGAACACCACAACTGTTTTCACCCTGACTACCTCAGCTGGAAAGTTGTTCCAGGAATCCCACTCTTTCAGTGAAAAATATTTCTCACATCTCACCTGGAGCCTACCTGCGCCCCAGCTTTATAGCATGTCCCCTTGTTCCTAGCACATTTTTCTGGAAAATACTCCCCAATACTTTATTAATCCCCTCAAGGTATTTAAAGGTCTTAATTATATCTCCTGTCTACCTCCTGTCATCCATGGTGTACACATTTAGCTCCTTTAACCTCTTCTACTAGGGCTTTTGATGTAGACCCAGCACCATTTTGGTAGCCCTCTGGACCACCTCCACTCTGTCTATTTCATTCCTGAGATGTGGTCTCCAGAAATGGAAACAGTACTCAAGGTGTGGTCTTACTTGTGATGAACACAGGGCAACATCACTTCCAGTTTTCTGCTGCTGATACCCCTTATGCACCAGCATCTCAATAGCCCTCCCAATTGCCCTGTTACACTGCCTGGCCACCTTTAGATCATCCGATATGATTATTCCCAGGTGCCTTTCGTTGGTCATTGTCAGTATTATTCCACCATTTTGTACTCTGGGCCCGGTTTCTATGTCCCAAGTGCATCATTTTGCACTTTTGCATTAAAACTCAGCTGCATATACCCTTGACCACTCTTCTTGATTTTTCAGATCTCTTCCCATTCTTTCCATACTCACCCCAGAGTGTCCACCCTGTTGCAGATCTTGGTGTCATCTGCAAGAGACATACCTTCCTTCCAGATGCTCTGCCATAAATAAAGACATTAAAGAGGACTAGACCCAACATAGAACCCTGAGGTTCCCACACTAGCCACCCTCCCTTTCTTGGAGCAAACTCCATTTACTACTGCTCTGTCTCCTATCCCTTAATCAGTTTCTTACCCTGGTTACCACCTTGTTGTCCACCCCTAAGCTACCCAGCTTGCTTGGCAGTCTACTGTGTGGAACGATGTTGAAAGTCTTGCTGAAATTCAGGTAGGCCATGTCCACCATTCCACCCTGATCTAACTCCTTGGTCACCCAGTCAAAGAAATCTATCAAATTTGTTTGGCATGACCTCCCCTTGTGAATCCATGGTGCCTCGGATCCTGTAACTCATTGGCTTCCAGATGTAACCCACCCTTTGGGTTAGAGCATTAGATTAGTGTCGGGATTTTATATTGGGTTAAATGTAAGGCTTCATGCCTGTGACCCTCTAAAGGGTTAATTATTTAGAGCCCCAGGGAGCTAGCAGCTAGTTATGCTGGCTTTCTGGGGAGGGGCAGCTGATTGCAGCTACAAGGTTGCAACAAGTTGCTTTGAGTTGGACAGAGCTTAGCAGGGATTAACAGGCAAGTGCTGCCTGGCTCCTGCACTCTAAGCCATTTTCCTCTGTGGAGGGCCTGAGATATCCCACAGCTGAAGTGGCGGAGGCCTGAGTCACAAGACCCCTGGCTGGGGGAATATGAATCCATCTGGAGGAGAAGACCGATGTGCCTTGCAAGTAGCCGCTATGAGATCTGAGCCGGCACCTAGCCTGCGTGATCGAGTGAGCCCCAAGGGAGGAGGAACATGGAGGCAGGCCAGAGGCAGAGCCATGAGAAAGAGCTCTCTCTATGGCCCTCAGCTGTGAGAACTGAGACTGAGCCCAAGGCCGATGTAGCACAGAGGCTAGAGAGAAAAAGAAAGTATGGACTTCACATCCACAGATGGGAAATGAGCAGCCAGACACCGGTGAATTTGAATAGAGCAAGGATTGGAGGGGACCTCAGGCCTGAGGGGAATATGTAAGGCTGTGGGTTCAAGAACCAATCAGGGAAAATAGTACCTGAGGCATTGAAGGAGACATGCCACCTGTAGTTCAGTGGGGCTGTCACCCAAAGTGTGCCAAGGGAGGAAGATGCCATTGGGAGTATCAGTGGCCCCAAGGTGAGAGGTCAGTGGGCCCATGGAAGCATAAGGATAGATGCCTGCCTGAAATGTGAAAGGTATGTTGCCTAGTTATCCGGGGTTGTCAGTACCACACCCACAGTATGGACACTGCTTCCAGGACTATGGACTTTGGATGGACTTTTATCTAAAGGGCCCCTGGGCCCAGTAGACATTCCTGATGGGATACTCTTTGTCAAGTTGTTGCTCCATGGAGAACTCAAGTTTCATTAAAGGATCCAGATTGTTCATAATTGCTGTTTGGACTTTATTTCAATGTCTTCCTGTAAAGTTGCGTTGTGTTTGCAAAGAAATTCACTCAAGCCTTCAGATTTCTTTTAAGAGTTTATTGCAGTTATTCAGCTTCACATGCATGTTCATTCCTTTCATTAATATCGGACTGCTTATTTAATTTACATAGTGTTTATATAAAGAATTGTTATCTTGAAAATGCCAACACCCCATTATAAGTCAATCATAAAACAAAATAACATATTAATCTTAGGTGTGGTGAATTTCACTCAAAACATAGGTATCTCATTTCTTACACAACCTCATAGGTGTTTACTACATTTCTTACACAACCTCATAGGTGTTTACTACATTTCTTACACAACCTCACAGGTGTTTACTCACATTTCTTGCACAACCTCATAGGTGTTTACTACATTTCTTGCACAACCTCATAGGTGTTTACTACATTTCTTGCACAACCTCATAGGTGTTTACTACATTTCTTGCACAACCTCATAGGTGTTTACTACATTTCTTGCACAACCTCATAGGTGTTTACTACATTTCTTGCACAACCTCATAGGTGTTTTACTACATTTCTTGCACAACCTCATAGGTGTTTACTACATTTCTTGCACAACCTCATAGGTTTTACTACATTTCTTGCACAACCTCATAGGCGTTTACTACATTTCTTGCACAACCTCATAGGTGTTTACTACATTTCTTACACAACCTCATAGGTGTTTACTACATTTCTTACACAACCTCATAGGTGTTTACTACATTTCTTGCACAACTCTCCGTTTGCACACCTTCCTTAACAAGTGTATACCATCCTAATAAGGGCACACCATCCTGATAAGTTTATTATGTAAGCATTAAGTCCGAAGAAGGTGTGAGTCTCAATGGAGAATTAATGCATGGTTGGGACCGCTAGAGACGGGAATGAGGCTCTATAACTGCCAAACCATGCATTAATTCTCCATTAGATGCCACCTTCGGAGTGGCTTAATGCACTTTTTAACATGGCATCTAGGACAATGTGCATACTATGAGTTTTATTTTGATACTGCCAATAAGACAACAGACACAGATTTTGCACTCTTTATATTTCTGTGGTGCACTTTCTGAACATTGAAGAGAATCATTTATATGCTCATGTTGTGAAAAGAACAGGAAACATAAGCAAAGTATGTCTCAACATTTCTCTGTGCAACTGTGTCAGATCTGCCACGGCTATTATTTTAATAGCCACCCAAACAGGTCTAATATTTGTGATTTCTCCATCTCGTTATCTCGCCTGCATCTATTTTATATAATCTCTGAGTTGCTGTGTGTCTCTATCCATGGGTCCAATGTCACTATATCCCTCTTTTCTACCTGCGTTCTCTGCCCTGTTCTCTGGTTTCCTCACTCAGTTCCACATCTTTGCGATGTCATGCATCCATTTCAAAATTACAATTACAGTTCACACTCTCCTGCACTGTCAGCGACTCAACATTTAGAACAGACTACCTTTGGTTTACGATCCTGTGCGCTGCATTGTGCTACCGATATGCAAGGCCGGTTGCTCCACTCTGCTCGTCGCCATCACTGCTCCTGCCTCCTCTACATTCCTAATGATTTGGAATCAATGGCGTGGATTGTCACTCATGGGCATTTGGATGGGACACAGAACTAATGTTGTATTGCTACACTGCTTTTCCAGGTGTGTGGATGACATGGTATTTCAGTTTGAGGCAGCATTATTGTAAAATTAATGCCATCTCCAAACTGTACCATGTGGTTCTTTCTAACCTATCACTTGCCTTCTTTTATTCTCAATGATCTTTGCCATGTTACAAAGGACATTTGATATTAAATGTTGTGAAATGTAAAGTGTTGTGAAATTATAAGGTTATCACAAGACACTTAAGTTAAATATTGTACAAGGTTATAACTTAAGTAAAATGTTACACTGCAATCCCCCTTTGTGACTCTCTATAATAGGAGATCACATAGGACGTTGTTGCCATTGTAACATTTGTATTTGTCTAATCATGTGTTTTCATTTTACGGTACAATGACACTTGTACAATAATAAAACACAGATTACTGCAATACCGCATGCTACCACTATTAGGGTTGGACTAGTACCCAAAACAGACAAGCCCCAATCCCACCAGGATATAATAGGGATATAAGATGACTGCTTCTCTACCTCTTTAGCAGAGGCTTTTGTGAGAAAATAAGTATTTCAGTTTGTTGACAATACAACAAAGCAGTAACTGTCATTTTATCAAATTTGGGTAATACGAGATGAGGTGGAGTGGCCAAATCAGTGAGTAAGTCTAAGGCCATACTGGAACCATCGATGTGGGTAACATTTGTTTGGTTATAGGCAGAGGTTCCTGGAAGGTCCAGTTTGCAACCTACCAAGTCTTGTCACTACACCTCATACATTCCAAGGTTGACCTATGATTACACACCATGACTGGTTCCATCTCATAGCTTGGTGGGATTTATTTGCAGATGGTAAGGTAAATTTACATTGATTGGGAAACCATGGGGCAGTTGATGTGTCTCTTCCACATATCAAGGTTTCATGTTCTTGTACACACCGTTGTTTAGGTAATACAACATATTTATTGTGTACTGTGATAATAGTATCACCTGGTATTTGAGTCTCATGATCTGGTCATGTATTAATACTCCCAAATTACTGATTTGCCATGATTGTTTTGGTGGTTCAAAACATACAGGTATTATCACTAGTGTGGGAATCACATGTTGCAGCACTTGTGCATATTGATTTGGTGAGTTCTATACTTTATCATAGCTAAGGGTGGTAAAATTACAGTGGGATGATCCAATAATCTACTCACATTGGTCTCACCTATTCCTAAGGGTAACCTATTTGTTTCTATTCTATTTAATTAATTGACTGATCAAGCATGCTTCAGCAGCTAATTGAGAGCAAGCCAGTTCTACAGAGCTGTCTTTAGACATATTAGAAAGTGTTATAAAAATGGCTTACTATTTTGGCAATAATTTGAAAATTCTGTTGGGTCTCTTTAAATGCAAACCAATCAATGTGTTCATTATCTGCAGCTAATTGCACATTTGTTGATAAAGGTCCAGTAGCATATTCTTTAAAGTCATTTCTAAAGAATGAATATGACCTTTAAAACCATAGAATCAATGCCATTAGCAATTCCCAATTCTGAGCCTAACCAGCCCCACAGGTCTCTTTACGACAAGATAAGTTTATTGATGCTTCTGCAGGAATTCTAAATGACCACATTCTGTGTCTATCATGGTATTGATTTAAAGTATTACTATAATAGTGTTGCCACAATAATGCTGAAGCCCAATCTCTACATTGGTATGTAGTCGAGAAAAGGTAAATGTAGCAAAACATTATAATACTCAACTTACACGGACAGTATAGAGGATATATATATATATACATATAGTGTCAAAATGATACCATCTGATGGGGCAAGAATTTTTGCCCTGATATGCCTTGTTTTTGATACACTATATTCCATGCTGCAAAATTACTCCATGATGTTAAGTTAACATTATAGGCCATTCCCAGCCATCGTGCATCAGTAGTATATGTTAACAAAGGGTATTTATTCATTAATAGCAATATTATGAAAAATTGCTTTAATGCTACTGTATAGTTTGCTACAATAGATGTATTACATAAAAAGCCACATATTATGTCATGATAAACCAGTATAAGATGCATTTAACAAACTAATATTAGGTGGATAATGTAACATGTCCTTTAGTTTTATTTGAAATAAATCTTGTTCCTCTTTGTCAAATTCATAGTATCCCCAAAGTGGAGTGGATAGAGATTCCTTTCTGGGCTGTTGTGTTCACCACACACATTGCCGTGCCAGGCCAGGCTTCTGATGAGCATCTCCATGTCGCATTTTAACATTGCCCATAGCAAATAAAGTACCATTTGATAAGAAGATATCCAGTGTGTTCATGTCATTCTCCCAACAGCACTGGAGACCCCATGCAGAACAATTAGCATATGTCCTGCTATATAAACTGTTCCATATGTGCCCAGGGCATCCATATTCGTTGGAAGTTGCCAAGATCAGTAAGTACTACACAGTATAAGTACAGGATACATCATTGCACTTCACTTATTGGGAGAAACAGAGCAGTATCAGTTATCATTTAAAGGCTGATACAATTTACATTGGTCCACATGGACCCAGTTGGTCTCTGTAGACCCTTGTCAAATTCGATCGGACTTGAATGACCTATGGTCTTAAGACATTAATAATGGTATAGGGCCACATCCAATTAGCATCCCATGGTCCCTTTTGACCCAAATATTTCACCATGATGTGATGACCCCATTCTATGGGCAGTATCACTTTTCATTATGTCTCCTTTGTTTTTCCAATGAGTCTGTGCCATGTTTCTGTCAGCATGGGGCAAATACAGAGCTAACTGTTCCTGTATTTGTTGTAGAAATATATCAGTTTTGATGCATTCTAACACAGATGTAGATACATCTGGATCAGATGGATAATACAGCCTCATATCCCATCCAGTCATCACTTGATATGGGCTATAGCCAATACTCTTGTTTTTCGTACCTCTAATACCCATTAGGATTCCTGGTAAGTACGTCACCTACCCTTTACCAGTATCCAACATTGCCTTTTTCAGTGAATTTTTCAGAGTGTGATTTAACATTTTGCCATTCCTGAGGATTGTGGATGGTAGGGTAAATGCAAACATTGAGTGATTCCTAAGATATCACACAAGGCTGTCATTGTTTTCACTGTAAAGTGAGTCCTCCATCACTTTCAAGGACTCTGGGAAAGCCCCAACATGAGAACACTTGTTCCCACAATGCTTTTGCAGTAGCTTGTGCACTATCATTTCCAACTGGTAGGGCTGCTACCCTTGAAACTATATTAACAATGACTAGTAAATATCAGAGCCCGCTTTTGCAGTAGGCAAAGTCCCACATAATAAATTGTAAGCTGGACCAAGGACCATCTGCCAGGGTATACCCCTTATGGAATTCTTTCCAGGCACTGGAGGATTCATCTGTGCACAGATGAGACAAGCCTCAGGCATTGTTTGACATCTTTTCCCATGTTTGGTCACCATTTTTGTGCCAACATTTGACATGTTTTGTGGAGTCCACAATGATCTCCAGTACGATGATTGTCCATGATAATATCTTTTCTAAATGAAGTGGGTGGTATCCACTTCCTCAACCCTGGTTGTTATTCGATATTACCATGTCTTCCCATATGGTAACATGTTTGGTGGGGCGCTGTCCTGTATCTTTCCATTGGTTCTGACAACCAAAGCCAAGCATCAGTATCTTGGATTAGCCAACTAGGGACTTGTGATAATGCTGGTATCCATTCTGGATGATTTTCATCACACTCTTCAGCTTCCCACAATTGTGTAGAATTACCTCTAGAGGATCTACCCATACATTTAATTGTTTTGTGGCTACTTTAGCCAAGTTATCCACCAGATTATTATTTAATTTGTGCATATCCTTTGGATCTTTTTGATGAGCTCAGACTTTACAAATTGCAATTCTCAGTGGCATTTAAACTCCTATATCCCATATATGTTGTAATATGGTGGCAAAAGCCACGGGTTCAACGGTGGCTGTTCGCATTCCTCTTTTGTCCAAATAGAAAGAAAATCTAACAAGGAATTGACAACAAAAGCACAGTCCGAGAAGACATTAATGACTTCCTGTGGATACATCATAATAGCTCTGTGGACTGCCTCCAATTCTGCTCCAGGGTGGAAATGATGATGGACACTGTACTAATATTTCCTGATTTGTTCCAGGGTCAAAATAGCATATCCAGTATGGAAATGGCCATCATCCCAAAAGCAGGAGCCATCCACATACATATAAATACCCATAAAATTAGGTTCAGCAGCAAAATTGGTTTGGTATTCAGTACCCATGACTTCCCCACAGTCATGTGCATTTCCTCCCATGTCATTAGCTCCACTAACATAGGGAGGTACATTTTCCACTGTGATATTTTTCCTTGTAGGGCTAATGCCCATTTCACCAGTCTCTGAGAGGATACTCCCTAAATCCCTTTCTAAGAGAAATTTTACAGTGTGTGTGTGAGGTTTGTAAAACAATTTGATTAAACCCCACAATATGTTCAGTAGCTTGTATTGCCCAATATACAGCTAATAAGTGTTTACACATTTTTCATATGTTTCTTCTACTGGAGTTAACAACTAGAAAAATATCCTACTGATGCAAATCCTGATCGCTTTGTAACAATACTGCATTGATTACTTGATCAGTTGCGTGTACCTGTATAGCAAAATCTGATGACTCAGAAGGGCTAATGAGGGCAGGAGCTGTCATTAGTGCTTGTTTTAGAACCATAAAGACTGGTGATGCTCTGGTTCCCACTGGAGGATATTTGTCTCTTTTCCTCCCTTTAACAAATTGTACAGCAGTTTTGCCATTCTAGAAAATGCTTCTATAAAATCTCTACAGAAGCCTACCATTCCCAAAACTGTCGAAGTGCTGTTTTGCTTTAGGTCTGGGTAACTGTTGTATGACCCAATTTTTATCTGGGTCTACAGTACATCCTTCCTTATTAATACAAGTCCGACGACATGGGAGGTAGATCGCGCATGACTGTGGGAAGTCATGAGTTTGAATACAAACCAATTTTGCTGGTGAACTTTGTAACAGCACAGCAGGTAGGGACAATGTTATTATTTTACATGCATCTTTGTTAGTCAGATTAAAATTTGCAACTAATGTTTTTAACTTTGCACAATAGGGTACTAGTTTTGTCCAGGCTCCTGTTTACCTAACTGGTCCCCTAACTGCATTGACTCCTTATAGTCAAATCTCTTTGAGAGACTTTTGGACGTAATCTATTTCTTCGCTAGCCCTTTGTATGGCTGCTTCCTCCTCTGAGGCTACATGATCTTCTGCTATTTGGTTCTCATAACCCTCTATTAGATTTTAGTGGTTATTATTTTATGTGCTAAAGAAGCCTTTTCTTGGCATCATCTTCATCTGTCACCTTTTCCTCTAAATCCTCCAATTTCTTTTTGCAGTCTCTAGGTCTGTCTCTATACTTTCTTTTCTCAGACAATTTAACAAGATGTTTACCTTTACAAGCTACTTTTGCTCCTTCTCCTTTAGTTTTAACACAAAAGGAGCAATTTTTCCTCACCTCTTTCTCCTGGGTTCTTCCTCTCTCTCAGAACTACTGGAGCGTGATGAACTATCTGTAACCTCCATGCAGCCACAATACTGCTTTGGCTAAGAGGGGTGTTTAACCTGCATAGGTGCCATTTTATATTTTGAACATCTTCACCAATGAGGTTATTGGTGTCTTAATTCTAGGAGATTTGGCACTGCATCTGTGTGTCTGCTTATAATGCATACAAGGACTGTTCCTTATATGAGAGGTCTTGGGCATATTCTTGATTTACATGTTCTAATCTGTCTATTGCTTGTTGCAATTGTCTAGTCAGTTCATTAATTTGAGCCTGACTCTGTTTATTTACAAATTTAAGATTTTCTTCTAACCGATTATTCTTAGTTTTTACTCCACAAATCTCCCTTGTACCATATTTAAATTTATACTCCATTTCTTTGATATCAGTGGCACATTTTTGTGACTCCTTTACTTGGAAAGCTAAACCTTCATTACATTTCTCTTCATTTTCTAACATCTGCTTCATGTTACACATCCTAGCTGTTATTTCATTCTGATATTTTACATACATTTGACAGATGTTGGCTAACTTAGTTCTATCTATTTTAACCTTCTCATTTCTGTCCATACATTGCTTAGTAAAACATAAGTATGACTCTTCCTGTTGTTCAGGAGAGCAGTACAGACCTTCCTTTAAATGCATTTCTAAAAATTTACATAAAATGGTATCCATACTTACATCTATCTTGTGGCTGGCAAATCACGTGAGACTTCACACCAGTCCTCCTGAGTTCCTTGTTTGACCCATCAGGTCAGGTGCAGTAAGGCATTCCTGCAGCTTGGCCCCTCCAGTCCATTTGATGTCATCAGCAACTGTATAGACTGTCTTTGGACATCGAGTCATGGCACCAATTGTAAAGTTGCATTGTGTTTGCAAAAGAAATTCACTCAAACCTTTAGATTTCTTCTAAGAGTGGTTGCAGTTATTCAGCTTCACATGCATGTTCATTCTTTTCATTAATACTGGACCTGCTTATTTAATTTATATAGTGTTTATATAAAGAATTGTTATCTTGAAAAATGCCAACACCCCATTATAAGCCAATCATATAACAAAATAACATATTAATCTTAGGGTGTGGTGAATTTCACTCAAAATTAGATATTACCTCATTTCCTGCACAATCTCATAGGTGTTTACTATATTTCTTGCCATCCTAATAAGGACACGCAATCCTGAGTAGTTTATTGTAGGACATTTGATATTAAATGTTGTGAAATGTAAAGCGTTTGAAATTATAAGGTTATTACAAGTAGAGATGCATCAAATTTAAAATCCGTCAATGAAGTGAGCATAAAGTGGCCATTTCATTGGCACTTACGCTACGTGGAGTATCCATAGGAAGGCTCATACGCCTTGTTATTATTACTTCTCATTGTCATTCTGCCTTAAATGCAAAGTAAGGCAGAGTGACAACAATAATAACAACATCCACCCACACAGTCACCAGAATTAATGTGCATCCCCAAAATGCTACTGTCTTGTGTCAGAAAATTCCCCAGTGCAGGCCGAAGTGAAATGAGGCGTAACAAAATGCACTCTCCCAGAATTAATGGGACAGATTAAGATTGCGTTGCACACTCAAGGGTTGCATATCAGAAAGGCACAACACCACCTATCCAGTGCTCACAAGTCACAAATCCAAATCTGGAAAGCAATACATTTTGCCAGTTGGGGATTAATGCATGGCAGTAGCAATCCACTACCAGTAAATATACCACAAAGCAGTATAAAAATTCATGCAGGTGCAGTGGATAGCAGGTTTACACTGCTGTAATTACTCTGTAACATAATAAAAGGTGTCTGATTTAATGGCATGCATCACACTCAGACGCACTCTCAAGTAATGCAGAGCAAATTGAAAACCTTTAGTAATATAATCAAATGTTTTAAACAGACAAACTGTACACTGCGCACTCACAACAATCAGCAAAAAATTTCAAGAACTACTGAAAATATTACTGTATGTACATTAACACAATTATACAAGAAAATATAACCAAAACAGAAAGACTGCCTTTTTCTCCCAGTTAATCTACCTACACCACAAATCGCCCCTCCCCAAAGCATTTCACAGTACACAGATTGACTGTTCTAAATTAACATTCAAAATCCACACACAACAATAAGCACTCAATGATATGAGCACAGAAGGGTTTCCTGCAATCGATGTACTAAATTTTGAACAAAATATTACTCAAATAGGCATTTTAAACAGATTTTAGAGGTTCTGAATCACAGAGCTCTGAGATCAAACTGTCTCCAGGTACCACACACACACACACACACACACACACACACACACACTACCCAGGCTAGAACTGAGGCTGTGCCAAACAATCTAGAGACCATGTGACCTACAGTCCCATTAATAAATGTAGAATTTCATTTGGAGCTCAGTCACAGGGTGAAATAAAAGCAAATTCCATTGATTTCAATGTACTTCACCTTAAAATTGGTGGAGAAGTGGTTTGGGGAAGATGGAATAATGCAAAGTCATTGGTTTCAATGGACTTTGCATCCTCATTATGAAGCCGGGCACCCACTTCACATCATGGAGTTCTCCATGGATTCCATGTTACTCAGTGAATCACTTCATGGAGCAAATTGGGTCCACTTCACCCACCACTTCTTACAGTACTGTAACTCACATGCTGTACAAGAAGGAATGTAATGCCCTATGGCTGTACTTCCCTGATGAGCTGTAGCACAAAACTCCCCGACTTACAAACGCTTATTAATGAGTACAATGGTGTGGTGGTGAAGCCTGGAGAGATACTACAAACATGCTTACAATACATCCAAGTAACTAGTAAAAAAATTAATGTTGTGATTTGTGACGTGATCATGAATCATGATTTGTGACTGCATTTGTGTCTGTGATGATGAAGAACGTGATTTGTATCACGAGTGACTCATAATGATGGTCCTGACTTAAAAGCACATATTAATGAGTACAATGTTAATGCAGAATTATGCACCGCACCTGTCCAGTACTCTGAAGGAAGCCAAAGAAACAACTGTGACTTAAGTTACAGATGGAGATTGGGCCCTAAAGAGATGCAAATGCACAAGACAGATTAAGATTGCACTACGCACTGAAGAGATGCAGATGCAAAGGCACAACACCTAACCAGTGCTCACCATCAAAATTCAAATCTTGAAAAGAATACCTTTGCTGGTTAGGGCGGGACACGGGGGGCAGTGTACTGCACTGCTGCAGTAACAGTCACTTTTACTAGTACCAGTAAAGATACCACAAAGAAGTACAAAATCATACAGCTGCAGTGGATAGCAGGTTCACATTGCTGAAATTATTATGTGGCACAATAAAAGGTGTCTGATTTGATGACACCATCATGCACATACTCACACACTGAGTAATACATAGCAATTTGAAAACTTCCATAATATAACCACATATTTTAAGCAAACTAAAATTATGCACTGCTGCACCACAACAATCTGCAAAAAGGCAAGAATTATTGAAAATATTACTGTGTGTACATTAACGTAGTCATACAAGAAAAAGTCACCAAAACAGAAAGCACTGTCTTTTCTCCAAGTTAATCTACCTACACCACAGATCGTCCCCCACAAAGCACACTTCCACTGTCTCTCAGTACAGGGACTGAATGTCATACATTAAAATTCAAAATCCATACACAAACAATAAGCGCTTGATCATATGAGCACAGGAAGGTTTCCTTTAATCGCTGAACTAAAGATTCAGCAAAAAAATGACTCAAAAGGTTTTTAACAGCTTTTAGAAGGTTTGAATCATAGAGTGCTCTCAGAGCAGATTGTCTCCACAGCTTTCTACACACACAACCCCAAACTGAGTCTGTGCAGAACAATCTAGAGCCCATGTGACTTGAAATCCATGAACCACTGCAAAATTGCCTTTGGAGCTTAAAAACAAAGCGAAGTGAGGCAAAGTACTTTGTTTTCAATGTACTTCACCTTAATAATTGGTGGAGTAGTGGTTTGGGAAGGTGGAGTAACGTGAAGTCATTGTTTTCAATGGACTTCACGTTACCATCTCTTATAAAGTACTCCGCTGGCGTTCCAAAGCACTCAGCGAATTCACCTTCACTGCGAATCACTTCACGGAGCGAATTGGGGCCACTAGCCCATCTCTAATCACAAGAAATGTAGTTAAATATTGTAAAGGTTACACTTAAGTCAAATATTACACTTTACTTCCTGATTTTAAACTGTTGCTAATCATGAATGCCATCTAGTGGCGCCCCATGGATGGAGTTTTCACCCTAGACCCGTAGAATTAAAAATGTAACTCATCTTGTGCAGTTTCTGGTTGTGGTCACACCCCATTCACAGTTACCATCAGCATACCCTAGACACCAGGGAGGGTGGGTTACACAGATATTCCACAATCCTTTCCTTTAGTAGTGTTTCCATTAACTTAACCATCACCAATGTCAGGCTGACAGGCCTATAATTGCCCGCCTCTTCCCTGCTACCACTTTTGTGAAATGGGACTACATCTGCCCTTCTCCAGTCCTATGGTACCAATCCAGGCTCCAGTGATCTGTTAACTAGGTCTGTCAGAGGACCTGCCTGAGTTCCCTTAACAATCTTGGATGCACCCCGCCTGGCCCCATAGCTTTGTTCCCTTCAGGTTAGCTTTCCAGACCCTCCTCAGAGAAAGGACTAGTGTCCACTTCCCTCCCATCAAAGCTCCTGATGCTTTTGTGCAGTTCCTCCTCTCCCACATCCCTGTGAACACCGAATAGAAGGGTTCCATGCCGTAACAGCAACTGCAAACAGCGATCACTCTTCCAGAGTGTACATTACCAAAAATCAAAACAGCGATCTAAACTCCCCATCAAGCCCAACAACAATGATGGAAAAACAATGTATCTATGCAGGAGCAAGCCCCCTCCTGCACCCACCCAAATTATGATTCTCAGCTCTATAGGGGAGGTGCTTGCAAGGGAGGGGAGAAACTCAACTGGAAAAAATATTTAAGTGTTGCACAGATTCAAACAAAGTAAACTCCCAACCCAGCCCCTCCTTCACTACAGCCGCTACCCTCACCACCACTCCAGAATGGCAGCTGGGCAGCACACCACAAACTACACCCCGTACCTTCTCCTTCCTGAACCCTCCTCTTCCAGTCCTTTGCCCTTCTAGTCTCTCGCTCTTTTGTCCCATACCTTAAGCGCTATAACTGGTTCAGGGTAGCTCATACATAGCGCTGAAACTGAGTTGCTCAAAACTGACTTGCTCAATTTCAGTCACCACGTGCAACCGAACAGAAGTGTTTTTTCAAAATGTCTGCTTTCTCTCTTCATCCCCTCCATACAGTCCCCCTTTAACCTTACAATCCCTCCCTTAGTCTTCCTTTTTGCTGACATACTTAAAAATGTTGTGTTCCTTTTGATAATGCCTGCGCTATGCTTTCTTCAGTTTGCACTTTTGCACTCCAAACAATACATGACAATACAATACAAAGGTATTTGTGGTACAGTACTTTTCATTTTAAATTGTCAAACAGTATATGACAGTACAGTACAAAGGCATTTGTGATATAATAGATTAGCTTTGACAGTTACAGATTAGTGCTCATGTTACAGCAGTTACTGATTAGGATGTAAACAGTATAGTGCCATGTTGGGTGTGAACAATTTAGGGTGAGCTTTAAGCATATGTTCAGGGCTGTATGGGGTGGCCAAGTGGGACACATCTTGGGGTCACATTATCCCTTGTCATAGTCGGGCAACAAATTAGGGATTTCGTGGCTTCTTTAGTGATCCACATTTTGATGGGACCTAGTCTTATTGGATTGTTCTTCAGCCTGAGGTACATGGGCAGCGAGTTCCAGGCTGAGGTACCCCTGAACAGGAAAGATGACCTGCCCGTGTTTGTTGATGCCTGCCGGATCCTGTACTCCATGCCACTGGCAGATCTCAGAGCGGACCTGTTATTAATCTTGGGTGTCATTTTGTCCAGGATGTAACCTGGGAGATATGTTTACATATTTTGAACATGAGGTTAAATGTGTGTAGCTACCTCCTGACCCCTTGTCCATGTTGGCTCCTGTATAGTAAACAGTGATGTCTTGTGTGGGGCACCAGTATGTATCTTGTGAATTTATTATAGAGTACGTCAATTTTATGTAGTTCAGAACTGGATACACCTTCATACAGGACATAACTATAGTCCATAGCAGGTAGGACCATTGGCGCTACTATTCTAATTCTGGCTGCCAATGGTACTTTGTTTGAAGTTGATAAAGTGCCCTAGCTTTTTGTTTAAGCTTTTGGTCATTTGGTCTATGTGAATACTCCATTTGTAGTTTGAGTCTATCCATGGACCCAGATACTTTGAAGCATTTACCATTTCTAGGTTGTTACCTATGATATTTACAATGCCCTGCTCCTCTGGGGACTTTCAGGTATGCGATGGGACCTAAAGAGGATAACTTCTGATTTTTTTCATTGAGTACCAGTTTTGGCTGTACAGGATGTTTTGCAGCAGGTTGTGACAGGAGTAAGTGAAGAACACATGGAAACCCTGAAAAGATATTGAAACGTACAGAGGAATAAGGCAGGGTTGCAGTCCTTTTCCATATCAACTCTGGTATTTTGGAATAACCTGCCTGCCAATCTTCATACCTTTTCTTCATTTCAGGTTTTTAAGGTTAATTTTAAGCAATATGTAATGTCTGCTGATAAATATAATTGCTTCTTGTAATTTGCTGGATTTTGTTTTGTCATTGTTTGTTTATTTTATTTATTTAACAAATCGAAAGACCTTTGAGCCAAGGGCTCTTTTACAGAAGGTTCCACGTCAAGACACAAGAATAGCAAATTACAATAGATTCAGTAAGTAGTACAACATGAGGAAAGTAATTACATAAACAAAAGAACAATATGGCAAGATAAATATTGTATCAAGTGCAGCCAGTGGCCTTGTCTGAAGAGGGAGAAAGGGCTTACAAAGAGAGAAAGTACAGGGGTGAAATGGAGGTGGAAGGAGCAAAAAAAGAGCAAGGAGGGAGATTCCACAATGAAGCTTGAGCAGGAAAGACCTGCAGGGGTGAGGAGAGAACAAGGTAAGGAAACAGAGGAGGGGAGTGGGAGTGGAGGGTAAGGGAAGGGGGATGAGGTAGGATGAAAAGAGGGCAGGAATGGGAACGGGATAAGGGAGAAAATGCTGTGAGTGGGATAGTGCAGCAGCATAGGGCTATACAGGGGCAAATGGAAAGAGGGGAGGTCCCAGTGCATTTAGCTGTCAGCAGAGATTAGGTATAGCAGTCACAAGATGCTCTGGAAACTAGGAATTGATGCAGCTTCCACTTAAATGGTCCCAAGGTTGCAATCGTCGCAATCTCAGGAGGAAGGGAATTAAATAAATTAGCAGCTCTAACTGCAATGAATCGCTGTCGGAGCGAGGTTCAACAGTGGGACAGTAAAAGTTTGGCTCACAGAACTTCGTGTGCACAGAGTGCCCGGAAGGGACTGAAAAGCTGAAGGAAACCTGGTGGTAGAGACTAAGATCTGCCTTCTTAGCCAGAAGGCAGGCTTGATATTCAGTGCGAGCCTGGAGATGAAGCCAGTTTGCTTGTTTGTAAAGGTCACAAGTATGAGTCGCTACACTACACTAGTTAGTAGATGGCATGCCTTATTCAGAGCTGTGGTGAGCCAATGTAGGGTTGTGTCTATGGTGGAACCATAAATGACCAAACCATAGTCAATAATAGACACAACTGAACTTTGGATAGCCAATCTGAGGGCTTGAAGTAAGGCAGTGTTTATGCCTGAGTAGAAGGCCTAGGTGGATGTTAACTACCTTGGCAACATTCTCAACGTGGTTGGAGTAGGAGAGCGTACTATCCAGAGCAACTCCTAGGTATTTAAAAGATTGAGTCTGATCAAGGATCACACCTGCACTGTTTTAATCACCAATTGTTTGGCTTTGTGCTTGCTGTGGCTACCATGGAAGAAGCATGACCTTAGTTTGTGATGTTTGTTTTCTCATCGGGCTGGGCCTGAAAATGGGATTGTTCCAGTGCCCTACAAAATAAAAATAAATATGGATTACGAGACAATCACACAAAATGCTAATTTTCAAGGACTCAATAGCTTAATGTGGCACATTATTGATGCACAAGACCTGTATAAATCTCAAAAGAAGATTCAAGTGGTTCTGGAAGCTCCACAGCCAAAAGATGTCTCAACTGGGCCATTTCTAGAATTTGTTAACTACTATAGCCAATTTGTGCCAAACCTAGCAACTGTATTGCATCCACTGAACTGTTTGCTGCAGGCTGGTCAAAAGTGGGTATGGTCACATGAGTGTAAAGGAGCTTTCCAGGAAGCAAAGAAATTGGTCCAATCAGACAGTGTGCTCACACACTTTAACCCATCCTTGCCTATCAAGTTAGAATGTAATGCTTCCCATATGGAATTGAGGCAGTTATGTCTCTAATATGCTGAACTGCAGTGAAAGACCAATGGCATTTGCCTCAGATCTCTTACAGAGGCAAAACATAACTATGCACACATAGACAAAGAGGCCTTAAGTCCGATATGGGGTGTGGAAAAAATGCAACAAGTAACTATATGGGAGGAAATTCACCCTCATCACTGATCACCAACCCTAGTTGCAATCCTTTATCCAAGAAAGGAGTTTCTATGACAGCTATAGCACGTATCCAGTGCTGGACTCTCTTAGCTGGTTATGATTATGACATTGAGTTTAAAAGAACAGTGGTACATGCAAATGCAGACAGGCTGTCATGTCTGCTGGTGCCGGTTGAAGGTCAGCATGCAACAGGGACTGACTCTTTTAAATTTGTCAACTTATTCCAGATTGAGTGCCTCTCAATGACTTGTAGAATGATCGAGCAGGAAACCAAGAGGATCTCACACTAGCTAAGGTTCACAAAGCCACTCTTAGGGCTGGAAATATACCAAGAGCCATAATCTGGCACCCTTTTATGCATGTAATGGTGATCTTACTATACATCAAGGATGTGTAATGTGAGGAATCCATGTTATTATACCTAGCAAACTACGCTTAAGAATCATAGGAGAGCTCACATAGGACACCTAAGGGTGGTAAAAATGAAGGCACTTACTAGAAGTTTTGTATAGCAGCCAGGCATTGATCAGCTACTAGAACAGCTTGCTAAGGAATGTTCAGGATGCCAACAGGTACAGTAAATGCCTAGTCCAGCACCATTATCCCCTTTGGAGTGGCCATTGGCTGCCTGGCAACATGTACATATTGACTTGGTGGGGCCGTTTTGGGAATGATGTGCCTGGCAGTGGTGGATGCCCATTCCAGAGGCAGAAGTCTTTTGCATGAAATCCACCATAACAACACAGACAACAGTAAAACTCTGAAGCTTGTTTGCAAGAACTGGACTGCCAGAACAAGTCATGAGTGACAATGGTCCTCAGTTGAGTTCAGAAGAGTTTCGTGGTTCATGAAGAAAGATGGCATTAGACATATCACCTAGGCACTGTACCACATAGCCACACATGGGTTGGTTGAGAGGTTTATACAAAATTTTAAGCAAGCCTTGTGATTCATAGTAAGTAAAAGGGTCACTGCAGCAGAAGCTGGCACGCTTCTACGAACATACAAACATATGAAAATTGCCAGTAGAAAAAGGCCTCATGGTCTACCAAGTCTGCTAAGTAATCAGCTAGCAGCCCTTATTCTGTAGCTGCCCTCCCACCATTGCCCCCTTGACCCTCCCTCTTGCCCTGTCCCACCCTTTTGAAGCCACACACTGAGCTACTGGATACCACATCTGTCGGTAACATGTTCCACCCAGCCACCACCCTCTCCATAAAAAGTGTCTTCTCAGCCCCTCCTGAACCTTCCTTCCTTCAATCTCATATCATGGCCTCAGATGTCCCTCCCTCCTTAGTTTGAAAAGTCCTCTGTGCATGACTTGTTTATTCCTTTCATGTACTTGAAGGTATCAGTCATATCCCCTTTCCATTCTCTCCTCCAGTGAGTACATGTTCTTTTTAACTTTATGTTTATTCATTTTCATGATAACTAAATATGTACTTTTCTTGATTTCAGGTATAGGATACATTAAACATATGGTCATGGTTGACAGTTCTTATCCATTCAAAGGATGGCGGACAAGGGTGAGGTGGTGCTGGTTGGAGACCTCAATATTCCAGATGTGGACTGGAGCCTCCCAGCAGCAGCATCAACCAGAGCAGATTTATCCTGAATCCTTCAAGGTGCCTTCCTCAAGCAACTGGTCATGGAACCAACTCGGCAGAAGGCAATACTGGACATTGTGCTCACAAATGGGACCAGTGTGATGGGGTAACAGTGAGGAAGCACCTGGGGAACAATGACCACCAGTCACTGTTGTTTGACATCACAGAAGGCAGAACCAAACTGCACAAAAATACGTATCCTGGATTTGGGGGGGCAGTCTGAGAAATTGGGAGATGCTTGAAAGAGGCATTAACAGGAATGGGGCAGGAATCAGGGGTTTAGAAACAGTGGACAATATTTAAAATGGGGATTACAAGGAGCAACTGAATTATCGTTAAGAAGGTTAGTAAGAGGAAAATGAAGAGAGGCCATTATGGTTTTCCAAGGAGGTAGCGGAGATAGTAAAAGCCAAAAGACTGCATTCAGGCAATACAAAAAGACACAGGCAGAAGGGATAGGGAGAAGTACCAGAAGAAGCAAAGAGAAGCAGGCAGGTGAGTAAGGACGCCAAAGCTCAGACAGAAGAGTGCATTGCAAAGTCAGTGGGTAGAAGGAACATAACCTTTACAGGTACATAAGTGAAAAAAGAAAGGCAAAGGAGGAATAATGAGACTGAAGAGGGAGGATGGAGGCCACATGGAGGACAAACACAGTAAAGCTTGCATACTGAACAGATATTTCTGCTCAGTCTTTACTGAGAAAGAGGAGGGTAATGGGCCTGAAGGAGTACAAGGGTGAGAATGGCACAGAAATGGACATAAGTCCCTTTACATGAGAAAGGGTCCTGAAGGAACTGGAAGAAATAAGAGTTGATAAAGCAATGGGGCCAGATGGGGTGCACTCCAGGGTCCTAAAAGAACTAAGACAGGTGGTGGCTGAACCTCTGGCAATCCTGTTTAGCCGACCACTGGAAACAGGGAGGTACTCAAAGACTGGAGGACAGCAGATGTAGTCCCCTTATACAAAAGCAGGAACAAAGAGGAAGCAGGGAACTACAGATCAGTCAGCCTCACTCTGTAGTGGGGAAAATTATGGAAGCACTACTGAAGAAGAGATTGGTGGAACATCTGATTGCCAAAGGACTACAGGACCCAGGGCAGCATGGTTTCGCATGGGGAAGGTCATGCCAGACCAACCTCATTGAATTTTTTGACTGGGTGACGAGGAGGTGGATCAGGGAAGGCAGTGGACATGGCCTATCTGGACTTCAGCAAGGCCTTTGACACTGTGCCACATAGAAGGCTATTAAACTAGGGAATATGGAAGTGGGCAGGACAGTAGTGTGGTAGATAGGTAACTGGCTGGGCAGCAGGACACAGAGGGTGGTGGTAAATGGCTGTCACTCCACAGAGGAAGAGTGACCAGTGGGGTACTACAGGGATCAGTGCTGGAACCAGTCCTATTCAACGCCTTCATCAGTGATATTGCACAGGACCTAGAAGGCAGAATTTCCCTGTTTGTTGATGACACAAAGCTCTGTAACAGAGTGGACACACCATAGGGTTTAGACAGAATGAGAGAGACCTGCAGAAACTTGAATGGTCAGGGTTTAGCAGTTGAAATTCAATGCAAAGAAGTGCAAGATAATGCATATGGGGCACAAAACCCTGGAACAACATATCAGTTGGGGGTGAGGATATAGCATGCACCAAGCAGGAAAGGAACCTTGGGGTTATCATCTCTGATTATGTCAAGGTAGGGAAATAGTGCGATAAGGCAACAGGTAAAGCAAATGGGATGCTGGGATGCATAGGCAGGGCATCACCATCTGGAAAAGGAGGTCATAATCACACTATACAAGACACTAGTGAGGCCCCACCTGGAGTACAGTGTACAGTCCTGGAGACCTTACTACATAAGGACAGACGGGTAGAGAAGGTTCAGAGGAGGGCAA
Source organism: Neoceratodus forsteri (assembly GCA_016271365.2). Classification (NCBI taxonomy): domain Eukaryota; kingdom Metazoa; phylum Chordata; order Ceratodontiformes; family Ceratodontidae; genus Neoceratodus; species Neoceratodus forsteri. The sequence continues at coordinate 132,413,900 of CM028130.1, read as the reverse complement.
CAAAGATTATACATAGATTGCATCACAAGTCCTATGGTGACAGGTTGAAGGACTTGAATATGTACTCCTGGAGGAGAGGTGGGAGAGAGGGATATGATTGAGACATACAAGTACCTTACAGGGAGGAACAGAGTGCAGGAATACACTATTTTCAACAACAAAGATGTTCCAGGATTAGAGGGCATGGGATGAAGTTGGAGGGAGGGCTATTCAGAGGAAACGTGAGGAAGAATTTCTTCACAGAGCAGGTGGTGTACATGTGGAATACCCTGCCAGAAGAAGTAGTGGTGGCTTAAACAATCACAGGATTTAAGAATGCATGGGATAGACATGAGGGAATTCTGGAGGTCAGGGGTAAGGGGCAACAGACTTCTAGGAAAACATATAGTGAACTTACAAGCTCAAATGGCAAACTTGTGGGCCATAAGCCCTTATCTGCAGACAGTGTCTATGTATCTATATATCTATGTAGCTTCATTCTTTGATACAGAACTTTGGAGGAAAACTTATTATATGCTTAAATGTCCAAGAAAAAGTGAAAATAAGCCATTGCAGCTAGACCATAGACAACCATTTCGAAATGAGTCCGAAAAGTCCAGTGAATCCTTTTATATAGATGGACTTATGTCAATGACTGACCCCAAAGTCCATGACTGCTTAATTTAGTAGAGAACTAGTACCTTTCAAACATTACAGATGCTTCCCCATGTAATGCTCATACATCCCCAGATATTAATAAGTACTATGGCTGTGCAAGGCCGAATATTATTTTCTGAATACCACGAATAATGGGCTATCGAATATTTAGCAGCCCTTTCTGAATAGAGGACTATACGGTGGTATTCATATTCACAGCCCCTGCAAGTCCCAATAAAACAATTTCCCACCCTCCTCTGCAGCCCAAAACAAGAGCAATAACATATCCCTCGCACCCCTCAACCCTCCAGCAGCAGCAGCCAAATCCTACAATCTGGCTCCTTCCCACACGGTAAATTGCTATTATTTTGTAACTGACAGTCACAACCAAAACATTCATTCACAGAAATAAAAGATAAAACCCAGCGACTGGCACAACCCACCCACAGCCACAACCAGCTGCCCTATGTAGATGACCCTCACTGTTAAAATACTCCTCCCCACCGTCCATCCCCCACCCTGGCAGCACCACCCTACTTAGAAACATAGAAACATAGACTTTGACAGCAGATAAGGAACGCTAGGCCCATCTAGTCTGCCCATTCCCTACCTACAGGATAGGCCGCAGATCCTAGTTAACCAACAGCCTATATCTTCCTGCCCCCACAAGAATTGCCTTATGTCTGTCCCATGCATTCTTGAATTCTCCCACAGTTTTAGACCCCACAACTTCCTCAGGAAGGCTGTTCCATGCATCCACTACCCTCTCTGTGAAATAATACTTCCTCACATCCCTGAACCGCCCTCCTTCTATCTTTAAATTGTGTCCCCTTGTTCTTGCAAGTCTCTTTTTCTGAAAGATGCTACCCTCTTGGACTTTGTTGATTCCTTGAGGTACTTGAAAGTTTCTATCATGTCCCCCCTCCTTCTTTCCTCAAGGGTATACATATTAAGCTCCTTTAGTCTCTCCTCATACGGCTTCTCTGCAGACCCTGCACCATTTTAGTTGCCCTCATCTGGACTGCCTCTATCCTGTCTATGTCCTTGTGGAGATGGGGTCTCCAGAACTGGACACAGTATTCCAGATGGAGTCTCACCAACTGTCTGTACAGAGGGATAACAACTTCCTGTTTTCTGCTGCTGATGCCTCTCCCTATACATCCCAGTATACCCCAGCCCTCCCTACTGCCTTCTCACATTGCTTGCTAACCTTAAGGTCATCTGATATGATTACCCCAGGTCCCTTTCCTGTTTTGTTGTTGTTACTACCTCCCACCCATTGTGTATTCTTCCCTGGGTTCTTGTTTCCCAGGTGCATTATTTGCACTTTTTGCATTGATTCCTAGCTTCCATACGTCTGACCATTCCTCCAACCTTGCTAAGTCCTTTTCATCCTTTCACGCCTCCTTGTGTATCAACCCTGTTGCAGATCTTTGTGTCATCTGCAAAAGGCATACTTTTCCTTCAGTCCCTCTGCAATGTCACTGATGAAGACATTAAAAAGGACTGGACCCAATACTGAACCCTGCAGTACCCACTGGTAACCACCTTTCTTCAGAGTGGACTCCATTTACAATTACCTTCTGTGTCCTGTTGTCCAGCCAATGTTTTACAGGCTACCACCCTGGGACCCACTCCCAGGCTAGTTAATTTGACTAATAATCTTTTGTGTGGGACTGTGTCAAATGCCTTGCTAAAGTCTAGGTAGGCCATGTCCACAGCCCTCCCTGGTCTACTACTTTGGTCACCCAGTCAAAGAAATCTATTAGATTAGTCTGACATGACCTTCCCGCTGTGAACCCAGGCTGCCTTGGATCCTGTGCTCCACTGACCTCTAGGTACTCAACTATTCTTTCCTTCAGAAGTGACTCCATCACTTTCCCTACCACAGAGGTCAGACTGACAGGTCTGTAGTTTCCTGCCTCTGTCTTGGTCCCACTTTTGTGAAGGGGAATCACATCCGCCTTCCTCCAGTCCTCGGTACCACACCATCCTCCCATGATTTATTAAAATAGTAGCCAGTGGTTTCACTAGTTCCTCCCTTAATTCTTTTAGAATTCTGGGGTGAATTCCATCAGGACCCATTGCTTTGTCCACCTTCAGTTTTAGGAGTTCTTGCAGAACCCTTTCTTCTGTGAAAGGATTGGGATCGACCCCCTATCAAGAGTGCTTCTGTTAATTGGATTAGGCACTTCCCCTCCTCTTTTGAATACTGAGCAGAAATATTCGTTCAGTATTCCTGCTTTCACTGTCCCCTCTGCCCACCCACCGCTCATTCTATTCAGCCTCACTATCCTCCCTTTGTCTTTTCACTCGCTGATGTACCTATAAAGGTTTTATTCCTTCTTAACTGAGTTGGCTATCTTTTCCTCAGTTTGGGCCTTTGCTATTCTGACTTCCTCCTGTTTCTTTCTGCCTTAACTGGTACAGCTCTCTGTCCTGCTCCTTCTGTGTTCCTTATACTTCTGGAATGCTATCTTTTTCTTCCTGACTTTCACAGCCACCTCTCTTGGAGAACCATAGTGGCTTTTCTTTCGTTTTGATTTGTTTATTTGCTTCACACAAAGGCTTGTTGCCTCTGTGATGGCAGTTTTGATAATTCCCATTGTTGCTCCACACCTCCTTCTAGCCTGTTTGCTAGTGCTTTTCTGAGGCACTCCCATCTTGCCAAAGTCAGCCCTCTTAAAGTCCAGTACCCTCACTTTTGTATGGCTGACTCTGTAGCTGGGTTTAACGTGAACCACACTGTTTGATGGTCACTTGTCCCCAGATGGCAACCCATTTCTAGATCTGAGATCCTCTCACTGTCCCCGCTTGAGAGCATGAGGTCTAAGATTGCTCCCTCATGAGTGGGTTCAAACTAGCTGTCTAATGCCTGCCACCTGTAGGGCATCTAGAATGGCCCTGCTCTTGGATGTGGCTGCAGAAAATGTGCTCCAGTTAACATCTGGCATATTCAGGTCTCCCATCAACAGTATCTCCCCTTTCTGCCATTCTAAGAATGCCTTCCATCATATCCTTGTCCATTTCTTCCCCTGACATGGGGGTCTGTACACAACCCCTGTGCGGATTGTGGTGCCCTTTCCAGTCTCCAAGGTGACCCACAGTGCCTCCTCTCCTCCCTGTTTACTCTTTTGTTCAGTTGCTTTTATCCCTTCCTTTACAGAGAGCTACTCCTCCCCTCTTCTCCCTGCCTGTCTCTCCTGTAAGTTATGTACCCTGGTATGTTAACATCCCAGTCATGGTTCTCTGTGTACCATGTTTCTGTGACTGCTACGATATCCAGGCATCCTCTTCCATTAAGGCCACCAGCTCAGAGAGCTTGTTGCCCAGACTACAGGCATTGGTACTCATTACCTCCATTTCCTGGAAGGCCTTACCCCTTTGCCCCATCCCTGTCCTTCTTACCTTTGTCACTTTCTCCATTTACCCCTGCCCTTCTCCTATCAACACCTCCATGTTGGTGTTTGCCACACTTACTACCGTGATTGTTTGGGGGCTAGGGATTTTCCTGCTCCTTTCCAGTGTTTCCCTTGGCTAGTTTAAAAGCTGCCAATGAAGCATTAAACCTATCACCTAGGATCCTGGTTCCCTCCGGACAGATGCAGCCCATCATGCCAGTATAGGCTTGCATCACTCCAGGTGGACCCCAGTCCCCAATGAAGCCAAATCCTGAGCTCCACACCTGTTTTTCAACCAATGATTGAATCCCATGGAACGGAACACCCTAGCCTCCCTATGCCATAGATGGGTAGCACCTCCAGAAGGTTACCGTGCGTGCTACTTGACTAAGGCCCCTCCCCAATTCCACAAACTCTTCCTGCACTTCTCTAATCCCTTTCTTAGCCAGGTCATTTGTCCCTAGGTGGACAATGACATCCAGCTCCCTCCCTGTGCAGCTGCTCCGGCAATCCTGAGGATTCGCTCCCTGTCCCTCCAAGCCACGGTGCCCGGCAGGCACCTTCCACCTCCCTCTCCCTTCTTGCCCAGTTCTACCTTCCTAACAATGCAGTCCCTCACCAGGAGTTGTTTCCTTCCCTGCAGGGTCCCCTGCCACCTCCTGTGGGTCTCCCTGTGGAGGTTCCCAGCATCCTCCTTGGTCTCCACTGTAGGTGCCTCCATAGAGGAACCACACTTTGCCAAATGGCATAGGAATTGTGGAGAGGTACAACTGGAGGATGTGCCTCTGTTCCACCACCCTCATCCTCCCTGAGCCCACTGTGGCAAACCACTCCTCTTTCTTGGCAACCTCTGAGGCAACGGCAGTGGCACTGGTGGTCTCTGGATGGAAGGAGGTCCCACAAATCCTGGCCAACTCAGCCTGGAGATGAGCAACCTCCTCCCTCAGCCCAGAGAGGTGCCTGCAGATGGGACAAGATTGCATCCTCCAGAACATCTCCCGGAAGACTGCTGCTCCACAGCCACTGCACTGCACCACTCCAATCATGTCTTATTTCTGGCCCTTAACTGTTTGCAATCCTTACTCTTTCCTCTGTTTTTTTTCTCTCTCTCCTTACTTTCTGCCTGTTTCAAGCTCCCGATTGTCCTGTTCTGAGACAAGAATATCCTATATTTCTCAGCAGACCACTTACTTGTTCAGAGGCAGACCTCCAGCAGCCAGAGGGGGCCGGAGAGCTACTCTTGCCCTTCTAGGATGGTGGGTCCTTGGTGGTACTGTGATCACTCACTTCCTGCCCCTAAACAGGAGTTCCTGTTGTCAGTCAAATCCTGTGCCTATATAAATAGAACTAGCTTTGGATGGGGGTGGAGGGGAGGGAAGGAGGGCAATATAGTCCCAGTAGAGAAGTTCAGTCACACAGCAGTCCTTTCTCCTGGTGTCTTCTACCAAGCTATTAGCAGAATCTTTCTAAGGCAGTCTTTAAATGTTGCTTCCTTCTAGCTAAGCCACCCCCTACTTACCAGATCTTTCTACAAGTAATTTAAACCTCACAGCAGTTAAGTCCTTTCAGTCACCTGAGATTTACACCTAGATGACTTTTCAGTTACCCATTCAGTTCAGTTAACCCAAACACACACTTTTTTTTGTTTTGTATGTTAGTTTTTACCCTAAATTAAAGGTCCAAATACAAAAGTTCTTTTACTTTAGTCCCAGCAGAGAAGTTCAGTCACACAGCAGTCCTTTCTCCTGGTGTCTTCGCAGCTCCCAACCCCCAAAATTTGTCATAGAAAAATTGATGGGTATTAGCATAACCCTCTGCTTCCACAGCCGGCTGCTGTCTTGTGGAGTGAAAATCACTTAAATACTCCTCCCACCACCCCAGCCTGGCAGCACCCTACTACCCCCCGGAACCTAGTTCTCCTCATCAGTAGGCAATTGGAATTCGGCACAATCCTCCCTCCTCCATGGCAGAGCACCTTCTAATGAATGAAATTACTTGCAGCTTTCATAGTGAAACCCGCTGATCACATGATCAGTTGGATATACTATAACATAGCATGTGAGCAATTTCATTCATTAGAATGCACGCCATAGAGGGAGGGCTGTGCTGATCACCTCTGATGAGGAGAATTGGGCTTGGGGAGGGGAGAAGGGGGGAGTAGGTGCTGCCAGACTGGGGTGAGGGAAGAGAGTGTTCTAAGTGCAGACCTAACTCACAAGAGGGGCTGGTCATGGAGGTTGGTTGTGCCAGTCGCCTATCTGGGATTTTCCTATAAGAAATTGCAGGTGCGGGGAAGGGTGTAAGGGTACTGCTAAGGTGTGTAGGTGGTAGAGTATTTTAAGTGTGAGTGTCATCTTACATAGGCAGCTGGCCATGGAGGTGGGCGGGTTGTGCCAGTCGCTATCTGGGATTTTCCTATAAGAAATTGCAGGTGCGGGGAAGGGTATAAGGTACTGCTAAGGTGGAGTGTAGGTAGGGAGTATTTTAAGTGTGAGTGTCATCTCACATGGGGCAGCTGGCCATGGAGGTGGGCGGGTTGTGCCAGTCGCCTATCTGGGATTTTCCTATAAGAATTGCAGAGTGCGGGGAAGGGTGTAAGGGGTACTGCTAAGGTGGAGTGTAGGTAGGAGTATTTTAAGTGTGAGTGTTTATTTTACATAGGGCAGCTGGCCATGGAGGTGGGCGGTTGTGCCAGTTGTCGGGTTTTATCTTTTATTTCTGTGAATGAATGTTTTGATTGTCACTGTCAGTCACAAAATAATGATAACAATTTATGGTGCGGGGAGGGGTCGGAACCAGATGGTGGGATTAGGCTGCTGCTGCTAGAGAGTGGGGGGATGGGGGATATGTTATTGTAATTTGTTCGGGGCTACAGAGGAGTGGGGGCGTTTTTGTTTTTTTTAATTTTTTAGGGCTGTGCTAAATACGAATATTTCGCCGAATAACAAATACCTGGGACCCGAATACCGAATATTCGCCAAATATTCCAGAAAAGATATTCACACAGCCCTAATAAGTACAAGGAAAGACAAAACATCAGCAATCAAAACCCTTTTTGAACACATTCGTTTTAGTCAAACAGAGCACATACCCTAATGTGTCAGTAGGTGTCACAACTTTCCATAAAGACCCTTTTTACATCAAAAATATTGTTGGTATAACAGTATAGATAAACTATTTTTATGTGTCTCTTATCTCTCAGAGACGCTAACTTTTGCACATAAGTACCAGTCATAAATCTTATAAAGCAGCTCCCAACAAGGAGAAAAAGGAACCAACAAGTTAGGTAGTTTATTTAATTTTCAGGTCTCAGAGTCATCCTCAACAGATTCAACCTGCTATCTTGGGTAGCAAAATCTTTTCGAATATTCTCCAGCTTCCGACCCGCATCAGCTGGTCGCTGTAGATGTAGTTTTGCCTGCATGCAAAATCTTGAGTCATGCCAGCATTTGGAGAACATGATTGATACCTAATTCCCTTAGGCCTTCTTTAATGGCATCAAAGCCACGCCATCTCATCCGTGTGGCATAACTGAGGTCTGGAAACCAACTCACAATTGTTCCATCCTGTAAGGTAAGGAGGCTCGCTACTTTAGCTCTTTGCAAAATTAGATCTCGAACATGTATGCCAGTCAACGAAACCAACAGTGTTCGAGGGAAGTTCTGGATTGTTAGGTTTTCGTGGGGCACGATCAGATACACCTGGAGGATTTAATGTTCAGCTTGAACCTTAAAGAAGTCCAGAAACAATTACTGCATACATCTCACTGGGTCCACTTCTTCATAGCCCTTGGTATGCACAGAAAATGGAGACTGCACAGCCAGGCTCCATCCTCCAAATACTCCAGTGAATACATGTTCAGTTCTCTCAGCCTACTCTCATAAGGTAAGTCCCCTAGACCATGGATCATCTTTGTTGCCCTGTGCTGCACTCCCTCCAGTAATTTAATGTCCTTCCTCAGGTGCAGGCATCAGTACCGCACGCAGTGCTTTTAGTGTAGTCTAACCAGCGATCTATACAATGGCAGAATCACCTCCCTCCTCCTTGAGGATATACCCCAGCAATACAACCCGGCAATCTGTTGACCTTTGCAGCTGCCTTTCTACATTGTGCTGAGTTGTTCATCACTCCCATAATGAGAACCCCCAGATCTTACTCGCCCTCAGTCACAGCTAACTGCGCCCCTCCCCAGTTGGCAGCTCCTCCTAAGGTTTTGTGCCCCAAAATGTTGCACCTTGCACTTTTTGGCATTGAACTCCAGTTGCCAGGTGTCCCACCAGATCTCCAGCTTTGACAGATCCTCCTGCAACCCTTGCCATTCCCCTAGATCATCTGCTACCACTCCAATCTTGGTGTCACCAGCAAACAGACTGATTTTGCTCTTGATGCCCACCGAAATGTTCACAATGAATATACCAAACAACACTGGTCCCAACACCAAGCCCTACTGAACTCTACTCATCACTGCCCTTAGGGATGATGGCTCCCCACCCACCAAGTCAAGTCAAGTCAAGTCAACTTTATTTCTATAGCTCTTCAAAACCAAGGTGCTTTACATAAAACATATACATACTAATAAGAATTTAAAACCAACATTAAAATATAATAACCATAATTAAAGAAATGCTTAACTAAATAAATATGCTTTCAAACCGGTTTTAAAACTATCGACGGTTGGGCATTCTCTCAACCAACGAGGTAGAGAATTCCACAGGTTTGGTGCTGCAAAAGCAAAAGCACGAGATCCTGATGTCTTCAATCGAACCCTGGGAGTCTCTAGCAATCCTCGCTGGAGGAGCGGAGAGGACGGAGGGGCAGTAGAGAATCAGGAGATCTTTCAGGTAACGGTCCCTGGTCATGTAGGGCTTTGAAGGTTAGTAAACCAACCTTAAAGGTGATCCGCCACCTAACAGGCAGCCAGTGCAGTTCGCGAGCACAGGTATAATATGACTGGTTCTAAAAAGTACCAGTCAAGAGCCTGCACGCTGCATTCTGCATCAGCTGCAGGCGGGGATATCAACCCCAGGTAGCCCTAGGTACCACTACCCTCTGCTGCCTTCCTTGCTGCACCCACCTCTGTACCCTGTAGCTTATTTCCTAGTCTCCCATGCAGCACAGAGGAGAAAGCTTTACTGAAATCCAGGTACAGGACATCCACCACATGGCACCTGTCTAGTTGTCTAGTTACCCAGTCATAGTACTCCACCAGGTTGGTCTGGCAGGATCTGCCCATGACAAAGTCATGCTGTCTACTGTCCTGCAGACCATTGGCTTCCAGCTGGAGCACCAGTCTCTCCTTCAGGATTGTCTCCATTAGCTTACCCATGGTGGATGTGAGGCTCACCTGCCTAGAATTCTCTGTTTCATCCTTGGGGCCAATCTTATAAAGAGGAACCACATGGGCCATCCTCCAGTCCTGAGTCTACATACCCTGAATACAGTGAGTCATTGACTAGATCTGCCAAAGGCTCTGCTAGGAGCCCTGCCAGTTCCTTCTGTACCCTGGGGTGAATGCCATCTGACCCTGGAGCCTTGTCCACCCTCAGTGCTCTCAAGCCCTCCAGCACTCTATCCTCTGAGATTTCTCATCCTGCTGTACATGCCACTACAAACCAGACACCTACAATGTTGTTTATGGGCAGAAATCTGGTCACTCTTTTAAAGCCAGACCTAAGTCTACAAGTCAGAAATTGTCAAATAAGTCATGCTATTGTGAGAGAGCAGTGCACCCTGTCATCTACAGGCGGGCCAAACATTGTTGGCACTTGATTACAGGGACTTAATACATGGCTTTCCTGATTGTTAGTTCACAAACAGACCCTTTGTTCTATACAGTACAAGTAGCATCCAATATCTTTTAGGCCGCCACATTGACCAATTGTTGGATTCAGACAGCTTCAGAAATCACCTCTCACTACCCGCTCCAATACGTTACCATGGCATGAGACAGCAGCACCCCTGGCTCCCAGGGTTAGACAAATACCCATGTAGAAACAGGCTAGGCCTACTGTCAACGCTCAATTACTAGACTGCCCTCAGTTATTACATTTCAGTAATATATCTACTGCAATGTGTAAACAGGTTAGGCTCAGTGACAAAGTCTAACTGCTAGACTGTTTCAGATATTATAGTGCTCAGGAATATGTCTATTGCAATTTAAATATATCCTTAGCTAATATTCTGTAGTGCCCTCAGCTTGAGGCAGCAACCAGTACTGCTATAACCAGAAAGCAGTTGTGCTGAACAGCCAGCATCATTTTGGGTGACGCCTGAGTCAGGTATTTTTGCAGACACGCCACTTTCTTAGGAAGTGTTCAAAATGTTGGCAGATGCTATCCAGAAAGGAAATGCAAGCCACCTGAGACTTGACTTGTAACTAGACCTTTGTTTGTTTCTCTGCAATTTCTTGTGACGGTATCCTTTGTGATTCTGGGCAGTTTCCACTGTTTATAAAAAAAAATGATGTCCATGTAATTTCAGGGGAAGATAGGTGTGATATGCTTGAATGTGTTGAAGCAGAGTGTTGAATCTGTTCATTCAAATCTGCAACTATAGTTCCTAAAGCAGTTGCCTATGGTGAATCTGCTGTTCTGTGGTAGTAACTATGTTTTGCTTCCTTATGTGCTGCTGAAATACACAGTCAGAAGTTGTCGCCCAGCCTTCGTGTATACCCGGCCGGGTGTATGTCTGTGTTCTTGAGCAAAGACACATATTATAACCAACAATATATTACAAATAGCTTTGGCAGCTTTTGACAAAATCAGCTGAAATTTTGCAAGTGCTATCTAGAAGATAAGGTCTAAATATGTGCTGGCCACATATTACTCAATCCACCTCTTTAGATGAGGCCCTGCTGTTCCTTGAATCAAAGTTCATTGCCATCTGGACCATTTCGCCCCCTGAGATGAACCAGAGTCAGAGGTACTCCTCCCATGGATCTCACCTGAAATCCTAACCCTCCTTAGAATCAGAGACAAGGTCTGAAAACCTTCAAGACTTCCAGCCATCCAGCTGACCTCCAGCAATACCGTGAGCTTCAGAATGCTAGCACTAGGAAATACGCCAAGCAAAAGCTAACTACTTCAAGGCACATTCAACTCAACCTCCCATCTCCCGATCAAATTTTGGAAAGTAGTTAAGTCGCCTCTCAGCCCCCTCATTGCAGTCCCCCACTCCTTCCCTGCAGGTAGGTGGAATCACCATCCCACCCCCCAGCAGTGGCCTTACTGTTTAACTCCCACTTCACAAACAGCCATGCTACTCCCTGTTCACCCTCTCTCTGCTCTGTACCCTGCCCCCACCCCCAGATAGTGGCACCTCACCAGCTCACTCTTTCTCCTTCCTGCTGGTAACCCCAGATGAGGTATATAATGATCTGGTTGCCCTTAATCCTAGTAAGGGCAAATGTCCCACTGGGTTGACTCCAAAATGCTCCACCTATCGGCCCCGCCATAGCCAAACCCCTGGTCTCCCTTTAACCTCTCTTTCTCCCATGCTGAAGTCCTCTGAATGGAAACATGCCACCGTTATCCCGCTTCCCAAGGGTGGTGATGCCTCAAACCCAAACAACTACCAGCCCATCTTCCTTCTACCGATTCTGGCAAAATTACAGGAGCGACTGGTCACTCTTGCCTATCTCCCTTTCTGGATTCCTCCTCCTTTTCTCCCATACCAGTCTGGCTTTAGGAAATCCCACTCCACCTCTACCTCTCTTCTCAGGCTTTCTAACTATCCTCACTGGGTTGGATGCTGGCCACATCACAGCTGCCATCTTCATTGATTTGGCCAAGGCTTTTGACACAGTCTCCCACCCCTACTCCTGACCAAACTCACCAACGCCAGTCTATCCAGTAGGGCCACATCTTGGTTTCACTGCACTCACTGGGAGGTCCCAGTCCATCCATATCAGTTCTTCCACCTCGGCCCTCTCCCAGTCACCTCAGGGGTACCACAAGACTCTGTCCTCACCCTCTCCTATTCTCGATATTTCTGAACAACCTGCCCTCTGCCTGCCCACACACTCAATCCACATGTATGTGGATGACACTGTGTTGATACATCTGGCCCCATGTCCTCTGAGGTCACGACCAGACTGCAGCAGGGATTTATCACAGTCCAGCAATGGCTTCATTCAAATCATCTCCTTCAATGCCAAGAAAATGGTCTCTCTAACCTTTAGCACTAGGCAGAGACTTTCTAGGCTTCCCTCTCCAATCACATTCCACACTCTGGAAGGGACACCCCTGGAGGCCTGTGCTTCCTTTAGATACTTTGGAGTCTGGCTTGACCAGCACCTCAACTTTTCCACACATTGACTCCATACTCAAGAAGCTGCAACCCAGGCTTGGTGCACTTTACCGAATCGTGACTGCATCCCTGTACTCCCGGAGGGCCATTCAGCAAAATGATCCTCCCTGTCTGACTACAGGACGTAGTCTACAGTGCCAGCCCAAAGTCCACTTTAGCGAGACTGGACCCTCTTTTCCATTCTTTCTGTCGCTTTGTCCTGAACTGTCCTTACTCTACTCACCACTGTGCCCTTTACCAATCGATGGACCTCCCTTCTTTAGACAATCATAGACAGTTTCACTGTGCCAAAATCACAGCCAAGTTTTGGTCTGAGCAACTCCCTTCCTACCTCACCGCTGCCATAGCAAACCCCGCACCCTAGCATACTCTCTTAGAAACCTAGACTCTTGGCCCCTAGCTGTCCCACATAGGTCCACTACTGCCGGGTCAGGCAGCATTCAGCTACCACTTACCAATGCTGTGGAACTCCCTCCCAGCAAATATTCACCACTTCTCCTCCCTCAGCACCTAACTCCTTGCTCCAAGCTTATTTCGCCCCTACCTGCACATGTGTCTAGACAGTTCACAGTGTATCGAGTGAAATGACTGTGTTGTCAGTGTCACAAACCCACTCAGCAGGTCAGGCCCTCTACTCCAAAGTGCCAACCTCTGAGCACACTCTTGTGAACAGTTTAACAGAACAAGGTAACCCTCTTGTCTGTTTTGTGAGTTTGGATCAACCTTTGGTCTCTAGTCTTGGAGGGATTCAAACTGAGAACTCTTGCTAGCGCACTCAATGCACAGGCTCAGATATTTCTCTCTTCAGAGGGCTACATATCTTTGCCTATGGGCACCCAACCAGGTATACAGAGATGAACCCTTAAAAACTTTAATAAAGACCTCAGATTTAAACTGCTTCTCTTCCAGTTTGGTACCACCATTCAAGCTTATGTTTAGTGTCACAACTCGCTCAGCTGGTCAGCCCTCTACTCCCAAAGTGCCAACCTCTGAGTGTATGATTTGGGTACAGTGAACAGACAAGGTGACCCTCTTGTCTGTTTTGTGGGTTCAAGTCACCTTAGTCTCAAGCTCTGGAAGGATTCAAAATGATAACCACTTGTTAGCGTACCCAATTATCAGGCTCAGATAATTCTGTCTTGAGGCCAGATATCTTTGCCCTACGGGCACCCAACCAGGTCTTTCAAATGAACCCCTTTGAACTCTATGCAAGACTTTAGAGAACTCTATCCATTTCCCAGTTTGGTATACAATAAGCCCATACACAGTGCTACTATAACCTTTAAAAGCTCCACTTAAAATAAAAAGAAATGTCAAGGCACTCCAGCAGTTTTATTTGTAAAAAATATCTTTACTTTAAATATATCAAAACAGAACAATAATTACAGAACAAATATATATATATCCCAACACATACAGCCTTAAAACAAGCAGGTAAAAAAAGTACAGTTCCTACAATTTATAACTTTAGACTGGTATAATCTAATGCTAACTTTCTTTCAGTGCTTTGAGGATCTCCCTTGTCTCAGTCAGAAATATTTTCTTGTGTGTCTCTGTCAGGTTCTTTCAGCAGTTAAGCACACTTCTGAGCTGGCCTTCATGAGGTCACTAACTCGCCTTGGTGCATCAAACTCTATATTTTACAATACAGGGTCTTCAAATAAAATATTAAAAAACATATGAGATGACCTCACTGACTTTCCTCTCCACAGATTAACTGGTCAGAACTGGTTTGTGCTCTGCTACACATACATCTCAAAAGTTTATTTGATTTAAGTCACTGTATTCAAAGCAAAAGTGTATTGGCCTCTTTAATCCCATCTGGACCTTGGAATCTACACCTCAGGTCTTTCTGATGTAATTCAAGGGTTCCCTGGGAAATGTATTTTGGACCTTCTAAATCCGTCTGGATCCTTCCTGGCTAAGACATCAAACCTCTTCAATGTCCATTCTGGCCTCTCTCCGACGCCTCCCGACAAGTCCTCCCTGGTAACCATGCAAGTCAAAGGATCTCCTGAGGGAATTATGAATGGCTAATCTTATTTCCTGGGATGAAAGCAAATTGACAAGGTAATTGCACCCCAGATCTCTGCAGTTTAAAATACTTCCTGTCCTTTGAACTTATCCCTGGGGGTCTTGATGTGTCAGTTCAGTAAGACAGTAGTTTCCTCAAACTGAGTTTCCCATCACATATTTTATATGCAATAAAAAAAATTACTACAGCACTCGAGAGCACCAGAGCTGGCTGTCACGCTACATTTAGTATCTGCAATAACCATATACTTTTTTACAACTAAAACGAAGTCAAAGACAGACCAAGTAAGTTCTAAAAATAATTTTACTAAAATAGTTAAAAATATGTAAAACACAAAATACAGAACTCTTATATCACAGGACATACAAATCTTTTAAAAGAAAAAGGTTTAAACAGTGCAAATTCCTACTTACAGTACTTGATTTGACTCTCTTCTAACTACCTGTTTACAAGTGTTTCAAAGATGTTTTCTTATTCAGAGTCTAGGTAAAATATGTCTAAGTAAAACAGAGTATTCCTTAACAACTGTATTGGCCAACCTCTCTTGTGTGAGGTCATTAGCTCCTCCTCTGTCAGATTATATATATAGAAAATATATATCTTATACAAACACAGGATGCCTTTTTTTTTAAAGTATTACATTCTGCAACTTCAGCATAATTCATATCCTTCAAATGACACTTTTTTGATTTCATAATAAGCTTCCTCCTTCCAGGACATGACAGCATCTTTATGATTCCGCACTTCTATGTAATAACCTGGGTTTTCCTCCAACGCCATAAAATGGAAATGATATAGCAACTATGGCTGTAATTAACTCAGGCAAACAGGATCCTTGATTAAAGCCTTACATGTAATGCATTGTCTCTAAAACCTGAGTGTGTGTGATACACATGCTGTGTCAGTATTTTCTCAGGCTTGCATCTTTCAGCTGAAACCTGGCGGGGATGAGTGAGATCATTCTAAGAGCATCAGAGTTTCAGCAGAGACAATCAGTAATACATTTTATATTAAAAATTATACAGCACTCAGAACTTGCCGTCTACGCCACAGTCAGCACTTAGTACTGCATATAACCAGTGCCTGTAACTACCATTTCTCTCGCTCATTTTGTCTTTACTTAGACCGATTGTTAGTGTTCCCCATAAAAGTACTTGTTTTATGCTGTCAAACTGTTGTCTATGCTACTGTTTTACCATGCCACTATGCCTAGTTACCAGAACCAAATGTTAGTGAATCCCCACTATTTATTTTACTTGATTCTTGCTGTTTTCAACTGTTGTCTATGTTCCTCTCCCCAGGATGCATCTGGAATTGAGCATTAGCCTGCTCAGTATGCCCTCCTGGTTAAATGTTTAAATAAATAAATAAATAAATGTAACATTTTGTGACAGCAGCTTGTGTGGTTTCTGAGATCGACATATGTAATTTTCCCGCAGATGTCTAATTTTTTCCTATACTTAACATAAGATTTGGATTTGCTCACACGTACAGCCTATATAGATTGTAATTTTTCCCAAAAGTTTCAGGGTAGAAGTGTGCTGTGCCAAGGTAGTGCCTTTGGCAGGTTTGAGAAAAATGTTAACGGTTCTAGACTGTTCTGAGCATGCTCAGTAGGGTTTTTGATAACATTTTCATATGAAACCAGAAAATCTGTGTTGCAAGACCATTTTGGTTTCTCACCACCTGTTTCTCACAGTGTGAATTTTATTTTTTGTGCTATGAGGGCCGTCATCTTGTTTTTTCCCCCTAACTAAAAGAACAATGAAAATATATATAATGGTGTAATTTAAAAACACCACCACCTAAACCTAGCTAAAAGGAACTGTTTAGCTAGATTGTGATGCTAGTTTTTAAAATAATGGCCAGAAATACCTGTTCTGAGCACCCCAAAACCAGGGTGCCGAGTTAGCCAGAGGGGCTATTCACCCGTGTTCTCTGCATGAGAACAGTGTAACTTTCTTGAATGGTGAAACCATGGAGTCCTGCTGCTAGCTTCAGCTGAAGCATTGAGCCACTATCCCTCTTCTCTCTATCTGTCTGTGTCTATCTCTTTGTTTGTCTGCATCTATCTATCTGTCTCTCCTCTTTCTCTCATCTGTCTATCTATTAAGCAGACCAAGGTGCCTACCCGATAAAGCTCATTTCTCCCTTCCCTCCAGGTCGCTTGACACCATTTCAAATCTTTATTCATTAAAAAAATATAAGGAACTGGAGTGCCCACCCTGATACTGCTTATTTAACCCTCTCCTTCAGGTCCCTTGCCCCATTCCCACTTTGTATGTGGCAGCACTGGGTGCCCGATCCCAGTGTCAGTATATCCCTGAAATAAAGAAACCATTCCTCAATGTTTTTATTTAAGCGCTTAGTATATCTGCGATATTGTTTTTGTTAACCCTGTAAACAAGAAAATGGTCCCACACCAATCTGACCCCTACACGCACACCTCACCCACCCTACCCTGACCACCCACTCAGCACCCACCACTCAACATCCCACCCCACAGTTCCCACTCACCCTCACTCACCTGAACATGTCCAAAGTCATGCCTTGCTGCTGGAACCAGTGACTATGTTATAAGAAAATGAGGTACTGGAAGTACAGTTTAATGTATTTCAGTGGCGTTATGAACTTTGATATATAACTTTGTAATTTTCGCATATGTTGACCTCGAAGTTCAACAGGGACTTTTTGGGACCACACTTCATGACCAATGGCACTGGGATTATGAAACTCTGGCCCTAAAGATGGTGTCTTGGTCACTTTGCAAAATCACCTTTCAGGCAGGATTAGAAAATGTTCACCACCTTTGTTCTTGAGGTGGGTTATAACAAGGCTATGTTGATACTTTGGGGTCAAAATATTTATGACAATGTTATGAGCATACATTAAAAGTTTTCAATGCTCGCTCATAAGTTTGGTAATTTTAAATATTTTGACCCCAAATTTTCACATTGCCATTTTTTCACACCAGCTCATGTATGTGGCAACTGTCATTTTTCGAAATCTTGGCCAAATGTGTTTTTGTGCCTGTAGCGTGGAAAGACATTTTGGTGGTATGGAATAACGTTTCAGTGGGGATTTGAACATTTTCACCTACTGGGTTCATGAAGTGGGTAATAAGAAGGCTATGCTGAAAATCTGGCATACAAAATGTAATATATCCAGGTTATGAATGAACATAGCAATATTTCCATGTTCACTCATAATTTTAATTTTCAACATTTTGATTCCAAACTTCAACAAAGCCATTTTTCCAAGCAACCTCATAAACGAGACTAGTGTCACTTTTAAACATGTACTTTCACACATCTGATGTAAATGACATGTCAGTCAATATACTGATAGTGCTACATGTTATGTTTATAAGGAGTCATAAATGACTACTGTATCTTAAAAATCTGGGGTCAGAATTAAAAAATGTATACATATTCACTGCAAAACTGTTAATGCACCATTAGGGTTAAAGTTTAAAAAGTAGAGAACTTAGTGTTCTCAAGCCTAAGACCCCACCCCAACTCTGCCTTCCAACCCTGAGGCCCACCTCCACCCTGCATGCAGGAATAGGTGTGAGGGGTAGTGCCCAGGGTTGGAACCCTAATGCTCACCCCATTCTTTATTCTGTACCCATGTTATGTTTTTAACTGTTGAAATGGGGTCAGCATTAGGTTCGCAAACCCCAGGCACAACCCTCACACCTATTCCTACATAGGGTGGAGGTGGGGCCTTATGGTTGGAAGGCTTAGGGTGGTGGTGGGGTGTTTGGTTGAAGCCAAGGGTGGGGTGGGGTCTTAGGTTTGGGAACCCTACGATCTCATTTTCCTACTTCTAGGCTTGAGCCCTAATGGTGCATTAACAAAGTTTTTTGTAGTGAATTTCCTTTATTTTTCAGATATTTTATTTGTATCTCTATTAAGGGGCCAGTATTTATGAGGAGGTATGCAAATGGCTATGTTGAAAATTTGGAGTGAAAATATTAAAATTTACCAAAGTTATGTATGTGCACAGAAAAATTTCAAACACTTGCAACTTGGCTATTTTGTGGACTTTTTCACCAAATTTTCAACATGGGCTTTCTGTGACCTCACCTCCTGAGCACTGGTACTGTCATGTCATTAATTGGTCCTGAAGGTGATTTCGCACAGATTCTGTGCCATTCTTTTGCCATAGGTGCGAAAACATTTTGCACAGGATATGAGAAGTGACAGCTGCTCTGTTCATGAGGTGGTATGAAAATGGTAGTGTTGAAAATCTGGATTCAAAATATTGTAAATTAACAAATCTGCACCTACATAGAAACACATGCTTATAACACAGTCATTTTAGGAATTTTGTCACCAAATTTTCGATATGGGCTTTTTGGAACTCTACCTCATGAACACTGGTACTGTCATTTTGTTAATCAGTCCCGAAGGTGATTTCACACTGTGCCTGTGCCATTCTTCACTACAGGTGTGAAAACATATTTCTGGCAGGATGTGAGAAATGACAGCCATACTGTTCATGACATGGTGTGAAAGAATAGCAATTCTGAAAATCTGGAGTGAAAATATTAAAACTGGTGAAGTTACGCATGTGCATAGAAACTGCACAATGCTCCCTCGTAACAGAGAGTTTTTGAATTTTTTCACCATATTTGCAACATGGGCTTTGAACCCCACCTCATGAACAATGGCACTGTTGTTTCATTAATTGACCCCGAAGGTGATTCCGCAGTGACTGTAAAATCACCCTTTCAGAACTAAGTAACAAAAAGACAATGACAGTGTACATGAGGTGGTATCCCTAGAACCCCATGTCAAAAATTTGGTGACAAAATTCCTAAACATGGCTGAGCTATCAACATAAGTTGAAAACCCCATTGACTGTCATTGTACAGCTACCTTTGAGTCTTCAGTTTGCGGTTTGGCTTTGAAGAGTGCAGACATGCCCTGGTCCAGAGAAGATGACAGTGCCAACCTAAGGAGGTAAGTATGGGGGGGGGTAAAGGGAGGTGGGTTGCTCAGTGGGAGGGTAGGGATGGGGAGTGGGGGACTGGGGAAACAACAAGGACCATTTTCTTTTACAGGTAAAAAAAGACAGGGACAATTTTCTTCTTTCAGAAGTTATTCAAAATAGATTTCGGCACACTGGGGTGGTCTCCCAGTGTGCAACCTTAGTGGGTGTGTGGGGTATAAGCCAACATGGGGACTGGGCATTCTGATGTCGCAACTGCAGTATGCAGGCTGGGGGAATTTGACACCAGGAGTGGGCATCCCAGTGTTGGAAACATTTGAATTATATTTCAGCACACTGGGATGGGCTATCAGTGTGCCACCTTAGTGTGGGGCGATATGCTCGACACAGGATTTGGCACCCTGATATCAGCAATTGCGGGCATGGGGGAATTGGGGGCATCTGACACTGGGAGGGCATCCTGGTGTCAGAAACATTTCAGTGATATGGGGTGGGCTCCCAGTGTGCCACAGTAATGGAGGGGAGGAATACATGCTGACATGGTGATTGGGAGCCCCAGTGTTGGCAATGCATATAAATCATATAAAAATACATTTTATTTCAGCACACTGGGTTGGGCTCCCAGTGTGCCACAGTAGTGCAGGGGGATACATACCGACACGGAATTGGGCAGCCTGATGTTGGCAATTCAACAAAATAAATAGAAATAGGATCCTGGTGGGGTCTCAACATAGGATTCTGCATGTCCCATCTCAATGTTCTGCCTTTACACCACCAGAGCCGAATAGTCAGCCTTGTGCTTTTTGAATCGGTATAGTGCAAAAATAGGCTATGCCTATTTTTGCACAGGCCATAATTGTGAAAACAACCTTGCTTTGTGCTAACATATAAAACTCCTATAGGAAATAACAGGAAATTAAAACTTTAATAACTTTTGAATGGAGTAATACTTTTTCACCAAACCTTCACAAGGCACATCTATGACTCAAAGGCTTTGTACCCTGAAAATTTCAGAGCACAACCTAAAATAGGTTTCTGAGACATAGATGGACAAAGAAACTTCAAAAAACTGGTAAGTTTAGGAATTTTTAAACTGTATCTCAGAAACTGCAAAATTGATTCACACAAAATGTGACACATCAAGGGACATACTCCAAGAGATTGTGCTTGTAAAATTTTGTGCAAATCCATTTAACAGTTCCAAAATTATTAAGGTTCAAAGTTTGGGTTTTAACATAGAAGTTTGCACTCAGTCCTGATATACTGGTGCTACTGCCAGTGATATTACACACACACACGGAGGAAGAGGAGCTAGCAGAATGTGTTATCTAAAGTTATTTTCACTGGAGTGTGATAAATGAAGCTGTTGACATTCATACATACAGTGCTGACATCGCTTAATTTATCTTGGCTCTCCCACCTGTAACAGTACGTGTTTGAATGAAGAATGTGTCCCTTGTAACCTACTTTCAATTTGCATAAGAAATAGCACCCACCTGGAAGATCAGGTCCCTGCAGTGAAACCTGCTGAATTCTCGTACGATTTCTCAAACAAAAGCCAGTTTCAGTACCTCTCGGTTCCTGCTTGTGATCTCTGTGCAAAATAAAAGGAATAAAATAACAGTCATCTACCAAGACTGCAGCAACCTAAAACATGTCTTGCAACCCCATGGAGCAACGTCCTGTAAGAATAAGCAAACTGACTTTAAAAGGCATCTGAAGCTGACTGTTTGCAGGAAGAGATCACTGAACTCTGTACAGTTTGAGCAGGACAAGGAGCCACTCAGACTTCAATACGAATGAAGACAGCTTCTCCAATCTAGAAACCCAGGAAGGTGATATGCCCCAACAGAAGACATCTTTGTAGACATAAATCATGTGTAACCATGCATCTTGAGCACCAAGAATGATAATACAAGGCGCAGAACTGAAGCAGATATTGAGCATCTCCAGAAATATCTGAGTGATGAAATGAACATAACTACTCAAGTAAAGGACATTCCACTGGAAAACCTGGATGATATTCTATGGTACAATTTTATACATTCCCACAAATGTGATTGCTCAGAATATGAGCCCTCAAGTATAAGAGCACACTTCCAGAGTTTTGAGAGGCACTTGAGAGAGAATGCTTACCCTAGTCTCTTTCTACCTCATTAAAATTTGAAAGAACATTCCAAGTTATTATTTTCAGCAGAGACACTTAAAAGAACTTGGTATGGGCAATCGCCTCATGCTGCAGACAAAATAACTGATCACATATTAGAGAAACTGTACTCCTTTGATTAGCTGGGACCAAGTAGCCAACAGGCTTTTCTCAACTCTATGTGGGTTACAGCCACAATGCATTTTGGAATTAGGGGTAATACTGAAGAACGAACTTAAAATGGGAGACATAACTGTAAATGTTGATTCTGACTGCAGCAGATATTTAGAGTTTAGTAAAGAGACAGACAAAAACTCATTCAGGATCAAACCTCAAGGACACTAGAGCCATTAAGCCCAGAGCATACAAGATGACTGATAGGAAAAGATGCCCAGTGAAAACTACCTTTATATCAAGAGAAAAGACCCTTCAAACCACTAATCCTGAAGCACCTTACTTTTGGCTATAAACCATTCTATCAAACTGGATGCCAGATGTTGGTATAAAACCAACCTCTTGGAATTAATACTATTAGCAAAATACTGAGAAACATGATCACAGAAAGCAGGCATTCATACTGAAAACAAATTAACCAACTATTCTATTAGAAAACATCTTATCCAGAAGCTCAGTGATAATAATGTAGCTCCTACTGATATTATGCAGGACTCTGGGCATAAAAAGTACAATCAATAAATGTATACTCAGAACTCAATGATGAAAACAGAAGAAAATCTCCCATATCCTCAGCACTGACACTGATGCCAAACCCAGCACATCTAAAGACAGAGGATTAGAAAAGCAAGCTGCACTTCCGTGCCTGTAGAGAATTCTGCATGCTAACAATTCCACTAATAGCGCTCACATATAACATTTAATATCATTCAAGGTAAGTCCACGCTTCCCAGACTCACATGTTTTAACAGTATGTGACACTCATCTCATGATTTTTTTGTTTTACAGGACATCAATACCAAACAGCTTCGGCCATAAGAGAGAGTCTTTTCTACAGACTCCAACTCTGAGTGACATTGGATTGAGCTACTGACAAGAAATATTGCCAGAGGCCTTTATTTTGTGATTTACGTTCCGCACATGTGAAAACATTCAAAACATTCTCTTTGAAACTTTTGTTATTTGAAATGGAAACCACTTTTAAACTCTTGTTCTCACTGTCTGGCAAATATAAAAGTGAAAGTGTCACTGAAAATGAAAGCTCCTCTCACAAGCGAAACTGCTCCCTTACCGGTAGTTGCAAAACAGCTTGTCATGGACTTGTAAAAATAAAGAAAAAGTACACCAAACAGATAAAAAACCTCACGCATAGCAGCATAACATCAAAATAAACCAAAACGTGTTAAAATATATGGGAAAACTGAAATGAAACACACCTCTACACTCCAGCTCCCAAATATGTTCCTCCTCCCAAAACATATGAACCAATCACTGCATCAGAGTCAAACACCCACTAACCAATCACCACTGTCACAGAAACAACCACCAATCACACAACACGACAAGCCCCATTCTCACTCATTCACTCACAGCAACAGCTCAAAGCAACAGACAGGCAAAAACAAATATAAATTAAACACTCCACCTATTGTATAAATTACACATGATGTGCAGATTGTGTGATATGGAAAATATTTTCACTCCTGCAGAGTGGCCTCTGAATACTCACTGACATCTTTGCAACTTGTGAGTGTCCAGACTGCAGGAGTGAGAATATTTTCCATATCACACTCCTGCCTATCATGTATCCTATAGATATATATGATGCACAGACAGCCGATCTGATAAATTGATCTGATCAGATTTCATACTTTTCACACTATCTGGTCCAATCAGGTTTTGCTATTTAAGGGGTCGGTTAGCGCTGATTTAGACAGTGATGATGGGAGTTGTTGCGAGAGTGTTGCCAGCCATTTACACATATCTGTCTTTTGTATCACTAAACAATGGCTCAAGGAAGTCTAATTTGGCAGTATTTTGTTCTAGAATCAGAGACTCACTTGAAAGCTAAATGCATGCTGGGACAAACCTCGACTTTTATAAGTCATGGTTCTTCAGTAAAAGTTATGGGACCTCCAGCTTGCTAAACCATTTCAGAAACAAGCACAAAATCCAACAAGCAGAGCTGCTTCCTGAAAAAGAAAAAAAATTGAAGACTACACAACAAGACAGCTAGGAGCCTCCTGCAAAAAAAAAAAAAAAGCACCAGACAGACTCCAGAGGCTTGTATAGCCATCACACTGCCTTTGCCTAATGATCACCCAAGAGCAAAACTAATTACTGAAACTATAGCAGAAATGATCGCTATAGATAAGCAGCCTTTTCAGTAGTGGATAGTGTCAGTTTCTAAAGACTGCTGTCCGGTTGAGTCCAGGTACATTATATGGTCAAGGAGTCAGTTTTCTGATTATTCCCACAACGTATGGATGAATTGGAAAAGGTGTTAGCTAAACTAAGTTCAGATCCTGCATTAAGTTTCACCACTGATACATAGACAGCAGCATATTCCACTGAGTCCTACTTACTAATCACAGCTCATTGGATTGATGAGTCTCTCAGAGAACAGGCAGAGCACCAGGAGGAAGAAGCTGCTAGTATAACTAAACTTCTCTACTAGGAGTTAGAACTAGAACTCTTGTACTGGGACCTTCAAATTAGGGTAAAAAATAAATAAAAAGTTAGTGTGTTTGTCAGAGTTAGTTGAAGTGAATTGTTATCTGTGTATCTGTTATCTGTGTAGTTATCTAGGTGCTTGCCATAGGTGGCTGAGAGGAATTGTTATCTGTGAAATTAACTAAGTGTAGAAATATTTGCAAAGTAGGGGAGTGGCTTAGCTAGAAGGAGCCAGGTTAAACCAGATTTAAACACTGCCTATATAGCTTCTGCCGGAGAACAGGCAGAGCACCAGAGGAAGGAGCTACTGATATAACTAAACTTCTACTGGAACTATATTGCGCCCCCCACCCAAAGGCAGTTCTACTTTTATAGGCACAGGATTTGACTGACAACAGGAACTTCCTGTTTGGGAGCAGGAAGTGAATGATCACAGAGCCACCAAAGACTCACCATCCTAGAAGGGCAAGAGTAGCTCTCCATCCCTCCTAGTTGCTGGAGGGCTGACTCTGAGCAAGCACGGAGACTACTGAGAAATATAGGAACTTCTTGTCTCAGAACAGGAAGATCAGGAGCTAAAAGGGCACAGAGGCAGGCAAGTAGGGAGAGAAAACAAAAAAGAAATAAACAGAGGAAAGAGTAAGTATTCCAAACAACAGTGAGAGGGCCAGAAATAAGACATGATGGGAGTGGCAGTGCAGTGGCTGTGGAGGATGCAGTGTTGTCCCATCTTCAGGCACCTCTTTGGGCTGAGGGAAGAGGTTGCTCATCTCCAGGCTGAGTTGGCCAGGATTGTGGGACCTTCTCCCACCCAGGGACCACCAGGGTCACTGCCATTGCCTCAGAGGTTGTCAAGAAAGAGGAGTGGTTGGACCACAGTGGGCTCAGGGAGGGTGAGGATGGTGAACAGAGGCACATCCTCCAGTTGTACCTCAACACAATTTCTATGCCATTCTGAAACGTGTGGTTCCTCTATAGAGGCACCACAGTGGAGACCAAGGAGAATGCTGGGAACCCCACAAAGAAGACCCACAGGAGGGTGGCATAGGATCCCGCAGGGAAGAAACAACTCCTGGTGGGGACTCCATTGTCAGGAAGGTAGAACTGGGGAAGAAGGGAGAGGGAGGTAAGGTGCCTGCCTGGTGCAATGGCTTGGAGGGACAGGGAGCGAATCCTCGGATCACAGGAGCAGCTGCACAGGGAAGGGAGCTGGATGTCATTGTCCACCTAGGGACAAATAACCTGGCTAAGATAGGGATCAGAGCAGTGCAAGAAGCATTTGTGAGATGGGAGGGCCTAGACAAATAGCACACATGGTAACCTTCTTGGAGATGCTGCCTGTCTATAGCATGGGTGAGGCTAGGGTGCTCCACACCATGGGATTCAATCAGTGGTTGAAAAAATGGTGCAGAGCTCAGGGATTTGGCATCATTGGGGACTGGGGTCCACCTGGAGGGATGCAGGTCTATACTGGTGTGATGGTCTGCATCTGTCCAGGAGGGGAACAAGGATCCTAGGTGATAGGTTTAATGCTTCATTGGCAAGCATTTAAACCAGCTAAGGGAAGGCACTGGAGAGGAGCAGGGAAACTTAGCCCCTCCAAAAAATCAGGGTACTAAGTGAGGTAGACACCAACATAGAGATGTCGATAGGGAGAAGCGTGGGGAAAATGGAGAAAGTGACAAATGCAATAAGGACAGGGATGGGGCAAAAGGGTAAGGGCCATCAAGAAATGGAGGGTAATGAGTACCAATGCCCATAGTCTGGGCAACAAGCTCCCTGAACTGGTGGTCTTGATGGAAGAGGGATGCCTGGATAGCATAGCATTTACAGAAGCATGGTACACAGAGTACCATGATTGGGGTGTTAACATACCAGGGTACACAACCTACAGGAGAGACAGGCAGGGAGAAGAGGGTGGAGTAGCTCTCTATGTAAGGGAAGGGATTAAAGCAACTGAACAAAAGAGTAAACAGGGAGGAGAGGAGGCACTGTGGGTCACCTTAGAGACTGGAAATGGCACCACAATCTGCTCAGGGTTATATACAGACCCCTATGTCAGGAGAGGAATGGACAAGGATATGATAGAAGGCATACTTAGGATGGCAGAGAAAGGGAGATACTGTTGATGGGGACCTTAATATGCCAGGTGTTAACTGGAGCACCTTTGCTGCAGCCACATCCAAAAGCAGGGCCATTCTCTATGCCCTTCAGGTGGCATACCTCAGACAGCTAGTTTTGGAACCCACTGTGAGGGAGCAATCTTAGACCTTGTACTCTAAATGGGACAGTGAGAGATCTCAGATCTAGAAGTGGGTAGCCATTTGGGAACAAGTGACCACCAAACAGTGTGGTTCATGATAAACTTAGCATCAGAGTCAAGCCATACAAAAGTGAGGGTTCTGGACTTCAGGACGCTGACTTTGGCAAGATGGGAGAGTGCCTTAGAAAAGCACTAGCAAACAGACTAGAAGGAGGGGGTGGAGCAACAATGGGGAAATATCAAAACTGCCATCACAGAGGCAACAAGCCTTTGTGTGAAGCAAATAAACAAATCAAAATGAAAGAAAAGCCACTATGGTTCTCAAAAGAGGTGGTGATGAAGATTAGGAGAAAAGATAGCATTTAGGAAGTATTAGGAAACAGAAGGAGCAGGACAGAGAACTGTACCAGTTAAGGCAGAAGGAAGCAGGGAGGGTAGTCAGAATAGCAAAGGCCCAAACTGAGGAAAAGATAGCCAACTCGGTTAAGAAGGGGGAAAACTTTTATAGGTATATCAGGGAGTGTAGAAAGACAAAGTAGGGATAGTGAGGCTGAATAGATTGGACGGTGGTGGGCAGAGAGGACAGTGAAAAGCAGGGATACTGAATGAATACTTCTGTTCAGTATTCACAAAAAGGAGGTGGGGAGGTGCCTAATCCAATTAACAGAAGCACTCTGGATAGGGGTCAACCCAGTCCTTTCACAGAAGAAAGGGTTCTGAAAGAACTCCTAAAACTGAATGTGGACAAAGCAATGGGGCCAGATGGAATTCACCCCAGAATTCTAAAAGAATTAAGCAGAGAACTAGTGATACTACTGACTACCCTTTAAAATATCATGGGAGGATGGTGGTACTTGAGGACTGGAGGAAGGCAGACGTGATCCCCTTCACAAAAGTGGGACCAAGACAGAAGCAGGAAACTACAGACCTGTCAGTTTGACCTCTGTGGTAGAGAAAGTGATGGAATCACTTCTGAAGGAAAGAATTTTTAAGTACCTAGAGGTCAGTGGGGCACAGGACCCAAGGCTGCATGGGTTCACAGTGGAAGGTCATGTCAGATGAATCTAATTGAGTTCTTTGACTGGGTGACCAAAGTAGTAGACCACGGACGGGCTGTGGACATGGCCTACCTAGACTTTAGCAAGGCATTTGTCAGTCCCACACAAGATTAATAGTCAAATTAACCAGCCTGGGAGTGGGTCCCAGGGTGGTAGCATGTGTAAAACATCGGCTGGACAACAGAACACAGAAGGTAATTGTAAATGGAGTCCACTCTGAAGAAAGAGGGTTACCAGTGGGGTACCGGAAGGGTTCAGTACTGGGTCCAGTCCTTTTAATGTCTTTATAAGTTACATTGCAGAGGGACTGGAAGGAAAAGTATACCTCTTTGCAGATGACACAAAGATCTGCAACAGGGTTGATACACAAGGAGACGTGGAAAGGATGAGAAGGGACTTGGCAAGGCTGGAGGAATGGTCAAGTATGGCAGCTTGGTTCAATGCAAAGAAGTGCAAAATAATGCACCTGGGAAAAAAAAACAGGGGAAAGTACACAGTGGGGGGTAGTAACAGCAACAAAAGTGGAAAGGGACCTGGGGTAATCATATCAGATGACCTTAAGGTTGGCAAGCAATGGAGAAGGCAGTAGGGAGGGCTGGGGTGATACTGGGATGTATAGGGAGAGGCATCACCAGCAGAAAACAGGACGTTGTTATCCCCTGTACAGACAGTTGGTGAGACCCCATCTGAGTACTGCGTCCAGTTCTGGAGACCCCATCTCCGCAAGAACATAGACAGGATGGAGGCAATTCAGAGAGAGCAACTAAAATAGTGCAGGGTCTGCAAGAGAAGCCACACGAGGAAAGACTAAAGGAGTTTAATATGTATACCCTTGAGGAAAGGAGGAAGAGGGGACAT
This sequence comes from Neoceratodus forsteri, assembly GCA_016271365.2. Lineage (NCBI taxonomy): Eukaryota > Metazoa > Chordata > Ceratodontiformes > Ceratodontidae > Neoceratodus > Neoceratodus forsteri. The sequence goes on along the minus strand of CM028130.1, from coordinate 132,385,612 downwards.
GATAGAAACGTTTAAGTACCTCAGTGGAATCAACCAAGTCCAAGAGGGTAGCATCTTTCCGAAAAGAGATGTGCAAGAACAAGGGACACAATTTGAAGATAGAGGGGATGGGCTCAGGGGCAATGTGAGGAAGTATTTTTCACAGAGAGGGTGGTGGACATATGGAACAGCCTTCCTGAGGAGGCTGTGGGGTCTAAAACTGTGGGAGAATTCAAGAATGCATGGGACAGACATAAGGCAATTTTGTGGGAGGTAGGAAGAAATAGGCTGTTGGTTAAATAGGATCTGCAGCTTATCCTCTAGGTAGGAATTGGGCAGACTAGGTGGGCCAAGCGGTCCTAATCTGCTGTCAAAGTCTATGTTTCTATGTAAGGACAGCAGCTGTGCTCGAGCTGAAACACCTAACCTAACGACACACAGGTGAAAATCTGTGCAGAGAGTTCCTGCAGGTACTTGACAGCTGGGGCTTGCAATCAAGTCAGAGGTATCTAGTAATTAGGATAATGACCCTAATATTAGCCAGGCAATGAAGTTGCGCAGTGCCCAGTGAGGACTGCTTAACTCACACTTTACAGCTCATCATTTCTGAGACAATAATGACACAAACATCCTTTGAAGACCTGCGGCAATTGGGAGGTCGATTCATTTGAAACACTCTCTTCTGCAACAGAAAAATTAACAGCACTTCAAAAGATGTGCCTACATGCTGGAAGAGCAGCTATTACATATCAGATTGTTAGAGCAGCACCGTACTGACTGTGTATGCCTCCGAGACAAAGAACCACACTCTAACTTCAGCACAGTGGTCTTTAGCAGAGAATGTTTGTTGCATTTTAAAACCTTTGAAAATGAGACAAAAGGCTGTGCCTTCATGCAGTGTTCATTTCTGACATACCAACATCCACTGTTCTTTATCATACAATTAACAGCATCAGGATCCCTGGTTTGCTTTCAATGAGAAAATGTTGCTTTCTGCTATGGATACAAACAATACGAGTCCTGAAAAGAATTAGTTGCAGCCACGTTCTCGATGTCAGATATAAATTACATTTTTCAGAACTGAAAGTGACAAAACCTTTGCTCGGGCAGTGGTTAAAGCAACTGGTACATGAGCTGCAAGATGTACAACCCTTAGTGATCACACTGATGCCACAGTCACCATTGAGAAGATCAGTGGGACACATTCACTCAAACAAACACTACCACAGGAAAGTACCTGTCATTTTATCATCACTCTTCTCACTCAGTCTTTTGTTACTCTACCTAACTGTGCATAACTAGCCTTTTTGTTACTCTACCTAATAATAATAATAATTTTTATTTATATGGCTCCTTTCTGTTTTCAAGGCGCCTTTACATATAAAGCAATTAAAACAATTAAAACCACCATTAAAAATATTCAACAGAACAAAAGTCATAATCAACTAAACAATTCAGTTTTCCAAGTAGGCTTTTTCCAAAGAAAAGTTTTCTAATGATTCTTAAATCCCTCCACAGAAGTGCACTCCCATAACTGACGGGTGGAGAATTCAAAGGTGGGGCAGCATAAGAAAAGCTCTAGCACCGGATGATTTCAAATTCACCCTTGAACCTCTAGCAACCCCTCATCGGCTGAGCGGAGTGATCAATCAGGGTGGTAGGATACCAGAAGTTCTTTCAGATAGACCAGACCCAGACTGTGTAGGGCTTTGAAAGTCAGCAAACCGACTAATGCAGTTCGCACAGCACCGGAGTAATATGACAGGATCTAGTTGAGCACATCAAAAGCCAGACTACAGTGTTCTGCACTAGATGGTATGGATGGATTTCAACCCCCTGAAAGTCAGAGGTAAAGGGAGCTGCAGTAGTCCAGGCCACGAGGACACAAAGGTGTGGACCAAAGTTGCAAGGTTGTCAGACAGAACCATATGCCTAACCCTGGTGATGTTCTTAAGATGATAAAAGGATGTCTTGACAACAGCTGACACCTGCGACTGCAGTGTCAGTCTATCATCAAGAACCACCCCAGGTTACGCACCCGCTCGGAGTTCAGGAAAGAGATGCCACCAAGAAAGATTCAGAAAGGCGACAACACCCGACCCCATGTCTGTCGACCGGGTCCACAACCAGTACCTCTGTCCCCCCGGAGTTCAACTTCAGCCAGCTAGAATCCATCTACTCCTGGATTTCTTTTAGACAGCTGTTAAAGACTGAGAGAGCTCCATCCTGGTCAGGAGCAAAGAAAGTAAAGCTGAGTATCATCTGTGTAACAGTGAAACCTCAGCCCATACCTTCTTACAATGTCTCTGATGGGTAACATGTACACCGCAAATAACATGGGCAACAATACTGAACCCTGAGGCACCCCACACAACAAAGCCTTTGGGTCTGAGGAAAAAACAGATACAACTCTTTGTGATGTCCCAGTGAGGAATGAAGTGAACTATCTTAAGGCAGTGCCTGATATTCCATATATAAGCCTCAGGTGTTCTATCAACACCACATGATCCATGGTGTCAAAAGCTGAAGAAAGATCAAGGAGAACCAAGTTGGAATGGCTCTTACGATCTCTCACCATCGGAGATCATTGAGCACCTGAACCAGCACTGTCTCGGTACTATGTCTTTTACTAAAACGGATTGGAGGGGTTCATAGATGTCATGGATGGTCAAATGGTCCTCCAGTTGAGCTGCCACTACTTTCTCAATCACCTTCCCAGCAAAGAGAAGGTTAGAGATAGGTCTGTAGTTTGTGAAACAGTCTGGGTCCAAGGTAGCTTTCTTCAAGAGTGGTGTCACCACCTCCTCTTTCAGGGAGCTCGAAACTCAGATTCCAAGGAGCACCTGACTATCCGCACAAGGACTGGACCAATGATATCACTACAACCCAAAATTAGGGAAGTCGTCCAGGATCCAAACTACAGCATGTAGGGTGCGCATCTGGATAATCCTCATGACATCCATGAACTCCGTTGACTGAAGGAAGTCCAGGAAAATGTGGGCACAGTGATCTCACACGATCCACAGCAACCCCTAGAGTGTGATGGCTGCAAATCTGCCCTGATGTCAGCCACCTTATTTGCAAAGAATCGAGCAAGCTCATCGCACTCTAACTGCGAAAAGCTTTCTGAACTTGCAGACAGGATGGGTTGCACAGTCTGTCTACAGTTTGAAATAGCAGAGCTGGTCGATTCCAAGCAACCGCAATCTCCTGGACAGGAGTTCTGCCTTTCCACGGGTGATTGCAGACTGATAGACCGTATAATGGTCCATCAATCTAAGGTGGTCAGCATCAAGAGCGGACTTTCCCAGCAACGCCTAACCTAACTGTGCATAACTACCCTTTTTTGTTACTCTACCTAACTGTGCATAACTACCCCTTTTTTCTCTTGCAGCATCTGAAAGTGCAGACGTAGCACACAGGAACACAGAAATCAAAATCTATGTTTCAGAAAACCTGCTTCCCAAAAAGACTACCAGATGCTATTCAGTTCTGGGAAGTCAACAGACTATGATCCTACAATTCCTACACTAACAAAATTACAACAAGATACTTATCTGCCCCTCCGACTAGTGTACAGAGTGAATGAGTGTTTGGTGGCAGGGGACATCATTACCGAACGTCGGTCCCATCTTTCACCAGAGAATGTGAATATGCTGCTGTTTTAAAATGAAACTTACTTGAATTCTAGCTGATTTCACTGTTTAAATGTAGTAGTGAATGTCAAAGTTATGCAGCAGTGCTCTAACAATCTCTAAAACATGTTCAGTGATTTTTAAATGTGATGCCTTTGCAAGTAATCAGCACCCCAACCACGCAGTCATTAGTATGCGAGGAATTATTTAGTTTACTTTTTAAATCTAAGGCTGCTAAATAAAATTATGTGCCTTTGCTGATTACTTCCATTGTCTTTTATTTAAAGCAGACTGATATCCAACCCAATTTGAAAACCGATCCGCTCAGATAAAGTCTGAAATTATCTGGAACCGATATCCAGGTAAATTCACATATCTGTGCAACTCTAGAAATATTATATTAGATATAGATATAGATATAGATATAGATATAGATATAGATATAGATATAGATATAGATATAATGCATGTAATAGAGTGGAGATAAATTCACTCTGATAAAACCATTTATCCAACAACTATATGTATAAATCGGATTTATACACATAGTAAGGGACATCATCACTGATTTATACATATAGTTACTATGTCATACCCATTTATATAATTACTAAGTTCATCATCAGAACACCCTCCCCTGACTGGCACTACTTCCTTCCTATCCAGTTTCACAGATATGGCACACAAAAAGCACGGCCCCAGATCCACAAAACATCTGTTAAGTAAAATACAACCTCCTGACCACAAATCCTCTCTGCATCTTTAGAGACGTGTTCTTTACACCGTATGACCTCATCAGTGTCTGCATTACAGAAAAAAAAACTGTACCTTTTCATTTTCTCCTTCACGCTTAACTGTGGTCCAGCTTTTCCCTGGCATTACTGGCTCCACCATCCCGCCACCTGTAGCTTCTCCCATCGACTTCCTCGAGCAACCGGACACCCCTCTACCCACGGCCCAAATTCATAAAACCTGGTTATTTTTAAATATTTAAACAAAAGAAAAAAAGAAACTGTCACTTGTTAACTACTGGAATGATCTCTCCACCCTCTTCCACCTAAGAAAAACAAATGTCTCCTTGCACATTCACACCACTAGAATCCCACAAACTCCTTAGATGTTCCCAAACTGCCAAAAGTGCAAACTGATAAAATACAAATCAGCATATTCTTCATATCTCCAGTCCTCTTCTCACAGCACTGTCTCTTCCCTCTGCCTCACTTAACATCATTGCCATATTCCTAGCTTAATTTTTTTTTTTAACAACCCATATTCTTTGGCCAATCGGCAGTGATATCACATAGCTGCCTTTGTCCTGATGACATATCCATAGTAACAGCTATGGCAACCATGTTCACATTGGTATACTAACTCTGCAGTGCACAAAATAAATCCACATAAAGAGACAAAAGTACAGCATTACTGTTAAAAAAACTATAATACATTAAGAAAACTGACTTTGCCCAACAGTTCCTCCCTATTGCATAAACTGAATATATGATAGAAACTGTCAGATAATTATTTATTTTACTCATTCACAGTGCACTTGGGACCATCACTCATGGCTCTGCTACACTACTCCATTCATGAGGTTTATGTTAACTCTGGACTCGTAAAATTAAATCATTGATCTGACAGTCCCATCACATATCCAATATAATCTATTTTATGGTGGCATGGTAGTGCCACCATAGTTAGGTTGAGTACCCCATTTAAGGTTGAAGTGTGAAAATTTGCACCTTAATAACTTTGCCACATCAGATGACAGATTTGCCTGAAATTTTGCAGGCACAGAGCGATAGCAGACATCTTGGGATCTGGCAAGTTTCGTAGCCAGGTGGATATATGGTTGCAGAATTATTAAGCGACATTCCATAGCGCATTTAAGTTTTTTGCGATTCTTTGCTCGCACCTACAGGTCGATGGTTTGCACGATTGGTCTGAAACTTCAGGAAACATGTGGCCAGGGTCCCCGATGTGCCTTTTGAAGATTTCATGAAAAATATTGAACAGTTCAAAAGTTATTCAAAAACAAGTTTTCCATTATAGTCAATGGGAAAAGTTAACAAAAGTTAGACAGTGTCGCAATGCAGATTTTAGTGTCCAAATGACCCAGTAGTGTCACAAATCCACCATTTTGTTTTCAATTACTGATCACAGAAATGCTTGGATATTTAAAATTGGGACCCTCTAGGGACACAATTCTTTTGTGTTTACCTAGTCAGACCCTGAGGATGCTAGGCTTGTCTTTATTTTGGGGTTAAACACCCAAAACTATGTTTTGAATTTTTTGGGAAAAGTAGTGTCACAAAGTAGTGTCGAACCTGCAACACTTTCGTGATTTTTTGCTTAAAGTGTCGTGATTTTAAGACACTACTATTCGACACTATGGGAAAATAACAGAATTCTTTGCCACCCTGCTGCAAAACACTGGTTTGGTCTTTTGGGCTGAAATTTGAGGAAGAAAGCCAACATCCCACAGATGTGCTGTTTAGTGGTTTGGTGACAAAATATTGCATGGATGGAAAGTTACGCCTCTGAAGTTGATGCTTTTCCCCATAGACTAACATTGTGACATCCACTGCGCCTTCAGGGCCGTATCTCGAAACACTTAGAGATATAGCTTTTTCATCACAAAAATGCTTACAAAACTAGCCAGGAAAGTCATAAATAATATCAAATTTACATTTTTTTCAATGTCGATTGTTGCTGAGATATAAGAAATTTAGTAATCCCGTGCTCATTTTCTGCTCGAAGCCCATTATTATGCATACATTCTTTGTACTCACTGGCCCAGATATTCAAACTGTGCCCAAAAGTGCACAATAGCAGAAGCAAGTGCAAGTCCATTGTGCCCATGCACAAGAGGCGTGATATTCAAAAACAGAGTCATCCAAGATGCGCCTACAACCGACCACTGAATATCGCACCACCTGCGCCTATAGCGCAACTAGGAGGGAAGCTGAGCATATCTGATGCGCCTATAGCGCAACAAGGGATGTTCAGCTGAGCAGTCCAGAGGCACCATAGCGCAACCAGGGATGCCCCCAGCAGCAGGGCAGCAATGCAACTGCACATCCAGGGATGCAGGGGCCCACCACCCATGCCACAGATGGGCAGAGGAACACACAGCAGAACAGACATCGCCCCCACACTCCATGCACTGCACAACTGGGGAGGGCTGGAAAACCACTGGCCCATGGAGACAAGCAACCAACCCACAGCTGAGCCATGGTGCCCCATCACACCCCTAGCAAGCTGTGACCGCACACAAGGAGGGCCGACCACCCAGTGCCACACCATCCCCCAATGCAGAGCACACCCTGCACCGTGGCCCCAGACACCCTGCCCAGGAGCAGCGCCCACCACTGCAGGATACCCCATGCATGCCACCACCCTACTGTGACAATGCAACCTTTGCCCACAGAACCATGCAAAGCAGCCCACCACGAGCACCCATCAGTGGTGGCAGCACAGCGATGCAACAACGGCATACACAGTGCCACCATGCACAGCCCCCCTGAGGTACAGCTGAGAAACCGACCATGCATTGGCACACGAGGTACCCCATACGTGACAAGTCATGCCCTGACCCCACCACCAGTGGTACAGCACCTGCACACCTCCCAAGGACACACTGACCCAGCACTGGCCACAACAGCCAGCGCAGACACCCACAGGGTGCGTGGAAGCAAGCACCACACTGGATGCAACACAGTGCATGGACAAACACCCACCCATACCCAAGGGCACAACAACACAGGGATGCAGTAGCAGGCAACCAAGCCCCCAGCTGGCCCATGGAAACTGTGTACACACGATCAGCAGTCCTCCATGGCACAGGATTGCCAGCCACCCCTGGCAGAGCACTGTGGACCTGTACACCACCATCAATTGCCTGGAGCACAAGTCACAGACAGTGTGCACATCCCCTGCAACACACACAAGCCACAGCATGGAGGTGGGACAACAACGCTGAGGCCACAGTGTCACCCGAGGCAGACATGCACCATACCAGTGACAGGAGGCAACCCAGCATTGTGATGGGTACAGTGGCTGCCCTGCATGGACAGCCACCACTGACATGCCAGCAGACCGTGCAGGTCACAGACATGCAAGGGTGTCAGCTGCACAGGCCATGGATGGGCTGAAAGGTGCGCCATGGACACAGAGCATGCACCATGGACCACTGCACACAGTCATCCAGTGCACAGGGAACAACACACACACCACAGACAGTGACTGATAGCTACTTCCACACCATAGTCACTTCCCACAGAACACACACATACCCATGACTGCACCACCCTGACGCCATGCACACCACTGCAGCTGAGCACCTATAGCCCTCTGCAAATCAGAGATCACTACAGTATTCATATCAAAAGAATTGTAATCAAAAACATCAAACAAAACTATTTACAACTATGTACAAATGGGTGGGGAGGGCCACAAACAAGGTGGGGTGGGTAAGGGCAGGTTGAACAAATGGGACAGGAAAGGAGGGGTGGGGGTGGGTCCAGGGGTAGGGGTAATCAGGGGCATATAGATGGTCAGTGGAAGCCACGCTCCCCGCCTCCGCTGCTCCGCCTCCCATGTCTCCACCGATCCCCAGCCACTCAATCCTTTGCAGGATGTCCAGTGATGCCCTGGCCATGGTGAGTATTTCCTGCAGTGCCTCCTGGATTGCCTGCAGCTGGCGGACACCTAGGACAAGGGAGCACAGTCAATAGGTGTGAATGCACAGCCCATACAGCCCACCCACTGTGCATGGCATACGGCTGTGGGACATGCCTCTGTGATGGTGTGAGACCACCCACAGTGATCACGTCCACAAGACCTGCCTATCCAGGTGCATACAGCCCTGTGGACCGCTGCACACACCCACCGCCAAGTCCTGCACAGCACCACTGTGGCTGTTTAGTGACATGGCTATGTGGTGCGAAGGCAGTGGCACAGCCATGTACCCGTGCACGATGGACCACCATTGACGACTCCCAGACATGCAGTGCCACTGGACAGTGCTGACTGTAACAAGTTGTGTGCATGGCAGTGGTGTCAATGGATGGTGGCCATGCCCCGCTGCCCACCCTGTTACACAGCATGCAATAGTAATCATGGAGGTATGGCACTCACCATCATCGGGCCGGTACCTCTGGCGCTGTGGACCTTCGCCTCCTATTGGTCCTGTCTTCCTACTGGCACCTCTGCTCCTCGCCAGCCATCTCTTCTGGCCCTAAGGTGCAAACATGGAGAGAGGAACATCAGTACAATCCTTTAGCAAAGTCCTCCTGCCCCCATGTGTGTGCAATCCCACCCAGCCAGACCTACCCACCCCACACCCTGATAATACCACCACAGCCAACACTGGATGGTCGCTCCCCATGTTCCGGACACATGCAACTGTGATACCCATATGGAAGATAAAAGTGTGTGACGTTACATACCTGGCCGTGGCACCGTGCCCTCCTGGCACGTGCCCACAGGTGGGCAAGCAGGTCTGGATCCTTCCTCAGGTCTCCATACCTGTGTGGCACTGCTCTGCCATCTTCCCCATTCCTGTGGCCTCCTCCAGGGCGTCGGCCACCTCCTACCACACACCTGGCTCCTAGACCTGTCCAGGGGTGCCTCCCCAAACAGTGGGCCAAAAGTGGCTCAACAATGGCAATCAGGTTTGCCATTTCAACTTGGCTCCACTGGGCAGCTCTCCTCCACGCCATCTCTTGCTCAGTAGGTTCAAAATTACACTCTGCAGCTGATTCCACCAAGTGCAGATGTCGCGCTGTACAGCTGCCATTCCTATGCGCTGTCACCGAACAGCGTGATAGTGGTGCACCCATGAATGATGCATGCGCCTAGGGGGCAAAGGGTGGGCACAGGGTCAAGGGTCTCTGAAGCACAGACAGGCTGGCGCCATTGGAATCCAATGCGTGTAGCATGATTGGGTGCCTGTGTGCCTACCTCCAATAGTGGCCTACCGCTGTGTGCCCCAGTGCACCCACGATGCCCCAGTGCCACAGCGCCATATAGGTGAACATCGCTGTAGCGCCACTGGCACAATGGTGGCTGTGCCTGCATTGCCTCCTCGTGCACAGCATGTCAGCAGCACGGCAAGCGCCCGCGCCAGCAACCCGGCATGTGCAGTGAAGTGTGTATCTGCGCATGTCACAGAACTGCACCCTTGGCTCGGCAAAGCGCAACAGTGCGATATTCAGCCGTCATATGCAAATCAGCTAATCAGCCATTCAATGGCGCAGCACTGCAATTTGCATCTACTTAAAGTTGCGCCTCGCCTCATTTGCATGGGTTGGCTATAAAATCGTGCGACATTGGGCTGCACTGGCCATAGTCGGTTGCTGCAGTCTATTGGTGAGTTGCATGCTGTTTGGGAGTGTGGACCGTGGATTTTGGGACATGCATGGGACTGCACAGTAACAGGTAACAACTTTCATTCTCACAGGCTAAATCATGACCAAGCGAGTTGTGGGATAGGAGGAACAGAGTGGTGGGAGGAGGAGGAGGAGGAGGCCTAATTTCACCAAGGCTGAGACGGATGCCCTGTTTGAGGCCTACCTGGACCAGAGCCGCTTCTCCAGCCGGATGGCAGGAGCCACCACAGGCCCATGCTGCTGCATGGGAGGAAGTGGCACGTGCAGTGAGCCTGCATGGCAGCCAACAGCGCTCCGTGCAGGAGTGCAAGAAGAAGATGGGCACAGACTGGAGGAGGATAAAGGAGAAGGTGGCTGCCATCAGGGCAGCATGAGCTGCGACAGGTGGGGACAGCCGGGCGCTATGCCTGACCCACAGAAGGAGAGGTTGCTGGCAGCATGCAGTGTTGTGCCATTGAGGGTGTTCTGGGTGGTGGTTTCCAGACGGGTGGTAGCCCATCACTGCATGGTATGTCATGGTCTGTGTCTATTGGGGCAGGGTAGGTCACATGCAGTGACGCGACTTTGTTTTCCCTTACAGATCCTGAGCGTCTGCATGGGTCAGCGGTAGTGGGCCTGTCCACTGAGGCCAGTCAGATGGAGATGGAGGAGGCCCATCCACCTCCACAGGTAATCGTGGCTCAGTGCGACAGTGGGCCAGCCTGGCTGTCCAGACTGATGTTGTTGGAACAGGTGCAGAGGAGGTCTGCCCATGTCCCAGCATGCCAGTGTCCACGGATGCCAGCATGCTGTGACTCAGGCTGGTGCCGGTCCTCACGATGATGATGTCACTAACGCCATGGGCAGTGACACGTCGGTGCTATGGGATGGCCACAGCAGGTAACATCGTGGCCATGGCTGTGGGTGCCGCCCATGGAGGCCTGTATGTCATCACAGTCCCAGGCTGTGCCTGTCAGCACCAGTGGGGCAGCACTTGGTGTGTGTACAGGACAGTGGGACTGTTGTGGCTACTGCGGCAGCACCAGTGAGCCCCAGGAGCGGCAGCGGAGGGGCAGCATCAGCAGTCGGCCAATGGGCTTGGGGTACAGTGTCAGGGGCAGCGCCAGTGCACCACCTGTGGACATGCCCAGACCTGGTCCTGGTGTGCAGTGCCCAACCTCAAGGGTGCTGAGCATCAGGGCCATGCACACCCTGAGGGCAGGATGCTGAGGAGGCAGATGACCTCTTGGATGAGCACACCGCATACTGCAAGCATCAGTCAACCAGCAGATGTGCAACTGCGGCGTGGGTGGATGCACTGCGTGCGGCTCTGGAGCCGGGCAGAGGAGTGTCACAGCAGAGACACCGCCTGATCCTGGCAGGGATGGATCGCTGCGCAGGATGTGACCGCTGCCATTGACAGGCAGACACAGGCATTCATTGCTGTCATGGCCACAATCGGCACACAGTTATTTGCCCATGCTCAGACACCACGCAGTGCACTGTCCACCCCCATTCCCGGTGTCATGCAACACCATCCTTGTCAACACCGGGGTTCAGCTGGCATCTCGAGCATGCCTGGCACAGGCATGCAAGTTTGGTAGCTGCGACCCCTGCATGAGCATGGTTGCATTCACGCAGTGGAACCCCTGGGGACCATCGGTGCCACCCCATGAGGCCACTGGTCAGCCTGTCACTGCTGGTGGGTCTCACGGGCCGCCATGCATCCATGGTGGCTGGGGCACTGTGGTGCATGACTGACCTGTCTCCCAACTCGGCTACTGTCTGGTGCTGCCTTGTGTGCATTGTGTCATTCAGCGGCAATGCACAGGTGGGTACCCAGCCCTCGTGCGATTCACAGTCCATCTGCACACCCTCCTGGCTGCTGTCCACAGTTGCGTGTGCATGATGATGCCCGCATTGTGCTGTACACCAATGTGCAATGGTGCTCAGCATCTGACACACACACAATGACAGGCAGTGGGTGTGGTGGTCTGTGGACATGCATGTGGCTAGGGTGGCGTTCTGGGTCGGTGTGCCTCTACCCTTTGCATGTCTGGTGCGTTGTGTGTGTGTGTGTGTGTGTGTGTGTGTGTCCGTGTGGCATGTTAGACCTCACCCATCCCTGGTGGTGTGTGTGGTTCCATGCCTGGCCAGTTCCCTTGATGTCATGCACTCCTGGCGTGTGTCCATGCGTGTTTGTGGGTTGTGCCTTAGCCACTGGTGGCTGCACATGGCCCCATGACTTACCTGGGTTGGCTAAAGTGCTCCTCCGTGATGGTGTCCCGTGCAGCTGTGCCAGCCAGAGCAGTCGGGGTCCCGCCGCCCAGGGGGCTGCCCATCACCATTGTCACCGCGTCTCATCATCCCCATCACTGTCCCCTCTTCAACCTGCCTTGGCTATCCCACATTCGGTGGCCATGTTGTGCAGGATGCAACAGGCCAGGAATAGCCTACAGGCCTTTGAGGGCCTGTACTGTAGGGCACCGCTGGAGGTGTCCAGGCAATGGAAACGTGCCTTCAGCATCCTGAACACCTGCTCGATGACATTACGTGGTGGTGGCGTGTGCCTCATTGTAGCGTTGCTGTGATGGGGCTCGCAGGCCACCGTAGGGTGAGCAGCCAGGGACGGAGTGGGTATCCACTGTCACCTGTGTGTAGAGGGTGGAGGTTAGTTTGGTGATTAGCATCGCCTACCCCAGGCCATGTAGGCCACTACCCATGTCACCTCTGACCATGCCCCCAGGCCCTATGATTGTCTGTGTGGTTTGCATACTCACCATTAGGTGGCCAGTGGGGATATCCCCACTCTCAAATCTGTGGCACAGTGCTGACTGGTGCCAGATGAAGGCATCATGTTCTCCCCAGGGTGCGTGGCACAGACATTGATTATGCGCCCTGGCACGCACACACCACTGGCAGTTGATGCTGGCATAGCCCTTGCAATTTATATATGCGGCCCTTCGGGGTCAGGTGGTGTTCGGATGGCCACATGGATGCAGTCTATTGCCCCTAGCACACCAGGCATACGTGCTACCCTGTGGAACTCCTGTATGTTTGCTGTGCACTCTGCCAGTGTGCTGGGGAAATGGATGTACTCTGCAGCATGTGGCAGGCATCAGTCCAGGAATTGGGTGAGGTGGCGTGGTGGCCTTCTGGGTTATGCCTGTGGTGTCCCAGTTGGTCTCTGGAAGGTACCCATGGTGAGCAAGCACATGCAAGCTGTCACTTTCATCTCCACTGACAGAGCATGGCTCCGTCGTGGGTGCCTGCTTCACATCACCACACAGCTCACAGAACCACCTCAGAATTGCCCGATTCAGGCGGTACCAGCCCACGATCCCCGTATCACTATACAGCTCAAAGCTGATGCGGGCTTGGTATTGCCTGTTGGGGCATACCGCTGGACGGCCCTTCCACGGCCACGCCACCCTGCTGTCTGCCTCTCACCCCTCATTACTGCCTCCATCTGGATGGTGGCGCTGGCCATGTCCCTGGCTTGTGTTCACCCCGGCAGCTGTTTCTGTATTCCCCCGCTGTCCTGGCTGCTTCTTCCCCTGCACTGGGAGCACCTGACTGTGCTGGCCTCACTGCTGTGTGGCAAGAACTTCCCCTTCTGCACTGTGGCTCCCACACCTTCCCCTGAGCCTGTGGGTCCCAGGTGCCCTTTCCTGGCCTGCCCTGTGTGTCCCTGCTGCCCAGTTTCTCCTGCTAGAGTTCAGCCTCATGTGCCTTCCTGTAGCGTTCTTACCTCTCCCTTGCTCCTTTTATTTGGCTCATTTCCGCTATGGCTCAACTTCGCTGGCTCCCCTATTCGCATGGCGCATGTTGTTGATAACTCGCCATTTATGCATGGTTCCTCCCCTTCAGTTGCGCATACATTCATTATCATTGGGCTGTTGCTCAGTGTGATTTGGGGCACATCTGCCTCCTGCTGAATATCGCAGAATGGCGCATTTCGGACTTGGCAGGCGCAACCCTATTGCGCATGGCTCAACTCTTTTGAATATCTGGCCCATTGTGTTTCTCAATGCAACTTTTGGGTAAAAATATGGCGTGTGCTTTTGTTACTGTTATACTTACTGTTTCACTTGTGTTTCTGTGATTGTTTGCATTACTGTTCCCATCTCGCCACCATGTGCATTACTGTTTGTGTTTCCGTATGCACTTACGTTTGCATTTGGCTTTACTTTGGCATCATTGTTGGTGTTACCGTTAGTGGTTCTGCATCCTGAGTGGTGAGGCACAGCAAAACTAAAGCCATGGACATCAATGGTACACTTCCTGATTGCAGGTGCACACAAGTTTGCATAGTTGGGAGTTGCAGGCATCAGCCAGGCAATACCCGAGCAGGTAGTGCATCTTAAGTGCAGAGCCACAACAAAACTACAGCCATTGACATCAATGGTACACCTTCTGATTGCAGCTGCACACAAGTTAGGACACTGAGGAGTTGCACAGACTAGTCAGGCAATGCCCCCAGAGCAGGTACTGCATACTGAGAGGAGAGGCACAGCAAAACTAAGGCCATGTATATCAATGGTGCACCTCCGTGATTGCAGCTGCACACCATTAGGACACTGAGGAGTTGTGTGGACTAGCCAGGCAATGCCTCCCACCCCCGAGCAGGTACTGCATCCTGAGTGGAGAGGCACAGCAAAACTACAGCCGTAGACATCAATGGTAGACCTCCTTTGAAGATGCACCCAGTTAGGATACTGAGGAGTTGCATGGCCATAGCCAGGCAATCTCCCCACCGGGTACTGCATCCTGAGTGGAGAGCCACAGCAAACTAAAGCCATGGAGAGCACCGTACACCTCACTGATTGTAGCTGCACATAAATTATGACACTGAGGAGCTGTATGAACTCAGCCAGGCAATGCTCCCCCACCACCAAAAGCAGGTACTGCATTCTGAGTGGGTAGCATCAGCAAAACTAAAGCCATAGACATCAGTGATACACTTCCCTGATTGCAGGAGCACACAAGTTAGTACAGTTAGGAGTTGCACGGACTTAGCTAGGCAATGCCCCCCACCAGCCACATCAAACTAGACCTATGGACATCAACAGTGTACCTCTCTGAGTCCAGGTGGACACGAGTTAGGAGACTGAGTACTTGCAGAGGATCACCATGGTATGCCCACCAACTACCCAGAACAGCCATTCATATTATCTGAATGATTCTCTTACCTTCTGACTCGACAATGATGACACTGTCAGTGTCATGGGCCTCCACAGCCTCAGCTGGTACTACCTCCGCCTGTGGTGGGGAGCGCCTCTGATGTCCTGTCAATTATTTTTTTTATATTCTCACTCTCACATGCTCTCACCCCTCACCCCTTCTCACCCCCTCACCCTCTCACCTCCCTCACCCTCTCTTTCTCTATATTTACAGTGTTGTATACATCACCCCAGTAATTCAGTACAGATTTGTTTCGACATTGCCAATATTCTCTACTACTTAAGAATTCTCTTGTCTTGAGTTTTCTGTTACTGTCTGTGTACCTGTGTAACACTGTATGCCTCAAGCAAAATAGTATTTTGAGGTGTCCTCTGGTAGATAACATGAAACATGAAACAGCATTCATCAAACACATAATATTCAATAAAACAAGACAGTGACTGTACTCTTTCATATCTACTATTTGAAGACCATGTACAGTAATATATCTATCACCAATCTTTCGTAGCATGGTTTTGTTCCATGTTCACTCACAATTGCTTATTGTTCCTGCGTACATTTTTGAAGGTAGATGTACTACAGCTATGGTGTCTTCTGTACATTTTTGTTGTACAATACTAATACTATGCAATAACTGATAGTGCAATCAAATTTTACTGCACATCATTCTTCAAGTGTCATATATATTGTGCAGACTAGGAAAGGGCTTTATACTCACGATGTTGTAGGCGCTCCCAGCTGCAGGCTTGCTAGCAGCCTCCCACATCTCATAGGTGAGGTAGTACCAGCCAGCATCATTCTCCGGTATCTCCTCACGGTTTTCAATTGGTAAACCACTGGCTAACAGCTTCCACTCATTGCAATACGAGTGATGTTTCTTTTTTAAATTCAACATCTTTGTATTGAATTTTAGCCTAACAAATGTATTTAACAATAAGAACATGAGCCAGTATTAATCACAGTGAGTACAAAGTAAGTACAAAGAAAGCCCCATGATGCTGCAGGAATCATTAAATCTGAACAGAAAACAAAAACAAAAAAACACTAAAACCCCCACTCCCTATCCCTCTATTCTTACAACCCCACCCCAGGATGTGCCTTACTGGGAAGAAAACAGAATTACATAACAAACATACACCAAGAAGTAATCAATATGCAGTGGCCAGTATCACTGTAGGATAATACAAACCAGAGCAGCCAGAGATATACACACATGGACATTAATTCAAATATAAAGCATACAATTTGCCCCATTTCCGTCAAATGAGGTCAGACAATTCGGAGCTTGCTATTAGTCTTTCAATCTTGAAACAAAGAGATATTTCTTTAATCCATTCTGCATACGATATAACCAGTTGGTCCATCCAATGTCTGAGAACCAGCCTTTAACTGCTATAGAGATTAAAGCCATGTGAAACCTACGTTCCAAGACCTGAATATTAGAAAACATCTCTAAAATACAAACTTCTATAGTAAACAAATCTCTCAATCCCAAGAGAGGATCTAAATTAGGCTGAATTGAATGCCATAATGGAGCCACTTTGTCACAATGCCAAAAATGTGTACCAGGTTCCTTCAACTATGCTACACCTTGTGCAAATGTTTGAAGGTAATCTACCTAGCCTGGCCAGCTTAACCGGGAGTGTAGTACAGCTTATTTAAAATATGATATTGGATAAGCCTGTGCCTATCTTGAGTGAGATATCTGTACGTGTCCACCCACATCTGCCCCAAACCGAAGGAGAATCTGGCAGAAGAGAGGACCACATTTTAGAGTCAATAAGGAATTAGGATATTTGGTACACAATAGGAAGGAGTATATCTTGGAGATGCCATGGGACTTATTGGCATACTCTTGTATCTGGTCTAACAAGCATTTGTCAATGCCGAACGTTCGCTTGCAGGTATTTGCAGTGGTGTTTGGCATGTATGGTGCTTACCCTAATGCCTTGTGCGATTGCTGGTATTTGCACAATAAATTGTCAGCATGACCTTTTTGTTACCCCATTATGCGCTACATAGGCGGAAACACGTTTTGGGCAGCATGTGAAAATGACAGCTGTACTGCTCATAAGGAAGTGTGGTAAAATGGCAATGTTGAAAATCTGGAGTGGAAATATTGAAAATTCACAAACCTAGAGGCGTGTGTGGGAACTGTGCAATGCACGCTCATAAAACAGTCATTGTTGAGTTTTTCACCAAATTGTCAACATTGGCATTTTAAAACCCCTGCTAATGAACAGTGTCACTGTGATTGTCTTACTGTGTGCCATACATTGATTTTGCACATCGACTATGCCATTGTGCACTACATGGGCGAAAACACGTTTTGGGCAGGATGTGAAAAATGACAGCTGTACTGCTCATAAGGAGGTGGTAAAATGGCAATGTTGAAAATCTGGAGTGAAAATAATGAAACTACATAGACTTACGAGCGTGCGTAGGAACTGCTAGCATAGCGCTCATAAAACAGTTATTTTAGGAATTTGTTCACCGAATTTTCAATGTAGCCATTTTAAGATCTCTGCTCATGAACAGTGACACTGTGATTTTCTTTAATGTCCCATACACTGAGTTCACACAGCAACTGTGCCATTATGCGCTACATGAGGGAGGCACGTTTTGGGCAAGATGTGAAAATTACAGCTGCAGTGCTCATAAGGAGGTATGGTAAAATGGCAATTTTGAAAATGTGGAGTGAAAATATTGAAAATCGCAAACTTACAAGCGGGCATAGGAACTGCGCAATGAACACTGTAAAACAGTCATTTCTAGGAATTTTGTCACCAAATTTTCAACACAGCCATTTAAAGACCTCTGCTCATGAACAGTGTCACTGTGATTTTCTTAATGTGTCCCATACATTGAGTTCGCACACGGACTGGCGCCATTATGCGCTACATGAGCTGAAACACATTTTGGGCAGGATGTGAAAATGACAGCTGTACTGCTCATGAGGAGGTGTGGTAAAATTGCAATGTTGAAAATCTGGAGTGGAAATATTGAAAATTCAAGAAATGTACAGCTGCGTAGGAACCGCGCAACGCACGCTAGTAAAACAGTCATTTTTAGGAATTTTTCACCAAATTTCAACATAGCCATTTTAAGACCTCTGCTCATGAACAGTGTCACTGTGATTTTCTTAATGTGTCCATACATTGATTTTGCACACCGATGTGCCATTGTGTGCTACATGGGTGGAAACACGTTTTGGGTGAGATGTAAAAATTGACAGCTGTACTACTCATAAGAAGGTGTGATAAAATGGCAATGTTGAAAATCTGGAGTAGAAATTGAAAATATGCAAACCTACGAGCATGCATAGGAACTGTGCAATGCACGCTCATAAAACAGTCATTTTCTGGAATTTTTGCAAATTTTCAACATGGGGTTTGGAACCCTTCTTATAACACTGTCATGGTGCTATTCAGGCCTGAAGGGTGATTTCACGAAGTGACTGCGAAATCACCCTTCAGGCCCAGGTCATTCCATGACAGTGACATCATTCATGTGAAGGTCCCAAAACCCCATGTTGAAAATTTTATGCAAAAATTCCAAAAATGCCTGAGATATGCACACAGTTGAAACCCCTATCTAGCCCATTATACAGCTTACCGGCATTTCTTCAGTTCGCGGTTGCCTTTGAAGAGTGCAAGTGTTCCCAGTCCACCGAAGATCGTCATGCCAGAGTCCAGAGGTAAGTATGGGGTGAGGGGTGTGGGAGGCTGGGTGCACAGTGGGTGGGTGCGGGTTGTGGGAGGGGGCTGGGAGACACACCATGAGACCATTTTATTTTACAGGTTTAAAAAAACGACGATGTGGGACATTTGCCACGCTGGGGTGGGCTTCCAGCATGGCAGAAGATGGCTGGGGGCTGAGGAGCCGACAGGATTGGGCACCCCGTAAAAAAAATGAGCGTTTGCCACGCTGGGTGGCTCCCAGTGTGGCAGCAGAATAACGGGGGCCGTGGACCCGACGAAGTTGAGACACCCCATTGGCAACAACGTTTGTCACACCGGGGTGGGCTCCCAGCGTGGCACCAAAGCTTTGGGGGCAGTGGACGGGCGGGGGGAAGCACGTGATGTGAGGGGAGCGGCGCGAGGCGGTGCTCGGTATGGCAGCGGTGGTCGGCTTTGAAGGCAAAGACCACCGCTGTCCAGAAACTCCTGCACCCATTGGTGAAGGACCGCCACACCTGCTCAAGGGAGCAGGCATTGGATGGGAGAGGCACACTTCCAAAGTGTCTACTCTCCCAAATGTTCCTCAGCATGCGCAAGCGGAATGTAAAAAGGGCCTGATTTGAGACAACATGCATGTAGATCCAAAAATAGAGACCATAAGGTATCTCAGCTGAAAAACTTTAAAAATGTGTTCTTCAGGGATGTTGAATTTAGCCATTATATCCACCGAGGAAAGAAGGGAGTCCTGAAGAATAGGCTTTCCGCACTGCAATCCTCAGTTGAGGGAGCCAATCTGGGGAGAGCGGAGAGCTGCCTATCTTAATGTTTGGATTTAAAGTATGAGGTTGAGCTGTATCTTTTTTGGTAAGATATTGAAAAGTTCCAACACTGAGTCAACACCTTAATAGAGGTCCCTATAACACTGCTTTGTAAAGGAGGAGGTAATGTGGAAAAAGTGTAATAAAACTCTAGATAACTGAAGACTATGCTTATCTAGAATCCTTCTCCAGCTGTAACCAGATTGGGATGTATGTGTCAGCCTAGCATCATACCACCTCCCCATTTTTGACATATGACTGCCCAGTAGTATAACATAAAGTTGGGAAGATGGCATCCACCTTTCTCCCTAGGTAAGTTAAGTTTAAAAAGGCCCTCCTGGGCTGCTTGCCTTGCCAAATGAATTTAGAAATAACAAAGTGGAGCTGCTGAAAAAAGGACATAGGGAGATAAATATTCAGTAGATTTAGTGGGTAAAAACCTGGGGTAATACATTCATTTTAATAATACTTATATGGCCCCACAAGGACAAAGGGAGAGTAGTCCATCTTTGAAGATCATGTTGTATTTTAGACACCAAGTCATCCAGGTTAAGCTTGAGAGCCTCGGGTCCCTAGTAAGATGTATACCTAAATATTTAAAGAGGAAGAAGACCATTTCATACCGAACTGGGTGAAATTGGCGTGGAGCCTGTTAGCACTTAATGGGAATATGATTGATTTGGATAAGTTCAGTTTATAATTGGCCACCTGCTCAAACCGATCAATAATTTGTAATATGTGTGTTAGAGTTCTGGGTTAGCCAAATGTAAAGAATATCATCGGCATAAGCCGAAAGTGTCAGAGACTGCTGATGGACTAAGCATCTCGTAATCTGGGGTGAGTTCTTAATACCAAGTAAAGAGGTTCCAAATATAAATTAAACAAAAAGGTGACAGGGACACCCTTGCCAAGTACCAGTAAATAAGGGGAATCGAGAAGAGAAGACCCCATTACAATAAATTCTAGCAGTAGGGGACTTATAAACCATCTTAATCCATTGAATGAAAGTGTCCGGAAGCCCATTCTCCCAAGGGTAATCCAGAGAAGTCCCAGTGAACTCTGTCAAAGGCTTTCTCAGCGTCTAATGATACCAAAACCATAGGAGCCTGGGAATCCTGGGCAGCTTGGAAAATATGCGAGAGGGTACGAAATGATCAGCTGAAGATCTACCTTGAACAAACCCCACTTGTTTGGGACTCAGCAGATTAGACCAAGTCCGCTTAATTCTAAGAGATAAAATTTAGTTAAAATCTTTATATCATAGTTTAGTAATGAAATTGGATGGTAAATAGCTGGGTCTGTCTGAGGTTTATCTGGTTTCAAAATCAAAACAATCGTGGCTTCCAACAAAGTGGGGTCCAGGAGGACAGAGGTAAACATATAATCAAATAATTTCAAAAGAAGGAGCAATCTCCTTGCAAAAGACTTTATAGAAATTGGAGGGAAACCATCAGGCCCCCGGATTTGTCTAGAGCTAGTCCCCAATCGCTTCTTCCACCTCAGCCAGTGTGATGGGAGATCAAAACTCACCCTGATGGGCCTGCAAGGAGGGAAGAGGAAGGCCATCCAAAAATTGTTCAATGTGGGAGTGGGAGGGTCGAGAGGGACCAATACTGTAAAGATCTCTATAAAAGGACTCAAAACCTGGGAGATGTCCCGAGGGGAGGTCTTGAGGAGCCATTGGGGAGGACAAGGAAGGGATCCATCTTGATCCCTCCACTTCCTGTAAGCAGAGGGCTAGCATCCTGCCTGGTTTTCCCCTTGGTCGAAAATAACGAGCCTTTGTTTTAAGAATGGTATATTCTGCCTTATCTCTTAACAGATCGGAGTATTCATTCCTAAGTTTCAACAGAGTTTCCAAATCTGTTTGGGAAGATGAAGAGGATAAATTGTTTTCTGCAAGCCTAATTTGATTCAACAGTGACATGATCCTAGCCTCCTCTGCTTTTTTCTTCTAGACGCTAACTTAATAAATTCTCCCCTGATGAAACATTTAAAGGAACACCAAATCAAGTCCTCCCTATTAGTTGAACCTGAGTTAATATCCATAAAGGAAGAAATTAGAGATTTAATATGAGAAACTATGCGTTCTTCTTTTTAGAAGCTGTGTGTTTAATTTCCAGGAGGTGTCTCTTTGCACCTGTGGGTCAGGAAAATTGAAATCCATGCCACGGAATGATCCAATATCACAATTGGTTCAATTCCATTTGTAAAATACCGTACAAAAGGGTGTTACTAGCTAGAATAAAGCCAATTCTGGACCACGACCGATGAACTTGGGAATAGAAGGAAAAAGCTGTCCAGAGAGGATTAAGTAAGCGCATAGGGTCACATAAACCCATTAGATCCATAAAATCCTCAGGGCAAGTTGTGAAGGGAAGGTGGTTTTAATGGTCTATAAGATTTATCCAGGTCCTGAGATGGAGCAATGTTCCAATCACCCAGTATTAACAAGGAGGCAAGAGCCCACTCAATTTATCAGCTAGGTTCATAAGAAAGTCCAGGTCTCCCCACTGGGCCATAAATTGCCCCAAATACCACCCTGACATTATTGAGCATGCCTTAACAATAATGAATCTGCCTTCATGGTCCATTAAACACTCTTCTGCCAGAAATGAAATATGTCTTTCAACCAATATAGCCACCCCACTACTAGAAGATGTCCCACAAGAAGCAAAATTTGAAATAGCCCTGCTGGCGTAGCTCAGTGACTTCTGATGCCATGAGATGGGTTTCCTGCATCAGAAGAATATCATAATTCAAAAGAGCACAGTTTTTGAGAACCTGGTACCTTTTAGACAGGTCTCTGGCACCTCTGACATTCCATGTTGCAATTTTAATCGACATCATGCTCATGTATTATTATATGTAACAGCAAGGAAATGTATATCAATGGAAAAATAAACCATTCCAAAAGGCACATCCTCCTACCCCCTCCATACTTGAAAATCTCTACAACCATAACCCACCCATCCTCTCCACCCCCATCAGAACCCCTGAAAAGTAGCCAGAGTGAAAGAAGTTTCAACGTAGTACTACAGCCCTTGACAGAACAAACAATAAGAAGGGCAACTGTACCTAAACCCCTTCCCCGTCGATCCTCCCAACTATATACAAAGGGTCTCCCAACAAGTCCTAGAAAATTATTAGGTACTTTAAACCTAGAGTCGGGGCCCAAACCCATAGGCAACATTCCATTGGGAGGCGGATTTTATACTAAGATACCAGCACTGAGAGGGCATACCCCAATTTGTTTCTGGTCCTAATAACAGATAATGACCGAAACCCCTAGCTAACATGCCTCCCAAGAAAAGTGCCTTTCACCCTCTCCTGGTGTGCTATGCAGTCCTCCCAGAGCCAGCTCCGTCCCGGAGCCCCATCCCGCCACCCTCTGGGAAACCAAAGTACACCCTACTAAACTATATAGGAAGTAGGGATTCAAACAAGTCCATGGGGACATATCTATCTATAGAAATATCTATTTCCCCAAACATTGCAAAAACTATAACACCTTATGAAATGAGTAGTTTGGACTACTTGGGAGGGTGAGCTACTACTTCAGAGAGCGCCCCCAAGACACTCTTGAACTGTCTGACCTGCAACAAGAAGGTAGGAACCTCAGATCCTCTGAGAAAACACCACCTTTCCTAGGATTGCAGGGCACCATCCATGAAGGAAATGAACTCAGTGGCATCAGCAGCTCTCGACTGCACTACTTCCCCTAGCTCGACCACTGAACTGCAAGCCAATCCATTCTTCGTCACACAAGACATGAACCAGAGCACAGAAGCAGAATCCATTACAATCCATATACTAGCTAAACCAGGAGCAGAAATCTTAATGCCGATGGTTGTGGTTATGATCAGTCATTAGCACATCCAAATATAATATCAAAAGTTGAGAATTACAAACTGCCTCTGCTGCTCCCTGCTATGAGAGACACAATCCAGTTTTCATGTAGGTGTATTTGATCATAGCGTAATGGAATGGCTCTGAAATCCAATAGTCGTATCCAATGTAACAAGTCTGTTGATGCCAACAGAGTCACTGCTGGTGAATTATGTCCCATGTTAATCACCCAATCCACCCACCAGGATGTCACCACAATACATTTAAACCGAGAGACCTTTTCCTACTGGGTGGATGACTTGAGCTCCCAGGACAGTGTCTCCCAATTGCAGCACTTAAACAAGGTCTCTTCTGTTCATAATTTACTTCTATTTCCAGCCCGGGGCAACAAGGAAGAGACCGAGGACCAAAAAGGCAGAGGGAACCAAAAGGTCCGACCGAATAACAACATGTAGAAACACCAGTTAGACAAAGGTTCCCACCTCTCACCAGGTGAAACAATCTGCACGCTCATTAACAAAAAACTAGGCCTACCAGGCAGCGCCCAGCTCACCCAGCCACCCCACCCCACCAACAAGAAACCAAAAGGAGAGGAAGGGAAAGAAAGCAATGGCAAACAGGTGAGAGTGTACTATTACATCTATAAATTAGAAATAGCATTCTGACACATCGGCAAGTATTCAGCCCGAGTTAAACAGGTTGGTAACTTGAGAGAGACAGAAGCAGCCTGATCCGAGACTCATAAGAATGCCATGTCCCTTCTATTTATGACACTTGTAGCTTGGCAGGGTAGATCATTCTGTAGTGGATGCTGGCAGCAATCAGCTTCTAACCGTGGAATGAAAAGCTGAATGTTTCTGCTGCATTTCATAGGGAAGGTCTTGTCTTATTCGCAGCTTGGAACCACTCCATAGAATAGCTTGTAACTCTCTTGCTTTGACTAATACGTGTTGCTTCTCCAGAAAGCTTAAGAATTTGACAATAATAGGGCCTTGGTGGTGCCCAGATGCGGATTTCGCCTGAGGGAGCGATGAGCACGCTTATATGATATTGTGGTTGAGAGGGACGGACCGACGACCTTGCTCAGAAACTTCTGGAGAAAGAGGATGATGTCAGAACCTTCCTCGGCTTCAGGAAGGCCCAAAATCATCAGGTTGTTTCTCCAACTCCTTCCTTCTAAATCCTCTGTTTTAAGCTGGAGTTTGCTGACCTGCTGTCTAAGCTGGATGATCTCTGGGTCCATCCTCTCCCTCCACTTCTCCAGGGAAGAGGTTCTTGCCTCCGAGTCCCCTATTCTGGTTGTTAGAGTGCTAAGATCCCTCTTAACGATTTTAACTCCAGAAGATGTCTTCTAACATTTCCTTAAATGGTAACAGCTCCTGAAGGAAACGATCTTCGTAAGAGGAACCGATGAGGCACTGGACAGGGTTGATTTGAGGCAGAACCCGAGCCTTGATGTTTAGATTTTTGAGGATTTTTCAGGAGTAGATGGTGGAGTGTGCTTTATGCCAGCTGGCTTCATCTCCGCTTCCATCACGCTCCTCAGCTGATTGCTGAATTGCAGTCGGACCCAGAACACTCCGTGAATGTAGCAATACTAGCAAAGCTCGAGATGCAGATTTAATATTCAATCGTCGATGTTAGTAGGGAAAAAAGTAATTTGAAGAGGGTGATAAACAGGAGCTCCTCATAAGCGCTGTCTCTAGTTGCTCTGCATCACGTGACCCACATGAGTGCTGTTTTGTTCTTGATCTTAGAACACATGTGCAAGTGTGTGTTGATGCACCTCCACATCACATCCAGCTTCCTGTTTGTGCTGTGCATCAGAACCTTTGGATTGCCTTTTTCTGAGCTGCCTCACCAAGCAGCACACCTCCCTCAGACTTCAGAGCCTCATTGTAGTTTTCTTTTTAGTGCTGCAATGAATAGAGAGAGAGAATAGTACGTTACTGTGGTATATTCTTAGGTCTGTATGGTTGTCTCTTGTTCAGCTTTTAACTACCCATATGCAGACACCATGGTTATTAAGATTTACAGGTCTGATTACAAGTTATGACATATGACAACAGTGATAGTTACATTACATCATGGAAAGAACACACTACTACCCCCCATGTCACGCTTTGAACTGCAGTGCATAGGCATACTCAAAACACATGCCTAGTCATTAATATTAAATCTTGTTGACAGAAGCTGCACACGTCACAATTCTCAACATGTCCATGCATCAAACCTGCTACGGTAGTGTGAAAGAGAGATTGCATGTTTTTGTGTTATGTGTCTTATGTATGCAGCTTATCTATTTTTACCAAGATTTTATGGCTCTTAAAAGAACTGTTTTTAAAGGTGCACATTTTAACAGTCTGATGTTTTAGAGGACTGTGAGGATTCCATCTCGAAGGTCTCCCAGGAAAAGACAATTGCCAGCATGAGAGAAGTACACACTGTCTGGTAAGTACAGCCAATCATTACAATACTTAATTTCTGGGTGACGTATGGTGTGCATCCCAGACATGTGCAGATATCCATATATTTGTATGTTCACCTTTCTTCATGCCCTGTCAAGAGGTACATTATGCTGTTCTGCTTGCAAGGCCCTACACTCTGTAATATCTGAAAAATAATCTTACAGGCAGGTAACATACCCATTATAGAAGCAAGGTCCAGTTTTGCTTCTGTCACTAAATCTACCCATCGTTTGGTGCCTAAATCATTGCCCTGAGATGAATCAGCAGTATGTTCGGACGAGCTTGAGTGCTCGGTAGTCTGTGCATTGTTGGCATGAGATGCTCCCACCTCATGTGTCAGCGTGGCTCAGTTGGTAGCACATCTGCCTCTGGACCAGAAGGTCATGGATTCTCGACCCACACTGGGATTGGACTGGCACCTAAAATAACTGGCATTCGGGTGCAGTATTGGTGGGTGCTGTACTGCTGGGGTGTGCTGTCCTTGGATGAGATGTTAAACCAAGGTCCCTTCTGCCCATCCTGGTGTTGTCCTGGTGGGTGTCCAGGTGAAGTAAAAGAACCCAGAGCACTCTTCACAAAGAGTAGGGAACATTCCCAGTGTCCTGGCCAACATTCCTCTTCCCATAAACTGGTTCATGCAATATCCAGGCTGTGTGTGGGTGATGTATGATATGGCCGCCACCACACATTCAGTCACTTCACTACCAGTCTTGCATTGCTTGTAAAGTGCTTTGGGATACACTGTATGAAAAGCCTCCTCCTCCTCCCTCCCTCCCAGTTTGGAAGCTGTAAGTCTTTGCCAAAATCACTCCTGAGCATATTCTGAAGCTCATCGTACTATGCTGCTGCCGATGACCCACACAGTCCATTTGCTGTTTTCTGCCATTCTGAAGTTTTAAACTGAGAAGTGGACAGAGAGCTACTAAAACAAGCATTTGTCAATGCCAAATGTTGATTGCTTATATGTGCTGCTTAGGTATTTGAAGTGAAAGTACCATGCCTAAGAACTGACATGTGCCCTCCCCAAGACATCCACTGTGTCTTTCTGTTCAGAATTCACAGAAGAGGGAGGGCAAGGACCACAGCAGTATAGTAGTTGCAAAGGCATGAAGAGGTGGACAATATCCTATTCACAAGCAGAAGAATCCTGAAGAAGGTGAGTAAACTGAAGGTGGATAAAGCAGTGGCACCAGATGGCATAAAACCAAGGATATGAAAAAGAACTGTGAAGAGAAATAGCAGTACCTGTGGCTGCCATGTTCACTGAGTCATTCAACAGAGGGGTGGTACCAGAGAATTGGAGGAGGGCAATGTGGTCCCCTATAGAAATCCAGCAGTAGGGAGGAGGCGGGAGCTATAGGCTGGTCAGCCTCACTTCAGTAGTGGGAAGATCATGGAGGCATCGGTTAAAGAAAGGATAGTGGGACATGTAGAAGACATCGGAGCCAGGGCCATAGGCAACATGGATTCACAGTGGGAGGTCATGTCAGACAAATCTGGTTGATGTTTTGGGTGACAAAGGCAGTAAATCAGGGTGGGGCAGTGGAGAACACTTACCATGATGTAAGCAAAGCGTTTGCCACCGTCCCACATAGGAGGCTGATAAACTGGCTGAGTAGGGTGGGCATGGGGGAAGGGTGGTAAAGTGGGTTAGAAACTGGGTAACAGACAGAAGACAGAGAGTGGTGGTAAATGGGCGCAGTCTGGGGAGAGGGGGCGACCAGTGGGGTGCTGGGGATTGGTCCTGGGCCAGTCCTGTTCAATGTCTTCATGAGTGACATTGCAGAAGGGGTGAAGGAAAGGTCTGCCTGTTTGCAGATGACACCAAGATCTGTAACACAGTGGATACCCTGGGAAATGAGAGGGACCTGGGGAAGGTTGAGAAATGGTCTGAGGTCTGGCAACTGAACTTTACTTCAAAAAGTGCAAAAGTATGGTCCTGGGACACAGAAACCCTGGGGAAAGGAACAGAATGGGGAGGGGAGTGGTGACAGTCACAAAGAAGGAAAGGGACCTGGGGGTTCTTATGTCAGATGACCTGAAAATGTCAAGTGGTAAGGCAGCTGGGAGGGCCAGTGACATGCTGAGGTGCATAGGCAGGGGTATCACCAGCATAAGGAGGGAGGTAGTGATGCCATGAAATAAAATCATGGTCAGGCTTCACATGGAGTACTGTGTGCAGTTCTGGAAGTCGCACCTTCATAAGGGATATTAAAAGGCTGGAGATGGTCCGAGAAGGGCGAATGAGATGGTACAGAGCTTGCAACACGAGACTTCAGGGAGAAAGTAAGGGACTTCAATATGTACTCACTGGAAGAGGAGGAAGAGGGGATATGATACAAACATTCAAGTACCTCAAGGATATAAATAGAAGTACTAAGAAGTAGGAGACAGTTGCTATAGGGATATGTGCCAGCTTCTGTGTGATATTCTTTCATTCTTATAAATATGTAATCTCCAGTATTTCAGTAACCACATGACCACACTGCCTTCTTTAGGCAATTTTATGCTGGTTGATGCCTTGTGTCAGATGGCAGACAGAGGGCTCACCAGATTGTGTTGCCATTTGAAAAACTTCATAGTGTATGCTTTACTGGTAAGTGTATTGGAAAGGTGGTGAAGGTCTCACAATGTTTATTATGATTTTATCTCCTTATGTGTGTCCCTTTGGTCCCTCATCTCCACAGCCCAACAGTCATCAGTGGCCAAGATGGTTGTTGAAATAGAAACATACAAGTTTGCCAGCACATAAGGACGCTTGGACCACCTAGTCTGCCTATTTCCTACCTGATGGATAAGCTGCAGATTCTAGTTAATCAACAGCTTACTTCTTCCTATCCCTGGTAGAATTGCCTTATGTCTGTCCGTGAGCAGCTACCTTCACAGTCTGTGAAGTCTGACGTCTTTCAGTGCCTGTTATTGATCATCTTCCAACACAGCTGAGATGCTGCCAGGCCAAAGTAACTCAGGACATGCAGGTTTCAAAGTGGGAAGAAATGGAGTGAGCAAGAATCAAGTACTCATTCAGATCGACATCGATTTTAAGATCAGCACACTGGTGTGGACACTGCAAATAGAACCCCAGCTGTTTAAGTAGCCTTATGAAGAGCAAATGCTTTTCAAAGCAGTGGGGTTCTGTTTATTGCACTGTAAGTGGGCTGCATCTAGTTCAGTAATTTACTGTACCTACATGTGGATGTATGGTAGGCCCAAATTGAAATAAACACTGCACCTGAATTAACACATGATACGATAGAAACATAGAATTCGTCAGCAGAAAAAGACCACTCAGCCCACCCAGTCTGGCCAAGTGTTCTCTACCCATGTGCAACTCCTGCCTACATATGTTAGTGCATGTCTTATTCTGCCTACGTCCATCAGGACCTCCTTGTGAGTGAGCTTAATGGATTTTTCCTGCAATTAACTTGAACCTACTCACGGCCATGGCCCGACTCATCTCCATTAACCCCTCCTTCCTTTCTGTAATATACCCTATGTTTATCCCATGCATGCTTAATGCCCCCTCACCATTTTAGCTTCCACAACTTCTCCTGGCAGTCTGTTCAAGGCATCTACCACCCTTTCAGTAAATAAATATTTCTTCCATCTATCCTGAATGCCCCCCACCTTCATTGTATGTCCCTTGGTTTGGGTGCTCATCCTCATTTGAAGGAAACTCCCCAACTTTACCCTCTTTACCCCTGTGAGGTACTTTGTAGGTCTTGATCACGTCACCTCTCGTCCTCCTCTCTTCCAGAATGTACATGTTGAGATTCTTCAGCCTTTCCTTGTAGGGATTCCTGTGAAAATTCTGAACCATTTTAGTTGCCCTCCTGTGGAAAACCTCCACCTTTTGTCCTTTCTGAATTGTGGACTGTAAAACTGGACACAGTAGTTCAGCTCGGGAATACCAGGGAGTGATACAATGGCAGCAGAACATCCCTCGTCCTCCTACTGGAGATGCGGTCCATATGCACCCAGAATTAAATTTGCCCTGCCTATAGCCTTGTCACACTGTACTGCCATCTTGAGGTCCTCTGATATAACCTCAAGGACCTTTTCATGTCTACTGAGTATCAGTACCTCCCCATCGATACTCCAGTATCGGGTTCCTGTGCCCTAAGTACATGATTTTACACTTGTTGGCATTGAACCCCTAAGTAAGTAAGAAAATGGAATTGATTTGATTTGAATGAATTGCAGGCTTTTAAGCAGCTTTTTGGGAGTATGTGTGTTGGGGGCTCTGGTGCCGGCAGTGCCTCCGAGAATGCCACCAACTTCCCTACCCCATCACACTGCCTGCCTAAGTACAGAAACCTCCTCCTCACTACTTCCACAGTGTCCCCAAGTCGTTTGTACCCACATGCAACAGTAAATGAGGTTTCTTCCTGCCCTCGCTGTACGCTTGAGCAGTATCTGCCCTGCCCCTCCTGCACTCAACCGGGGCAGCTGCAATCAAATCAGGGTGTGCCTTTCCCCTTTCCACCCCATCTCACCCATTTCAGTATAGAATTCCCCAGGACAAGTACCCCTCCCTTACCCCCTTTCCTTCTAATGCCTCTTCCACCACCCCAGTATTCGTTCTTCCTGTCCCTTACCCTGCCAACTGCACCTCTGTGACTTCTATATCCGTACCCTTTACTTCTGCCTCACCCTTTTCTCTGCCTTATTCCTCCCATCCCCTTGAACCCTTCCCAGCCTGGACTACCTCCTACTGGGCTTCCCATGTCAATCTCCTCCTCCCCTGCTGATTTCCAACCCCTCTCCCTATTCCCTGCTGTTGTCGATTTAGAGCCCCATCCCTTCTACCCAGATAGTGATGCCTCCCATCCTTCCCTTCTCTTAACCTTCTGTTCTTCAGTCACCACCCTCCTTCCTTACTAGCCTCTTTCTACCCTTTGTCCTCGTTATCTCTTCCCCAACCTGTTGTCATCCCTCTCATGTCCCGCGTGTCCTCTCCCTTCAGTATGTTCCTGCTCCCCTCTGTGTCCCATAGCAGAGGTTCGAATCTATTCATAATCGATACCTGTCCTACATCTCTTCCCTATCGGTTCCCCCTCCTACTTGTTCCCTCCATGCCACCCCGGTGCCTCACTACCTGCAGACATCTGCTCTCTCCCTGGTACTCCTCATGGTTTCTTGCTCCCCATCAGTAGGCAGCCCTGCCGTCACCTCAGGCACCCCTCCTTCTCTCTTTCCTGCTAGTGCCTTGATACTGGGGTTGGTTTCTGTCCCTAGTTATTCTTCCTTTGTTCCCTTTGCCATCCCATCCCCCAGGATGCCATCATACCCATATGCCCTGCCACTTACACTCCTCCCTAACCTCCACAGGTCCTCCTCAAACTAGCCAGTCATCTACAGAACGTACACCCCCACCCTCCAAGCCCAGTCCAGGATCATGGCACACCCACACCCTGTACACCCCTCCACCCTTCCAAAGATGCCCGCCTAGTGACATGCAGCACCTGCACCATTGTGGCTCCATTCTTATGCCAGGGGTCTTACTCCCAGGTTCTGTACCCTACTACAACTGTTAGGCCCCTGTTTATTCAAATTCCTGTCCCCTCCACACTAGTCCCCTACTGATCCCTTACTGATGGGGGTAATTCAGGCTCAAATGTCATCTGTTAGACACTGTATTACTGTAGCAATCCTAAAGACTCCTTGTCTGTTTTTCACCCCTCAGCTACCATACTTTTTGTTCTCAGCTCTCATATAGTTTCACTTAGCCCACTTAGAAATCCTATTGCACTCCAAGTGT
Organism: Neoceratodus forsteri; assembly: GCA_016271365.2. Lineage (NCBI taxonomy): Eukaryota > Metazoa > Chordata > Ceratodontiformes > Ceratodontidae > Neoceratodus > Neoceratodus forsteri. The sequence goes on along the minus strand of CM028130.1, from coordinate 132,353,870 downwards.
TACTCAGTTCAGTTAGAGAAATAAACAGAACAAATAAATATGTATTATTACAGCAATCATAACAGTATAGCTCAGTACTTAGCACAGTTAGAGAAAGAAACAGAAGAAGTAAATCTGTATTATTACAGCAATGCTAAAGCATGCAATCATTGCTTTGTCTCCACTCCAGAGACCCTGCTGTAATAGAGGACCACAGAGGACACTGGGTGGGAGGGTGGGCAAGTGAAAAGTCCCAGCACAGCTCTATTGGGCTCGTTCACTCCCCTCTCTCACACCTCATTCTATTTCTCCGATGCTGCAGGCCCTTTGTACTGGGCTCCTAGCTTGCATTGGTGCCCTTTCCTGCCCACAAAGAAATCTGCAGCAGTCCCGCACAGCTCCGTTGAGCTTGCTCCTCTCACTCTCTCCTCGCTTGTTCTCTTTCTCCCTATGCTGCAGGCTGCCCTTTGTACTGGGCTTTTTTCTGGCCACAAAAAACTCTGCAGCAGTCCTAACAGAGCTCTATTGAGCTTGCTCACTCCCACTCTCACTTGCTCATTCTGTTTCTCCCGCCACTGCAGGATGCCCTTGTACTTGGCCCTGCCTGCATTGATGCCTTTTCTGCCCACAAAGAAATCTGCAGCAGTCCCAATAGAGCTCCGTCGACCTCTCTCAGTCCCGCTCCTCACTCGTTCTGTTTCTCCTGGCACTGTAGGCTGCCCTTTTGTACTAGGCTTCTGCCTGCGTTGGCACCTTTTGACCACAAAGAATCTGAGCCAGTCCGACAGAGCTCAGTTGGAGCTCGATCCTCCCCTCTCACTCGCTCAGTTCCAAATTGGTCCCAAACACTGATTTTCCAAAGCTGCCATATTGTACACCAGAAGTGCAAAGACATTTCAGCCAGGATTTGAAAATGACAGCTGTACTATTCATAAGGAGGTGTGAAAAATGCTAGTGCTGAAAATCTGACATGAAAATATTACTGATTTGCGAGAGTTACAAGGGTGCATGGAAACTGCACAATGCACACGCATAACACAGTCATTTATGGACTTTCATCACAACATTTTCAACAGAAGCATTTTAGGACCCGTGCTCATGAACAGTGTCACTGTGGTTTTCTTAATGTGTCCCAAACACTGATTTCCCACAGCGACCACACTGTTCTGCGCGGGAAGTGCAAAAAGCATTTTGGCCAGGATGTGAAAATGACAGTTGTACTGTTCATAAGGAGGTGTGGAAAATGGCAATGTTGAAAATTTGGAGTGAAAATATTATAATTCAAGAAGTTATGAGCATGCATAGCAAGTGCGCAATGCACGCTCATAAAACAGTCATTTTTGGATTTTTCTACCAAGTTTATTACTCAGCTCAGTTAGAGAAATAAACAGAACAACTTAACCTGTATTATTAGAGCAATCCTAAAAGTATCCAGTCATTGCTTTGTCTCCACTCCAGAGACCCTGCTGTAATATAGGACCACAGAGGACCCTGGGCAGGCAGGTGGGAAACTCTAAAGTTCCGCACAGCTCCACTGAGCTCGCTCCTCCCCTCTCTCACTCGCTCATTCTGTTTCTCCCGACACTGCAGGCTGCCCTTTTCTACTGGACTCCTGCCTGTGTTGGCTCCTTTCTGCCCACAAAGAAATCTGCAGCAGTCCTGACACAGCTCCACTAAGCTCGCTCATTCCCCTCTGTCACTCGCTCATTCTATTTCTCCTGGACGCTGCAGGCTGCCCTTTCTACTGAGCTCCTGCCTGTATTGATGCCTTTTCTGCCCACAAAGAAATCCACAGCAGTCCCAACACAGCTCTGTTGAGCTCACTCCTCCCTCTCTCATTCACCCATTCTGTTTCTCCTGGCACTGCAGGCTGCCCTTTGTACTGGGCTCCTGCCTCCAGTGGCTCCTTTTCTGCCCACAAAGAAATCTGCAGCAGTCCCAACAGAGCTCCGTTGAGTTTGCTCCTCCCTCTCTCTCACTCCTCGTTCCATTTCTCCCAGCACTGCAGGCTGCCCTTTTGTACTGGGCTCCTTCCTGCACTGATGCTTTTCTACCCACAAAGAAATCTGCAGCAGTCCCGTCAGAGCTCCGTTGAGTTCGCTCACTCCCCTCCCTCACTTGCTCTCTTGTTCTGTTTCTCCTGGTGCTGCAGGATGCCTTTTGTACTGGGCTCCTGCGTTGAGGCCTTTTCTACCCACAAAGGAATATGCAGCAGTCCCAATGGAGCTCAACTGAACTCGGGCACTCCCCCTCTCACTCACTCGATCTTAATCTGTCCCAAACACTGATTTCCCACAGCAACCGTGCTATTCTTGGGCAGGAGTGCAAAACATATTTTGACCAGGATGTGAAAAATGACAGCTGTACTGTTCATGAGGAGTGTGAAAAATGCTAGTGCTGAAAATCTGGAATGAAAATATTACTGATTTGCGAAGTTACAAGGGTGCATGGAAACTGCACAACACACACTTGTAACACAATCATTTGATGAGCTATCATCACCACATTTTCAACATAGGCATTTTAGGACCTCTGCTTGTGAGCAGTGTCACTGTCATTTTCTTAATCTGTCCTGAACACTGATTTCCCCACGGCGACTTGAAGTCAAAAACACAAATTGGCCAGGATGTGAAAATGACAGCTGTACTGTTCACAAGGAGGTGTGAAAAATGCCAGTGATGAAGATCTGGTGTGAAAATATTGCAAATTCATGAAGTTTAGCGTGCGTAGCAACTGCGCAATGCACACTAAGTAAAACAGTCATTTTGAGATTTTTCCACCAAATTTGCAACATAGGCTTTGAGAGCCCACCTCATGATCAGTGGCACTGTCATTTCATTAATCAGTCCTGAAAGGTGATTCCTGCAGTGACTGCAAAATCACCTTTCGGGCTGAATAGCGCCATGACAGTGACAGAATTCATGCGGAGGGGTCCCAAAACCCCATGTTGAAAATTTGGTGCCAAAATTCAAAAAATTCTGAGATATGCACCAAAGTTGAAAAACCCTATTTATGCCATTCTACAGCTAACGGCATTTCCTCGGTTTGTGATCAGCTTTGAAAGAGTGCAGGCGTGTTCCCGGTCCACCGGTCGTCGCGCCAGACTTGGGAGGTAAGTATGGGGTGGGTGGTGTGGGGAGGTGGAGGTGCACGCAGTGGGAGAGCGTGGGTTGGGGAGGAGGCACATCGAGGACCATTTCTTCTTTTCAGGGTTATATAAAAAAGACATCGTGGGACTTTTTGCAGGTATTTTGGCACACTGGGGTGGGCTCCCAGTGTACCACCTGTGTGTCTTTGGGGTGGGGAACTGGAGCCAACTGGGATTGGTCACCCCCATCAGCACATAGTGTTATGGAGGTCTCATGAACTGAGGTGGATTGGGCACTTCCTCCGGTACACAAGAACTTGGGGAAAGACATGCTGATGGGGATTGGGCACCCCATCAGCAAAGAACCAGGGAGGGACATGATGCTGAGGGCATTGGGCACCCCTCAGCAAACAGGTCGGAATGCAAGGGTGCCCTGCAATGAGGGTCTCTCCTCATTGCAGTAGATGACTACTGCAATGATGAGGTGGCCCCTGATTGCCAGTGGCTAAAACTTCTCAAGGTTGTACGTTGGCTGGTCTAGTATCGGCAACAGCGTGCCATGCCATTAAGGACAGGGACCAAGCCTCAAAGGCAGTGGTGGCATTGAGTCGCAACAGTGCCCCGCCTCCACAGCCTGCTTCTGCAGCAAGCTGCCACAACATGTTTCCGCACATGTGCACAATCAACATAAAATCAGTGTTTGTCCTGCAGTGTCTAGTCACTACTGAATATGAAACTGAAATTTCCCTCTCTGCTTCAACATTCCTTTGATGGGCTGTCCCAAAACACAGGGATAAACAAACTAATTGGTTAATGCTTCCTTTGGTTAACCAATGCAATGGATGCATGCTCTATGACTTCACTGAATGGGTGCAGCTCCTGTCAACCAGAAATGTTGCAAGGTTTCTAGGTGGGACAATACTACATTTTCATAGGCTTGTTTAAACAATCACAAGTAAACAGACAACTATGATTGGTTGTCTCTTGTGTTATGATACATGTGCTGCCTGCTTTCTGCCTCCATTTGCAGCTCTAGCTGTGCTAGTAAGTATCATAGGTATCATAGGTAAATCAGAGCTAAGGGGACATTAATGTCCATAATGCTCACCAAGATGCATTCCTAAAATCTACTCAAACAATGTAGTCCATCTAATTTCTGCTTGAATACCTCCATTGTCTTACTTTCTACCACCTCCAATGGCAGTGAATTCCATAGAGGAACAACTCTTTGGTTATACCACCATTTCCTGTGCCAAGTTATACATTGTTCCCCATGTAACTGATAGGGTGTGCTCTAGTATTATGACTTTTGATTCTAAATTTTAAGCTTATTTTGTTCCAGAGTTCATCTTCAGTTGAGTCTTTAAACAACAAGCACATATCCCTTCTTAATTTTCTGTACTCTAAAGAAAACAGATTTAGTAAATTTACCTCATTGTATAATTTTACCCTGCATCCCTCTCATCACTCATGTAGCCCTTCTCTGGACTTCCTCCAATCTATCCATGTCTCCTCTTAAATAGGGTAACCAAACCTGGGCACCATATTCCATAAGGAGTCTCACCAGGGTGGAATACAAAGGCAACATTACATCATTATTCCTGCTTGAGATATTTCTCAATATACAATTTAATATCCCATTTGCCTTTCTGGTAACTCTTTTACAATGTGTGGAAAAATGTAGATCTTTTGTCATGAAAAAGCCTAGGTCTTTTCCTCATCAACAGTTTTAGGATGATATCACCCAAGTAGTACATGGCATTTAAATTTTTGGATCCCAAATGCATCACAGTACATTTTCTGGATTCAAATATAATTTGTAATTTGAACACCATGAATTAATGTAATTTAGTTCATGTTATAATTTTAAGTGATCATTTGGATCCATTGACTCCAACCCTAAGCGACAGTCAGCGAATTTGGTAAGCCATACATTTCCTGGATGTTCCTCCAGTGTTGCCCATAGATATTAAAAGGACTGGTCCCAGCACCAACCCCTGTGGCACTCCACTGGTGACCTTTGTCCAATCTGAAAAAGCTCCCTTATATTTACACACTGTACCCTGTTTGCCAACAAGAGGCAATCCAAGATACCTCACTACATTGCAGCCCAATCTTCTGATGTCGCTCAATAAGTAGTTCAAGGAAGCTTATCAAAACCTTTTGTAGAATCCAAATAAACCACATCCACAGCTCCCCACCATCCAAAACCCTGCTCACCCCATTATAAAATGCAGCATATTTGTCTGACAGGAATACCCTCCCTAAAACCATGCTGTGACTTATCTTCCAAGTTATTGTCTTGTAGATGTATATTTATAAAGTCCTTAATAATCCCTTCCTGCAATTTCCCCAGGACACTAGTCAGACTCACTGGTCTATAATTTGATGGAGCCTTTTAATTCCCTTTTTATGAGGGGTATCATCGTAGCTTCCCTCCATGTATCTAAAACTCACTGACACTTTGGCTTTCAACAGTAATAATTTATTTTCACTGCATAACAGGTTATTTATATTGTCATAGTCAAATAGAAGAGTAAAAAACATTTTGTTAAATGCTATTTTTGTGGTAGTATCAGTTTTATAATGCTATAAAATTGTATAGAAAATGTGATGTACTTAAACAGAGTAAAGCAGTGTGTCTCAGTTTTTCTAAGATTGCTGCTATGTCCTTCTCCAGTCTTCAGCACTTGTGACTGGTTGCCTGAAATAGCCTGATCAATGTTATATTCCATTGGTTTGAGCATCCATCACTCAAATACAAAGCAGTGTTTGATTGGCTTAACCTTAAAGAGGTGTTTTTTAATGTAATTATTTAACACTTTCGGTTCATGACACTATTATTCAACACTTTCATGCTGACGACATCATTTTGAGACACTATCGTATATTCGACAGTGTCGTATAGCGGCACTATTTTGTGACACTACTATTCGACAGTGTAGTGCTGATGACATCAAAATTTGTGACACTCATGCTGACTATACCAATATTTGCAACACTGTTGTACATTCAACACTACTTTGTGAAAATGTCACAAAAAAACCTTTGAGAATAATAGCATGGATAGTTAAAATTTTAATAATTTAGTTTCTGCCATAGTTAGATATATTCTTGTGTTACAAGCCAGCTTCTGTTCTGCAACATCTAAAAGCATTGTATGCTGCCTTCACTAGTGTTCTGCTGTGAGAAGGATTGTCTGTGCAACGTTTTGTTAGCAATGCTATCTAGTACCGTAAAATGACACACGAACAGTGTCTGTGACTATGTAATATTATTACAAAAATGTTTGATCACCACTTAATATTTGTTTTCTCTATTTCTTATACAGGTGTCTGATACTTATGGAACATTGTCCCACACTACTGTGAATTTCTAGAGAAGAAGATGCCTTCTAAGCAGAGAAGCAGTTCTATGCAGAGATGAAACAGGTATCATAGTAGTACACTTTTGCTTAAGAGTGGTCCAAAAAGAACACCGTGGTACATCAAGAGTAAACTGAAATCAGTATTCCACTCAAAGAATGACTTCATAGGTTGCACTCCACAGAAACAATGCGTGCTTGCTCAACTGCAAGGCAAAAATGCAGAGCTCAGCAACAGTTGCGGAAATCTTTCAGGGAAGACTAATGTTGCAAAGGTAAGCCAAAAGAAGCGTAGCAAGCAGCACATAAGACATGGCTGCTGATGCTCATCTGAGGAAGCAAAGTATTTCAGATCACTAGCTTTCTAAAGCTAAGATTGATAGACTTATTGCTGCTGTGATGAGACGCGAAAGTGCAAAAACTAAAGGCTTATCTGTCTTTGATGAAATTGTGTCTCAGAGTCCATACATTTGTCAACAGAGCACTATTTGTTCTTCTACACTTGTGGCATATAATGGCACGTGTACTTGAACAATTCAGGAAAGTTGTGTACAGCATTAAGATGAGGCCACAAGCTATCCTGTCTTGAACCAACACAACTTCTGTACTTTTCATAGGTATCTGACTACACACACTGCACTCAGAGGCATATTTCTGGGAGAGTCATACTCACAGAAAAAGGACAGCGACTTGCATTGATGAGTCCAGTAAACTGTGCAATGTGCTGAGTGTATGAGATGACATTACAATGCAGTCAGTTGATAAGTCTGAGGCAAGTGTTCAGCCTTGTAAGCGTCACTGTCTGTCATGGACATGTGATCGACTTGCAACCAGAGGCAATCATCATTTGACAAAGTCGAGCACTTCATCAACCTGTTTGTCATTACATATTGTAAGACAGACAAACTATTTGAGACTATAGACCTTTGTGAGATCTGTCACACACTGGACTTATGGGTCATTCACTGGCATGCCTAGACAGTGGTGTTTGAGACAGTGTATTTCACCACATCACGGATGCTGAACTTTGTGTATAGGGTCTATGAGGTGCGATGAGTTGTTGCACAGTATACTCATCTGAATGAGTTACTGCTGTCTGGTGCGTGCATGGTGCCATGACATTTCTGAAACAGCTGTGACATGACAGCAATGTCACAGATACTGTGATTGATCAGTCATCAATTGCTGATGGAAATTCTGTCTCTGTCTTAGAAACAGATATTCTCAAGCAATTTGGAAATCCATTGCCAAGATTGAGTTGGCAAAGACAAAGAAATTTGACCTTGTCACCGTACAATGACATGTGGTTTGGACTGTCAGCATTTCTGCTGTTAAAGTGTGACTTCCAGTTAGACCCAATCATTGTGATGTGCAAGCACTGTTTCTCCAAGGTGAAGGCTAACACTCTGTAACCAAGGTCACTGTTGAACAATATGGAGTCACATGTTACGCCTGCTGAGATTGCAACATTGAACATGTTTGAACAGATTCTTATTCAGACTATGAAACCATTTCAAACTATTCTATGTCTGAATACAAAAACATGGAACATTCCACAAAAGAACTCATTAGGTCTCTTAAGGGTTCTGTTATGTATCTTCCACTTCCTTTGCAGGAAAATATGAGGCAATCTCCAGTGAGAACAGTTTGGTGATTCTTGTCAACAGTGTTCCAACAGTCGAAGGTCATTTGGCAGGATGTTGCCAATGTAGAAGGTGAAGCTTATTCTTACTTACTTGAAGACAGCAATCCCTTTTATGCAGACCTTGACATTTATTTATTTTATTTTATTTACTTATTCTAGGATTACAAGTACCTTTGAGCCAAGGCTCTTTTACAAAGGTTCCACATCAGAGATAGGACAATACAGTAGTACAACAGTGAATCATAAGCAATATACAATAAAGCAAGTACAGGTGGTGCAGAAAAATGGACTAACATACAGTTGCATAGTAATATATCTTAGAGCTTGCCAGCAGCACTTTGTCAACATGAACAGAGTAGAGGAAAGTGGGGTGGGGTGGAGTGGAGTGGGAGTGGACTGGGGGAGTGGTGCAGGGGCGCACCTCAGTTAGGACTGTGTGACTGAGTTGAGAGGCCTGGCTAGAAATGACAGTCACAGGTGCTAGAGGTGAGAGGTGAGAATGGAGCTTTGGTTTAAATAGTCCCAGCTTGAGGGCTGAGGAGATCTCAGTACTAAGGCTATTCCATCAGTATGGAGCCCAGTAAGCTAATGAACATTGGCCCTTGGAGGTTCTGTGGCATGGAACTTGGGGGTAATGAGACTCTGAGCCTCTTGTGTGGTGGGGTTACTACTAGGGTGGAGTACAGATAGAACCCCAGGGGAGGCAGGCCCATGGTGATCTTCTTAGCCATAGTGCAGGTTAGATATTTTATGTGATTTGATAGTCACAGCCAACCAGATTAGGTAGAGGTCACAAGTGTGAGTTAGGTGGTGAGACCCAGTGATAAGACAACATGCTTTGTTGAGTGGGGTGGAGATACATCTGAGAGCTGTAGGGTGGCCAATCTATAAACGATGAGGCCATAATCTATGATTGAGAGAATAAGCTATGTACTGCAATGTTCAAGGCAGCGGAGTTAGGCTGGACCTGTGCCTGTAGAGAAGACCAAGCTGTATGTTGGCAGCCTTAGTGACATTGTCTATGTGTGATATGTAGGACAAGTTACAGTCAAGAGTGATCCTAAGTATTTGAAAGTTGGAACCTGTTTGAGGGTTGTCCCATGGTGGCTTGATATGATCAGAGAGAGTGGCCTGTGTTTGCTGTGAGAGTTGCGAAAAGCATAATCTTTTTTTTATAGTTTAGGATAAGCCTTTGTGCTTTGAACCATTTTTCCACTGATGAGAATCCAAGTTGGAGATTATTTTGTAGGGAGTGCTAGTCCCTGTGGGAGGAGAGAATTACGGTATCATCTGCATAAAGAATGATTTGTTCAGGTCAGGATTTAGGGAGGTTATTCAGAAAAAGGGAAAAAAGTGGTCCCAGAATGGGTCCCTGAGGAACTCCAGTGGAGTGGCAAGCGTTGAAGAGTACCAGCAATCTTTACTTGTCGTGATCTGTTTAACAAGTAGCTTTGGAACCATGCCGTAGAGTCAGGGAGCCCGTAGTTGACAGCTAGTTAAGAAGCAGGTTGTGGTGGATTGTATCAAAATCCTTTGTTAAAATCAATAAAGACTGCACCGGTAAATGGCCATTGTCTAGGGTGCTGTGGATGGCTGCGGTAAATTCCATGAGGGCAGATGTGGTGCTGTGCCCTTTTCTGAAACCATGTTGTTGATGACATAAGATGTTGTGGTTGTCTAGGTAGTCAGTGAGTTGATAGGCAATGATCGTTAGAGTGCTTTTGAGAGGGAGGTAGTATGGAGATTGGCGGTAGCTTCCATAGTGAGTTTTATTACCGTTCTTGTATACTGGGGACGATGGTGGATTTCCATAAGTCAGGGAACTGGCCGAGGAGAGGTTAAGGATCTTGGTGAGTGGTCTGATAAAATTACTGTCCCTCACGCTCGACAAAGTTAAATCCAATGAGTCTCCACATACCTTGTGTTGGCAATGGCCTTACCAATATACTTACGAGCTTCATGCTGTGACTGATTTAAAATAAAAGGGAGGGTGGGTAATGAGGAGGGTGCTTTTTGGTCTGCAGGGGTCAGATTCAGAGAAGAAGTCAGGGGAGAAGCGAGCTGAAGTCAGTGAAAGTGGTATTGAAGATATGAGTGATAGTTGAGGGTCAAGTGTAATAGTTCCATCAACACAGAGGATATAGGGATGCTTTTGGCTGTTTACGGTCACTTCCTTGATGTTGTGCCAGAAAGCTCTACCGTTACCCCATGCATTTGTGAGGCTTCCCTGTAATAGGTGCTTTTGTGTAGTTTAATGGCCTTTGTGCAGTCATTTCATGCATGCTTGTAGTTCTGGATTGCAGCTGGTGATCCAGAGTCATGGGCTAGAGCAACAGGTGGTCCCTTGATTTAACCTGTGCTATTAGGTCGGAGTCAACCAGGGATTGTAAAGGACTTGACATTATGCTTTTGATGGGGGCGTAGGTGTCACAGGCTTTGTTGAAGATGGAGATGAAGGAGTCCAAGACTATGTTGACATAATTTGCTTCAAAGATAGGCATCCAATCCTGGTTTCTGAGATAGGATGTAAGGAGATTGAGGTCCCACAAGGGAAGGATCTACAGGTGATGACTGATGGAGGTTTGCTGAATTTACTGGACCATAAAACAGGTGATAGGAGAGTGGTATTGTATTGTATACAATGTTCAGAAGACGTTTATCAAGACACTTGTTACCCACTTTGACAACATGGAACAGCATGTGCAGATTGATCATACCTGCATTAAGTTCCAGGTACAGTATTTAAGGATATCTATGTCAACAGGAAACAGTTCCCAATATGTGTTGCATATGCTGTTTCCTTCACAAGTCACAGGGCCGAGTTTTGATTCAGCAATGGTGGACATAGGCACAAACATTTTCAAAGATGGCATGAATTATGTTGCACTTTCACATGTCCGCGAGTCTTTCCGGTTGCACATCATAACACTCACACCACAGAAGATACTTGCTGACAAGCGATGTATTGCTGAGTACAACAGATTACGTACTCTGTATCAGCCACAGATGTCTCTATTGAAGAACTACTACGATATTCATGCATCAGAGGAATAGTCACACAACATGTGACATAACTTGCTGTCCATTTTGTTACAGAGTGAGTTCTGGTAGATAAATTTTTTATGCAAATCTCGTTCAAGATTACACTGTTAACACATCACGTGGTTTACATGCATATGTTTACTCAATCTAACTTATAAGATTGTTGCATTGATCAGTGACACTGAAAATAGTTGCAGTGGTCTTCAATCGGCGCCAACTGTCTCTGCAGTCACTAGAGAAACCACACTTACATGTTTAAGAAAGACTTTGAAATGGCAAGAGAGATATACCTATCCTGTCGTCCTCTTCTGTCATTGTCTTTTCTTCTGAGTGCATCGAGTGCAGCCATAACAAGTACTATTTGGCACATTTGCCAACTGTGCGCCTCTACTAAGGCATCGTACTTGTCCATGTGCATGAAAAAATGCAACGATGTCGTTTTAGAGACTTGTCTGCATCATGATACGATTTGGATCTTTTATAAGTAAAATATATCCTGCTTTTGTTTGCACCACTTCTGTGTTCGCATAATTGAACACTTTTTTACATGATCTGCTGACCTCTACTTAAGAGTAGCATACTCTGAAATATGTAGACTGGATGGGCCTTGTGGTCCTTATCTGCTGTCAAGTTCTATGTTTCTATGTTACACATCAGTCTGTGACATGTAGAGTATCACCAGGTTTGGCCTGTGTTTTTTTTTTGTCTGTTTGCATATTCAGTTAATACATCCATATTGTTCTGCAACAGTGTAGTACTATGCCTGTTTTCTTTTCGTACATCTGTGTTGTACATATGTATATGTGACTATTAATGCATGTTTTGATTAAAGTCAGTACTGTCAGCTTTTAAGCAGTTGTATTAATTGCTATTTAATCGAATGTATTAAACAATGTTAAGTATTTTGCTGTTTAACAGTATTTGATTCACAAGTATTTAAAAGATTCTTAATATATTTAATATAAGATATTTAGTAGAACTTTTCTATATTGTAGTAATTTCATATAGGTATCATTAACAGTAACATAGAGTGTTGAGGTAGATATTGTTTCTTAACAAGAGGTGACATTTTCTGAATTATAGATTTATGTAATATTCATAGCATTGTCTGCAACCATTACCTATTAACTAAAAGTTTTTAGCGATGTAGATACTTCATTAATTCACTATGAATGTTGATTATAGCTTTGATTATTTTCACTGATGTATATAGTACCTGTTACTATATGCCGACTATTTTGATTTGTGTAAGAAGTTAATTAAATGTATGTGTAGAATTGTGACTATTGTAAATCAGACACTTTCACTGATAACTGATTTTATGTTTCGATAATATTTCTCGATTGCCTCTATTGAGGGGTCAGGTGGAATTTTCCAAATGCACCAATAGATATACATGTCTTTACATGTATGAGTGTGTGTGTGTGTGTGTGTTTATATACATATATATATATATATATATACACTGTATATATATATATATATATATACACACACACACACATATATCTACATAAATATATTACAATTAGATGTTTTTAAATAGCTTAAAGATGTATCTTTTCTAGACCCCATTGTGTGTTTCTGCTGCTATTATTTAAACAGTAGGCATCTGGGTTTTCCCCACCCAGGAACATTCACACTATCAGTCACACTATGTCAATATCATCATCACTGTTTGATGCATGTAAGCAGTGTACAGAGACTATAGTGGTAGCTGTGTTCTTGTGTTGTGTGCTACTGTCACAACTTCCTCAAGAAGTACCTGTCAAACTGTTTAACATGTATTTTAAACTTTGATGTAATACTTTTAAACATTATTTTGTGAGACTGATTTTGTGTACCAATTGACTTTTAATTCGCCTTTTAATCAACTATTAATTGGGCAATAAATATTTTTAAGCCTTATCTACCTGTGTTGTGTCTTTTATTATACGTTAAGTTACAGTGTTGATATGTATACTGGTCTTGGTATATTGCTGCATTGAAAGAAAGTGCAAGAGGTTCATATGTGCATATTTTCTACTTAGAATACATGTACTATTAGTCCATTTGGAGCACATATTACTTTCCTATTCCATTTATTTATGACTTCATTTTCATGTGAAAGGTGTAGCACATGAACTATTGTTGGATGAATAGCATAAGACAAGTAAATATTCTGATAAAGCTATCTAGATAATCTTGGTCAGACTGTGGTGCAAAAGGGAGGCATGCTCTCACCAACATACACAATACAGTAAGAGATAATGATTTCTCAAAAGACAGGAAATTCATGGAAAAACCCTCAGTTTAATGCATCAGTTAGGGTTTTTCCACAGTGGCAACCCTAACTCCGCATTCCCCACCACCACCCACACACCCACACTGGGGAAGGACCAAGGCAACATGACTAATCACAGACAACCAGCAGCAGGTGACAGAAATAACATACAACTGTCTAAATGTACTACAAGACACATCCATCATCATGAGCCAACAAGTGTAGAAGTTCTGCTGCCATCCAAGTGACTTGGTGCTATGCATGCATACTGCCCATCAGTTGTTGCTGTATCACATTAACATTTTTATATCTAATAGATTTCTTATCTCTTCTGAATGACAGTGTGTCAGTAATCATCACTCTAATAACATGCAAATTTCTGGCAGTGGCTTTAGGGACCTTTGTTGACTGTTAATGTCTCCTGATGTTACCCCGAATAAGTCAATTATGTGTCAGTACACTATTATGTGCACAGTACTGCTGTACCATTATCTTACATTGTAGAATTGTAGATCTGTGTGGAACTGTCAGACCTGATAACTCACATGGTCACAATACACAATAGCCGAGTTCTGGAAAGTTTCTCATTTAAACAGGTAAGTGTGTTTCTCCACTATTTGATATATTGCTGCTAGCATGGTGTTCAAAGACCCCATGTTTACATGTTTGTATTTATGACTGTGTAGTACCACAGATCACTGTAACACAGTTTCATGTGTCCAAGTACCCACTGATCTTACCATGGCATAAGAAACAAGCATTTGTCAATGCTGAATGTTGTCGTGCTGGCGTTGGCAGTGAAATGGCGTAGCTAGAGATACATAGTGCTGTGATTCTGTGAATGTGTCTCAAAAGGAGATTTTGCACAGCGAGCACGCCATTGTGCTTCACAGCTGCGGAAACATGTTTTGGGCAGGCTGCGAAAAATGGCAGCTGGACTGTTGATAAGGAGATGTGCAGAAATGCCAGTGGTGAAAATGTGGCATGAAAATATTGCAGATTGATGAAGTTCAAGGTGCGTGGAAACTGCAATGCACGTTTGCAACACAGTCATTGTATGGAGTTTCGCACCAAATGTTCAACATAGGCATTTTAGGACCTCTGCTCATGAATGGTGTCACTGTCATTTCCTCAAACTGTCCCAAAAACTGATTTCACACTGCGCCGTGCAATTCTGTGCCAGACGATGCGCGCATTTCAGGCAGCTGCAGTGTTCATAAGGAGGTATGGAAAATGCCAATGATGAACAGCTGGAGTGAAAGTATTACAAATTCACAAAGTCATGAAACACTCATTTTATTGACTTTCGTTCCCAAATTTTCAACATAGGCATTTTAGGGCATCTGCTAATGAACAGTGTCACTGTCATTTTATCATGTGTCGAACACAGACTTTCCACAGCAACCACGCTATTCTGCACCGAACTGCGAAAACAGATTTTGGTCAGGATGTGAAAAATGACAGCTGTACTGTTCATTAGGAGGTGCAGAACAATGGCACTGTAGAAAATCTGGAGTGAGCATATTAGAAGTTTGCGATCGTACAGAGTAGGCAAACTGTGCAACGACGTCCGTAACAGTCATTTTATGGAGTATTGTCACCAAATTTTCAACACAGGCATTTTAGGATCTCTACTCATGAACAGTGTCACTGTCAGTTTCATAATGTGTCCCGAACACTGATCTCGCACCACGACTGTGCTATTCTGGCCGGAAGTGCGAAAAACACATTTCGCCAGGATGTGAAAAATGACAGCTGTACAGTTCACAAGAAGGTGTGGTAAAATGCCAATGTTGAGAATCTGGCATGAAAATATTGCAATCGCTAACTTCGACGTGCATTGTGCGATACTGTACGCTCGTAAAACAGTCATGTTTTGATTTTCCCACAAATTTGCAACATAAGGTTTTGAGAGCCCCCTCATGAGCAGTGGCACTGTCATTTTATGACACGGTCCTGAAAGGTGATTCTGCGCAGTGACTGAGAAATCACCTTCGGGACCAAATAATGCCATGACAGTACAAGAATTCATGAGAAGGGGTCCTAAAACCCAATGTTGAAAATTTGGGCCAAAATTCACAAAATGCCAGAGATATGCAGCAAAGTTGCAAAACCCTATCTATTATACAGCTTACGGCATTTTCTCAGTTCTCGGTCGGCTTTGAAGAGTGCAGATGTGTTCCCGGTCCACTGAAGATCATCGTGCCAGACTCGGAGGTAGGAGTGAGGAGGTGTGGGGAGGCAGGGTTACAGAGGGTGTGTGCGGGTGGAGGAAAGGGGCATGGAGACTATGAGGGACTCGCTTTCATTTTACAGGTTAAAAACAGAAAAAAACATTGCGGGACAGTTTTGTTTTGCAGGGCATTTGGCATGCTGGGGTGGGCTCCCAGTGTGCCACCTAACTGTTTGGGGGTGTCTGTAGCTGAGCGGAGGATTGGGCACCCTCATCACCACCAAAATAACACGGGGAGTTTATGCCAGCGGGGATTGGGCACACCGTCGGCACACAAAGAATGGGTAGTGCAGCACTGTTAGGATTAAAATCTCTTGGCATTAAACAACTGAGGGTGCTTTGATGCTGATGGGAGGGCTCTCTGTCGCACATTCCAGGGGTAGGGCAGCCAACAGGGGATTGGGCACCCTGAAGTCATCAGTTCCCACGGCCAGTGTCCCGCCATGCACATAATGGCGGTGAGCACGTGAAAGGACCACTGCATCCGATGAGCTTTGCTCGGTTACAGCGGATCTTTCTTAGATGTGCTCTGCCACATTACATGCATGGTGCATGCCGCATGCAGGCTGGATTGGGGAATGCTGGACGCACCTACTGGTGCGTGCCCCTGCATTTACCCAACAGCAACCACGCCTCTAAAGCTGCACTGTTTCACAATGTTGGCTGCACAAGTGCACCAACATAAAAATTTGGATCAGTACAATATTATCTACAAAGTCCTTCTCCATTATTATTTGAAGATGCACAGCTGTATATGGGACTGTGTCACCCAAACTATTCCATGGTACCACTTCACTCTCTTTGCCTTGCTGTGGGTTTGTAGTACAAACACATGTTTGTGTGTATACAAATTCCTACCTATGTGGTAACAGGGTGGCCAAACACACCATGCTACCACTTCTGTACCTATCAATGGATAATATTAGACACCATTTACACAGACCTTTCATGTGTGTAAATGGCTCCTAATGTTACCCTAACAGTAGCAAATAATGTATCAGAATACAATGATATACACTGTGCTGCTGCACTGTAATGTAGTCCTAAACAGTTCGACAGCTATGTGGCACTGTAGGTCAAAAACTCTTAATATCTTCATGGCCCATGGTCAGGGCCACTGGAAAACTGTGGAAAAGGTTACCAAAATTAGTGGAAATTGCAGGGGTTCTACTATAGACCCGGAGTGCTTCACAATAAATCTTTTAATGTTTTCTAGCATATATTAGTCAGTATAAATTGCTAAATGAATACACTGACACCTGAATATGTTTAAAACATAAAGAAAAGTTTATGTTTCTAAAAGAATACTAAATTGATAAGCTATCATAAGCATTGCCCATCTTCCAAAATTTAAAAGCATCTGCCTCATACGGTGCTAAATAGATTATATAAAGTGAGCCACAGCAAATCAATATTAAATAAACCCAGAACAAACAATGTTTCTGTTTCTGGATGTAGAATAATGAAGCCTGATCAACAGATATTTACAGTGCCCTGTCAGCTGTTTACCCACTTAGGTACAAGAAAAATAAGCAGATAGACTGGTGAATAATTTAGTTTTAGTAAAATGTTGTTAAAGTGTCTAATGTTCATAATTTGTACTGTAGGTACTATACACTATTTTGAAATCACATATTTAAACATTAAATCTGGGGGTTATTGGGTCTGGCAGTATAGCCTAGAGGTTAGAGTAACAAACTGTGAATGAACTGTGGACATCTAGCAGACCTGGATTTATTTATTTTATTTATTTATCAAGTCTAGGATTACAAATACCTTTGAGCCATGGCTCTTTTACAAAGGTTCCACGTCAGAGAAATACAAATTATGGGGAACATCAAGACAGGCATTACAACAATGTGGACATTGCAAACAGAGTACAGATTAATACAGTTCAAGTGTGCATTGTAACAAGGCAGCCAGCGGCATTTGTCAGAGAAAATAGACAACAGATAAGAAGTGCCAGAGTCATAGGGAGAGGGAAGAGGGTGGGGGGAGAAGGAATGTAGGAAGGGTGGCGAGAGGGTGAAAAGTGCAGCATTGGGTATACCAAGATGTGAGGGTAGAATCCAGTGAGGAGGGAGGGAGGGAGGACAACTAGAGCAGGAAGGAAGTGGAGAAACAAGGTTAAGTTGGGCAGTCACAGGAGCTGTTGGTAGTGAGATAGTCCCGGAGCCTAGTTTTAAACATACCAATAGTTGGGGCAGAGGAGATGGTTGGGCTGAGGCCATTGAACCAGAGTGGTGCTCGATAAGCAAAAGAGTGTTGTCCTTGTGAAGTGTGACAGTGGGGACTTTCAGTAGCTGTAGCGTGGATATCCTAAGGCACCATTTGTTAATTCTGTGTTGTAACAGAGTTGAGACCCCAGAAGGTGCAAGGCCAAGGTAGATATTTTTGACCATGGAGCAGATGAGAAACTTTATGCGGTCTGATAGTTGGAGCCAGCCGGTCTGAGTGTACAGGTCACATGTGTGGTGAGACAGTGAGCACCAGTGATGAGCCGACATGCTTTATTTAAGGCAGTTGAGAGGCATCTAAGGGTTGTGGTTGTGGCTGAGCCATAAGTGATGAGACCATAGTCTATTACAGAGATCACTAGCTCAGGACTGCAACCTTCAAAGCTTCTGGTGTGAGGTGTGGTCTGTGTTTGTAGAGGAGACCAAGCCGTGTATTAGCAGCTCTAGCTACATTATCTACATGAAGTCCATAGGAGAGATTAGGGTCAAGCTGTATCCCTAAGTATTTGAAGGACACCACCTGGTCTAGAGTGTTCCCTGGTGGTGGAGATAGCCAAGTGGTGTAGCTTGTGGGTTATGAGAGCTGCAGAAGAGCATAGATTTGGTTTCTTGTCATTGAGGACCAGTTTATGATTAAGAAACCATGTGTCTACAGAAATGAAACCAAGTTGAAGGTTGTGTTGAAGAGCTGCAGGATCTTTGTGAGTGGAGAATACAACAGCATCATTGGCATATAGTATGATCTGCTCAGAGCAGTGGTAAGGGAGGGAGTTTAAGAAAAGGCTAAAAAGAGGGTCCAGTATGGATCCTCAGGACACCAGCCGAACAGGCAGGGTGTTAGAAAGAGTGTCCGCAATTTTACTCTCTGTGACCGGTTTCTAAGTAGCTTTTAAACCAGAGAGAAGAGTCAGGTGACAGCCCGGCATTCAGTAGTTGGTGTATTAGTAGTCCATGGTGTACTGTATCGAAGGCCTTGGAGAGGTTTGTTTCCACAACCTCCACTTGCATACTGTGCCATTCTGAGCAAGTTACTTAACCTCCTCAGTGCTCCTGGACTGTACCTGAAAACAGGCAATTGTACCTAGTGGCCTTACGTGATTACCAAAAATGTAAATATCTACTATATTTTTACTGCATCATGCAGTAGTCAGGGTACTCTGTAATTTACCTTGTTTTACTCTGGCTGCAATGATTTTGTTTAGTTAAAGATAAATTTTCAGATACATTTTGTGCATTATAAGCTTGTTTTTAGACTTTAGTCAGGTTTTTATTATAGTCTTTGCATGTGAGCATCTGGGGGTAGTTGCTAAAGATCACTGTTAGCAATTAGCTTATTCAAGTTAAAAAAAAATCGACAGGGCCATCCAAAAATCCTCAGCTGTTTGAATCAAAACTAGTCTGAATGAAAGTATGCTCACAAAGGGAAAACTTGCCCTACCACTTACAAAAAGGCTTCATAGTTAGCACCCCATTTCAATGAATGGGATAATTTGCACATTTTCTCCCATCTTTTGTTTGTCTGTGTGGCAACAAAATGTTTTCTGCTAGACTGCATCAACACAAAACAAAGATTAAGTGTTTAAGTGTACTTATGCTTGGCCAGTGAATTTTGAAACCAAACAAGTCAAGGATTCAAAAGAAATCAGTGTCACATAAAACCCTTGCTATACCTTGCACTGCATTGTTTTGGCCAAACCCAAGTCTGCATGCAAAATTGTCAATATAGTTGAGAGTATAAAATGTTAATACTTTTACACAGTTCAATATAAAAACTCAAAAATTGCAAGAAATTGTGGAACATGTCGTTTTTATGGAGAATGGTGAAAATTATGGATTCTACAAAAAATTGTGGGTGCACTTTTCCAGAGGCCTGCCCATGGTTGACATTATTATACAAACATTTCATATATTTACGATAATGACTATCATAGAAGGCTGGAAACATCATGCAGCATTCATACCACTGTTAGTTCTGTTAGTGCTTCTGCATGTGGCAGTAAAATAACCAAATATTCGTTTGCATACTATATTGAATCATAAACAGAACTGTCATAAAATTATTGAGCACTGCATGTATTAATGGATTTGTGACCAGAACTCATTATTCATACAACAAGAAGTCCATCTTCTTCCAAGTTGTGTACTGGGTGTGCTTTGAAACAACTGAGAAGCTGCGTGGATATACTATTTTGGACTAGGTATCTGTAACTAATCTCTCTCTTGCTTAAGTCTGAGAGAAGTTTTCCTACTTTTACAGTTGTATTGCTTTGTGTTTAATTATTTTAATTTTTAATTCAGGAAGGGTTTTTCAAAACTGCTTATCTCGTCAGCATCTTCAGAAGGGCTGAAATAACTGCATATTTGATTTGCCTTTGTAGCTAACAAACCACCAGGCTGTTTTGGGCTGGAGAGGTTTACCTGTGTCTGACTTGGATGTCTGGATTTTTCTGTTTGATTAGCAGGGTACTTTCTCTGTCAAATTGTTGTGTAGGGTATCTTGTTGACAGGAAGGCACTCATCACAGCGTGGTGAGAGCTTTTAGCTGATTGTTTTGTGAGGGCACAGTTTAGGCCCAACCCCTTCACCCTCACCCCACCCACCCTGGAAATAGTTCCTTTATACCTGAGGTTCTGACATCATTTCTCAAGAGTGCAAGGTACATATCACTGTCATATCCCTCTAGCACACTGCACTGACAATATAACATACACATTGTATAATATATATATATTTCTATATAACCAATCACACACGTGCCTTGGCACACACACACACAAAAAGTAGATAAACATGTGGGAGTAGTGCAATGTAATGGCTGTGGGGCAGCAGTCTTCCAGGAGTCTTTCTGGAGGCTGAGATGCTCCTCATTTGCAGACAACTATCTGCCCTGAGGGAGGAAGTTATGCGCTGCCTTCAGGCCGCACTGACAGTAGTAAGGAAACCTTCTCCCAGGCCACCATGGACAGTAGGAAGGAAACCTCCCATCCAGGGAGCACTAGCGCCACCACCACTACCTCAGAGGTTGCGAAGAAAGCACAGCAGTTGGACCACAGTGGGCTCAGGGAGGTGAGGATGGTGGAACAAAGGCACACCCAGTCAATTGTTCCACTCCACAATCCATACACCATTCTGGGGAGCATAGCTCCTATGGATGCACCCGCAGAGAAGACTGATGACAACTGTCACAAGGGAGGCCCACAGGAAGGAGGCAGAGGACACCAAAGGGAAAGGAAGCAGCTCCTGGTGGGGACCCAATTATTAGGGGTATAGAACTGGGGAGCTGGGAAACTGAAGCAAGGTGCCTGCCTGGTGCCATGGCTTGAGGGATGGGAACGATCCTCAGGATCACGAGAACAGCTGCAAGGAATCTGAGCTGGACGAATTGTCCACCTAGGGACAAATGACTTGGCTCATCATGAGATTAGAGCAGTGCAGGAGGACATTGCAGAGTTGGGGAGGGGCTAAGACAAGTAGCACACATAGTATCCTTTCAGAGGTGCTGCCTGTCAAAGGCATGGGGAGGCGAGGGTAATTAGCACCATGCAGTTTAATGAATGGTTGAAAAATGGTGCGGAGCACAGGGGTTTGGCTTCATTGGGGACTGGGGTTCCACCTGAGGGACACCAGCCTATACTGGCAGGATGATCTGCATCTGTCCAGGAAGGAACAAGTCTTTGAGCAATCGGTTTAAATGCTTTATTGGCAAGCTTTTAAACTAGTCGAAGGGGAGGCACTGACAAGCAGCAGGAAAATCCCAGCCTCCCTTCAAAACAGGGTACTAATGAGAGAAAAGACCGAGGTAGAACGGTCAGTGGGGATGCTGCAACAGAAGGTAAAGCCATCAAAAATGGAGAGCAATGAGTACCAATGCCCATAGTGTGGGTAACAAGCTTCCTGAATTAGTGGCCTTGCTGGAGGAGGAACATCTGGATATCGTGGCAGTCACAGAAACATGGTACACACAAAACCATGACTGGGACGTAAACATACCAGGATACACTATCTACAGGAGGGACAGGGAGGGAAAAGAGGAGGAGAAGTAGCTCTTTACATAAGGAAGAATAAAAGCAACAGAACAAAAGGGTAAACAGGAGGAGAAGAAGCACTGTGGGTAAATTTGGAGACAGGCAATGGCACCACAATCCGCACAGGGTTAGAAGTATAGACCCCTCTCTCAGGGGAGGAAATGGACAAGGAAATGATAGAAAGTATACTTAGAATGGCAGAAAAGGGAGATATTGCTGATGGGTGATCTGAATATGCCAGATGTTAACTGGAGTGCAGTTGCAGCTGCCACTGAAGAGTGGAGTTATTCTAGATGCCCTACAGGGAGCATGCCTTAGACAACTAGTACTGGAGCCCACCAGAGGGAGCAATATTAGACTTGATTCTCTCAAATGGAGATGGAGAGAGGATCACAGATGTAGAAGTGGGTAGCCATCTGGGAACTAGCGACCATCGAACAGTATGGTTCACAATAAACACAGCAATAGAGTCAAGCCATACAAAAGACAAAAGTACTGGACTTTAGGAGGGCTGACTTTGCCAAATGGGTGAGTGCTTAAGGAATGCACTAGCAAATGGGCAGGAAGGAGGGGTGGAAGAACAATGGGGAATAATAAAACTGCCATCACAGAGGTAACGAGCCTTGTGTGAAGCAAATAAACAAAACAAAACGATGTAAGAAACCACTGTGGTTCTCAAAGGAAGTGGCAGTGAAGGTTCAAGAGAAAAGAAAGCATTCAGGAAGTAAAAGGAATCGCAGAAGGAGCAGGACAGAGAACTGTATCAGTTAAAACAAAAGGAGGCTGGGAAGGCAGTCAGAACAGCAAAGGCCCAAACCGAGGAAAAGATAGCCACCTCGGTTAAGAAGGGGATAAAACCTTTTATAGGTACATCAGGGAGTGATGGAAGACCAAGGGAGGGATAGTGAGGCTTAATAAAGGGAGGGAGGGTGGGCAGAGAGACTGTGAAAAGGCAGAGATACTAAACAAATATTTTTGCTCAGTATTTACAAATGAAGAGGGGAGGTACATAAAACAAACAGTAGAAACACTCTGGATACAGAAGTTGATACCAGCCCATTTACAGAAGAAAGGGTTCTGAAAGAACTCTTGAAACTGAAGGTGGACAAAGCAATGGGGCCTGATGGGATTCATCCCAGAATTTAAAGAACTAAGGGTAGAACTAGTGACACCACTGACTACCCTTTTAACAAATCATGGAGGATGGGTGGTACCCAAGGACTGGAGGAGGGAAGATGTGATTCCCCTTCACAAAAGTGGGAGCAAGGCAGAAGCAGGAAACTACAGACCTGTTAGTTTAACCTCAGTGACAGGGAAAATGATGGAATCACTTCTGAAGGAAAGAATTGTCGAGTATCTAGAGGCCAGAGGGCACGGACCCTAGGCAGCATGGATTCACAGCAGGAAGGTCATGCCAGATGAATCTGATAGATTTCTTTGACTGGGTGACCAAAGTAGTAGATCAGGGAGGGCTATGGACATGGCCTACCTAGACTTTAGCAAGGCATTTGACACAGTCCCACACAAAAGATTAATATACAAGTTAGCCAGCCTGGGAGTGGGTCCCAAGATGACAGCCTGTAAAGAATTGGCTGGAGAATAGGACACAGAGAGTAATAGTAAATGGAGTCCACTCAGAAGAAAGGAGGGTTACTAGTGGGTACCGCACCGCTCAGTATTAGGACGTCTCTTCAATGTCTTTATAAGCGTACATTGCAGAAGGACTGGAAGGAAAAGTATGTCTCTTTGCAGATGACACAAGATCTGCAACAGAGTTGATGCACAGGGTGGGTGGAAAGGATGAGAAGGACTTGGCAAGGTTAGAGGAATGGTCAAATGTATGGCAGCTTAGATTCAATGCTAAGAAGTGCAAGGTAATGCACCTGGGAAACAAAACCCAGGGAAGAGTACACAATGGGAGGTGAGATACTAACAACAACAAAATGGAAAGGGACCTTGGGGTAGTCATATCCCACTTTCCCACTAGTCCCTTATATTTCCCAACCACTAGTGGCCACTGTTGTGCATACTGTCATCTCTCTTCTACACCCAAGAAAGAAAAATAAAACCATTAATGCAGTTCCTCACTGCAATTTTATTATGGTTTGCATAGCCTCATCCTCCTCCCCCTCACTAAACCCTACCCTACCTGACCACCTGTCACCTCACTCCCCACTCCCATGCCCACACCCCACCTCCTCAGCTCCAGTAAATCACTCTTCTACCAAGGTCGCAACTGGTCACTGGGGCCACTATCCTCCCACCCCTCTTTCCATGCCTCAACTCCCACCCTATTCCTCCAACTCTACTCAACCCCTAAGGCAAACTCCACTCACACATATCGCCTCACCTGGAGGGCGCATCAATTAAGCTCACGCGCCTATTAAGACATGCCCTGGTTTTCCTACTGCTCATAGCACAGGACGCTGAACAGAACCCTGGGCCCACAGGCACCACAGCTGCCCAACCAACGGCACCTCCCACTCACCTCCCAAAGGTCTCAAAATTGTACATATTAATATCTGTAGCATCCTAAATAAAATAGCAGCCTCCAAACATCGGTCCTCGCCCTTGCCCAGACATTGTGATCATCACGGGTCTTGGCTGAAGCCCCATCACCGGGAGGAGGAATTCTCAATACCCGGCTTCTCACTAATCCGCCAAGACAGGCAGGGAGGAAGAAGGGTGGCGGCACTGCTATGTATGTTGCCTCAAACCTCCAGTATTCTGTAATTACCTCTCAAATACCCTTGACAAACATTGGCTTCCTCCTGGTCAAAATCCCCTACCGCACTCTATCCCTGTTTACATATCTGGGTCATATTGCCCACCAAACACACCACTAACCAGCATTCTCGAACACCTTGGCAACCTGAGGGTCCTCACAGAGGCGGTGAACTCCACATCCTTGGTGATTTCAATCTGAACTGGCTGGGAAGTGCAGCATCAAAAACACGCAGTCAAGTAAATGCTCTAAACTTGCACCAGCAAATAGAGGAACCCACCCACCTAAACCACAAATCAAACAACCACACTACTGGACTGGGCACTCACTATCCACCCACATAGGATACTCAATGCAGGCCTCCTACGGACTCTCTTAGCGACCACCATATGATCTATATAGCGTAAAATCTTCCATCCCTGGCTCCCCCACCCGCCTGCTGCACTGCAGGGCATACAAATCCTTGATCTCCCTGCGCTCCTTTCACCCTCACCACCAATGATTGGTCCCCATCCTCGTGCACTTCCATGGACGAGGCCCTGAGCTACTTCTCCTCTAACTTCCTTGCGATCTGGGATCTATATGCCCCACTATGAGATCCAGAGTAAGAGGCTCATACTTGCTCCTGGTAACCTCTGCACTCATGGAACAACTCCGAGCCAGAGACCGAGCGCGGAAATCTTTCAAGGCCACAGGTTCTCAACCAGCCAAAGAGCATTACCGGGTTCTTCAACGCCTGCACAAGACTCATCCAGGCAGTCCAAATCAAACTACTTCAAAACAGCCTTTAATAAAAACACACCCACCCTCACAATTCTGGAATCTGTAAATCCTCCTCACCCTCCAACCAAACCTCCCACCCCACCCTCAACCTGCAGGCAAAATCATAAATGACCCTTCTCTGATTGCCACCGAATTTAATGCCCTTTTCTCCGCCACTACTGCCTCCCTACTCTCTCCCACCCCACCCCACCTCCACCTCTCACCCTCCCAAAGGACCCCCTGACCTCCCCAACGCCCCCGGCCTCCTTCTCGCTCCGACCAGTCACCCCTGACCAGGTGTTGAATATTCTTCACTCACTAAATGCATCCAAAGGTAAATGCCCATCGGGCTAGATTCTAAAATGCTACAGCTTCCGCCCGGCCATAGCCTGCCCCCAGCTATGCTCTATAACCTGTCTTTTAAGTTACACACCGTCCCCACAAAATGGAAACAGGCCACTATCTTCCCCTTCCCCAAGGGAGGGACCTTCTCCCATCGAACTACCGCCCATATCTCTGCTCCCAATCCTAGCCAAAATTCAAGAGCGCTTTGTCCTATCCCAGTTACACACCTATCTAGATACAATCTCCTTTTTCACCCCTTTTCAGGTCAGGTTCAGAAAAATCACTCCACCACCACATCCCTCCTTCGTCTCACCAACTCCATCCTCACAGGCATTGACAAAGGAGACATAACTGCAGCTATTTTTATTGACCTGGCAAAAGCTTTTGACACGGTCTCTCACCCCTACTACTATCCAAACTTGCCCAAACTGGCCTGTCTCCATCTGCACTCAGTTGGTTCCGCTCATACCTAACAGGCGATCACAAGCAGTCCACATCGGTACAGCCCTATCCCCACCCTCCTGTCACCAGCGGCGACTCAAGGGTCTGTACTTGGCCCACTGCTCTTCTCAATTTTTATAAATGATCTCCCCACTGTCTGCACAAAATCTGGCATCCCGATGTATGCAGATGATACGGTGCTCTTCCTCCCGCCCATCTGGTGCCACCGTATCAGCTTGCTTTCAGAAGGATTTCGACTCAGTCCAACGCTGGTTTCTGGAAAACCAACTTTTCCTCAACTCAAAAAACTGTCTCCTCACCTTCGGCTCCCGAGCCAAACTATCCCGGCTGACCGACGTGCCCACTTTCTGTACCTTGGATAGGTCTCCACTTGAGGCCTGCTCCACATATCGCTTACCTCGGCCTGGCTGGACCAGCACCTGGACTTCTCAGCACATGTAGACGCACTGCAAAAAACTACATCTCCATGCTGGGTGCTCTCCATTGCAACAAACTTTGTATCCCCCACCAACCAGGCAAGAAATGGTGTAAAAATGATCCTCCCAATCTTTGACTATGGTGACGTCATTTATGGTGCCGCCCACATCCTTAGCCAGGCTAAACCCCATTTCAACTCCTTCTGCCAGTTTGCTTTGGACCTCCCTCCTCCCGATACCCATCACTGCAACCTCTACCAGGCCCTTGACCTCCGTCACTCAAAATTGGCGATTGCTGCACTGTGTTAGAATTACTGCTAAATTCTGGTCTCTCTCGCTGCCCTCCTACCTATCAACATCTCTAACCGCCCCCCACCCACCTCCACGATCTCAGGAACACTGACACCAGGCTCCTTCTCATTCCCCACAGATCCACCCGATCAGGTCAGGTAGCTTTTTGTTTCAGACTGCCCAAATTATGGAACTCCTGGCAGCCGACATCAGACTCACTACAAGTACTCCCCAACGTAATGCTCTCCTCAAAGAGCACTTTGCCATCAACTGCACATGCTTTCCCATCGCTAAATTCCTGCAACTTCTGGCACCATTTCTTAATTCAGTACCTTTTGCTGCTGATTCCTCTCTACTGCTGCTGTTAGATATGCTGGCCTACCGAATTAGCATGTAACCTACCCACACGATGTAACTGTGAAATTTTTCCATCCTAGTACATCACTGCCTGTCATACTCCTCATCCTTTTTTTTTCCTTGTACCGACCATATGCATCCCAGCTTCTGTTGCATCCTTCCGGATCACCTTGTTGTTTTCTGCAAATTACTCATGTGCTAAATCTGGGCCACTGTTGTTACCTATTAATTGTATGTACTGATTTAATTTTTTGTATTTTTGTACTGCACTATGTAATCTCTCTCCCAGAGCGCATCTGGAATCGGCTGTACTCTGCTCAGTATGTCTTCCTGGTAAAGCTCTTAAATAAATAAATAAATAAATAAATGAGCTAAAGGTGGGCAAGCAATGTGAGAGGGTAGCAAGGAGGGTGGGGATACTGGGATGCATAGGAAGAGGCATCACCAGTAGAAAACAGGAAGTTATTATCCCTCTGTACAGACAGCTGGTGAGACCCCATCTGGAGTACTGTGTGCAGTTCTGGAGACCCAATCTCATAAAGACATAGACAGGATGGAAGCTGTCCAGAGGAGGGCAACTAAAATGGTGCAGGGTCTGCACCGGAAGACATATGAAGAGAGACGAAAGGAGCTAATATGTATAGCCTCGAGGAAAGGAGGAGAGGGAGGACATGATAGAAATGTTTAAGTACCTCAAGGGAATCAACAAAGTCCAAGAGGGTAGCATCTTTCAAAAAGAGGTGTGCAAGAACAAGAGGGCACAATTTGAAGATGGGGGAAGTGCTCAGAGGTAATTTAAGGAAGTATTTTTCACAGAGAGGGTTGTGGATGCATGGAACGGCCTTCCGGAGGAGGTTGTGGAGTCAAAATCAGTGGTGGAATTCAAGCATGCATGGGACAGTCATAAGGCAATTCTAGGGGTGGGGGTAGGAAGAAGTAGGCTGCTGGTTAACTAGGATCTGCAGCTTATCCAGTAGGTAGGGAAATGGGCAGACTGGGTGGGCCAAGCGTCCCTGCCTGCCGTCAAATTCGATGTTTCTATGTTTCTAACGTGTGTAATGTGACCATGTCCATCTTGATTTAAGCAAGGGTACATTGGACAGTGCATGTTACTGAAAGGGTCCCATACTATCATTTTTTTCTGCCTATGTCCACATTACATTGTGCATCATTTTATTCATGCTTTCTTCTATGTTGATACCTCATGATCTTATCACAGCATACTCAAACAATGCATATCATAGGAATTCTGTATAGAGTACTATTGTTCTGACATGTGACCCTGTAGATGTCCACAACATTGTGTACACCCATGCCTGTTCAAATGCTACAGTTGTTGGCCCATGATGATGGATGTGTCTTGTAGTACTTTTAGACAGTTGTATGTTATATCTGTCACCTGCTGCTGGTTGTCTGTGACTGGTCATGTTTGGTAAGCTGGTGTGTGTGTGCTGCACGATGTGTATGTGTGTGGAATGCAGAGTTAGGTTTTAACCCTAACACTAATTTCCTCACTTTTGTCACTGTGGAACAACCTAACTGATGCATTAAACAGAGTTTATTTGCTCCTCCTCTATATCTCTCCCTCCAATAGGCAGATATAGATAGATAGGATACATTTATTATAGTGCGTGGTAATGACCCTATAGTTAGGGTTGAGTAAGCACTTTAATGTTAAACCTCAAATTTACACCTTAATAACTTTGCCACCGCATGACAGATTTACCTGAACTTTTGCATGCACTGTCTGGTACCATAGATCTCTGGAACTGGCAAGTTGCTTTATGGTTGGATGTATGGTTGTGGAGCTGCAGAGTGCCACAAAATGCAAAAAGGACTTTTGCATGTTTGTTTGCTCATGCCCACAGCTCGCATAATTTGTCCATTTGGTCCAAAGTCTTCAGGGAAGATGCAATCTGGGTCACTGATGTACCTTTTGAAGATTTGGTATACAAATATAAAACCATTCAAAAGTTATTCAAAACAAATCCCAAGCCGGCCCGGTGGTGCCGAGGGTTGAGGCGCTGGAAGCCACATCTCACACTGTGCCAGTGACCTGGGTCTGGAACGAGCTCGGATGCCGGGGCAGCAGGGAAGGGTTGAGTATGAGTTCCCTCGTGGTGTTCTCCTCCCGGGAAGGAAGGACAGGTTGCTCCAGTGTACTAGCAGCCCCAGTGGAGACCGGGGCACTGCAGCATGCCAAAGCAAGTAGTTAGCATGGCCAATGCTGGCAGGGTTGCCGTGCACCAGTGCATCAATGTGCTGCATGCGGGGGCTGGTGATTGTTAGAAAAATGGAAAAACCCAGTCTGCAGGGGTAGGTGACAGCACCTGCCCCCATCCCCAAAAGCTGAGTTCGTTCTACCTGGTCTTCCAGGTTCCTTCATCCGGGTCCTCTTCCATGTCAGGGTCTGTCTCTAGGAGTGCTCAAAGAGGAGGATGGCCCCACCCCGTGGGGTTGCCGGGGTACCGACAGTGGTAGAGGAGGAGAGAGGAGGCACAGATGGAGGACTTCAGGCAAGGGAGGATCAGGCAGGATGCATGAGAGAGGCTCCCCAGACCATGTCCGGAGGAAAAAGAGTAAAAAAAAAAATTCCCCATTATAGTCAATGGAGAAAAATATGGTCTCACGAAAGTGTCAGAAGTATAATTTTCCTTTGCAAATGGCCTTTTACTTTTATGCTGCCACCATCTTGTTTTCAGTTAGCGAGAGAGAAAAAAATGCCTGGTGTTTAAATTTGGGACCCCAGGTAAACACTGACCGTTGGGTTTACCGAGGAGGCAGTATAGCGCAGTGGTTTAAGGCTCTGAACTGCAAACCTGGAGCCCTAGGTTTGAATCCCACAGCCCCTCTTGCATACTTTGTGACCTTGAGCAAGTCACTTGACTTCCTTGGCTCCGAGGTCGCACCTGTAAACAAGCTTCAGCTTAGTGTGCATCTCCTGGTAAAAAAAAAAAAAAAAGGTCAGGTCCTGAGGATGCCAGCTCTATCTTTATTTTGGGGTAAACCCTCCAGAAATGCCATTTTAAAATTCAGAGACCCAGTACTTTCGCAAATCATGGGAAAACTGCAGCAACACTTTGCAAATGTGAAGGTTTTGTTCTGTGTTCTTGCAAACGCTCACAATTTGCAAAGAACTTTGCCCAAAACTGCAAGTCTTTGCCTTCGCCTGCAGCTAAACGGTTGGGGCTTTTGGGCTGAAATGTGCAGAGAGGCAAGCCCTGCTCACACAGATGTGCCTTTTGGTACATTCAACTAACCCAAAGTTACAGTGTTCAAAAGTTGTGAAATGTCCTACAGGATAACATTGTGGTGCTCGTGAGCCTTTCAGGCACCTGAATCTCGAAAATGAGATACAGAGATCTTACTTTGAGAGGCTCTTGCAGCAGGTATTCACATATAGGACTAAGCCCCAGGCATCAGTAACCCATGGAAATATTCTATCTAGCAGTGTCTGGCAGGGGACTGACCCCACGTCAGGTGACCAGCATCTACTTCCCCAAAGGCCACAAAAGAAGCGTGACAAGGAGAAGAGGAGAAGCACCGGGGTGAGAGTCATTTTCCACAGCGGCCACTACTTCAGCTGGAGTTGCGGCCTTACAGGTACCAGCCCCTTGGGGAGGAAAAAAGAAAAAATCGCCTCGACAGCCGCCTTGGTGGCTACCAAGAAGGCGCACCTCCCATTGGGCTCACACTTGGGCCTTTGGGAGCCTCTGGGCAAGGAGGCATCCACCCCATCAAGGCCGCTTCATTCATGGCCTTCCGGTCCGAGCAGAGTCCGGTAAGTTGGACATCAGTCCCACCGATGCCTGCCCAGAGAGGGCTGCTAAGCACGACACCTCCTTGGGTGATCACCCAGCCCAACCCCTCTCGACAAGGCCACCACTCCTTTATGACCTTCCACAGATAGGGAGTTAGATAAGAAAGATAAGTCAGATGCGGCTCCTCTGAGCGTCCGCCCGGACCTGCCGATAAGACTGGTGCCTGCACCTTGGCAACTTCACTGGCCAACTAGCCTGAGTCAGACCCTGTCATCATGTCTGATACCCCAGGCTCTCTGCACTGGAGAACCCGTTGCCTACTGAGGTCACCGCATCCCCACTCGAGGATTTCAACCCTCCTTTCCGGTTGAGACAGACGCCCTCAAGAGACTGCCATCAGGGGCCCCACCTCTTATATCGGACCCTCAGGCACCAGTCCCAATGCCAGCCAACCGCCGCTGCCCTCCAGCATCCCTTTGCCCAATGAAAGACCCGTCTCCTACGTCCAGGACTGTTGGACCCATTCGGCGGTCTCCTACGCTGCACCCAATGCCTCCTCCGTCCTGCCCCCTGCATTGTCTTTGCCAGGACCTTCTGCTCCGTCAGAGCCCCTGGTGCCAGGATACCCAGCACCACAATACCCAATGCTGCAGTACCCAGCTCCTCAGTATCTGATGCCGCAGTACCTGATGCCACATTACCCAGCACCACAGTACCCGACGCCAGGCTTCCCGTCGTGCTATGGATACTCCCATTATGGGTACCCACACTACCCATATCCCCACCTCCTCCTCCTCCTCCTCTGCTGCCCACTTCACAGCTGCTGGTGGATCTGAAGGAGACCATGGCCTCCTGGTGGGCTGAGGCCAAGGCTCAGCTCACCAGGGAGGTTGAGAGTCATCTACCGGCGTTGGTCCCTACTCCGGACCCTCTCGTCAGAGACTTCCTCCCTTTACCCGGCCTTGAGAGAGAACCTTCTGGCACTTGGGGTGGGAGGACACATGCCCTGGGAACTCCCCAGAGGGGTCATTCTTCCCCTCCCAGCGAGGAGTCCTCTTCTTTCACCTCAGAGAGATCTGACTGACTCGGAGTTCGACCACTCTGATCACGGAGATGAGCCCCAGCCTCCAGAACACCCAAGGCCGAGGGACACTCCAAAGTCCCCTCTTGAGGACCCTTCTTTTCTGGAGCTCTTAAGGAAGATCCAGGAGACAAGTCAATGGCAAACAGTGGATCCAGATCCACAGTGCAAGAAACTCGCTGCTGATCTGGATCTGATCGAAAAAACTAAGCAAGAACTGGGAGACCTAGTCCGTTCCACTCATTTGGCCTGTAGGCACATGCTTTGTGCCACCTACGACGTGGTGGACACAGCTGGCAGGAGCTCAGCTTTTGCTGTGGGCCTCACGGCATCATGCCTGGCCCAAGTACAGTCTGCTATACAGGATACTCCTTCAGGGTTCAGTGCTGTTCGGGGATGATGTCAAGGACATCTTAACTGAACCACAGGAGAAGTGCACTGCACTAAAGTCTGTTCAGACTTTGTACAGGCCCCTCAGGGCAGCGACATCCTTTTCATAGCCAAACCCAACAAAAACAAAGCCTCAAGTAAAGCGCACCAACAAACATCGGGCCCCTCTAGCAACCAATCCATGCCTCTCCTCTGGCCATTCCAGAGGAACCGTGGGGAGATTCTCCCCATCTGCGAGGTTGGGAGAGGATAACATTGAATGCTTGAGTGCTATAGCTAATAACGGATGGACACTCGATAGAGTTTCTGCAGAAACCTCCTCGAAAACCACCCCTCAGTCATCTTACTCCCACAACATCTCCCTCTGGTTCTAGAGGAAATCATGTCCCTTCTGTCAAAGGCAATAGAGCCAGTCCCCACTCATCTTTTGGGGACGGTTACTATCCCCATTTCTTTCTAGTTCCAAAGAAGATAGGAGACTTGAGGCCAATTCTAGACCTCAGCTCCCTGAACATATTTGTGAGTACAAACGCTTCAGAATGCTCTCCTTGTAGAGTCTTCTACCATTACTCTGGCTGGGACAGTGGCTATGTGCTCTGGACATGCAAATGCATACCTGCATATCCCCATATGCCCTTCCCATTGCAAATACCTCTGTTTTTGTTTTCAGGGGACCACTACCAGTTCAAGGCCCTCCCATTTGGCCTCTTCTCGGCTCCCAAGTGTTTACCAAATGCCTGTCCATGGGCGGCCACCTGCATACCCAGAGAGTGCAAGTTATCCCGTACCTGAATGATTGGCTCTGGTGGCCCCATCCAGGAAGGAACTCCTGCACTCTCTTCCCTTACCCTGCAGGTTTTTCCAGCCTGGGTATTACCATCAACCAGGCCAAGTCCCACTTGGTCCCTTGCCAATGCCTCCAGTTTATAGGGGCGATACTGGACACAACCACAAGCAAAGCCTTTTTGCCTTCAGACAGGGTCAAGACCCTTCAGAATCAGGCTCATCTTCTGTCCGGTTGCAGATGGTTCGAGCCAGGTCAGTCCTCTGCCTCCCGGGCTAATGGCAGCTGCCATTCTGACAGTCCCGCTTTGCTCGGCTCCATATGAGGATCTCTCAGTTGACACTTCGTCACAATGGGACCAAACCATGGACGAGCTAGCACCTCTTGGTCTAGTGTCAGATCCCATGAGCAGGGACTTGCATTGGTGGATAGTTCAGGAGAACCTGTGTTGGGAGTTCCATTCTGCATTGCTCCTCCTTCCCAGACATTGACAGATGCATCAGGGAGGGCTGGGGTGCCCACCTAGGGTCTCACAAAACTCAGAGCAGCTGGTCCAGGTTTGAGCAGAAGCTGAACATAAATGTGCTCGAACTGAGGGCAGTTCTTTATGTCCTACAGGTTCTTCTCCCTTCATTCTTTCTGGTCATCTTCTCATCCAATCAGACAACTTGTGCATAGTCTGGTACCTCAACAAACAGAGAGGAACATGTTTCTATCCCCTGTGCTGGGAGGAGATGACAGTCTGGTTTTGGGCAGCCCAACATCACCTTCAGTCTGACCGCAGTTCACGTTCCAGGAGTGGAAAACACACTGGCAGATGAACTCAGTCGATCCTTAGTCAGGACTCGTGAATTGAGTTAGATCAACAGGTCATAAATGACATCTTTTGGCAGTGGGGGACTCCTCAGGTAGACCTCTTCACCTCCCCCAAATGCAAAACTGCCCGCCTTTTGCTCGCTCGTTCCAGGGTGAGATGCTTTCTGGGACGCTCTGTATCTCTGTTGGATGGACAGATTCGTTTATGCCTTCCCTCCCATTCCTTTGATTCAGAGGGTCCTGAACAAACTCAGAGCAGAAGGAGGCGAATGGTTCTCATCGCCCCTTCTGGCCCAGGAAAGTTTGGTTCTCTCTTCTGCAACAGTTTTCAGAGGAACCCTCTTCCTCTGTCACAGCACTTGTTGACCCAGGATCAGGGACCCTTGTTCACCAAGGCCTCAGCTCCCTTCATCTTCATGCATGGCTCCTGTAGACATAGCCAAAGCCTGCTTTGGAGTCTCTCCTTTAGTAGTAGATATTTTGTGGAGGCAAGGAAGCTTTCCACCAGGTCTACCTATGCCATGAAGTGGAAACAGTTTTCCATTTTGGCACATTCTAAAGACTTAGTGCCTTTCTCATGTCCAGCCAACAAAGTCCTGGGATTACATGCGTCACCTCTTTGACCTGGGTCTTAGCTGCCATTCCTCTTTAAAGGTTCATATGGCAGCCATTTCAGCCTACACATTCCCTTTGGAGACAGGGCTTTAGCTCAGTTGGAAGTCTCTAAGACTTTCCTTAAAGGGTCCTCCACCTGAGACCCCCTATTGGCAATCCTGCCCCTTCATGGGTCTTGAATTTTATCCTAGAGAAGCTCACACTGCCTCCTTTCGTGCCGGCAGCTGAAGCAGACTTAAAGTTCCTTTCTTAGAAGACATTTTTCTTGTGGCCATCACTTCTGCTCAATGCATTTCAAGCTCCAGGCCTTGATGTGTAAACTCCGTATTTGATTTTTCACAAGGAATGTGTGGCTGTATGCACCAACCCTAAGTTTCTTTCAAAGGTGGAGGCTGAATCAATCCATTGAGTTACCAGCTTTCTTATCACAACACTCCAATCAAGGGAAGCACCTCTTGCATACTCTGGATGTTCACAGAATCCTGAGATGCTATACCAATTGACCAAGGATCTCAGGAGACTGATCAGCTTTTGTCTCTTTCTCTCACAAACGGGAAGGCAATGCAATTTCTAAGCAATGCCTTTCCAAATGGTTGGCCAATTGTATCACATCTGCTACAACAAGTACAACAAGACCCTCCCTGGTCAGGTTAGAGGTCACTCCACTAGGGAGTAGCTGCCTCTGTTGCTTGTTTCAGGAATGTGTCCAGCAGACATCTGCGCAGCCGCAACCTGGACTTTGGTCCATACCTT
The DNA here is from genome assembly GCA_016271365.2 of Neoceratodus forsteri. Classification (NCBI taxonomy): domain Eukaryota; kingdom Metazoa; phylum Chordata; order Ceratodontiformes; family Ceratodontidae; genus Neoceratodus; species Neoceratodus forsteri. Next base: position 132,318,436 of record CM028130.1, on the reverse strand, counting down.
CACAAAACACTACAGTTTGGATATTGCCTCCTCTGAGAGTAGGCTTCAGGTTGGCTGTTATACAGGGCCTCCTTTCTTGAGATCTGCTCAGCCCTGAGGTTATATTGTGGATGACAATCCTCCTCCCAGTCTTTTCTTGTTCCAGACTGCTTGGGATTCTGTCCTATAGTGAATACTACTGCAAGAGCCCTCTCAAGTAAGCTAGTACAGTTACGTAAGAACTTCTGTAACAGTAGATCTTCAAGAGAGGCTCTTGCAGTAGTGTATACCTCCGCCTTCACCCCCTATGTTTTTTTCTTCCTTTCCATTGGGCCTTTCCTCTTCTCTTTGCCTTCCCTCTTTTGGCAGGAAAGAACTGGAAGGTGAGCATGGTGGACTGCCCTTTATACCAACGCATGGCACGGTCACCTGATGGGGGCAGTCCCCTGCCAGAGACTGCTAGCTAGAAGTTTTCCATAGGGTCCTGACACCTGGTGGCTTAGTCCTATAAGTGACTACCTACTGCAAGAGCTCTCTTGAAGATCTAGTGTTACGGCAAGTTCTTACGTAACTGTACTTTTTGCTACCTGCAACTTAGATCACATTTAAGTGAGCTAAGCTGCAGAAACACGTTGGAAATCATAGATTACACCAGCAGTTGGGAGGGCCTTAGACAAGTAGCATGTAAGATAACCTTCTCGGAGGTGCTGCCTGTCTATGGCAAGGATGATGCTAGGGTATTCTGCACCATGGGATTCGATGAATGGTTGAAAAACTGGTGTGGAACTCAGGGTTTTGGCTTCATTGGAGACTGGGGTGCCACCTGGAGGGATGCAGGCTTATACTAGTGCGATGGTCTGCATCTGTCTGGGGGATCTAGGATCCTTGGTGACAGGTTTAATGCTTCATTGGCAAGAATTTAAACTAGCCAAGGGGAGGCACTGAAAAGGAGCAGGGAAATCCCAGTCTCCCCACAAAGCATAATAGTTAGAGAGTAAACACCAAGGCAGAGAAGTCCGTAGTGAGCAGGACAGGGATAAAGGCAGAAAAAGGTGTTGAGGACAGAGATGAGGCTAAAAGGGGTAAGACATAAAAAATGGAAAGTGATGAGTACCAATGCCCGTAGTCTGTGCAACAAGCCCTTGAACTAGTGGCCTTAATGGAAGAGGGATGCCTGGATATTGTGACAGTCACAAACATGGTACACAGAGAACCATGAGTGGAAGTCAACATACCAGGATACACAGTCTACAGGAGGGACAGGGTGGGTAAAAGAGGAGGAGGAGGAGGAGTAGCTCTCTATATAAGGGAAGGGATTAAAGCAACAGAACTAAAGAGTAAACAAGAAGTTGATGAGTCACTATGGGTCACCCTGGAGACAGGAAATGGCACCACAACCGCATGGGGTTGTGTACAGACCCCATCTCAGGGGAGGAAATGGACAAGGAAATGATAGAAGACACCCTTAAAATGGCAGAAAAGGGGAGATATTGTTGATGGGGACCTGAATATGCCAGATGTTAACTGGAGTACCTTTGCTGCAGGCACATCCAACAGCAGGGTCATTCTTGATGCCCTACAGGGGCATGCCTCAGACAGCTAGTGATGGAATCCACTCAGGAGGAGCAGTCTTAGACCTGGTACTCTCAAATGAGGAAGGAGAAAGGATCTCAGATTTAGAAGTGGGTAGCCATCTGGGAACAAGTGATCAAACAGTGTGGTTCACAATAAACACAGCCATAGAGTCAAGCCATACAAAAACAAGAGTATTGGACTTTAGGAAGGCTGACTTTGGGAAAATGAGAGAGTGCCTTAGAAAAGCACTAGCAAATGGGCAAGAAGGAGGGTGGGGAACAATGGGAATAATCAAAACAGCCATCACAGAGGCAACAAGCCTTGTGTGAAGCAAATCAATAAAACAAAATGAAGAAAAAAATGCTATGATTCTCAAAAGAGGTGGCAGGGACAGTTAAGGAGAAAAGGATAGCATTCAGGAAATATAAGGAAACACAGAAGGAGCAGGACAGAGAACATTATCAGTTAAAGCAGAAGGAGGCAGGAAGGCAGTCAGAATAGCAAAGGCACAAACTGAGGAAAAGATGGCAAACTCTGTTAAGAAGGGGATAACATTTTATAGGTACATTAGGGAGTGAAGAAAGACCAAGGAGGGATACAGAGACTTAATAAAGGGAGGAATGTGGGCAGAGGGTGACAGTGAAAAGCAGGGATACTGAATGAATATTTCTGCTCAGTATTCACAACAGAGGAGGAGGGTACCTAAACCAAACAATGGAGAAACTCTGAATGGGGGGTCGATACCAGTCCATTCACAGAAGAAAGGGTTCTGAAAGAACCCTTGAAACTGAGGTGGACAAAGCAATGGGGCCTGATGGGATTCACCCAAGAATACTAAAAAGAACTAAGGGTAGAACTAGTAACACCACAGACTACTCTCTTTAACAAATCATGGGAGGATGGAGTGGTACCTGAGGACTGGAGGAGGGCAAATGTGATTTCACTTCATAAAAGTGGGAGCAGGGCAGAGGCAAGAAACTACAGACCAGTTAGTTTGACTTCAGTGGTAGGAAAATGATGGAATTACTTCTGAAGGAAAGAATTGTTGACTACCTAGAGGCCAGTGGGGCACGGGACCCAAGGCAGCATGGTTTCACAGCAGGAAGGTCATGTCAGACAAACCTAATAGATTTCTTTGACTGGGTGACCAAAGTAGTACACCAGGGAGGGGCTGTGGATATGGCCTACCTACATTTTAACAAGGCATCGACACAGTCTCACACAAAAGATTAATATACAAGTTAGCCAGGCTTGGAGTGGGTCCCAAGGTGGTAGCCTGGATAAAAACTGGCTGGACAGTAGGACGCAAAAGGTAATAGTAAACAGAGTCCACAGTGAAGAAAGGAGGGTAACTAGCAGGGTACTACAGGGTTCGGTACTGAGACCGTCCTCTTTAATGTCTTTATAAATGACATTGGAGAGCACCTGGAAGGAAAGGTGCTCTTTGCAGATGGCACAAAGATCTGCAACAGGGTTGAAACACAAGGTGGGGTGGAAAGAATGAAAAGGACTTGGCAAGGTTGGAGGAATGGTCAAATACGTGGCAGCTCAGATTCAATGCAAAGAAGTGCAAGGTAATGCATCTGGGAAACAAAAGCCCAGGGAAGAGACACAATGGGGGTGAGTTAATAACAACAAAAAATCGAAAGAGACCTAGGAGTAATTATATCAAATGACCTAAAGGTGGGCAAGCAATGTGAGAAGGCAGTAAGGAGGGCTAGGGATACTGGGATGCATAGGGAGAGGCATCAACAGTAGAAAACAGGAAGTTGTTATCCCTCTCTACAGACAGTTAGTGAGGCGCCATCTGGAGTACTGCGTGCAATTCTGGAGACCGCGTCTTCGCAAAGACATAGACAGAGTGGAGGCTGTTCAGAGGAGGCAACCAAAATGGTGCAAGGTCTGCACCAGAAGCATAGGCGTAGATGTGGGGGGCAGAGGGCAAGCTGCCCCCGAGAAATTAGACCAGGACTTTTTAGGAGCCCAGCCACCGTTCTCCCGGTTATCATTTTTTTTTTTAATATTGAATGGGCTCAGGGCTATGCCCAGACTGCCTGCACCTCTCCGGGAGGGAGGGGTGGTGGCGTGGCACCGTGTCTCTTAAACAAAACTATCCCTTTTGCGATTGGCTGCAAGCCTCACAACCATAGTAGCCTGCATGTTACAGCCAATCAGGGAGTGCTGCAAGCTGGCGCCATCGCATGAGCAGTACTCCATTAGTGGTGCCATTTAGTTGTCTGTGTGCCTTCCATGAAGGAGCAGCAGCTGCAGCATCCATATGGCACAGGGCTGAGGAGAGATAGCTATTTGAGGATGTGGAGCAGCAATCGTTGGTTGTCTGTCAGGTGTCACCAGTGTCTCAGTCAGTCTAGTGTTCCCACCCTCCTCCTGTCCTGAACAGCCCAGTTTAAATATACCTCACCCAAGTCCTCTGACTACCTACTCCATTTCTCAGTGCAGCCAGCTGTGCTCTGGGCTCTCCTGCTGCCACCTGAGCCTCCCATCCCCGAGAGCCTAGGAGGCCTGCAGGCACAAGGCCTCTACCACCGGACAGACCAGGTGGAGGAGCGAGTAGTACAATTACAGTGAGTCTGAGGCACGGCCAGGCTTGCCTGCACACCCAGCTCCTGTGTCCAGCAGGCCAGAAAAACATTTACCGTGTTGTCGGGGGTCCACACCACGCCCGTTGCCCACCAGTTCCACGGTCCTCCAAGAGGGATTATTCAGGTCAGGGAAAAGCCAGGCCCAGAACAGTGAAGAAGGCAGTTATGCAGGCTATAGCAGACCCATAATGCGACACGCTCATCTGGTGTCAGAAAAAATGAGTTACTGTCTCACTGGGGGATTAATCGGGAGAGGAACGGACTGTTGGGAGAGACTCGGCTACCTGACCTGCCTTCTTGGTCTTGCTGTGCCCTGCTGCATGCTGCCCTGTCTGTACCCTTACTGATTAGGTGAGTAACTGTGCTGCAAGCTGGTTGTTGGAAATTAATACCATTCACATCCCAGAAATGTGTCTTTTGTGGGGGTTATCTTGGTCATGGCCATGTGTCTGGGGGTGGGTGGAAGGTTTGCTGTCAGCTTGTGTTTCTTTGGGTGGGAGGATTTGCTGGCTGTTGAGGCTGTCCATGTTGGTGGGGTGGGTGGGGGCCTATTTGTTTGGTATGGTGTGGAACTGGTCATGTTGGTGGGGTGAGAACACTCAGTAACTGTGCTACTGATGTGGTGGGGTTTATTGGGAAACTCACTGGATGGTCTGTGTTTTGTGGGGCTGGAGGGATGGTTTGTTTTGTGGGGTTGGGGTCGGGGAGACAGTCTGTGTGTTTTGGGGCTGACTCACTGAGAGGATGGTCAGTGTTTGGTGCTGGGGAGGGCCTGCGTTGTGTGGAGCTGGGGGACGATCAGTGTTTGGGGCTGGGGTGGTTAGTGTTTGGGACTGGGAGGGTGGTCATGTTTGGTGGAGCTGGGGGACAATCTGTTTTCTATTCTGGGATCTGGTGGGTGGAGACACAGGCCATGGTGATGTGGGGACACTGGCTGTGATGGTGGGGTGGTGACACTAGCCATTGTTTGGTGGACTTGGCTGGCCATTTGTCTGGGGACTGTCCATGATGGTGGAAAAGGGGACTGTCCATGTTTGCCTGCGGGTGTCTTGTGGGGAGGTGGAGACTATTTGTTGGTCAGGTGTCTGGGGGGTATCTTTCCATGTTGGCTTATGGGGGGTGAATGTCAGTGATTGCTGATCAGGTGTCTAGGACGGACTATCAATGTTGTTGGGGAGGGGAACCTCCGTGTTTGCTAGCCAGGTGTTTTGGGGATTGTTCATGTTGGTGGGGCGGGGAATTCTGTGCTTGCTAGCTGTGTGTTGGGGGTGGGACTGTCCTTGGTGGGATATGGGAGGACCTTCCATGTTTGCTGGCTGCCTGAGTGTCTGGTGGGACTATCCTTGTTGGTTGGGAGGGGGCATTCTATGCTCACTGGCCCGGTGTCTGGTGGGAGGGAGGACTGTTCGGTGTCTGGGGGCTGTCCTTGTAGGTGGGGTGAAGGGGGACTGTCCATGTTTGCTGACTGGGTTTCTGGTGGACTGTCCATGTTGGTTAGGAGGGGACATTCTGTGCTTGCTGACTGGGTGTTAGCATATAAACATAAGTAAATGTTAAAATGTAATTTCCACCTCATCCTTTACCTGTCAAGGGATGTATCTCACTGACCTGTGCCCGCAGCTAGCATACGAACATTAGTAAATGTTGAAACATTATTTCCCCTCATCCTTTACCTGGCTATAAAAGTAATCTTTCACTTTTTTTATTTCTCCGATCGTCCACTGTGGAGGGGTGAAACAGACAGATTCGTTGGCCTTGCTGTCTGTCTTCATTGCCTGGCAAACACAACCAAAGGGTAGCTTTTTGTGTTCTCCCTGCACACTGTTACAAGACTAGCAAAAAATCTTGCACTAAAACATGCACCCTAAAGAAATGATTATACTACTACCTGGCTATTGTTATAGCGACTACTGACTGGCCATGATTTTTTTGGGGTTGGAACACTGGTCGTGTGTGTGGGTGGGGTTGTGGACACTGCTGGTCATGTGTGTGTTGGGGGTTGGGGACACTGCTGGTCATGTGTGTGTGTGTGGTGTGCGGACACTGGTCATTTGTGGGTGGGGTTGGAGATACAGGCATTGTGTAGGTGTGGTGGTGGCACTGTTGTGTGCGTGGGTGGAGGCACTGGCATTGTCGGTGGGGCAGGGTTGTAATTGTATACCAGGCAAACTGTGCTGACCGGTAGCTCAACATCTCTTTCAGACAAAGAAAGAAACATAAACAAAATGCAGTATAAAATGTGGTTTTATTTATTTTGTGTGCCTGTGATGGGGAGGCACAGACCTGGATGCCTGGGCGGATACCAGATAAATGGAGCTGGAAATGGGGTTGGTTGGGTGGGGTGGGGAGAATGGCTTGCTGGTGCGGTGGGAGAGTGGCTGTGCTGGTGGGGTGGACACAGAGTGTGGAGAGTGGCTGTGCAAGTCCATCAGGGTGCAGAGAGTAGCTGAGCTGGCCAGTCTAGGTGGAGATAGTGGCCTTGTAGGTCTGGGGTGAGGAGAGTGGGCTGTAGCTTTTTGCATGGACATTTAATTCACTGTTGCTTGCTGTGCCTTCTGCTGCCCTGCCAGCTTTGTGCTGCTGTGTTGACCAGGGCGGACTGGTACACATGCTGAAAAAATGGTTCTGGCCACTGGTGATGGAGGAGGGAGGTGGACGGGCATACTGGCACAGAAATATTTTTTCAACATGTAGCCAGTCTGCTGGGTCCATGCCATGCTTACCTCCCTCATACAAGGGCTTCTGAGCACTAAAGATAAGTTTCTGTGTCAAAATTAGGAACTGTTGGAAAGTATGAAATCCTACAGTATAAAAATTGTGCATGTTTATGTAGTTTCACCTTACTGTGTGGTTCGACGATGTTCTGTGGTCTCTCCTCCTCATTTAGCACCCTGACCTGTAACCTAGCCTATTCCCTCCCCCAGGGCAGGGGAAGGTCCGTTGTTTTGTGGTCTTATGGTGGTTTGTTGGGCATTGTAAAATGCATTGTTTCATTTACTGTGTTGTACTGCCTGGACCTGCTTTACCCTGTCTCTATCCTGAATGTAAACATGGTATAAAAAGTTCATTTTTGGTGGTGTGTGCATCTGTCTGTGTCTGTGTGTAGAAGAATAGAGACACATGCTCGGACAAAAAAACTGTATTAAACCACATCAAACTGAAGCAACCATGTTTCATTTGTGCCCTTCAAAACTGTCAGATGAGACGATTTTGAAGTAGTCTGTGGGGGAGCATCCACGGCAACCTGGGCTACCACAACCAGCCCACCACACACTGTCATAGGTGATGCTAATAAAACCACCAACCAAGTACTGACCTTTCAGGGTTGGTCCTGCAGGCTGTGCACAGGTATCTGGAGTCGTTGTTCCAGCAAACTTCCTGTGGCATCTGTTCTCTTAGGTTATGTGATGCAACCACTTTTGTGCCAGGGCAGTCCGTGTTTGCCTGGATGGGGTTGTGTAACCTGGGCATGGACAGAGATGCATATTCCTTAGAGCCCATGGGAGGAGAGGTAGGGGTTGTGGTGTGATCACACCATGCCCATAATCATCTTGAACAATTAGGATTTACATTGTTCTTTTGCACTGTCCCAGGTACATCAGCATGCTTGTTAAGAGCACCGCCTGAGGGATATCAGCAAGTCCCATGCTTATGTATGCAATGCTTGCTTGCTTGAGGAGAGCATTATCCTCTTCACTTACCTTACCTAACCAGATTCAGGCATGTGACATTGAATAATATGGGATGGGAGACTAATGAATTAACTTGGTTATAACAAAGAAAGTGTTAACACTGGGTGCAAGTAAGCAATAATGCCTGACAGGGCGTGTAATATGCTTGGACAACGCCACTTCAGGTGGTTGGGCATGAGTGCATCCAATACATAAGGCATGACGTTATCCTACCATGACACACACACCCTGGAGGACATTATTGCTATTATACAATGGCGTGTTGTTATACAGAATTAAAAAAATAACTTTAAAGATGTTTTATTTGGTGTAAAAAATATATTTAAGAGAAGATACAAAACACACTAATGCTAACAATCATCAAGAGGTTCATGGAGAGGCTGAGACTAGACCTGTGATGAATCAGATGTACTGGGATAACATCACGGTCTAACCCAAGACTGACCAATCAGAGGCCAGCATTCATTCTTGTCATTGTATAATCACATTTTTATGTAATCTTTGTAAATAAGGGCTCATGCTGTGAGGATGCACATGCTGGGATGTTTCCCATACCATCCATGTTTATAGGTATACTGAGATGGCACAACCATTTGCTGCACTTCCTTGAAACATGCTTTTGCACTCCTTAAGGGTGGGAGGGCTAGCTCAAGCAGACATTTCAAGAAGTTCAGGATCCACTATAAGGGCTGGACTTGGAAGGGTTATGTAAGCAGCAAAGAGGGGTGAGAGACTAGTGAGCTATCCACCTGGAGGTTCAGGTGGGGGCAAAATTAGGTCAAGACTGATTTGAATTGAAGCTGAGGGGAGGTCCTGTCCTCTTGAGAAGGAAGTTAAGTTCCTTACATATTTTCAACTTTACAAGTAAGTCCTCACCCCAAGGCAGAAGAATGAAGAACTGAATACAAAACAGATCTCGTCAGTTTTTCGACTCTGGTCTCAGGAGGAGTTAACAAAGCAGGCTGCAGTAAAACTGGTGGGGTGAGGAAGTGCTCTGACTTGGCCTGGGCTGGTCCCTCCCAGGAGTTATTCAGCTGTAGTCTTAAATGTTTTTGGGCATTATTTGATGCTGGTTGATTTGTTTGCATTACACAAGCCACCTGCCCTCTTCACTGTCGTGATATGTGAAAATCAGGACTTTTGTTACTTGCCCCCCTTTAAAAATAACAAACTATGCCCCTGACCAGAAGACATACGAGGAGAAACCAAAGCAGCTTAATATGTATACCCTTGAGGAAAGGAGGGAGAGGGGAACATGATAGAAACTTTCAAGTATCTCAAGGGAATTAACAAGGTACAAGAGGGTAGTATCTTTCAGAAGAGATGTGCATGAACAAGGGGGCACAATTTGAAGATAGAGCGGGATGGCTCAGAGGTAATGTTAGAAAGTATTTTTCACAGAGAGAGTTGTGGATGCATGGAACAGCCTTCCTGAGGAGGTTGTTGAGTCAGGAACGGTGAGAGAATTCAAGAATGCATGGGACAGGCATAAGGCAATTTAGTGGGGGCAGGAGGAAGTAAGCTGTTGATTAACTGGAATCTGCAGCTTATCCATCAGGTAGTGAAATGGGCAGACTGGGTGGGCCAAGCGATCTTTATCTGCCATCAAATTCTATGTTTCTATGTTTCTATTAGCAGTAGAATTTGTTTCCTACTTGCTACGGTTATGGACATATTGGCAAATTAATGTCAAAAGGGTTCCAAAGGATGCCTTTTCAGCACATTTCAGTGCCCATATCTCGTAAACCATGCAAGATACAGATTTGACCAACTATGTTATGTGGAGGTCTCACTGTCGTGATTACGACACTTGAAATATTTTCCTAGCTGCTTTGGTTGCTGAGATATTGCCACATTAGTGTTACAAGGGCCTTGCCCATAGAGCTGCTGTATGGCTCAGAGTTATGTGTAAGTGGGAGTGCAGGGCCCAGAGGGTCTGCCCCACATACATATATCATTATGCAAAAAATTGACAATGTGAAGGGAGCGGGGACTGGAGGGCCCATGCTTCCATTAACACATACCAGTTACATTACACTTTCTCAAAAGAAGGAAATTCATGGCAAAAACTCCATTAATGCATTAGTTAGGGTTAATAGTACAGCGATAAAGTTTGAATGTGCTGTTAGGTTCAAAACCCTAACTCCACATTCCCTCACCACCACCAACACACACACACACACACCGCAAGACACATGCAAGATTGTAAGACACTATATGGGTCAGTCACATCTGTAAGCACAATAATCACAACACTGTACTCATTTCGCATAACACTATGTGATGAAAAACAAATACAGTATGATCGCCTCTGTACTGCCTGCACAGTATGATGACACTTTACTGCTGGCATATCTTCTTCATACAATGAGACTTAGTCTGCACACATTTTAAAATATTGATTTTTATCTGTCACAATTCAACAATTGGCTCGCTGCAGGTATCATGGCTAACACAGGCATGTGGTAGCAGGAAAGACAGAGCTGACACATACATAGTACTTTTCAGATACTGCTCAGGTATGAAACTAGCACCATCACATATTGTTACACTGCTGTGTTACCTGGAAATACTCATTAGCAGTATGTTATGGTTAGCTTTGGATGTTACAACTGTTGCTTTTACATCTTACTTGTAAACTATACAAAAATTACTTATATAATTACTACCATTTGTTATTAGGACTGACTATCAGAAAAAAATGCAAATATCCAAAGAATGCTGGTAGGCTTATACAAACTCATTTCTGATTAACCATCTGTGGATAACATACTGTCGTTTCATCACTTCTTTACTATTGAAATATAGCATCTGCTTAAATTTCGTTCTTGATGTTTGTAACACAAACATGTTTACTGTGGCCCATCACCCATGGTTGCCCAGCATGCGTGTGTACCCCAAGGCACTATGATGGCAGCAGAACTCATACAGTTGGTGGATCGTGATGATGGATGTGTCTTCTAGTATGTTTAGAGAGTTGTACGTTACTTCTGTTACCTGATGCTGGTTGTCTCTGGTTGGTTGTGTTGCTCTTGCCCTTCCCATGTGTGCGTGCGTGCGTGCGTGTGTGTGTGTATAGATAGATATCAGAGTAAGGGTTTTGAACCCTAACAGCACATTTCCAAACTTTGTTACTGTACTATTAACCCTAACTGATGCATTAACGGAGTTTTTGCAATGTATGTATGTCTCTCTCTCTCTCTCTCTCTCTCTATCTCTATCTATTTCTTTATAATGTGTTCCTAAATACTGTCTTCTGATTCTTCCAAACAGGTCAGCTGACCATGGATTAACGCCTGATATGCCCACAGTTGCAGGTTCACATGGTTTTATTTCACTGTTTCTTTAGGTAAACTCTAACAAAACATTGCTCATGTTATAACAGGATCTTCCCCACTATCGAGGTGAGACTGACTGGTCTGTAGTTCCCACTTCCTCTTTGTTCCCACTTTGTATAAGGGGACTACATCTGCTGTCCTCAAGTCTTTTGGTACCTCCTCTTCCAGTGATCGGCTAAACAGGATTGCCAGAGGTTCAGCCACCATCTCTCTTAGTTCTTTAAGGACCCTGGGGTCACCCCATCTGGCCCCATTGCTTTATCAACTCTTATTCCTTCCAGTTACTTCAGGACCCTTTCTTGTGTAAAGGAACTTCTGTCCATTTCTGCATCATTCCCACCCTTTGTACTCCTTTCTGTCCCATCACCTCCTCTTCCTCAGTAAACTGTCTTAGTCTGATCACTCAGTAAAAATCATTTACAACAGTATGATAGCATGTTTATCACTTGTGTATTGACTTCCATTCTAACTTAAAAGCTGGTGTACCACAGTTCAAAAGCTATAGAATGCGGTTGTACCTTTCTGTGGTACAACTGCTTTTTAAATTAGAATGAAAACTCATGCCTCCGACTGTATTAGTTTTATTTTCCTAAACACACAGAACCCAGACCCTCCACCTTCACTTTTGAGATAACTTTGAATTCATCAAATCCTCACAGTGGAAAGACAACCTTGTTGTGATGGTTGCCTAGCGTTATTCATTATTCTCTATATATTGAGCAAGTCACATAACCTTTACTTCTGTGGATTATCGGCACCATCAGTAGCAAGCGCAGCTCAGTAAATACAGTCACATATCCAGATATGTGTAGCATTTATTTTAAATCAGTCAATCAGTATTGCCACGCATGTCTGATATGATACATAACTAGCTTCAAAATACTACCAGGTAGAAATTCAGCAATATAAAGTAAATCGAGTTACAGCTTACTTATAAAATTAACAACAGTTCTGGACAGATATTTCTGGAACTAATAAAGCTCTTTCAAGTTGACTCTAGAAAATATAATTTACCTTGTATTATCTATTTTGCTCCATCAGATGGTCATGGATTACCACAGGAGCAGCAGCTAATAGAAACAAAACTCACTATTTGTCCATTGTGCATGTGGGTTAGAGTGCAGGACTGCAGCCTGGCAGAGAATCAGTGACGATGCTGGGCATGGGTGCCGAGCAACGTTACAGACAAGATGCAGACATGGAAAAGACAGAGCAACAGAACACAGCATAAGCATTGACAGAGTACCCTCTGTCTCCTTCCGTCCCCACCCTTCATTGATCAGCATCCATTCCCTTTACCCCCCCCCAAGTTCTATTTCAGTGATTGTGGACAGCAGACTCTGCTGCAGTACTGGCATCTGGGTGGCACAGGTGGCAGTGCATTCAGGAGCAGCTAGTGGGAGGGAGAACACTGGTTGGTGCTATGAGCAGCATGCAATTGCATGTGCAGTGGCACATGGTGCTTCCTAATGGGATGGGAGAAATAAGCAGAAACAGCTTAGAGTGAACACAATAAACCTCCACCTCTGCGGCTATGAGTCACCTACTTGCCTGTCCTTACCCCACATTTGGTGGACTGGGGAGGGGACAGATTCACATATTCCTTATTCCCAGTGGAATCTACTATAGTTCTCAATTGTAGTTGGGGGCAAAATACTCCACCTCGGGCTGTTACCTTAAAAGCTTTATTAAAATTCCTTTATTTGCCCTGACGTTTTACACATTATGTGCATTTTCAAAGGGCTTTTTTATTTCTCTACAAAGAAATACATATTTTCTATTTTTATCTCATTATTTAACATTCAGTTTTGATTCAGTTTTATAATCATATCAATTATACACACCTACCCCATAATTTCTTCACTATTGATGCTTTCTATGCATATTTTATCTTTTCTTCAAAGCTCATATTTTGTAAGAAACCATTTATCATAAAAAAAACTTGTAGAGCAAACAGTAACAAGCATTTGTCAATGCCGAGCGTTAGCTTGCAGGTATTTGCAGTGGTGTTTGGCATGTATGGTGCTGTACCCTAATGCCCTGTGCGATTGCTGGTATTTGCACAATAAATTGTCAGCATGACCTTGTTGCTACCCCATTGTGTGCTACATAGGAAACACGTTTTGGGCAGGATGTGAAAATGACAGCTGTACTGCTGATAAGGAAGTGTGGTAAAATGGCAATGTTGAAAATCTGGAGTGAAAATATTGAAAATTCGCAAACCCAGACGTGTGGGAACTGTGCAAAGCACGCTCGTGAAACAGTCATTGTCAGATTTTTTCACCAAATTTTCAACATTGCCATTTTAAAACCTCTGCTAATGAACAGTGTCACTGTGATTTTCTTACTGTGTCCCATACATTGATTTTTGCATACCGAGCCTAAGCCATTGTACCTACATGGGCGGAAAGATGTTTAGGACAGGATGTGAAAAATGACAGCTGTACTGCTCATAAGGAGGTGTGGTAAAATGGCAATGTTGAAAATCTGGAGTGAAAATATTGAAAATTTGCAAACTTACGGCGTGCGTGGGAACTGTAGCGCCAGAGTCATAAAACAGTCATTTTAGGAATTTTTACCAAATTTTCAGCACAGCCATTTCAAGACCTCTGCTCATGATCAGTGTCACTGTGATTTTGTAATGTGTCCCTTACATTGAGTTCAGCACACCGACTGCGCCGTTGTGTGCGCGACATAGGCGAAACACATTTTGGGCAGGATATGAAAATGACAGCTGTACTGCTCATGAGGAGGTGTGGTAAAATGGCAATGTTGAAAATCTGGAGTGCAAATATTGAAAATTTGCAAACTCTGGCGATGTAGTAGGAACTAGCATGAACGCACACTCGTAAAACAGTCATTTTAGGAATTTTTCACCAAATTTTAAATATAGCCATTTTAAGACCTCTGCTCATGAACAGTGTCACTGTGGATTTTCTTAATGTGTTCCATACAGTGATTTACGCACACCAGCTGCACCATTGTGCGCTACATGGGCGGAAACATGTTTTGGGTGAGATATGAAAAATGACAGCTGTACAACTCATAAGAAGGTGTGATAAAATGGCAATGTTGAAAATCTGGAGTGAAAATATTGAAAATTCGTGAACTTACAAGCCTGCATAGAACTGCGCAGCACGCCGAATAGACTGAATTAACATGGATTTTTGGAATTTCTTAATGATGTCACTGTCATGGTGAAGTCTAAGGCTGAAGGGTGATTTCACACAGTGACCGCGCAGTGCCTGCCAAATCACCCTTCGGCTCGAATAATGCCATGACCATGACATATTCATGAGAAGGGGTCCCAAAACCCCATGTTGAAAATTTGGTGCAAAAATTCAAAAATGACTGAGATATGCACAGTTGAAACCCCACTATGTAGCCCATTATACAGCTTACCAGCATTTCTCGGTTCATGGTCGGCTTTGAAGAGTGCAGACGTGTTCCGGGTCCACCGAAGATCGCCACGCCAGAGTCCGGAAGTAAGTATGCAGTGAGGGGGGTGGGGAGGCTGGGTGCGCAGTGGGTGGTGCGGGTTGTGGGGCTGGGAGATGTGCTGCGGGACCGCTTTTTGCTTTACAGGTTGAAAAATAAAAAAGATGACGTGATGTTTGCCACGTTGGGGTGGGCTCCAGCATGGCAGAAGATGGTTGGGGGTGAGGAGCCGACAGGGATTGGGCACCCCGTCGCGGCAAACTACGCTGGAGAGGAGCCGACGGGGATTGGGCACCCTGTCGGCAAAGTAAACGACCGCTTGCCACACTGAGGTGGGCTCCCAGCATGGCAGCAGGACGGCTTGTGGGGGAGAGCCATGGAGCCGATGGGGATTGGGCACCCCATCGGCAAACATTTGCCACGCTGGGTGGGCTCCCAGCGTGGCACCAAAGCTTTGGGGGCGCGGACGGGCGCTGGTGGGGGAGGTAGCGTGATCGAAGAGGGGGTGGCGCCAGTATGGCAGCGGTGCTTTCCTTTGAAGCAGAGGAACATCACTGTCATACTGAGCTCCTGCACCGATTGGTGCAGGACGCCTACGACTGCTCAAGAGAGTAGTGCATTGGTGGGAGAGGCACACCTCAAGTGTGCTACTCTCCTAAAACGTTTTCATGCATGCGAGCAAGCAAACATAAAAAGAAGTGAGGAAAAGTGTAGGAGGATTTAGATATATTAAAAAATGTTATTGTATCAAAAGTGCAAAATTATGCCCAAAAACTAATGGCAAAGAAAACATGATAAAGGAACATATTACAAGGAACAGTGTAACATTAAATTCTGCAGTCCCAGCAAGGCCCACTGTAAACAAGGGTTGCTTGGCAACCAGGAACCCAGTCCTACAGGACTGAAGTCTCACTGTTAAGAACAAGCGATGGGATTGGGCCAAGAGGTTTAGCAGCATAAGTGGCACCCCATACTCAAACAAGCAGGCACACCTGTATGAGGAACAGGCGTTAAGAAGAGACACCAGTTAAAAGATAGGAAAGAAACATAGAAACATAGAAACATAGAAGTTGACGGCAGATAAGGACCGCAAGGCCCATCCAGTCTGCCCATTTCTTTTTCTACCTTATAAATGTGCCTTCGCCTTTGCTCTGTCAGTGACCTATCTATTCATAGTCATTTGTATTGCTCTTCATGCCTATCCCATGCCTATTTGAAGCCCTGCACTGTATTCATAGCCACCACTTCTTGTGGTAAGCCATTCCATGCATCCACCACCCTTTCTGTGAAAAATTTCCTCACATTCCCCTTAATCGGCCTCCCTCTAATCTCATGCTGTGTCCTCTTGTCCTGCTATTTTTCTTATATTTAAACATGTTAGACTCTTTCACCTTGTTTATGCCCTTAAGGTGTTTGAATGCCTCATCATATCACCTCTCTCCCTCCTTTGCTCAAGGGTATACATATTGAGCTCCGTTAATCTGTCCTATGTCTTCTGATGCAGTCCCTGCACCATTTTGGTTGCCCTTCTCTGGACTGCCTCAATTTGGTTAATGTCCTTGTGAAGGTGTGGCCTCCAATACTGCACGCAGTACTCCAGATGGGCCTAACCAGTGTCTTGTACAGAGGATTATTACCTCCCTCTTACGACTTTGATACCCCTACTAATACACCCTAACACCCCCTAGCCTTACCTACTGCTTTAGAGGTCTGCTTGATGATTTTAGGTCATCAGTGATGATGATGCCCAAGTCTCTTTCTTCCTTTGTGACTGCTAGCAACTCCTCCCAGCCTATAGGTGGCTTCAGGGTTTCTCTTCCCTATGTGCATGATTTTGCACTTCTTTGCATTAAATCCCAGTTGCCACTCTTCTGACCATTCTGCTAGTTTATCCAGATCTCTTCTCATTCTGCCCACCCCATCTGGATCATCTACTCTGTTGCAGATCTTGGTGTCATCTGCAAACAGACAAGCCTTACCCTCTAGTCCATCTGCAAGGTCACTAATGAAGATGTTGAAGAGGACTGGCCCCAGGACTGATCCCTGAGGTACCCCACTTGTGACTTGCATCTTCTGACTGTATACCATTTACCACCACTCTCTGTTTTCTGCCCACAACCAGTTTGCCACCCAGTTGACCAACTTCTGACCCACCCCGAGCCTACCCAGCTTATTTATCAATCTTCTATGTGGAACAGTGTCAAAAGCTTTGCTGAAGTCAAGGTAGGCGACATCAACTGCTCCCCTTGGTCCATCACTCTGGTTACCCAGTCAAACAAATCTATGAGATTAGTTTGACAGGACCTTCCTTTGTAAACCCATGCTGTCTTGGATCCTGTGCCCCTATGGATTCCAGGTGTTGCACTATCCTTTCCTTAAGGAGTGCCTCCATAATCTTGCCCACTACTGAGGTAAGACTGACCGGTCTGTAGTTCCCGCCTCCTCCCTGCTACCACTCTTGTGGAGCGGGATCACATGAGCCCTTCTACAGTCTTCTGGGACCTCTCCTGTGCTCAGAGACTCATTAAACAATTCTGCTAATGGCTCTGCTAGTTCCTCCTTTAGCTCCTTAAGTACCCTGGGATGTATGCCATCAGGTCCCATTGCCTTATCCACCCTGAGCTAGCAAGCTCTTGTAGGACCCTTTCTTTTGTGAAGGGAGTAGTGCTCACCTCCTCCCCTGTGTCCATGATGTGAGCTGTGGGCCCTGTCCTACTCTCTCTTCAGTAAATACTGAGCAAAAGTATCTATTTAGGACAGATGCCTTTACAGGGTCCTCCTCCTCACATGCTCCCTTTTCTCCATTAAGCTTAGCAATACCCTCTGGACTTTCTCCTTTCACTAATGTATCTATAGAAAGTCTTGTCACCTTCTTTACTGTTCGTGCTAGTGTTTCCTCAGTTTGGGACTTTGCCTGCCTTACTGCCTTACCTGCTTCCCTTAGGAGTTTGGTATGCCTCCCTATCTTCATCCCGCTGTGTTCCCTTATATTTCCTGAAGGCCAGCCTTTTGGCTCTGACCTTTCTGCTACTGTATTTGAGAACCAAAGTGGTTTCCTTCTTCTTTGCACTTCCTTTTCTGTCTAACACAATGGAATGTTGCTTCAAGTATTGCATCCTTAATGCTTGCCCACTTTGCCTGTACCCCTCACCTGTGTTTCTTTTTGCCAGGGCTAGCTTAACTCTGTAGGCCATCTTATCAAAGTCAGCTCCTCTGAAGTCCCATATTTTTGCCTTGGAATGGGATGATTTAGATGTAGTAGCCAAACCGAACCATACCATGTGATGGTCACTGGCCCCAGGTGACCTTCTACCTGGAGATCTGTGATCCCTTCTTTGTTAGTCAGTACTAGATCTAGGATAGCCCTGTCTCTTGTGGGTTGTTGTACCAGTTGTTTGAGGCCCTCCCCTGCAGGAATCCACTATGAGTCTAGTTCTGGCAGATGTTCCTGCTGGTATTGACCAATCTGTATCTGGCATGTTGAAGTCTCCCATTATCAGAACCTCCCTTTAGCTGTCATGTTTTGTATATCTTCTAACAGTAATGTATCTATGTCCTCCTCTGGTCTGGGGCCTGTAGACAACCCCAGTTCTTATGGCTGTCCCATTTCCTGTTTCAGGGTGACCCACAGTTCTTCTGGCTCCTTATGTGTATTCTGAATTTCTGTAGCTTTGATATTTTCATTAACATACAGGGCCACCCTCCTCCCTTTTGCACCTCGGTCTCTTCTGAACAATACATAGCCAGGTACTGAAGTCTCCCAAGTGTGGTTACTGGTAAACCACGTCTCACTAATTGCTACTATGTCCAGTTTAGCCTCTGACGTTATTGCCTGCAGGTCTGGAATCTTATTTCCCAGGCTGTGAGCATTTGTGTACATGATTTTTTGGCCAGATTTTGGTGTGTTAGTTGTTGGGTGAAGTTTGGCATTACCCCTGTGCATCGTGTGGAAGCAAACCTTTTTCTTACCTGGTGATGCAAATGAGCGGCAAACATGCTGAATTCCTGTTTGACCACTAGCTGAGGGGAGGGGTGTTCTTCCCATTCGACGTATGGGTGCTGCACCTCTCCCCATTTGCTAGTTTAAATATTCTGCAAAGATGTCAAACTTCTGCCCCAATGCACTGACTCCCTCTTTAGTCAGATGCAGTCCATCAAATTAAAGAACTTTCGCTCCCAGAACTGTTGCCAGTTCCTACAAATCTGTGTCCTTTTTCCTGGCACCAGTCCTTGAGCCACGTGTTTAGCTCCCTATCTCCCCTTCTCTGACCTTCCGTCCATCTGCTCCCCTCCCAGACTGGCAGGATCTCAGAGAAGGAGATGCCGGACGAAATAGATGATAGTTTGTCACCCAGCCTAGTCAGGTGTTCCTTGGTCTCCACAACTGACTGGCTGGCGAGATCATAGTCCCTATGTGTACTAGGACATCAATGTTTTCTCCTGCCTTGTGAACAATTTTAGCAGCATTTTAATAAGCATTTGTCAATTTCAATGTTGATTGTGTTGGTCTGTTGAGCTGTTCAGTGTCCCTCTGTCACTGGCTCAGTCTGTTTGTCCCAGTGCTGCAGGCTGCTCATTTGTACTGGGCTGCTGCTGCATTGGCACCTTGTTCTGCTGAGGAAGAAATCCGCAGCTGTCCCGACAGAGCTCCATTGAAGTGGCTCACTCTCCTCTCTCACTGCTCATTCTGTTTCTCCTGGCGCTGCAGGCTGCCCTTTGTACTGGGCTCCTGCCTGTGTTGGTGGCTTTTCTCACCACAAAGAAATCCACAGCTGTCCCGACAGAGCTCCGTTGAGGTTGCTCACTCCCCTGTCTCACTCACTCAGTCTGGTTCTCCTGGCGCTGCCCTTTTGTACTGGGCTCCTGCCTCTGTTGGCGCCTTTTTCTGCCCACAAAGAAATCTGCAGCAGTCCTGACAAAACTGCGTTGAGCTCGCTCACTGCCCTTCTCTCACTCACTCATTCTGTTCTGCCAGTGCTGGGCTGCCCATTTCTATTGGGCTCCTGCCTGCATTGCTGCCTTCTTATGCCCACAAAGAAATTTGCAGCAGTTACAATGCAGCTCTGTTGAGCTCACTCATTCTGGTTTTCCTGCCACTGCAAGCTGTCCTTTGTACTGAGCTCCTGCATGCATTGCTATCTTTTTCTGCCCACAAACAAATCTGCAGTAGTCCCAACAGAGCCCGTTGAGCTCACTGACTCCTTTCCTCACTCGCTTGTTCTGAGTCTCCTGGCACTGCAGGCTGCCCTTTTTACTGGGATCCTGCCTGCATTGGCATCTTTTCTGGCCAGAGAAATCTGAAGCAGTCCCGACACAGCTTCACTGAGCTCGCTCACTCCCCTCTGTCATCTCGCATTCTGTTTCTGCCAGTGCAAACTGGCCCTTTTACCTAGGCTCCTGCCTGCGTTGCCGCATTTTCTGCCCACAAAGAAATCTGCAGCAGTCACACTCAGAGCTCTGTTGAGGTTGCTCACTATCGCTCTGTCACTTGCTCGTTCTGTTTCTCTTGGTGCCGCAGACTGCACTTTTGTATGGGGCTCCTGGCTGCGTTGGCACCTTTGTCCAAAAGAAATCTGCAGCTGTCCCAACAGAGCTCCATTGAGGTTGCTCAGTCTCCTCTCTCATCGCTCATTCTGTTTGTCCTGGTGCTGCTAGCTGCCCTTTTGTGCAGGGCTCCTGCCTGCATTGGCGCCTTTTCTGCCCACAAAGAAATCCCAGCAGTTCTGATAGAGCTCCGTTGAGCTCAATAAGTCCCCTGTCTCACTCACTCATACTGTTTCTCCCACCACTGCAGGCTGGCCTTTTGGACTGGGCCCCTGCCTGTACTGACCCCTTTTCTGCCCACAAAGAAATCCGCAGCAGTCCTGACAGCACTTGGTGAGTTGCTCACTCCCCTCCCTCACTCGTTCTGTTTCTCCCAGTGCTGCAGGCTGCCCTTTGAGACGGGCTCTTGTGTTGAGGGCCTTTGTCTGTCCACAAACAAATTTGCAGCAGTCCCAACAGAGCTCGGTTGAGCTCGGTCCCCCCCTGTCACTCGGTCGATCTTAACCTGTCCCAAACACTGATTTCCCAGAGTGACCGTGCTATTGTCCGGCAGGAGTGCAAAACATATTTTAGCCAGGATGTGAAAATGACAGCTGTAGTGTTCATAGGGAGCTATGAAAAATGCCACTGTTGAAAATGTGGCATGACAGTATTAAAATTTGCAAAGTTACAAGGGTGCATGGAAACAGTTCAACGCACGCTTGTAACACAGTCATGTCATGAAGTTTCATCACCAAATTTTCAACATAGGGATTTTAGGACCTCTGCTCATGAACAGTGCCACTGTCATTTTCTTAATCTGTCCAGAACACTGACTTTCTACAGTGACCATGTTATTCTGCGCTGAACTGTGAAAACACATTTCGGTCAGGATGTGAAAAATGTCAGCTGTACTGCTTATAAAGAGGTGTGGAAATATGGCACTGTTGAAAATCTGGTGTGACAATATTATGTGTTACAAGGGTGCGTGGAAAGTGCACAATGCACACTTATAACACAGTCAACTGATGGGCTATCATCACCAAATTTTCAACATAGGCATTTGGGACCTCTGCTCATGAACAGTATCACTGTCATTTTCTTAATCTATCCCGAATAGTTATTTCCCACAGCGACCGCTCTACTCTCGCCGAAGTGCGAAACACATTTCAGCCAGGATGGGAAACATGACAGCTGCACTGTTCATAAGTAGGTCTGGGAAATTGGTAATGTTGAAATCTGGAGGAAAATATTATAAATTCGCCAAGTTATGAGTGTGTGTGCTCCATCAGCAACTCACGCTCGAAACACAGTCATTTTATGGAGTATCATTACCAAATTTTCAACATAAGCATTTTAGGACCTCTGCTCATGAATGGTGTCACTGTCATTTTCTTAATCTGTCCTGAACATTGATTTCCCACAGTGACCACACTATTCTGTGCCAGAAGTGCGAAAACATATTTTAGCCAGGATGTCAACAATGACAGCTGTATTGCTCACAAGGAGGTATGACAAAATGCCAATTTTGAAAATCTGGCATGAAAATATTGTAAATTCGCGAATTCTGACGTATGCAGCAACTGTGCAACACACCAGTAAAACAGTAATTTTTCAATTTTTTCTACCAAATTTATAACATAGGCTTTGAGAGCCCACCTCATGAACACTGGCACTGTCATTTTGTTAATCGGCCTGGAAGGGTGATTCTGCACAGTGACCGTGAAACCATTGTTCGGGGCTGATTAATGCCATGACAGTTCAAGAATTCATGAGAGTGGTCCGAAAACCCCATGTTAAAATTTGGTGAAACATTCCCAAAAATGCCTGAGATAAGCACTGAAGTTGAAAACCCTATTCATTACATTATACAGCTTACCGGCATTTTCTCAGTCCGTGGTCGGCTTTGAAGAGTGCAGATGTGTTCCCGGTCCACAGAAGATCATCGCTGAGCTCAGAAGGTAAGTATGGGGTGATGGGGGTGGGGAAGCAGGGTGCGCAGTGGGTGGAGTGCGGGAGGGGGCCCCAGAGACTACAAGGGACCGTTCTTTTTGTCAGGTAAAAAAAAAACGTTGTGGTCCGTTTTTAACTTTCCAGGGGCATGCCGTGCCACTGGAGTCTTATGGGGGCCAGCTGTAGCTGACGGGATTAAGGCACCTGTTGGCAAACAACAAAAGTGTTGTTTCTGCCCGGCGGGGTTGGGCACCCGTCAGCAGATAATAAAACGGGGAGACAGTATGTCGATGGAAGTGGCCCCCACGGCAACAAACATATGGGGGTAGAAACTGTTTGTGAATATGGCAGCAAGCCACCGCCATGTTCACAAACAATATCAGACTTGCTAGATTCGCCCTGCAATGACGAGTCGCCCCTCATTGCAGCGGATGGCTGATGCTGCAATGACGAGGTGGCCCTTATTGCAGCGGCTGATTTTTAGAAAGTTGTGGCACGCTGGCTGAACTAATGTCAACAGCAGCTTGCCACAGCATTGGGGAGCGGGGACAAGCCTTTTGCAGGCTGTGGGGCATTGGGTGCAACAGGTGCCACGCTCCACAACCTGCTGTGGAGAAAGCCGAGCAACATGTTTCTTGTGCATGCACAATCAACATGAAAAGTGGTTTGAGTCATTTAAAAGATGGTTTAGAACGTTGGTGCAAGGGTTTAAAATCACAAGAAACTTAACAAGTCTCATTTAATGCACAGGCAAAGACACAAATTGCAAGTTTCTCCAGAAACAGAACAAGCAAGTAGGAAGTGGAAATGAGCAGCCAAACAAAGTAAAACACAGTTATGGTGCACCAAAAACTGGCTAAAGAGAAGCAACAACACATTTTTCAATAAAACAAGCATTACCAAAGCCTTTTCTTATATACAGGCATGCAACAACATCTAAAGCAGAAGCCTGGTTAGTGAAAACTGGAAGTCTGGTACATTCTAAAGCAACTGCAGAGGTAAAAATAAACACAATAGCATTTTTAACAAAACTAAGGGAAAAGTAATAAGCAGCCAGGTGCAGCAACAACAAAACAAGCATTTATCAATGACGAATGTTGCTGCTGGCATTGGTAGTGCAGGCAGGAAAACAATTTGGACAGGATGTGAAATATTACAGCTGTACAGTTCATAAGGAGGTGTAAAAAATGCCAGTGTGTGTGTGTGTGTGATGTAAATATAGCAAATTTGTGAGAGATTACAAGGGTGCATGGAAATGTATAATGCACACTTGGAACACAGTCATTTTATGGGCATTCGGCACCAAATTTTCAACATAGGCATTTTAGCAATCTCTGCTCATGTACAGTGTCACTGTTATGTCCTCAAACTGTCTCAAAAGTGATTTTGCACAGTGACCGCGCTTATTCTGCGCCGGAAGTGCAAAAACACATTCAGAGCTGGATATGTGAAATGACAGCTGCAATTGTTCATCAAGAGGTGGAAAAATGACAATGATGAAAATCCAGAGTGAAAATATTACAAATGCACGACGTTACAAGCATCGTACAATCTGCCAATGCACACCTCTAACACAGTAATTTTATGGAGTATCGTCACCAAATTTTCAACATAGGCATTTTAGGACCTCTGCTCATAACTGTGTCACTGTCATTTTCATAATCTGGCCCAAACATTGATTTCCCACAGTGACCACGCTATTGTGTGCCAGAAGTGTGGAAACACATTTTGAGCAGGATGTGAAAATGACAGCTATACTGTTCACAAGGACGTATACAAAAATGACAATGTTGAAAATCTGACATGAAAACATTGCGAATTCACGAAATTCTGAGCTTACATAGCAACTGCGCAATGCGCTCGTAAAACAATATCATTTTTGATTTTCACCAAATTTGCAAAATAGGCTTTTGAAAGGCCACCTCATGAACACTGGCTATTGTCATTTCATTAATCAGTCCCGAAAGGTGATTCTGTGCAGTGACTGTGAAATCACCTTCGAGGCCGATTAACACCATAATAGTGATAGCATTCATGAAGATGGATCCCAAAACCCCATGTTGAAAATTTGGGCCAAAATTCCAAAAATGCCTGAGATATGCAGCAAAGTTGAAAAACTCTATTCATTCCATTATACAGCTTACCGGCATTTTCTCAGTTCGCGGTCGGCTTTGAAAAGTGCAGAAAGTGTTCCCAGTCCACCGAAAGATCATCATGCAGGACTCCAGAGTTAAGTATGGGGTGAGGGGGGTGTGGGGAGGCAGGGTGTGCAGTGGGTGGGTGTGGGTTGTAGTAGGAGGGCCTGGGAGAGCTCCGAGGGACCGCTTCTTCTTTACAGGGTGAAAGAAAAAAAAAGACATCAGGGACCATTTTTCTGTTTAACAGGTGCTTTGGCATGCTGGGGTGGGCTCCAGTATGCCACCTGGTAAGCTAGCCAACGGGGATTGGGCAACCCTGTTGGCAAACAAGGAAAGGGGGAGCTGCAGGAGCTGAGGGGGATTGGGCACCTCGGCTATAGAAATGGAAGGGGGATGACATTATGCTGACAGGGAGTGGGCTCCCCCCAGTGGCATTCAAGGGAAGGAGGGAGGGATACATGCCGATGGGATTAGGCACCCCCACCGGCCAAAGAGAAACTGTTGGTGGGCGCGCATGATGCCGTGGGGGATTGGGCACTCACTCAGCAATTAAAAAAGGGGAGTGTTACGATGCCGATGGGTGTGGGCATCCCCATCGGCACACAATAGGGAAGGGGGTGCATGCAACAGCGGCCGCCACTGCCGCCCCTTTGCTTGCACTTAGGGAGAGGCGCGCTGTGGTCATGCTGCATGAGAGATTCGCCGTCATTGCAGTTGACCTTTGACTGATCTTGTCACCTCATTAGCCAGGCAGGGTGTTGGCCCTGCTGCTGGCTGACTGGGGAATCGGGACGCACCTACTGGTGCATGCACGTTCGCCCAACAGCGACTGCGCCCAAAGCTGCACTGTCCCAAGATGCTGGCTGCGCAAGCCACCAACATCAAAATGGCAGGAAGAGAAGTCATATTACTTTTAAATAACAAAAGTTTAACAAAGCCCCTTTTTTCCACATGCAGGAACACAGGAAAATCCAAAGTAGAAGCTGGGTTTGTGAAAATCTGAAGTCTTTCACAGTTCAAAGGAACTACAGAGGTAAAATTAAAAATGCAATAGAGTTTTAACAAAATCAATGGAACAGCAAGATGTAGCTAAGGTGCTTCAAAAATACAAAGAAAGGTAATACAAAGGTTTAAAATGTTTTAGTGAACTACAAAATAAAAACAATAACAGGAAGCACAAGGGGTTATAAGAATTCAATAATACACAAGCATTTAAACTCTGTATTGTTCATATAGGTGAGAAACAATGGAAGGTACCAAAGAACCAGCCAATTTAGAAGGCAGACAACCTCACCAACTATTAAATTGAGGTATGAGCACTTACATTAATTACTTTAATTAACTACCAAGTGGTGTATTGAACTAAAAGAAAGTAACAGGAGACAAAGCAAGCATACTAGAGAGAGTATTAGCATGGTGAATGAGAAATGATATCAATAGGATAATGAGGTGAGTGGTTCCAGAATGCTGAGTGAAAAAGTGGTACAGGCTTAGAACAGTAGTAATTTGAGGCAGTGAAGGCAGAATGTAACACTTTTGATGAAAAATGCCTTTTACAAAGTATGAGCTTTGCAGAAAAAAGATAGAATGCATAGAAAGCATCAATAGTGTTAAGAAATTATGGTGGTAGGTGTGTATAATTGATATAATTATAAAACTGAATCAAAACTGAATGTTAAATAATGGGAAAAAATAAAAAAATATGTATTTCTTTGTAGAGAAATAAAAGAAGCCCTTTGAAAAGCACGTAACATATGCGAAACATCAGGGCAATTAATAGAATTTTAATAAAGCTTGAAGAGTAACAGCCCGAGTGGAGTATTTTGCCCTCCCCAACTACAATTGAGAACACATGTGGTATCCTTCGGGGAACAGAGGAAGGTAAAGAAATATCAATTTCCCATGGCAATGAAGTAATTTACTTCACAACCTTTCTGAATCTACCATAGAGGCAGGAGATGCATGCTATGAACCTTTAGCCTGGATGAGAATGTAAGTGCCAGAGATGGAGAGGCTGGGATGGCAGGTGAGCATATCGTGACAGAACAGCAGAGGAGATGGGGATACAGAACAAAAATAAGTAAAAGAATGGATTTCAGGAGGGAAAAAAGTCATTATACCATTAATGCATTTGTGGCAAAACCATCATTATGCCAATTTTCATTTCATTTTCTTAAATGCATGAATGGAGAGTCTGACTTCGGAGTTTTTTAAATTCTTGCTCCCATGCAGTAACCACCATAAAGAAATTTAACATGTTGATGTGGTGAGGGGCAACACACTATTTACCACACGAACATATGAGACTGCCAGCAGAAAAAGGCCCACAAGTCTATCAAGTCTGCCCGATTGTGCAGCTTTTAGTTTCATATCACTACAGCTACCTCACCCCCACTCAAACCCTCCCTTTCTCCTTCTCCCCCACTTTGTGTGTTTCCATCCGAAATGTGTACTTGGACCATCATAACACATACACAGTGTCGATTAAAACAGTATTTTCAGTTAGTCATCTTTAACCAGACCGAATGGGCAGGTAGCCAGTGAGGCTGCAATGCCTTCCAGTCCCCTTAGGGCAGTGCTTTGCAATGCCAGATCAATTAGGAATAAGACCACAATTATTGAGGACTTAATTTTGACAGGCGATATGGCTTGCATTCACGGAAACTTGGGTGGGCGAGCGATGCTGGTCCAGTTTTGAGGCTGCCATCCACCTTGGGTATTCTGTAGTGCACTGCCCTAAGGTGGAACTCGGGGCAGGGGTAGCCATCTTTTTAGATAAAGAACCTCAGTGCGCAAGCACTGAGGCAATGGTTACCCAAAGGGCATTGGCTGGGCAGCCAAGTTTCAAAGAAATACAAAATCACATACCCCTATAATACAAATCACCATAGATATTGTGCTGGTTCAACTTTAAGCAAAAATGCATGGCGCCAAAAGCCTCTCACACAGCCTGCAAAGGTGCCAACAGAAGACAAATACACATGTTTAATCCTACAGGACTCATCAGTGTGCCTCATCTATGTGACATCTCAGTGGGATGAACCAGCTACCCTCAGATGGTCTATCTGGGTTATGTTGTGTGAACCCAATAAAACAAAAATAAGCTAAAAGACAAAGAACCAATGGTCACCCAAAGGGCATTGGCCGGAAGCCAAGTTTAGAAGAAATACAAAATTGCACATACTCCCATAATGCAAAGCATCATAGGCTGTATATGCAAATCACCACAGAATAGTATGCTGGTTCAACTTTAAACAGAAATGCATGGTGCAGAAAGGCCTCTCACACAGTCTACAAAGGGTGCTAACAGAAGACACACATACGTGTTTACGTTCTACCAGGACTCATCAATGTGCCTCGTCTGTGTGAGCTTTAGAGTTGACCGTGGCTTCACTGTGTACCTAGTGAGAACCACTGCATCCTTTGGAATGTGTGACTGTATGTGGGGTCCCATAGAGGCTGCAGAATTCTCCTGATTTACCATCCCCTGGGGCAGCAGGAGAATTCCTGTAAGAAGTAGCGATTTCTTTTATCGGCAACATTTTGGAGTCCCTCAGATGTATAGTACTGGGTGATGTCAGTGTATGGGCGGACAACGAATCCTCCAGACTTGGGTCAGCCTCCTCCAGACAGTGTCTCTCTGAGCCTGGCACAAGAAGTTACCTTGATGACCCATCAGGGTGGCCACATGTTGGACCTAGTGTTCTCACTGGGGCTTGAGATTCACAACCTCAAGACTAATCAGGTCAGTTGGTCTGATCATTGCATGGTGGAGTTCTTGTTCAGGGCCCCCCTCATGAGTCCTCCCCTGTGGAGATGGTCAGCTACTGCCTTTTGAGGATTGTCCCCAGATGGTTTCTGGCAGTGGCTGACCAATCTAGTTGTAGATATGCATGTGCTGGGGCACGAGTGACGCAGTTGCCGCCTATAAAAAGGTGATGTCTGTTGCGCCTGATGCTCTTGCACCAGTCTGTATGACCTGAAATCCTCTCACTTGAGGTCCCCTTGTTTGATAGGGAGCTCAAGGTGATGAAGATTACAGGTCAGAAGTTGGAGCGCTGCTGGTGGAAGACCAGGCTAGAGGAGGATAAACTGACCCTATGTGTTCACTATGGTAGGTACCAGAGGGCAATCAACCGTAAGAAGGCAGAGTTCCTGTCCAGGGAGATTACCACAGGGAAGAACTGACCAGCAGCACTATTTTGGACTGTGGATAGGCTGTTAAACCCAGTCTGTCTTCAGTCAAAAAGCCTTTTCAGAATCCTTGTGTGTAGAGTTTGCTCGTTTTTCTCTGACAGGATGTCTCCATCTGGAAGAGGATTCCACCCAGTGAGCCAGAACATGGCCTACAGCAGTTGTCATGGACATCGCAGAAGCACTCTGCCTATTTGGGGTGAGTTTAAACTGGTGGAGGTGGTTGAAGATCATTGAGCTTGTTTCCAGGCTGAAGCACACGTATTGTGAACTAGACCCGGTGCCGACCCATTTCTTGATGGAATGTGTTGACTCCGTCAGTCCGTGTTCGCCTTGATTGTCCAGTGCTCCTTGTTGGAGAGTTTTTCCCAGATTCATTGAAAGAAGCATTGGTGAGACTTCTTCTGAAAAAACATCTTTAGACCTTGACATCTCTCGAACCGACTGGAGGAGGGCAGATGTGATTCCCCTTCACAAAAGTGGGAGCAAGGCAGAAGCAGGAAACTACAGTCCTGTTAGTTTAACTCAGTGGTAGGAAAATGATGGAATCACTTCTGAAGGAAAGAATTGTCAAGTATCTAGAGGCCAGAGGGCACAGGACCCAAGGCAGCATGGATTCACAGCAGGAAGGTCATGCCAGACAAATCTGATAGATTTCTTTGACTAGGTGACCAAAGTAGTAGATCAGGGAGGGGCTGTGGACATGGCCTACCTAGACTTTAGCAAGGCATTTGACACAGTCCACACAAAGATTAATACACAAGTTAGCTAGCCTGGGAGTGGGTCCCAAGATGACAGCCTGGGTAAAAAATTGGCTGGAAAATAGGACAGAGAGTAATAATAAATGGAGTCCACTCCGAGAAAGGGGTTACTAGTGGGGTACCGCAGGAGTTCAGTATAGGACCAGTCCTCTCTACCGTCTTTATGTTTTACATTGCAGAGGGACTGAAGGAAAAGTATGTCTCTTGCAGATGACATACAAAGATCTGCAACAGAGTTGATGCACAAGGTGGGGTGGAAAGGATGAAAAGGGACTTGGTAAGGTTAGAAGAATGGTCAAATGTATGGCAGCTTAGATTCAATGCTAAGAAGTGTAAGGTAATGCACCTGAAACAAAACC
This sequence comes from Neoceratodus forsteri, assembly GCA_016271365.2. NCBI lineage: Eukaryota > Metazoa > Chordata > Ceratodontiformes > Ceratodontidae > Neoceratodus > Neoceratodus forsteri. The sequence goes on along the minus strand of CM028130.1, from coordinate 132,288,883 downwards.
CAGGGAAGAGTACACAATGGGGGTGAGATACTAACAACAACAAAAATGGAAAGGGACCTGGGGTAGTCATATCAGATGACCTAAAGGTGGGCAAGCAATGTGAGAGGGCAGCAATGAGGGCTGGGGATATTGGGATGCATAGGAGAGCATCACCAGTAGAAAACAGGAAGTTATTATCCTCTGTACAGACAGCTGGTCAGACCCCATCTGGAGTACTGCGTGCAGTTCTGGAGACCCAGTCTTGCAAAGACATAGACAGGATGGAAGCTGTCCAGAGGAGGGCAACTAAAATGTGCAGGGTCTGCACCGGGAGACATATGAAGAGAGACTAAAAAGCTTAATATGTATAGCCTCGAGGAAAGGAGGGAGAGGGGGACATGATAGAAACTTCAAGTACCTCAAGGGAATCAACAAAGTCCAAGAGGTAGCATCTTTCAAAAAAAAGGTGTGCAAGAACAAGGGCACAATTTGAAGATTGAGGGCGCTCAGAAGTAATTTAAGGAAATATTTTTCACAGAGAGGGTTGTGGATGCATGGGCAGCCTTCCGGGAAGGTGGGTGGAGTCAAAAACAGTGGTGGAATTCAAGCATGCATGGGACAGTCATAAGGCAATTCTAGAGGATGGGGGTAGGAAAAAGTAGGCTGCTGGTTAACTAGGATCTGCAGCTTATCCAGTAGGCAGGAATGGGCAACTGGTGGGCCAAGCGGTCCTTATCTGCCTTCAAATTCTATGTTTCTATGTTTCTATGTTTCTATCTCCAACCTTCCTTTAAGGTAAGGCTGTACAGAAAAGTGTGGCACAACAACTGAAGAGCACCTGAGGCCTTTGACATCTACAAGCCACTCCAGGTTGGTTTGTGTGAGGCACAGAACTGAAATGGCGTTAGTTCAGGTGCACAATGATCTCCTCAGGGTGAGAGATAGAGGAGATGGGTCAATTCTCATTCTCCTTGATCTCTCCTCAGCATTTGACACGGTGGACCATTTTGTGTTACTCAATCATCTCAGAGAGTACTGTGGACTTGCTGGCACTGTCATCTGCTGATTTGAGTCCTACCTGTGAATAGGAGGCAGTGGATGTTGATGGGGAATTTCTCCTCCCAGTCCCATGTTCTCATGGAGTACCTCAGGTCTTGGTCCTGTTGCCCACGTTGTTCGCCATGTACCTGCTGCTCCTGTGTGAGCTCATTAGGAGCACAACATGGGTTTTCACTGCTATGCAGATGATACCCAGTTGTATCTTCCTTTGCCTCTGAGATGTGCTAAATAGCTGCCTCACTGAGATCAATGACTGGATGTCCTCCATTTGGTTGTGACTGAACCCCGATAAGACGGATGTACTGGTGGAGTTAAACCTAATGTGTGACAGGAGGTTTAACCCTGGGCCTGCACCATTGAAGGCTTCTCTAGGGTGTACAATCTAGGTATTTTCCTTGATGACGGACTGACATTTGAACTTCAGGTGTCATCCATTATCCAAAGGAGTTTTACCATCTGAGGAATATTGCCAAGATCAAGCCCTAGTTCCTACAGAACCTCCCACCTTGGTGCATGCTTTTGTGATGTCCAGACTTGACTGCTGTAATGCGCTCTACTTTGGGGTCTCTGGAGGTACCTCTGCTGACTGTAGCTCATGCAGAATGCTGCCACCAGGACTTTCTAAGTTCAGTCATGTTACACTAAAACATAGAAAGTGACGGCAGAAGGAGACCATACATTCCATTTAGTCTGCCCATACCTACCCCAGTGTTACGTGAACTGCACCGGCTGCCTGTCAGGTGGAGGATCCTATTCAAGGTGGGCTTGCTTACCTTTAAGGCCGTACATGGACTTGGTCCTGGTTACCTGTCTGACCTTCTAACACCTACCACTAATGCCGCTCCCTCCTCCTCCTCTAGGGGCCTCCTTGCAGATTCCAGGATGAAGTTAAAACTGCCAGAGATAGGGTCTTAGCGCCACTCGTCCCATCCTGTGGAATTACTACCACCATCTGTGAGGAGGCCCATTTGGTTGAGGTTTTAAGACCCACCTCAAGACCTATTTATTTGCCTTGGCATTTCCAGACAGTGATCCTTAGGGACGTCAGCATTTACTCATTAGCTAATGTTAATATATTCTGTTTTTAAGCTTGCTGTTTTTTTTTTTATCTTTATCCTGCTTTAATTTGTTATTTATAAAAGTTGCTTTGCCTTAATGACTTGAATCAGTAATTACAAAATTGTTTAAAACTGTTAAACATCTCAGGAAATTATAAAGAAACTGATCTCTGGCAATTGTTTATTTAACATACTTTAGGAGTACAACCTTTGAGTCGGGACTCATTTACAAAGACTCCAGCGTCAGAAAGAACAAATACAAACACTTAATAAATATAGACATAGAACGCAGCTAAAGGTTACAGTTTTTCTAGTTATACAATATTGTAGAATCAGATCAGCTATACATTGCATTGAACGTGTTACCAAGAGCTGTATTTTACAGTTTTCAAGAGAACAATCGTTTTCTGATACAGAGAGGAGGAATAGGTTTGATATTTACAGTGAAGTAGAGAATTACAGATATCTTGTGGCAGGAGGAGGCATTGTTAATGGGTAATGTTTGGTAGCCCATCGGTAGGAGCTCAGTGGTAGGGTGGTCCCGTGAGTTGATAAATCAGATGACCCCGCACTAGCTGGTACATTGCAGCGCCTGCAAGCGAGAATGTGCTCTTTGAGGGGCCTTAGGACCATCTTCAGTAACTTCAGTCATACTCACCCCAGCCCCCCCAAATAAATTTAGTAGTACTATATTTATAGCAAAAACCTGTGGCAGCTCTTACTACTCAAGACATTTTTTCCTCTGCAAGATACATTATTTTCTGCATCAAATACCAGCCATAGTGATGTGATTACAGTAGCACCTTAACCAAAATGATGCAATCCATATCTCCACTGCATTCTACCCAGCTCAGGCCCCTCCACTCCCAAATTGCATGCAGTTCAGTTCTGTCCACCCTACACTACACAACATAACCACAGTGCCCAATTTGGGATTGCAGTGACTTCCCTACCCTCCTTCCAACCTGGACCTGAAATTCTAATTGAGGTGACTGTCTCCCCCCCACTTGCCAAATCCCACATTGGGCTTACTTGCCTTGAAGACAAGTAATTGACTGGCATTTCTGGGACCCTTTATACGATGCCATTTTTACTTTTTTGTAAACCTTTGTTTTATCATGTAGTCAGTGTTGTATTGTCGTCACCTGCTGCCTCCCATCAAACAAAAACCCATTCCAAACTTTGACCAATCTGGCAAACTCCTTTTCACCTTCACACATTTTATTGCAAAACAAATGGAAAGTTACATTCTAAATATAAATATGTGGTGGTTACTGGTATGCTAACAAACATGGTGACATGCAGTCACTTACTGAGTAACTCTGCCCCCAACTAGCCAGTCTGTCCCCATCCTGCCTGACCTCAGCCCAGTCTAAACAGCACGTAACACAGTATGCCAGCTCAGCAACACTTGTAGGAGCAGTAGTCCTCCTACCTTGTCTTCCTGAGCCAGGTGACCAGTCTGCTTGTGTTCTGGCCTCTTCCTCTCTTCCCAGCTCTGTGGTGCCAGCTGCAACTGCAGACTGAATTCTTGATTCTTTCGCTGGGCCCACAAGCAGCTGTGAAGAAGCCAGTGGGTGGTGGTGGTGTGGATGATGGAGTCAACTCGGTTCTGAGCTGGCCGCCACCAGTGGTGGCAGCCGCCGACAGTGACGGGAACTCAACAAGGGAATTTGAAACTACAAAAAGTAAAAAAGGAAAGTTTACTTTAAACTATTGGAAAAGAAAGGTATTCTAGAACTTGGTTAGGTTCAGTAATTGATGTTGACTGTGAGTCAGAACTCGAAATGAAAGCTGGGCCTAGTAGTGCCATGGGTGGCTGCAGTCCATGAGTGCAGTAGCACACACTATTTAGGAAAGCAGCACCAGTGAATACACACATGCCAGAGGAGGAGAACTACTAGACTGTGGTGACACTGCAGCAGCTGAAAAGCTAACAACACTATGCCTTAAGCCCACCAGGCCTCAAATGTTTTCACAGGGCAGTGAGGCGAGCAGGCCAGTCAGTCAAGAAAGGCTTTTCTGTCACTGTCACTGTCCTTTCCTTTCTTTTTTTCTGGCTCTGTCTGCCTGCCGGCACCCAAATTATGCACTACACAGCCGCATTGCTAAATACATGCTGCCCGTGCCCCACCTGATGTCCAGCCCTGGTGATGCACACTTACAGTATAGGGGTAGGGAGCTAGGATAATTGTTTAACCAGGAAAGGCACACTAAGCTGAAGCTTGTTTCCAGGTGTGACCTGGGAGCACAAGGGAGGTTAAGTGACTTGGTCAGGATCACAGTGTGTAAGTGGAGTTTGTGGGATTCAAACACAAGTCTCCAGGTTTGCAGCTCAGTGCCTTAAATGACAGAGCTGTGCTGCTGGCTGTCTGGCAAGCTAGCCTGCACTGAGTGCAGCAGCACTAGTAGTAGTAGTAGAACACTACTTACCCAGGTCTGGCGCCACCATGCTGGGCTCATTCTGTTGGTGGTACTCTGAGTTTGAACAGTTGAGCCTGTTGTTACTCTGTCTGCTAGGCAAGAAAAATGTTTTTGTTGCCAGACTGCTAGGGCTGGCTACCGCACTCTGAGAGTCAGGTGGGTGATCCTGAGTTGATCAGCCAGTTTGTTGGGGGGGTGAGGTGGGCATACTCATTGGCTGCAATACCCAAGATATCCCATGATGTGCCAGTGAGTGGGAAAAGCCAGAAAAAGACACACTCTTAGCCAGGGAGGCTCAATCACTGGGTGCACACAGGATAGTGGCACACACAACAACCGAAGGGACTTTCTGGTGATTTAAATGGGAATAATGACTGCAGGCCATGCCCAGACCCCCCAGAGACACTTTCTTTGATACACATTGGGGATGAACCAAAACAATGTTGTTTTTTCATGTCACCTCCTGGCAAGCAGCTAGAGCTGCTGCACAAAAGCAGTGAAAAGTTTCAGAGACAGAACTACTGGCTCTAGCACATCACTGCATGTTTGTTTATTTATTTAAAATTTTGGTGACCAGGAAAGGCACGCTCAGCTGAAGCCTCGATTCCAGGTGCCACCCTGGGGGGAGAGCAGTGGAATAGAAACAATAAATGCAGAGAATTAGTTAACAAAACAATAGCAGCTAATTACAATCAATATAATAAAACAGCAGGGAGAGCAACAAAACATGACACGTGATGAATCTCTCGAGGTGAACTATACAATAGTAAGTGCCCTACATAATGAGTCTTTAATAAGTGCTAGGGAGGACTGTAGGAAAGTAAAGTCAGTGGAGGTAGCGGGTTTAGCTCAGTTGTGGCAGCAGCATAAGGGTGGAGGAGAGACCAGCTGTTGCTTGCAGCTAGAGTGAGAGGAGGTGAGTTTCTGATAGTGGGTAAGTTTGTTCCACAAGTAGGGAAGTTAGTAGGAGAAAGCAGCTTTGCCTGCTGCAGAAGAGGGTCAGGGCAGGGCAAAGGATCTTTCATTTCTGTGCCTGAGTTCATTGGGGATAGGGAGTCTGAGGAAAGATAATAGAGGGGAGCAAGTTAAACCAGTACTTAGATATACGGTTGAGGGCATGTATATGGCACCCATGAGATAAAGGGCTTAGTCTGAGAAGGAGTAAAGATCACAGTGGTGGGTGCGGGGGGAGTTTGTAGTGAAGTGGCAAAATGAGTTTAGAAGGGTATCCAACCTGGCAAGGGAGGTTACAGGGGCAGAGCTGCAAACCACGTCCGCATAATCTAGTATGGGGAGGATAATTTTAGAGACAGTGTCATGTCTGGCAGGTGACAGGACAGAACCCTGTTCGCGTATAGCATGTTGAGTTTGGGGTGCAGTTTGGAGGTGATAGATTCAATGTGAGCTGAAAAGACAGATGGTCATCCAGCCAAATGCCCAGGTATTTGTATCTGGTGACTTGGTCAAGTGGAAACCGTCGGAGAGAGGTGATTGGGGGTAGTACAGCTAAGTTTATGGGCAGATCCAAAAACCATGGAAACAGTTTGGTGGTGTTTCGCTTCAGTTGGTTTTGGCTGAACCAGTGCTAAATGTTGTTGAACCCACTTTTAGGGTATCTTGGACTTCAAGCAGGTTGGGACCGGAGGTGAAGAGGATGGTGTCATCTGCATACATGTGTACTGATGAACTAGTGCAAGAGGAGGGAAGGTCATTAATGAAGAGGGAGAAGAGGATGGGACCAAGGACAGAGCCTTTAGGGATGCCCAGCAGGATGGAAGGGGGAATGTGGTATCTGCAAGTCTAACAGGTTGAAATCTGGGGACGGCCCAGGGACAATGTGAGGAAGTATTTTTCACAGAAAGGGTGGTGGACACATGGAACAGCCTTCCTGAGGAGGTTGTGGGGTCTAAAACTGTGGGAGAATTCCAGAATGCATGGGACAGACATAAGGCAAATTTTGTCGGGGTAGGAAGAAACAGGCTGTTGGTTTAAATAGGATCTGCAGCTTATCCTCTAGGTAGGGATATGGGCAGACTAGGTGGGCCAAAGCGGTCCTTATCTGCCGTCAAAGTCTATGTTTCTATGTAGACAAGATTGAAACCATCTTACAGTGATGGGGCAAGTCCAGCTGTCTCACACTTTGTAGGAGAAGAGGGTGGGATACAGAGTCAAATACCTTGGCAATATCAACAAATACTGCACCTGTAAGGAAGCCTTGGTCAGAGGCAGATTGGATATGGTTTGTGATGCACAGGAGGGAGGAAATTGTGAAATGGTGTTTCTGAAGCCAGACTGATGGGGTGAGAGGATGTTGTTTATTGCAAGGTAGTCAGCTAGTTGGGTGTGGGCCAAGGATTCTTGTAGTTTGGCTAGGGCTGGGAGGAGCAAGATGGGCCTATAATTGCCTAAGCAGGAGGGTCACCGCTTTTGAAGGGAATTATGCAGGCCAATTTCCAAGTTAGCGGGACTGTTCCTGTGAAATATGAGAGGTTAAGGAGATGTGAAAGGGGCTTGGCGTTGCAGAAGCCAAGATATGCAGGAAGCTTGGGGTGAATCCCCAAATGGTTTATAGATCATTATACAATGGCAAGAAAGAATCCTGGCTTCTGATTGGTCAGTTGCCCATCACAGCAGGGATGTTATCCTGGCATAACATCCCTGCTGATGATATTCTTGACCATCATATTGATTGTTTTCATCTTTTCCTAAAAAATATTTTAAACACTAAATAAAATTCTTAAAATTATTTTTTTCTGTATAAAACACCAAGCCATTGTATAATAGGAATAATGCCCTCCAGGGTGGGTGTTATGCTGGGGTAACATCCCTTCTCAGGTATTGGGCCCTCGGCCGGTGACCTCGGGCCCAACCACCTGAGGTGGGATGTTATCCCAGCATACACCCACCCTGTCATATTATTCCTTTATTTCAAGATAGAAACCTTAGATTAGACCTAGGACTAGAATTGGGTGAAAAATATACAATACTAAATCTCACTGTAAGCAGTTAAAACAACAGAGGTGGAAGTTACTAAAAGAAAATACTGATTCAGTCAACGAGTGGTCCCTCACTGGAACTCCTTCCTCAAGAGATAGTCGATAGCCCCACTTTAGAAATATTTAAAACAAGACGATATTTACAGTAAATTTAAGGTTAGAGATTATTAAATGTTTTTCTCTTTTACTCATGGCAAGCTAAATAAGGATGAAAGTCTAATTTATTGCTTTGTGAATATTATAATACTATGAATCCCATCAGGGCTGGTCTTTGCAGGGTTAAGTGAGCACAGGGCTTTGGGAACCTAGCATTCAGTAAGGGTGAACTTGAAGTCATTGCTAAGGGGAGGTGGTGGTGGGACTGGTGGAAGGGGTGTCACAAGTTACAATCAAACAACGGAGATCGGCTCTCCTTGGTTACTAGTCAGTGAGGTCACAGTGCTGCTTGATGTATAAGGAGAACACCAACTGGCGATGTCAGCTTCAGGTAGAGTGCTGTTCCACACATCACACCTTGTACTGCTAGGTAGAAAATCTTCTAATTAGCAAAACAGAAAAGAAACATATATTTCCAATACACAAAGTGATAGCGGACTACCTCTGAAAGTCACAGTTAATTCCAAGCAATGCATTACTAGTGGTGGGCAAAGTGGGCTCAATTCCTCTGCGAAGTGATGCGTGGAGTAAAGCAAATTTATGGAGAACTCTGCAATGCAAAGCACAATAATTTGCATTATGATGGGTAACGTGAAGTCCATTGAAAACAATGTCTTCACGTTACTTACTCTTCTGGACCACTACTCCATCAATTTTAAAGGAAAAATGCATTGAAAACAATGTACTTCGCCTCACTTAGCCTTGTTTTTAAGCTCCAAAGGTGAATTTTGCAGTGATTCATGGGATTTCAGGTCACATAGGCTCTATATTGATCTGTACAGCCTCAGTTCGGGTAGTGTGTGCAGGAAGCTATAGGAGACAGTGTGTTCTGAGAGCTGTCTGTGATTCAAACCTTCTAAAAGCTATTAAAAAGCCTTTTAAGTAATTATTTTGCTCAAACTTTAGTTCGATTGTAGGAAACCCTCCTGTGCTCATATCATTGAGCGTTTTTGTTTTGTGTGTGGATTTTGAATGTTAATGTACAACATTGAGTGTGTGTAGTAAAAGACAGTGAAAGTACTTTGGGGAAAGGCGTATCTGTGGTGTAGGTAGATTTAAGTTGGAGAAATAGGGAGTTCTTTGTTTTTTGGTTATATTTTGTTATGTAACTGCCTGTGTTAATGTACACACAGTAACATTGTCAGTAATTGTTGAAATATTCTTGCTGATTGTGTGTTGTGGATCTGGTGCAGCAGTTCATAATTTCAGGTTGTTTACATGGCATATTACCGAACTTTTCAATTTGCTACGCATTACTCATTGTAGACAAAGTGTGTGTGTGTGTGTGTGTGTGTGTGTGTGTGTGTGCAGTGCTACATGACATCAAATAATTCACCTTTTATTGTGCCACAGTGTAATTGCAGGCGCAGCAGTGTGAACCTGCTATCCACTGCAGCTGGGTGATTTTGTACTGCCATTGTGGTATCTGTTTGTTTTGGTGCTTGTACTGCCATAAAATCTTCAGTCAGTGCTCCCCCACTCCCACCAGCAAAAGGAATTGTTTTCCAGATTGGATTGTTTGTGACCTCAGCACCACTGGTTAGTAAGGTGTTGTTTTCACTTGTGAATTTGCATCTCTATCTGTTGCTGAAGCGACAGTTTTTTTTAGCTTCACATCCAGCATCCCCCACACAGAGTAAACATTCCAAAATTTAAATTTGTTTAGAATATTGTTGTTGTCCCCAAAATGCCCGCAAACAGGCGTGCAAGCAAAGTTGGTTCTTGCCATGGCACTGCTGCCAGTGGTAAGATAGTCTGTGGGCGTGGTAGTACTATGAGCCTGAAAGTGCATTGCTGATGTGAGGAAAGGTATTTCTCCTACAATGTTTTTACCCCCAATCAGTAGCTTCACTCATACTTGGAGGAGATGATGTTGTCCCAGCCTGTGGTGATAGTGCAGTTGCTGGTTGTGGTAGTATGAGTATTGCTGCCTCAAGTTTGACTTCTGACCAGTGTACCATGTCCAAAAATATAGTGGAGTGTGAAGTAGTGCAAGTGGTGGCAGTGCAGATTATGTCATACTTCCCAGTAACATCCAGTAACTAACCTGAGGTTTCTGATAATCATGTCAACGATAGCATACAATGTGACATTTCTTCCACGTGGTTCATGTCATGCATTTTCCATGCAGTGATTCACAGTGTGGTGAAAAAATATCAGGTGACGGAGGTGTTGATGATGATGAATGTGAAGATGATGATGACTGTGATGATGATGATGTTGATGCTGCTGCTGCTGCTGCGGTTGCAACATGCAGTCCACATGCCAGCATCCAAGCAGAAGATGTGGATGTGGGTGATGTTGATGAAGATGATGATGATGTAATTGACCCCAGTTGGGAACCGGAGAAAAGAAATTTGAGGTGGTTGTGTCTGGGTCTGTTTGCATTAATCCACCCCGTAAAACTTGTGATTTACCAGTTTCAGATGATGACGGCGGCGATGACCCAGCAATAATGATAGGTAGTCATGGTGGTCAGTTGCAGTCAAATGTGCACACTGCCGAAAAATCACATGCACACTCCCCACTTCAGTGCTTAAGAATGGAATTCAAAAGCAGCATCATGGACATGTTAAAAGTAGAGCATCACAATCCCTTGTTTGGGATTTTTTGTTCAAGATACAAATGATGAGTCAGTTGCAATCTGCCAGGTTTGCCATGTGCATGTGAGTTGAGGTAAAAGGGGAGCCATCTGGGCACAGGAGGACAGCATACACATCTGAAGAATAGACACATGGCACTGTGGACCCAGCACAAGATGGCAGCAAATACCACAGTCAGGTGTTCATCCTCATCATCAACCATTCCGAGCATGTTATCCTCTTGCATGAGTGTTAAGTACAGTAGGAAATTAAATGTGTGCAGCAGTGAGGAAATAAGAGCAGAGGCATGATGAGGTGGAGGAGCATAATGATTTTGAAATGTTGTCCAGTGCTGGTGAGAGTAGCAGTTGTGGTGGTGGTGGTGGTGAATGCAGTATGTCTAGTGCAAGTGGTACATCAACCCGGTTGGCAAATCTGGCAAACAAACTGCATTTCTGGGTTTGTCGTCATCATCTGTGCAACTGTCTTCATCACATGTCCACCTCCACACCCTGCCATTCGCAGAGCAGAACCATTTGTCATCACACCCCATGTAAAACTTGAGTATTTTTGCACATAAGCTGAAGTATCCACCCAATCATACAGTGTCACGTGAACTTAATGCTGCTGTAGCTGAAATGCTGGTAATTGATCTTTACCCTTCTCCTTTGTGGAGAATTCTGGTTCTGGCAGTTTGCTGCGTGCCTGTCCAAAATGGAAAGTCCCATCCAGGACATACTTTTTGACCCGTGCTGTCCCTAAGTTGTTCGACTGTGTCCGACTCAGTAAGACATGCCCTTCAACATTCCTCCTCTCCATTCATCCATTTAAGTATGGATATGTGGACAAGCGGCTAAACAGCAGGGAGTTCTATGTGTGTATAACTGCACACTGGGCACAGGTGCCGGGGTTATTTGTGCTGTTGGTAGTGTGAATAATCAGTGCAGTAAGGTGGAGTGTCATGGTAGCAATTTTCCAGGAATTCAACAGCATGCAATGATTGCTATGCATAATGTGATCTGTTCACACACTGGTGAAACATGTTGGATGTGGTACTGACTGAAATTGACAAGTGGCTGGACCCCTGATCCTGAGAGCTGGGTTCCTAGCAAGTGACAATGGGTCAGATGTGGTGAAATGCATCACAAATGCTGGCTTTTTCGTGTTCCATGAATGGCCCTTTGTTTAAATCTTGTGGTGCAGGAGTTTCTGCAGCACCCTGATGTAAAGAAAATGCTGACAGTTGCCGCCGTATCTGATCTCACTTTTCATGATCTGCAAAGGCCCGTGACCAACTTTGGCAGTTGCAGATGCGAAACAGCCTCCTGCAACACTGCTTGAAGCTGGAAGCTGTCACTTGGTGGAACTCCACTTTATATATGGCAGAGAGGTTGTATGAACAATACAAAGCCATCTCAGAATATCTTGTCATACACTAGCCGTGACAGTTCGGGCCTCCATGTCTATGACGACTGAACAGTGGTGCCTCATGGACTCTGTAATAACAACTTGAGTGGCAAGTCTGCCTCCATTAGCCAATTGATTTCACCACTGTGGGTGCTGAGGCAGACATTGGTGAATATACAGCATGGCCTTGATGTTGCGGAGGCGGTGCTAGCAGTATGTTGCTGAAACACATGCTGACAGTATTCGACCAGAATCATCACATTTTGAGCATTCAGTGTAGTGACAACTTGCCATAGCAACAATGCTGTACCCACAATACAAACATGGAATTGTATCAGTACTGGAGGGAGGCCTGAACAGGTAAAAATGTCAGTGGGCAACTGGTGCGCTTGGTTCATGGGGCACAGAAGTCACATGCCAAGGTCAGCAAACTTCAGCAGAATAATCCAGCTGAAGGTATACCTGGAGACCATCAAGCATATCCTGTAAGGAAGGGACTGCAGTTCCTGGTGGTATGTCATCCAAAGCGGTTGGCGTCAAGCCACTTTGGAAGGTTTTGTCCCAAGTGCGGTTGTGAAATAAATGATTCCGGAGAACAGGATGATGCATCAACCACTGGACTTAGTGCAGCACAGAGAATGGTTGAGTCATATCTGTCTGAAAACAGGTATCTGTCAATAACTGATGATCCTCTTTTGTACTGGGTGGAAAGGTCAGCGAATGACCAGAGCTGACTGCAGTGGCACTGAAGTACCTCACATAGCCACCCTCCAGTGTAAGCGTCGAGAGGTATTCAGCTCAGCAGGTGCAATTGTCAGGGATCATTGGACAAACCTCTCTCCTGCAAATGTTAGTTTGCTAACATTCATAAAATGAATGAGAGGCACATACCAGCACAGACTACAACCTTGGCATTCATACCCGGCCTAGTCATGGTGGTTTTGGTGATGTAAAATGTACCATCCTGGTGTCACTGTCAGTGGCAGCATGAAACGCCCACCACTGACATAGATGATGACACAATGGAGAAAGAATTTCCCAGTGGTCAGACTCAGACATAGATGACAGTGAGGGCAGCTTTCTTTATGAGGATGATGATGTGGTTAATGTTGAGGTTTTAACTGAAGTCATTAAAGGTGGTGTGCCTCCTGGAGTCAGACCACCACCACCACCAGGACCGATGTTAGCCACTGCCACCACAGAGACTGAGTTTGTCCACCCCTGGACCACCATCACTGGGACTGATGTTAGCCACTGCCACCACAGAGAATGAGGTTGTCTGCCCCTAGACCACCACCACCAAGACTGATGTTAGCCACTGCCACAAAGAGAATGAGTTTGTCCTCCCCAGACCACCACCACTGGGACTGATGTTAGCCACTGACACCACCACCAGATGCAACAAGATGTCACAGGGAATGTCATCATGTGCCACAGCTATCACCACCAGCACCCAACACCAGTGTCACTCAGACAATGTTTCCCCATTACTTTGACCATGCCAAGGCAGAGGAGTTGAACAGGAGACCACATCCATCAGCCACAGGCACAAGGCTTCTTAATATTAAAACTATAAAGTGAGTATGTGTACTAATGTTTTTTATGCTATTTAACTTACTTTAGCTGTATGTTTTGTTTTCTGTAGCTTTTCTGAACTACAATGGTCAAACACATATGGTAAACTTTGTTTTACAGGTTAACAAAAAACTCTCCTTCGGTGAAAGTCGGTATGAATGGTACTGCAGCTGTACTGTACACAGGAACCTATGGAATATCCATTTAAATCCATACTGGTAAGTATCAAGATTTTATTTCATCTGTTAAATTTACTTTTTAAAATACTGTAGCAAATGCGACTGGTATGATTCATAAACTAGGTGACGTGTATGTCGTCAAAACTATTTATGCAAGTTATCACACACTGTATTCTGAACTTGCAGCTGTGCAGCCATGACAGTGTTGAAAAGTTGCACACAGGTTGTGTTACTTGACAAGATGTGGTTTTGAAATGTAACTTGACTTGAGATTGAGAACCAGTGACAATCAAGTTGTAGAAGTCATTCATTTCTTTTTTAGGAAACTTCACGATGCTTTGTTGTTCTGTCAAAGTGGCCTTACCAAAAAGTCTTCAACATCAGGCACACACATCCCCTGAGCTTGGGCACACATGCAACATGCAGAAGTTGTTTCATTCAATGACCATGACCATCATTAACAACAATCGGACTCCAGAAGGATGCAGATGAAATCTGTGAAGAAGTAACCAAATAAGAAACCATTAATGAGACAAACCTGCAAATATGGTTGCCTCCCCCCTCCCCAAAAAAAATATACTTATTTTCATTGGCTTGAGAGTTATCCATTTAAAATTTCTATGTAAAAGTTCTCATTAAGCACTGGAATGTGCACACCAACAGTATCTGTGACCTGTGATACAAAACAATACAATGAATACATGTCTATATATGTCAACAGTCCACCTACAAAATACAAATATATACAGTATATATATAATATTTAATATTATACACAACTCACCAAAGCTACCATTAGTGTACAGACAAAGGGCACCCTTCCATCTGGTTGAGATGACCACATTGCATTTGTGGGAATCGCAGCACATTGGACCAACAACTGTTAGCTCATGGTCATCATTTCTGAGGGACTTTGCATGTGGTATAGCTTCCATTTCCTTAGTTATCACTTGTCAATTTATGCACACAAGACAGATGCATTTTGGGCATGCAGAAAAAATCTGGGGACTCTGTGTGAGTACTGCACGCATGACTGAGTGCCCATTAATTCTGGGGAACTTTGCATGGGTGTAACCTCCCATTTCACTTCGTTACCACTTGCCCATTTATGCATGCAAGACGGATGCATTTTGTGTGTTGTGATTGTGAGCACATGATGTCATACTTAAATTATAAATTAAAGCAGCATTGCAAGAATGTGGTGACAATTTTTGACCTATACTTTTTATAGCTATTTACGTTTGCCAGCCACTAGTTACCTCCGAGTCATGACTTGAATGATACCCTTCTTTTCACAATTTCTGTCTGCTTTCTACTTTTCTCTTGTCTGGAAAAAAAAAAAAAGACACACCTTTCAATATTGTTCTGACAGGTTTTTAGCACTATTTGCAGCTGGTTTTCAATAAATATTGTTCTGTGAGGTCATAAAACACTGCCTGCTGCATAACTGTTAATTTTACAACAAGTGATATATAACAACTGATGGAAAAGCAGCGGAAAATACTGACAAAGACATGGTCACCGTATTAAAAGGTGTCCTTTTATTATTTGAGTCATGGGAAAAAGTAGTAAAGCAGACTCAAATATTGGAAATTATAGTATCATACAAGTCAGGATATAAGCAAAGTGGCAATGTAAAATAGCATTAAGAAAGTATAGGTCAAAAATTTTCAACAGATTGTTGTTATAGTGTGCACCCAATATATGGGTAACTTACCTCCAGGGAATCTTTCTTGCTCCACATGTTCTTACATAGTGCAATACATTTCTGTCAAAAACGCATAATCTCATTAAAGTGTGTCATGTCATGAAGGAATTCCTGTTCTAAAAAGCGGCCAAATTCTGCCCCTGCTCTCAGCAATGTTAGGATGTGATGTCAGGGAGGCGGGCGCGCTCCATTATAGTGAATGTCACGGCAGCTTTCCGAATGTTTCTTTACGTTGTAATGGTCAGTTTGTGGTGAAAGCGTGGGCATGATTCTACTAACAAGGCTCTTGTTACTGGAAGCGTGCCCACATTTCACTACAAACTGACTATTCTCTTTATAAGCGATGCAGCTGATCACTGCAGTGCTTCAGTTGTGAGGGCGGCTATGTTCACTCAGCTTTTCAGTAAGTCCCCAGTCCAATATGTAACTTGACAAATCTCTGTAAAGCAGCAGTGCAACAATTTGGCAGTAATTACTGTGTCTTTCATACTGGTAGTCTGCGTTTATAAAATACAATGCAGTTGCCATCGATCATAACTGTTTCAACTTATTTGCACACAATAATGCATTCGGGGACAGTAGCAATAGTAGCCTACATGCAGATATAGAACTAGAAGTGAGATACTAGATATGCAAATATTGTGACTTTTCCCAGAAATGCATTAGTGAAGCAAAAGTAAAGTGAAGGAAACTTCGAAAACAGCAGTGTAGGAATAAAGCAAAGGGAATGGTAATGTTAACTTTTTCTAGTATGTTTGGAAAACATAAATGTAAAGCGATATTAAAATAGCAGTCATAATGTAAGTATGTATGGAGTAGTGAGCGTGCACATGCAGCATCGGACATTTAGAAGTGTGTGTTTTCAGTGAGAAGTGCAGACTTGAACAACAGATGATATTGTAGTAAGCAATACTGTGAACTGCTGCTCATTTCTTTTCCATATTGCCACCTGTAACATAATGGTTGACCTGCACTTGCCATGTTATAAGAGCATTAAGCCACTCTGAAGGAGGCCAGGGATGTAGCCAGAAATTTCCATTTTGTACACAATCTCCAACAGTTACACCCCATTAAAAATGTACACATCTTTTCCAAATGGCACCCCTTCAAACAAGTCAGATTGTTGTCAGATGATTCCTCTAATATCTAAAGAGGTTATACATGTATCTGTCTCCTAAGCAACAGAAGTTTAAACAGAGACACTCCTCAGTGGCCTACACCAACTCAAATACTACAGATTAGAATGAAAATGTTAACAGAAAGGCATATGGTTTGTGACAGGCACTCAACAGTACACACATGTGTACAGTGAGTAAACCTGTCTACACCCTGAAGGAGGCTTCTACTGGGGAATTAATGCATGGTTGGGAGGTTGTAGTCACTTGACCTTCAGCCTTGTGCCTCAACCCCCCACCATGCATTAATTCCCTAGTAGAAGCCTCTTTCTCAGTGGCTTAATGTTTACATATAATATTGCATCTAAGCATTAACTCCAGAAAATCAATGTAACACATCTGTGTATAACATGTCCTGTATTCCTTTTAAACCCTTCCTGCTTGTGGACATTTCTTGGACTGGATTTTTGTGACTTTTTACTGTTGGCTAGAAGAGTGATCTGGGTAAAGTGTCATTTATTCTAGGCTATTTGTTTTCCACCCGCTGTTCAAGATAGCTGCAGAAAAATTCGACTAATTGTTTTAGCAGGAACAGCAGGCATATATAGCCTGGGGCACTTGCCTATCAAGTCAGTCTAAGAGGGTGTGCTTCCTTCATTCTCATCTCACTGAAGGATTACCTACAGCGTGGCTTACCAGATTAAACTTAAGGGTATAGGAGAGTCCGTGCACCAAATTTCCAGGAATTAAATTCTGTTGCACCTGATCTAGTTTAGTTTATGTTGTGAATGACAAATTACAGACATACAGTATATGGTTAATGCTTGTTGTGTATGGATTTCTAGCCTAACTAAAAAACTATTGTACTACAGTTCAAAGGCCATGGAGTACTATTCTGCTATTCTGCAGTACAGCAGCTTTTCTTAATTTGAATGAAAACTCATGTCACCTGTTGTTTTCTTTAGTTTGACACCTGCTGAACCCGTATCCTCCCAACACAAAATCTTTGGTCGTTTCATTGTTTAAAAAAAAAAAAAAAGTCCACTCCATCCTGGCTGGGTCTGCAGGTGTTGAGTGTTGGTAGATTTCTGTTTTGTTTTAGAAATAATACAAAATTAAATCAAAGATTTTTGGAAAAATGGTCATTTTTTATTTTATATTTCAAACCATATGCTATACAAACTAACACAGGGCCAACCATGCACAACTCTGCAATGTTTCTATCTTGGGGTTCTGATGACAACAGGGACCCTTCAGCTCCCCATGATGTCATCCGAACCTCTAGATGGAACTGCTATTCTGTATGTGTTTCATCGCTCAGTATAGGGCAGTCATAACAAAACACCTTCTAGGGTAGCCCAAGACAAAATCGAGCATGTAGTGTGCTCACAGGTAGCACACAAAGAGACTGTTTCAAGAATTGCTGCGTGTAGGATCCATTAAAGGACACAAGAAGAACAGTGTAGGACCCATAAAAGGATGCACAGAGAAAAGTGTGTCAGATCAATGTAAGTAAGCAAAATGTATTTCTCAAATGCCTTTCAAATACCAAGGCACTGTACAATAAAGTAAACATTCAGTATAACAAATAACAATAAAATTCTAAAAACCATCAGAAAATGCTTGATAAAACAAATATGTTTGAAGCTCTGATTTAAAACTCAAGACGGTCTGACATTCCCTCAACCGATGAGGTAGAGAATTCCACAGGGTAGGGGCAGCATGAGAAAAAGCACATGCCCCAGATGTTTTAACCGAACCCTGGAACTCTAACAATCCCTCGTCAGCAGATCAGAGTGAGCAGGAGGGGCAGTAGGGAGTAAGAGGCTCTTGCAGGTAATGGGGTCCCTGTTCATGTGGGGCTTTATGGGTCAGTAAACAGGCCTTAAGGTGATCTGCCACTGAACCAGCAGCCAGTGAACTAGCAACACAAACGTTATATGACTAGACCTAAATGTACCAGTCGTAGCCTGGCCACTGCATTTTGCACTAGCTGCAAGCTATGAATATCAACTCCTGGAAGCCCTAGGTAGAGGGCATTGCAGTAATCAAGGTGGGTGGTTACGAAGGCGTGGACAAATGTAGGAAGGTCAGCTGGAGGAACCAGATGTTTCACCCGGCAATATTCCTTTGATGGTAAAAGGAAGGTTTAACAACAGCAGACACCTGTGATTTCAGGGTCAAACCACTGTCAAAAATAATGCAGAGTTATGCACCGGTCTGAGGTCATGGTAGGACAACCTTCAAGCCATAAGCCCGAAGGTGCCCTGCCCAGACCTGCATCTGGATGACCCGGGTCCCTAACCAACACCTCAGTCTTATCCAGATTTAACCTCAGCCAGCTAGTGCTCATCCAATTCTTGATTTCGGCCAGACAGTTATTAAGCACAGGGATCGCATCATCCTGTCCACGAATAAAGGACAAATACAGTTGGGTATCATCTGCATAACAGTGAAACCCAAACTGTATGCCTAATTATGTCTCCCAGTGGCAGCCATACACTGCAAACAACATGGGCACTAATATGGAGCCCTGTGGCACCCACAGGACAGGAGAAGGGCATCAGAGGAATAAATTTCAGTGACAACCTCTGAGACCTGCCCAAGAGGAAAGATCGAACCAACTTAGAACTGTTGCAGACAATCTGAAGAGAAGCTGCAAGCACTCCAAAAGCACACCATGGTCTACAGTGTCAAATGCCACCAAGAGATCAAGAAGGACTAAGATAGTATGAGTCTTTCGTATCTACGCTACTAGGAGGTAATTTAAAACCCAAACAAGGGCGTCTCGGTGCTATGTCTTTTCCTAAACCCATATTGGAGAGCATCATAGACAATGTGGGTTGTAAGATAGTCATCCAGCTGCAATGCAACCACCTTCTCAACCTTACCACAAAGGGTAGATTAGAGACAGGTCTATAGTTTGCTAGACAGTCTGGATCCATGGAGGATTTTTATGGAGTGGTCGAGCGACCACCTCCTTGAGGGATCAGGAAAACCCCCTTCTCCAAGGACCTCCAGATGGTTGGAGACTTCAATATTCCAGGCGTGGACTGAAGCATCCCAACAGGTTAGCCAAGGAGGTGACCTCAGCGGGGAAAGCAGTGGACCCTAGGGAGGAGGAGGAAGCGAATCCTGGTGGGGACTCCATCATAAGAGGGATCCAGCTAGGAACACAGGAGGGGAGGACAAGGAGGTGAGGTGCCTACCAGGTGCCACAGCATGGAGGGATGGAAGGAAGATCCTGGGGATCACTGGGAAGGCAAGGCAGGAGGGTGAGCTGGATGTCATTATCCACCTAGGTACTAATGACCTGGCAAATGGGGAGCCAAAGGAAGTTCAGGAAGAGTTTAGGAAACTGGGAGGGTCTCAAGCAAGTAGCTACTTCTGTCACTTTCTCAAGTACTACCTGTGAGAAGCAAGGAGAGCATAGTAGTGCATGCACCAGGAACTTTAACTCATGGTTGAAGAACTGGTGCTGTGAGAAAGGTTTGGATTCATTGGTGACTGGGGACCCACCTGGAGGGATGGAGGTTTGTTCAAGCCTGACGCCTGCATCCATCCTGGAGGAATCCAAGCACTCAATGATAAGTTTAAATGCTACATTGACAAGCATTTAAACTAGCAAAGGGTGGCAGGCCAGCAATGAGGGTACCTACTTGCTCACCCCACAGCTAGCAGTGGAACCAGTGAACCAGAGGAGTGGCTATCTCTGCAAAGCAGTGTGCAAAAGATGGAGATTAGTACCCAAGAGGTGGATAAGCAGAAAGGGACAAAATTCAGCAGAAGGGCAGACAGCAAGGAGAACCAGGAATAAATGACAACCAAGGAAGGGCTGCAGTAGAACAATTAAACAGTTTAGGAGGTCAAATCATGGAAAGCCTTGGTGCAAATGCCAGAAGCCTTAGCAACAAGATGGAAGATCTGTAGGCTGTCATGGTGCAGTCAGACCTGGACATTGTGGCCATCACTGAAACCTGGTGTAATGATAACCATGACTGGAAGATGGCCATACCTGGCTACAACATATTCAGAAGATACAGAGCAGGCAGGAAGGGAGGAGGTGGCACTTTGTGAAAATGACATAAGGGCCACAGAGATCCAGGAGGAACAAAATAGGGAGAGATACTGTGGGTTAAGCTGGAAAGGAAAATGGGGCCAGCCATCCGCACAGGTGTGGTCTATAGACCACCAGCCCAGGAGGAAGAAACAGATAGGGAGCTGATGCTAGCCATCCAAAAGATGGCAGACAAGGGTGGGGTAGTACTGGTTGGAGACTTCAATATTCCAGATGTGGACTGAGCATCCCAGCAGCAGCATCAACTAGGAGCAGATTTATCCTGGACTCCCTTCAGGGTGCCTTCCTCAAGCAACTGGTCATGGAACCAACTCGGCAGAAGGCAATACTGGACCTTGTGCTCACAAACAGGGACAGTGTGATGGGGTAACAGTGGGGGAGCACCTGGGAAACAGTGACCACCATTCATTGTGGTTTGAAATAACAGAAAGAGCAGAACCAAACCACACAAAACACGTATCCTGGATTTTAGGGGGCAGACTTTGGGAAAATGGGGAGATACTTGAAAGAGGCATTAAGGGAATGGGACAGGAATCAGGGGTTGAGGAACAGTGGGCAGTATTTAAAATGGGGATTACAAGAACAACAGAATTATGTATTAAGCAGGTTAGCAAGAGGAAAGGAAGAGGAGACCATTATGGTTTTCCAAAGAGGTAGCAAAGAAAGTGAAAGCCAAAAAGATTGCATTCAGGCAATACAAAAGACACAGGCAGAAGGGATAGGGAGAAGTACCAGGAGAAGCAAAGGGAGGCAGGAGGTCAGTAAGGGAAGCCAAAGCTCAGACAGAAGAACACATTGCAAAATCCAGTGGGTAGAGGGACAAAACCTTTAACAGGTACATAAGTGAAAAAGAAAGACAAAGGAGGGATAGTGAGACGGATGGGGAGGATGGGGCGCGTGGAGGATGACAACAGTAAAGCTGATATATTGAACAGGTATTTCTGCTCAGTCTTTACTGAGGAAGAGGAGGGTAATGGGTCTGAAGGGGAGTACAAGGGGTGAGAATGGTGCAGAAATGAACACAAGTCCCTTTACACGAGAAAGGGTCCCTGAAGAACTGGAAATAATAAGAGTTGATAAGCAATGGGCCAGATGGGGTGCACCCCAGGATCCTTAAAGAACTAAGAGAGGTGGTGGCTGAACCTCTGGCTATCCTGTTTAGCCGATCAGTGGAAACAGGGGAGGTACCCAAAGACTGGAGGACAGCAGATGTAGTCCCTTATACAAAAGTGGGAACAAAGAGGAATCAGGGAACTACAGACCAGTCAGCCTCACCTCGGTAGTGGGAAAGATCATGGAAGCACTACTGAAGGAGAGATTGGTGGAACATCTGGTTGTCAATGGACTACAGGACCCAAGACAGCATGGTTTCACCAGGGGAGGTCATGTCAGACCAACCTCGTTGAATTTTTGACTGGGTGACTAGGGAGGTGGATCGGGAGGGCAGTGGACATGGCCTATCTGGACTTCAGCAAGGCCTTTGACACTGTGCCACATAGAGACTATACACAAACTGGGGAATATGAGTGTGGGCAGGACAGTGTGTGGCGGTGAGGTAACTGGCTGGGTGGCAGGACACAGAGGGTGGTGGTAAATGGCTGTCACTCCACAGAGAAGAGTGACCAGTGGGGTACCACAGGGATCAGTGCTGGGACAGGTCCTATTCAACATCTTCATCAGTGACATGGCGCAGGACCCAGAAGGCAGAATTTCACTGTTGCTGATGACACAAAGCTCTGTAACAGAGTAGACACATCAGAGGGTGTAGACAGAATGAGAAGCGACCTGCAGAAACTTGAAGAATGGTCAGGGGTTTGGCAGTTGAAATTCAATGCAAAGAAGTGCAAGATAATGCATATGGGGCACAAAAACCTGGCACAATATATCAGTTGGAGGGTGAGGATATAGCATGCACCAAGCAGGAAAGGGATCTTGGGGTTATCATCTCTGATGACCTCAAGGTAGGGAAACAGTGTGACAAGGCAGCAGGTAAAGCAAATAGGATGCTGGGATGTATAGGGCAGACATCACCAGCAGGAAAAGGGAGGTCATAATTCCACCATACAAGACACTAGTGAGGCCCCACCTGGAGTACAGTGTACAGTTCTGGAGACCATACCTACGTAAGGACATAGACAGGGTAGAGAAGGTTCAGAGGAGGGCAACAAAGATGGTGCATGGATTGCATCACAAGTCCTATGAAGACAGGTTGAAGGAACTGAACATGTACTCCCTGGAGGAGAGGAGGAGAGAGGGATATGATAGAGACATACAAGTATCTTACAGGGGAGGAACAGGGTGCAGGAAAACACTATTTTAAGCGAAAAAGATGTTCCAGGACTAGAGGGCATGGGATGAAGTTGGAGGGAGGACGATTCAGAGGAAACATGAGAAAGAATTTCTTCACAGAATGGGTGGTGGACAAGTGGAACACCCTGCCAGAGGAAGTGGTGGGGGCTGAAACAATCACAGGATTTAAGAATGCATGGGATAGACATAAAAGAATTCTGGAGGTCAGGGTAAGGGCAACAGACTTCTAGGAAAACAAACTGAACTTACAAGCTCAAATGGGCAGACTGGGTGGGCCATAGGCCCTTATCTGCCGACACTGTCTATGTATCTATGTATTTCCAGCAAGGATCGAGCAGATAACATCTACACAACCTATCAATAGTGGTGTAGAGTCCAGATCCAAACTACAGCTGGTTGGTCACAAAGTCTGGACAATCCACAATGTCCATGAATTCCAGCCAGCTAAAGTCAGATCAGGCAGAACTGGTGCACACTACCTCCGCCAATCTCGCAATCCATCATAGAGAGAGCTGGGCTGATACCTGACCTGATGCTTGCAACCTTCACTGCAAAAAGTCGAGTGAGCTCATCACACTTTATTTGTGAAAAATCTCCTCAGACTGAAGACGGACTGGATTGCACAGTCTGTCCACAGTCCAGAACAGCTGAGCTGGTTTATTCCATGCAGCAGCAATCTCCTGGACAGGAATTCTGCCTTCTTACAGTGATTGCTGATTTGATAGCCCTTATAATGTTCCATCAATCTAAACCTGTCAGCATCAAGGCCAGATTCCGTCAAGCTCTCTAGCCTTCGACCCACTCTTCTCAGCTCTTTCAAGGACTCATCAAACCAAGGAGTCCCTGGGCGCAGAAGTGATTGGGTGAACATGAACAGAGCAATTGAATCCAAGGTGTTCCCACTGCCTTACTATAGACTAGTACAAGACCCCTGGACTCATGCATTCACTCAATAAACCCATTAGGTCCAGCACCACCGATAGACTCTCTGGGGTAACTACCCTTAATGGACAGTACTGGACCATCTCTGTAGAGGGCAGACTTATTTGGGGTGCCCTGAAACTGAACCTTATGGTGTGATGATCTGACCAAGCAACTGGTTCCACCCCCAGATCCATGATCTCCATCCCCAGGAGGAACACAAGATCCAGAGAGTGAGCCCCTACATGGGTAGCAGAGGTAACCACCTGTGTAAGACACAGCATGGTCATAAGCTGGAGGAGATTATTTTCTAATTGTGAGAGTTCATCGTTGATCCAGGCATTAAAGTCACCCAGAATCAACCATCGGGATGACTCCAAGGCCACGTCGACAATGACGTCCATGAAACTCCTTCAGGAATTCTCCCCTATCACTGGGTGGATGGTAGATGAGGAGTATCCTAACCCTACACCTGCACCCAGGATACACTCAAAGGATCGAGTACTTCCCACTGGAACATCAACAAGGCTCATTTCCGTTTTATACCTAATGGCTACACCTCCACCCCTACTATACAATCTCGGCAGTGTATCTTCAAGAACCCAGCTGGAACAGCAGATACCAAATAGGGCCTGCATTCTCATCCAGCCAGGTATCAGTGATGCAAGCCAGATCAGATGTTCCAACAAGATCAGCTATAATGGCTGTCTTGTTCCTAATCGATCTGGCATTGCACAACACCACCCGAGTTGGATGGGTCTTCGAAGATCCCGGGCCTGCCCACAATTTGTGGAACCCTTGGGTATGGGAACCAGACAGGAAAACCCTTTCCTGACCCCATTTTTCCCCAGGGAATCTCCTAGTCCCTACGACCTCTATCCATCCACCCCTCACATTCTCCCACCATGTCCAGATTGCACCCTTAAATCGACTTCTGGCTATCCCCAAGGCATGACATTTCTTATACACCTCAGCTGATAATAGGGGACAGTCAAAGGCGTAAATCCCTAAGCATGGTGGGAGAATAATGCCTGACCATCTTAAAACCCTCCCAGCACATTTCAAATACAGTAATTTACAAACCTCCAAAACTTAATCAAATAATTTCTCTCCAGTACCACTCACACTTACACCAACACCTTCAGTGAGGAGCTTCTCACAACCCCACCAAAGATCCAAACAACCACAACACTCACTACAATCACCCCTCAAATTGCCACTCAGTTCAGACACAGCAGCCAATTATCTATTCCCTCAGCATAAACAGAAGAAACCCCAAATAATTAGAACATAAAACAAACATAAAACATAAGTTCAAACTTAAGTCCTAAAAACTTCAGTTCATAATCAGTCCTCCCACAACTCCCGAATTGTAGAAATCAAATTCAGTCTCGATAAAATAATCCAGCATTTCTCTGAAAACAAACAGCTCTAAATGTTAAGTGAATAGGCCAGGTGAGCTCACACTCACCTGACCAGTAATGCCAAAGCTTTTAATCCCAAATTCTGCTCTCACCAAGGGTTTGAGTTATAAGCAAACGGTAGAAGAAAATAAATAGAACCAGTGAGCCCAGATGATATCTCCAAGAATTTTAAAGATGTACACTGCTGTCAATATTAAATAAAGTCTCATATACAGGAACACTATCCACATAGGGGCCAGCGCATAAAGGGGAATGACCACCTCTAGAGGCGTTACTGCACCAGGTCAGGACTGCAGTAACAGCCCTGGCTTAGCATCCACTCACCAGCAGATCCCACCAGGAAGCCTAGGAGGGACCGGCCATGTACGCCGCCTTGATCAGGCTCAAGACCAGCACCACCCAATGAAAGGATGCAAAGATAGCAGAATGTCAGATCCACGGCCCCACCACCCCCAAAACACTACGTACCAGGTCCTATAATTCCCACAATGTAGCATCCCTCCTGCTGGACATAGGACGGTAAACTGGTCCTTTATCTCTGTAGCATCCTCCATTGACACTGCCTTCGAGGCTTTCAAAACCAGTTTCTAAAAGTCTGGGACAAACATGCCCCCTATGCACGAAAGAGTTAGAGGCGACACCTCCCATGGATCACGGCAGATTTAATCAAATTATGCCACACCAGGGCCATGCCTGAAAGCCTACAAGAAGCTGGGCACACAGGTGTCCCTCACTACATATAGATCCCTACGAAATGCTTGCACCAACAGCATCCCCAAGCCAAAAAAACTACTTCCTCTCGCTTTTAGCAATAACATAAATCACCCAACTGATTTTTGAAATCACTTAAATCCCTGATCTCCCCCACTCAACCCCCACCCCTATACTATCTGTACAGGGCTCCTCATCTCCGATCCCGACGGTGTAGCTGAAGCTTTTAACACCCATTTCTTCAGTTGTGCAGATAATCTCCTGTCCTCCCTCCACCACACTACCCTCGACCCCCTCCACCATGCCCCTAATCCTACCCGACCCATCCTGCCATTCTCATTCCACCCAGTAACCCAAGCAGAAGTCTTCTGATCTTTACGGGCCCTGAACCCTAACAAAGGCAAATGCCCGATGTCCATGGATGCAAAGATGCTCTTCCCATACGCCCCAGCCATAGCCACTCCCTAGCCGCCTTTTAACCTCTCTTTCTCCTTGGACAAGCCCCTACAGCCTGGAAGGAGGTAACCAATATTCTGCTGCAAAGGAGGCGATCCTTCCTCCCCAGGCAACTACAGACCCATCTCCTACCCCTATCCTGGTCAAATTACAGGAATGACTGGTCCTGTCCCAACTGACTCCATACCTGGAAGCATCCTCTTTCATCACTCCATCCAGTCAGGCTTCCGTAAATCCCACTCCACCATCACCTCCCTGCTCACGTGTCACTGGAGACATTCTCAGTATGGACAAAAGGGCACATCACCACGGCCATCTTTATTGACCTAGCCAAGGCTTTGACACCGTCTGTCACTCCTACTCCTCTCCAAACTCACAGACATGGGGTCTCTAAACCAGCCACAAATTGGTTCCAAGACTATCTAGTGGGCAGGACCCAAACCGTCAAAGTTGTTGCACACACCTCAAACCCACTACCAGTCTCTACCGGTGTCCCCAAGGATCTGTCCTAGGTCCCCTACTTTTCCATTTTCTAAATGACCTCCCATCAACCTGCCAACACTCAACCATCCAGATGTACGTGGATGACACTGTCCTTATGCTTCAGGCCCAACAACATCAAGCATAGCAACCTCCTTCAGGAAGATTTCTACCCCATCCAGCACTGGTTTAGGTCCAACCAGTTATTCTAAACCCTAAAAACTGTATCCCAAACATTTGGCTCCCAACAAAGTCTCTCCCATCAATCTCACTGCACCTTTCAAAACTTTGGCCGGGACTCCCTGGAGAATTGCACTAGTTTCAGGTATTTAGGTGTCTGGCTTGACCAACACCTAGACTTCTCCTCTCACATTGAATCCCTGCACAAGAAGCTGATCCCAAAACTCGGTGCTTTATATCAGAAACAAAAGCAGCCTCCCACACAGACAAGGCACGCATTGTCCAAAAAATGATACTGCCCGTATCGATTATGGAGATATAGTATATACCATAGCCCCTGAGTCCGCCCTGGCCAGCCCACACACTGTTCCACCTCTTTCTGTCGCTTTATCCTCGATTGCCCACACATCACACACCACTGCAACCTTTACAGCTCTCTAACCCTGCCGTCCCTCCATGACCATAGACTAACAAACTCGCCAGGTTCGCAGCAAATACTGGTCCTCTCCTTCCACCCTACCTGTCCTCTACACTCTCCCAACAACCTCCACCTCGTACTCCCTTAGCAGCACAGACCCTATGCTGTTACACATCCTGCTCAGGCATCCAACAAAAGCCAGGCTGCTTTTAACTACCGAATACCACAAATCTGGATTGCCCTACCTGCCAACATAAGACATGCTCCAAACCCCTACCATCGCAACTGCCTACTGAGCACATTCCTCCAGCTGCTCCTGTTTCAATTAAACTAGCCCCACACTCATGTTGTTATTTAATTGGGCCTAAGTAGACTACCTCCAACTTTCTCTACACTATGTATGTTTACCTCTGTCTGAAATCACTCACATAATGTTGTAGTACAATGCTTATTGTTCCATTTTGTACCATGTATGTAAAGATTTTTGATATAAATCTTATGTTGTACTGGGTCTCGCCCCCAGGTCGGATGTGGAATCGAGCATGTTGCTCAGTATGCCTTCCTGGTAAAACTTGTAAATAAATAAATAAATGAAAGGATGCAGTGAGAGTGGTGTATAGGATCTATAAAAGGATGCAGTGAAGAGCGTGTGTGTAGGAGCTATTAAAGTTTGTACAGATAGCAGTGTGTCAGGTCTCGGTACCGCTTTTTGTCCGTGAAAGGATGCTGGTAGAACAATGTCAGTTCCATGAAAGGATGCTGGAAACCAGTGTATAGGATTTATAAAGTATGCTTGAGAGCAGTGTGTAGGATCCATGAAAGGATGCTGGGAGAGCAGTGTGTGGATTTATAAAAGTATGCATGGAGAGCAGTGTGTAGGATCCATGAGAGGATGCGGAGAGCAGTGTGTAGGATTTATAAAAGTATGCTTGGAGAGCAGTGTGTAGGATCCATGAAAGGATGCATGTGGAGCAGTGTGTAGGATCCATGAAAGGATGCATGTGGAGCAGTGTGTAGGATCCATGAAAGAATGCTGGAGAGTAGTATGTAAGTCTATAAAAGGATGCACAGAGTGCAGTGTGTAGGATCCTTGAAAGGACATAAGGAGAGCAGTGTGTCAGATTCATGAAAGGATGCTGGAAAACCAGTGTGTAGGATTTGTAAAAGGATGCATGGAGAGCAGTGTGTAGGATCCATGAAAGGATGCATGTGGAGCAGTGTGTAGGATCCATGAAAGGATGCATGTGGAGCAGGGTGTAGATCCATGAAAGATGCAGTGGAGCAGTGTGAGATCCATGAAAGGATGCACGTGGAGCAGTGTGTAGGATCCATGAAAGGATGCATGTGGAGCAGTGTGTAGGATCCATGAAAGGATACACATGGAGCAGTG
This sequence comes from Neoceratodus forsteri, assembly GCA_016271365.2. Lineage (NCBI taxonomy): Eukaryota > Metazoa > Chordata > Ceratodontiformes > Ceratodontidae > Neoceratodus > Neoceratodus forsteri. The sequence continues at coordinate 132,260,277 of CM028130.1, read as the reverse complement.
TGTAGGATCTATGAAAGGATGCATGTGGAGCAGTGTGTAGGATCCATGAAAGGATGCATGTGGAGCAGTGTGTAGGATCTATGAAAGGATGCATGTGGAGCAGTGTGTAGGATACATGAAAGGATGCATGTGGAGCAGTGTGTAGGATCCATGAAAGGATGCTGGGAGAACAGTGTGTAGGATCCATGAAAGTATGCTTGAGCAGTGTGTAGGATCCATGAAAGGATGCAGGGAGAGCAGTGTGTAGGATCCATGAAAGGATGCTGGGAGAGCAGTGTGTAGGATCCATGAAAGGATGCGGGAGAGCAGTGTGTAGGATTTATAAAAGTATGCTTGGAGAGCAGTGTGTGGATCCATGAAAGGATGCATGGAGAGCAGTGAAGGATCCATGAAAGGTTCCATGTGGAGCAGTGTGTAGGATCCATGAAAGTATGCTTGGAGAGCAGTGTGTATCCATGAAAGGATGCATGGGAGCAGTGTGTAGGATCTATGAAAGGATGCATGTGGAGCAGTGTGTAGGATCCATGAAAGGATGCTGGAGAGCAGTGTGTAGGATCCATGAAGGATGCATGTAGTGCAGTGTGTAGGATCCATGAAAGAATGCTGGGAGAGTAGTATGTAGCTCTATCAAAGGATGCATAGAGAGCAAAGTGTGTAGGATCCTGAAAGGATGTAAGGAGAGCAGTGTGTCAGATTCATGAAAGGATGCTGGGAGGAACAGTGTCGGATCCATGAAAGGATGCTGAAAACCAGTGTGTAGGATTTATAAAAGGATGCATGAGAGCAGTGTAGGATCCATGAAAGGATGCATGAAGACCAGTATGTAGGATCTATAAAAGGATACACAGAGCAGTGAGGTAGGATCTACAAAAGAGTTTATTTTTATTAATTTATTGTATTCTAGGATTATTACACCTTTGAGCTAAAAGCTCATTTACTGAGGTTACACGTCATGAAGTTAACAATACAGTAAAAAAACAGAAAGCAGGACAGTTGTAACAACATTACTGTAAATTACATACATTAAGTCGTACTTGGGGATAAAATACAATACACTGAGTGGTGGTATATTGTGGGGCAAAGAGGGAAGGAGCATAGAAGGATAGGAGACTTCAAGATAGCAAAAGGCACTAGGCAACAAGAGTGCTACCTGCAGGAAGGGGGACAAGGGGAGAGAGGGGATAAAGAGGAGCAGGGTAGGGGATGTGAAATAAGGAGCATCCTTCAGGGCCTTGTCAACAGCATGTGGAATATAAGTGGAATACCCAGGTGGGTAAGTTAGAAGAAGAACAGGCGTATGGGGATAAAAACAAAATAGGGCAGGGGCGTAGGAAGTGAGGGAAGACTGTGGGAAAATGGGGCAAAGGAGAGGAGAGAAATGGGCAGAGGATTAGGGTAGTTGAGGTTGTGCAAAAGTGCCAGAGGAGAAAGAAAGAAGTTTAGCAGCTGCAGTCACACTTACCGGCTGCAGCAAGGTGTGAGCGCAGTTTTGATTTGAAAGGGCAAAGTTTGGGTTCTGCCAACATGTCATCTTGGAGCGAAGTTTAGCCAATTGGGTGCTAGAGAGCAGTGTGTAGGAGCTAAGAAAGGATGCTGGGAAAGCAGTGTGTAGAATGATGAAAGGATGCTGGGAAAGCAGTGCATAGGATCCATGAAGGGATGCATGGAGAGCAGTGTGTAGGATCCATGAAGGATGCTGAGAAAGCAATGTGTAGATCCATGAAAGGATGCTGGAGAGTAGTGTGTGGATCTATGAAAGGATGCTGGGAGGCAGTGTAGGATCCATGAAGGGATGCTGGGAGAGCATTTTGTAGGATCTCTGAAAGGATGCATGGAGAGCAGTGTGTAGGATCCATGAAAGGATGCTGGGAGAACAGTGTGTGGATAGATGAAAGGATGCTGGAGAGCAGTGTGTAGGATCCATGAAAGGATGCGGGAGAGCAGTGTGTAGGATCCATGAAAGGATGCTGGGAGAGCAGTGTGTAGGATCCATGAAAGGATGGTGGAGAGCATTTTGTAGGATCTATGAAAGGATGCATGGACAGCAGTGTGAGTATCCATGAAAGGATGCTAGGAGAACAGTGTGTAGGATCCATGAAAGGATGTGGGGAGAGCAGTGTGTAGGATCCATGAAAGGATGCTGGGAGAGCAGTGAGTAGGATCCATGAAAGGATGCTGGGAGAGCATGTGTAGGATCCATGAAAGGATGCTGGGAGAGCAGTGTGTAGGATCTATGAAAGGATGCTGGAGAGCAGTATGTACGATTCATGAAAGGATGCTGAGAGAGCAGTGTGTAGGATCTATTAAAGGAAACATGGACAGCATGTAGGTTCTATAAAAGGATGCATGGAGATAGGAGAGCAGTATGTAGCAGTACCATAGGAACGGTGGGGCAGGCAGCTCTGAGAGGCACATTTTTCCACTAAAGCTATGTTCTAATTCACTTGCCTGCTGCTTTCAATCTTTTTTTTTTTATTTTGGTTCTGTAATTACAAATGACTGTCAGTAGGTCACATCTGCTGACCAAGGACCAACAAGTCCGGGGAGGGGTCACAGGCAGCACCATGGATGCACAGAGGGCAGTGTGTTGGATCGATGACAGGAAACAGTGAGAGCGGTGTGTAGATTTATAAAGGATGCACAGAGAGCAGTGTGTTAGATCTATGACAGGAAACAGTGAGAGCGGTGTGTAGGATTTATAAAAGGATGCACAGAGAGCAGTGTGTTGGATCTATGACAGGAAACAGTGAGAGCGGTGTGTAGGATTTATAAAAAGATGCACAGAGAGCAGTGTGTTGGATCTATGACAGGAAACAGTGAGAGTGGTGTGTAGGATTTATAAAAGGATGCACAGAGAGCAGTGTGTTGGATCTATGACAGGAAACAGTGAGAGTGGTGTGTAGGATTTATAAAAGGATGCACAGAGAGCAGTGTGTTGGATCTATGACAGGAAACAGTGAGAGCGGTGTGTAGGATTTATAAAAGGATGCACAGAGAGTAGTGTGTTGGATCTATGACAGGAAACAGTGAGAGCGGTGTGTAGGATTTATAAAAGGATGCACAGAGAGCAGTGTGTTGGATCTATGACAGGAAACAGTGAGAGCGGTGTGTAGGATTTATAAAAGGATGCACAGAGAGCAGTGTGTTGGACCTATGACAGGAAACAGTGAGTGTGGTGTGTAGGATTTATAAAAGGATGCACAGAGAGCAGTGTGTTGGATCTATGACAGGAAACAGTGAGAGTGGTGTGTAGGATTTATAAAAGGATGCACAGAGATCAGTGTGTTAGATCTATGACAGGAAACAGTGAGAGTGGTGTGCAAGATATATAAAAGGATGTACAGAAAGCAGTGTGTAGGATACCTGAAAGGATGCTGGGAGACCAGTGTGTTGGATATATAAAAGGATGCGCAGAAAGCAGTGTGTAGGATACCTGAAAGGATGCTGGGAGACCAGTGTGTTGGATATATAAAAAAATGCACAGAGAACAGAGTGTACAATCTATGAAAGGATGCTCGGAGATCAGTGTGTCTGACCCATGAAAGGCTGCTTTGTGAGCAGTGTGTTAGATCCATAAAAGGATGCAGTGGGAGCTGTGTGTAGGATCTATAAAAGGATGCACCGACAGCAGTGAGTCTGAAGTATGAAAGGATGCTTCGAGACCAGTGTATCAGATCCATGAAAGGATGATGGGAGAGGAGTGTGTAGAATCTATAAAAGGATGCATGGAGAACAAATGTGTAGGATCTATAAAAGGATGCTGGAATGCTGCAGAGCAGTGTGTAGGATCCATAAAAGATGCATGGAGAGCAGTGTGTAGGATCCATGAAAGGATGCATGGAGAGCAGTGTGTAGGATCCATGAAAGGATGTATGGAGAGCAGTGTGTAGGATCGATAAAGTGATGCATGGAGAGCAGTGTGTAGGATCAATAAAGGGATGCATGGAGAGCAGTGTGTAGGATCCATGAAAGGAAGCTGGAAGAGCACTGTGTAGGATGCATAAAATGATGCACAGAGAACAGTGTGTGGGATCCATGAAAGGATGCTGGAAGAGCAGTGTGCAGGATCCATAAAAGGATGCATGGTGAGCAGTGTGTTGGATCAATGAAATGATGCAAGGAGAGCAGTGTATCGGATCCATAAGAAGATGCCAGGAGAGAAATGCAAAGGATCTGTAATGGATGCTGTGAGCGCCATGTGTTGAATCTATGAAATGATGCTGGGAGAGCAGTGTGTAGGATCCATGAAAGGATGCTGGGAGAGCAGTGTGTAGGATCTGTAAAAGGATGCACAGAGAGCAGTGTGTAGGACCCATGAAAGGATGCTGGAAGAGCAGTGTGTAGGATCTGTAAAAGGATGCACAGAGAGCAGTGTGTAGGATCCATGAAAGGATGCTGGGAAAGTTGGGTGTAGGATCTGTAAAAGTATGCACAGAAAGCAGTGTGTAGGATCCATGAAAGAATGCTGGTAGAGCAATGTGTAGATCTATAAAAGGATGCACGGAGAGCAGTGTGTAGGATCCATGAAAGAGTGTAAAGAAAGCAGTGTGTAGGATCTATAAATGGATGTACACAAAGCAGTGTGTAGTGTCTATGAAAGGATGCTGGAAGAGCAGTGTGTAGGATCTGTAAATGGATGCACAGAGAGCAATGTGTAGGATCCATGAAAGGATGCTGGGAGAGCAGTGTGTAGGATCTTTAAAAGGATGCTGGGAGAGTAGCATGTAGGATCTGCAAAAGTATGCACAGAAAGCAGTGTGTAGGATCCATGAAAGAATGCTGGTAGAGCAATGTGTAGATCTATAAAAGGATGCACGGAGAGCAGTGTGTTGGATCCATGAAAGAGTGTGAAGAAAGCAGTGTGTAGGATCTATAATGGATGCACACAAAGCAGTGTATAGTGTCTATGAAAGGATGCTGTGAGAGCTGTGTGTAGGATCCATGAAATGGGACAGCTCAGTAGGTTCTGATGGGCTGTATTTAAATTTACTGAAAGATGCAGCTTTGGTCTTACAGTAGCATACCCCATTAGCATTATTTACAATTTATCTTCTTCTTTTGGTAATTTTCCTGATTTATGGAAGCATTCATTAGTTGTTCCTTTTGATAAAACTGGATCACAACAAGATTTTCGAAATTATGAGCCCATATCATTTTTATCAGCTCTGGCTAAAAGACAAGAAAAAACAGTATATAAACAATTAATTGATTTTATAGAGAACGTAGGACTTTTGTCACATAGTTAGCATGGCTTCTGAAAAGGATGAGGTACAGAGACGGCCTTGGTCGAGTTCAAGAGAACGGTCCTAGAAGGTATGGACAGGGGGTGTTTAACAGGGGCTACATTTGTAGACTTGACTAAGGCATTCGACCTCAACCTCTAATTGAAATATTGGATTCCTTGGGAGTGGGACATCCTGCATTGTTGTGGTTTGAAGATCATCTTAAGTAGAAATGCATAGGGTTAAGTTTGGTTGTGCTGTTTCTAGTCTGCAGTGTGGCGTACAGTCCCCAGGGCTCCAACTGGGACCAATTTTGTTCTCTTTATTTTTGATAAACCAGTAAATGTAGTGCAGAATGCATCTGTTACATTATACGCAAATGATGCAGTAATTTATACTCAGGGTCCTTCTATAACTGAACTGAATGACTTAATAACTAGGGAAATGTGTAATTTGCAACAGTCACTTATTTCTAACAGATTGGTCTTGAATAAGATAAAGATGAAAACTACTGTTTTTGGCACTTGGGCTCATCTTGGGGATATGGGACAGTGTTTACAGGTAAAGTCCCTTAATGGCACCTTTTTTGATAATGTGGATACCTTTCAGTACTTACAATGGGTGTCCTATGAACACATTTAAGTTATGAATTTCATTTTACAAGGGATACATCAAAGGTCCACCAAAGGTGGATCTTTTATACAGAATTCATTCCTTTCTCACTAATGATTCTCAGATGGTAACTACTAGACAGTGCCTAGTCCTAATTGTAAATTATGCTACCATAATTACTGATAATGCCTCTGCAACAATAATTTCTAAAACATTTTCTCTATCACAATTAATAGCTACATTTTCTTGTCCTGCCTCTAAATTATCTCATCACTGTGATACTTTAAATTCTATGAGTTGGCTTCCTGTTCAATTACATTTTTGACTGAGTATGGTTAAATTTACTTTTAGAGTTATTAATTCTGGTGTCCAACCAAGTCTTAGAGGTCTCTTGAAACTTCCTGATGAGGGATGTTACTCTAGACATAGAGTAGATATTGGGGTCTTGCAACTCTCATTTGTGAGATCTAGTAGTGGACAAAGGTCCTTCACCTACACTACTCCATCTATTTGGAATGATATTCCCCTGGATATTAGACAGCTGCAATCTTTTAAAACTTTTGGTCATGCACTGAGGTTGTATTTTACTTCACTGGCTGAATGCAACTGTTTTAAATTGCCATTTTTTTATATTGACATGGATTTATTAGTCTGAATTTTTATGGATTGTTAATTTATTGTAAGTCACATGTATGTATGCTTTGTTTGATGTGGATCGCACCTGTAAAAGAAACTTGTGTTTTCCAGTGTGTTTAACCATTAAGCGAATAAACAAACAAACAATGAAAGGATACCGACAGAGCAATGTGTAGGATCTATAAAAGTATGCTCGGACAGCAGTGTGTAGGATCCATGAAAGGATGCTGGGAGAGCAGTGTGTAGGATCCATGAAAGGATGCTGGGAGAGCAGTGTGTAGGATCCATGAAAGGTCGCTGGGAAAGCAGTGTGTAGGATCCATGAAAGGATGCTGGGAGAGCTGTGTGTAGGATCTATAAAAGGATGCACAGAGAGCAGTGTGTAGGATCAGTAAAGGATGCACAGAGTGTAGTGTGTAGGATCCGTACAGGATGCACAGAGGGCAGTGTGCAGAATCTGTAAAAGGTGCACCGAGTGCAGTGTGTTAAGCACAGGGATCGCATCGTCCTGTCTACGAATAAAGGACAAATACAGTTGGGTATCATCTGCATAACAGTGGAAACCCAGACTGTATTGCCTAATGATGTCTCCCAGTGGCAGCATATACACTGCAAACAACATGGGTGCTAATATGGAGCCCTGTGGCACCCCACAGGACAGGAGAAGGGCATATGAGGAATAAATTCTAGTGACAACCCTCTGAAACCTGCCCAAGAGGAAAGATCGGAACCAACTTAGAACTGTTGCAGACATTCTGAAGAGAAGCTGCAAGCACTCCAAAAGCACACCATGGTCTACAGTGTCAAATGCCACCAAGAGATCAAGAAGGACTAAGATAGTATGAGTCTTTCGATCTCTCACTACTAGGAGGTAATTTAAAACCCGAACAAAGGCGGTCTCGGTGCTATGTCTTTTCCTAAACCCATATTGGAGAGCATCATAGACATTGTGGGTTGTAAGATGGTCATCCAGCTGCAATGCAACCACCTTCTCAACCTTACCCACAAAGGGTAGATTAGAGACAGGTCTATAGTTTGCTAGACAGTCTGGATCCATGGAGGATTTTGTATGGAGTGGTCAAATGACCGCCTCCTTGAGGGGATCAGGAAAGACGCCCTTCTCCAAGGACCTCCAGATGATTTCAGCAAGGATCGAGCAGATAACATCTACACAACCTACCAATAGTGGTGTAGGGTCCAGATCTAAACTACAGCTGGTTGGTCACAAAGTCTGGACAATCCTCACAATGTCCATGAATTCCAGCCAGCCAAAGTCAGACCAGGCAGAACTGGTGCTCACTACCTCCCGCCAATCTCCGCAATCCATCATAGAGAGAGCTGGGCTGATACCTGACCTGATGCTTGCAACCTTCACAGCAAAAAATCGAGTGAGCTCATCACACTTTATTTGTGAAAAATCTCCTCCAGATTGAAGGCGGACTGGATTGCACAGTCTGTCCACAGTCCAGAACAGCTGAGCTGGTTGATTCCATGCACCAGCAATCTCCCTGGACAGGAATTCTGCCTTCTTACGAGTGATTGCTGATTTGATAGCCCTTATAATGTTCCATCAATCTAAACCTGTCAGCATCAAGGCCAGATTTCCATCAAGCTCTCTCTAGCCTTTCACCCACTCTTCTCAGCTCTTTCAAGGACTCATCAAACCAAGGAGTCCTTGGGCGCAGAGTGAGTGGGTGAACATGAACAGGAGCAATTGAATCCAAGGTGTCTCCCACTGCCTTACTATAGACCAGTACAAGACCCTCTGGACTCTTGCATTCACTCAATAAACCCGTTAGGTCCAGCACCACTGATAGACTCTCTGGGGTAACTACCCTTAATGGACAGTACTGGACCATCTCTGTAGGGGCAGACTTATTTGGGGGTGCCCTGAAACTGAACCTTATGGTGTGATGATCTGACCAAGCAACTGGTTCCACCCCCAGATCCATGATCTCCATCCCCAGGAGGAACACAAGATCCAGAGAGTGAGCCCCTACATGGGTAGCAGAGGTAACCACCTGTGTAAGGCCCAGCATGGTCATAAGCTGGAGGAGATTATTTTCTAATTGTGAGAGTTCATCGTTGATCCAGGCATTAAAGTTACCCAGAATCAACCATCTGGATGACTCCAAGGCCACGTCGACAATGAAGTCCGCAAACTCCTTAAGGAATTCTCCCCTATCACTGGGTGGATGGTAGATTAGGAGTATCCTTAACCCTACATCTGCACCCAGGATACACTCAAAGGATCGAGCGCGCCCCACTGGCACATCAACAAGGCTCATTTCCATTTTATACATAACGGCTACACCTCCGCCCCTACTATACAATCTCGGGCCGTGTATCTTCAAGAACCCAGCTGGAACAGCAGATACCAAAATAGGGCCTTCATTCTCATCCAGCCAGGTCTCAGAGATGCAAGCCAGATCAGATGTTCCAACAAGATCAGCTATAATGGCTGTCTTGTTCCTAATCGATCTGGCATTGCACAACACCACCTGAGTTGGATGGGTCTTCGAGGAAGATCCCGGGGCCTGCCCACAATTTGTGGAACCCTTGGGTATGGGAACCAGACAGGGAAAACCCCTTTCCTGACCCCATTTTTCCCCAGGGCATCTCCTAGTCCCTACGACCTCTATGCATCCACCCCTCTCCATTCTCCCACCATGTCCAGATCGCAACCCTTAAATCGACTTCTGGCTATCCCCAAGGCATGACATTTCTTATACACCTCAGCTGATAATAGTGGACAGTCAAAAGGTCGTAAATCCCTAAGCATGGTGGGAGAATAATGCCTGACCATCGTAAAACCCTCCCAGCACATTTCAAATACAGCAATTTACAAACCCCCAAAACCTAATCAAACAATTTCACTCTCCAGTACCACTCACACTTACACAAACACCTTCAGAGGGGAGCTTCTTGCACAACCCCACCAAAGATCCAAACAACCACAACACTCACTACAATCACCCCTCAAATCACCACTCAGTTCAGACACAGCAGCCAAATATCTATTCCCTCAGCATAAACAGTAGAAACCCCAAAGAATTAGGACATAAAACAAACATAAAACATAAGTTCAAACTTAAGTCCTATAAAACTTCAGTTCATAATCAGTCCTCCCACAACTCCCGAATTGTAGAAATCAAATTCAGTCTCGATAAAATAATCCAGCATTTCTCTGAAAACAAACAGCTCTTAATGTTAAGTGAATAGGCCAGGCGAGCTCACACCTGCCCTGGCCAGTAATGACAAAACTTTTAATCCCAAACTCTGCTCTCACCAAGGGTTTGAATTATAAGCAAATGGTAGAAGAAAAATAAATAGAACCAGTGAGCCCAGATGATATCTCCAAGAATTTTAAAGATGTACACTACTGTCAATATTAAATAAAGTCTCATATACAGGAACGTTATCCACATAGGGGCCAGTGCATAAAGGGGGGAAATGACCACCTCTAGAGGCGTCACTGCACCAGATCAGGACTGCAGTAACAGCCCCGGCTTGGCATCCACTCACCAGCAGATCCCTCCAGGAAGCCTAGGAGGGACCGGCCATGTACGCCCGCCCTTCATCAGGCTCAAGACCAGCACCACCCAATGAAAGGATGCAAAGATAGCAGAATGTCAGATCCACGGCCCCCCCCCCAAAACACTACGTACCAGGTCCTATAATTCCCTCAATGTAGAATCCCTCCTGCTGGACCTAGGACGTGTAAACAGGTCCTTTATCTCTGTAGCATCCTCCATTGACACTGCCTTGAAGCTTTCAAAACCAGTTTCCTAAAGTCTGGGACAAACATGCCATCCTATAGAGGCGCACACCTCCCATGGATCACAGCAGATTTAATCAAATTATGCCACACCAGGGTCCATGCCTGGAAATCCTACAAGAAGCTGGGCACACAGGTGTCCCTCACTACATATAGATCCCTACGAAATGCTTGCACCAACAGCATCCGCCAAGCCAAAAAATACTACTTCATCTCGGCTTTTAGCAATAACATAAATCATCCAAGTGATTTTTGGAAATCACTTAAATCCCTGATCTCCCCCCCACTCAACCCCCACCCCCTATACTATCTGTACAGGACTCCCTCATCTCCGATCCCATCGGTGTTGCTGAAGCTTTTAACACCCATTTCTCAGCTGTGCAGATAATCTCCTGTCCTCCTCCACTACACTCCCCTCGACCCCCTCCACTCATGCCCCCCAATCCTACCCGACCCATCCTGCCATTCTCATTCCACCCAGTAACCCAAGCAGAAGTCTTCTGATCTTTACGGGCCCTGAACCCTAACAAAGGCAAATGCCCGACGTCCATGGATGCAAAGATGCTCTTCCTATCCGCCCAGCCATAGCGCTCTCTAGCGCCCTTTTAACCTCTCTTTCTCCTTGGGCAAGCTCCCACAGCCTGGAAGGAGGCCACCATTATTCTGCTGCCAAAGGAGGCGATCCTTCCTCCCCAGGCAACTACAGACCCATCTCCCTACTCCCTATCCTGGTCAAATTACAGGAATGACTGGTCCTGTCCCAACTCACTCCATACCTGGAAGCATCTCTTTCTTCACTCCATTCCAGTCAGAGCTTCTGTAAATCACTCCACCATCACCTCCTGCTACATGTCACGGAGACATTCTCACAGTATGGACAAGGCACATCACCACGGCCATCTTTATTAACCTAGCCAAGGCTTTTGACACCATCTGTCACTCCCTACTCCTCTCCAAACTCACAGACATGGGGCTCTCTAAACCAGCCACAAATTGGTTTCAAGACTATATAGTGGGCAGGACCCAAACCGTCAAAGTTGCCGCACACACCTCAAACCCACTAACAGTCTCTGCCAGTGTCCCCCAAGGATCAATCCTAGGTCCCCTACTCTTTTCCATTTTTCTAAATGACCTCCCTTCAACCTGCCAACACTCATCCATCCAGATGTACGTGGATGACACTGTCCTTTATGCTTCAGGCCCAACAACATCAAGCGTAGCAACCCTCCTTCAGGAAGATTTCTACCCCATCCAGCACTGGTTTAGGTCCAACCAGTTATTCCTAAACCCTAAAAAACTGTATCCCAAACATTTGGCTCCCAACAAAGACTCTCCCATCAATCTCACTGCACCCCTTTCAAAACTTTGGACGGGACTCCCCTGGAGAATTGCACTAGTTTCAGGTATTTAGGTGTCTGGCTTGACCAACACCTAGACTTCTCCTCTCACATCGAATCCCTGCACAAGATGCTGATCCCAAAACTCAGTGCTTTATACCGAAACAAAAGCAGCCTCCCCACACAGACAAGGCACCCATTGTCCAAAAAATGATACTGCCCGTACTCGATTACGGAGATATAGTATATACCATAGCCCTAGTCACGCCCTGGCCAGCCTCCACACACTGTTCCACTCTTTCTGTCGCTTTATCCTCGATTGCCCACAATCTACACACCACTGCAACCTTTACAGCTCTCTAACCCTGCCGTCCCTCCATGACCATAGACTAACAAACTGCGTCAGGTTCGCAGCCAAATACTGGTCCCTCTCTCTTCCACCCTACCTGTCCTCTACACTCTCCCAACAACCTCCACCTGCGTACTCCCTTAGCAGCACAGACCCTAGGCTGTTACACATCCCGTTCAGGCATCCAACAAAGGCCAGGCTGCTTTAACTACCAAATACACAATCTGGATTGCCCTACCTGCCCCCATAAGACATGCTCCAAACCCCTACCATCGCAACTGCTCATCTGGAGCACATTTCAGCTGCTCCTGTTTCAATTAAACTAGCCTACACTCATGTTGTAATTTAATTGGCTTAAGTAGACTACCTCCTACTTTCTACACTATGTATGTTTACCTCTGTCTGAAATCACTCACATAATGTTGTAGTACAATGCTTATTGTTCCATTTTGTACCATGTATGTAAAGATTTTTGATGTAAATCTCATGTTGTAGTGGATCTCGACCCCCAGGTCACATCTGGAATCGAGAACATGTTGCTCAGTATGACTTCCTGGTGAAACTCGTAAATAAATAAATAAAGAAAAGGATGCAGTGAGGTGGTGTGTGTAGGAGCTATTAAAGTTTGTACATATAGTAGTGTGTAGGATCTGAAAGGATGCTGGGAGAGCAGTGTGAAGGACCCATAAAAGAATGTAACAAGAGAAGTGTGTAGGTTGCATGAAATTATGTAAGGAGAGAAGTCTGTAGGATCCATGAAAGGATGCAGTGAGAGCGGTGTGTAGGATCTATAAAAGGATGCACAGAGATCAATGTGTAGGATCTACTGTATATAGGATCCACAGAGATCAATGTGTAGGATCCATGAAAGGATGCTGGGAGAGCAGTATTTAGGTTCTATTAAATGAGGCACAGAGAGCAGTGTGTCAGACCCATGAAAGAATACTGGGAGAGCAGTGTGTAGAATCTATAAAAGGATTCTGGGAGAGCAGTATGTGGGATCTATAAAGGATGTACAAAGAGCAATGTGTAGGATCCCTGAAAGGATGCTGAAAGACCAGTGTGTCGGATCCATGAGAGAATGCTAGGAGAGCAGAGTGTAGGACATATAAAAAGATGCACAGAAAGCAGTGTGTAGAATCCATGAAAGGATGCTGGAAGAATAGCATCCAGTGAACAAGGTGAATGGGAAGTACTGGGTATACGTGCACATGCACGGAGAGGGGGAGAGGCAGGGGAGGGATGGTATGTGGGAGGGGGTGTGGTGGGCAGCTGTCAAGCTGGTCCGCTAGCATGATGGGGAGGGTGGTTGGCTGGGAGGCTGGGGTTTGGATCCATCGCAGTGCTGGTTTCTTTTGCGGCAGGCTGCTTTAAATTTTTGTTTTCACCCCAACCCGACATGCACTCCCATGAAGTTGAGAATCCATAAGTAGGGTGTGTGTGGGGGGCCTTCCACACTAAAAATGAGACTTTCCAGTCTCAGGTACCGTTTTTGTCCGTGCTGTGAGTGTGCATCACTGAAACTCATTTTCAGTGATGTACACTCACTGTAACAGTGATTGCTATACTGCAATCACTGTTATGACATGGAACCTGGGAGAACAGTGTGTAGGATCTTTGAAAGGATGTAAGCAGAGCAGTGTGTCAGATCCATGAAAGGATGCTGGTAGAACAATGTCAGATCCATGAAAGGATGCTGGAAAACCAGTGTATAGTATTTATAAAAGTATGCATGTAGAGCAGTGTGTAGGATCCATGAAAGGATGCTGGGAGAGCAGTGTGTAGGATTTATAAAAGTATGCTTGGAGAGCAGTGTGTAGGATCCATGAAAGGATGCGGGGAGAGCAGTGTGTAGGATTTATAAAAGTATGCTTGGAGAGCAGTGTGTAGGATCCATGAAAGGATGCACGTGGAGCAGTGTGTAGGATCCATGAAAGGATGCATGTGGAGCAGTGTGTAGGATCCATGAAAGAATGCTGGGAGAGTAGTATGTAAGCTCTATAAAAGGATGCACAGAGAGCAGTGTGTAGGATCCTTGAAAGGATGTAAGGAGAGCAGTGTGTCAGATTCATGAAAGGATGCTGGAAAACCAGTGTGTAGGATTTATAAGAGGATGCATGGAGAGCAGTGTGTAGGATCTATGAAAGGATGCATGTGGAGCAGTGTGTAGGATCCATGAAAGGATGCATGTGGAGCAGTGTGTAGGATCCATGAAAGGATGCACGTGGAGCAGTGTGTAGGATCCATGAAAGGATGCAAGAGGAACAGTGTGTAGGATCCATGAAAGGATGCATGTGGAGCAGTGTGTAGGATCCATGAAAGGATGCATGTGGAGCAGTGTGTAGGATCTATGAAAGGATGCATGTGGAGCAGTGTGTAGGATCCATGAAAGGATGCATGTGGAGCAGTGTGTAGGATCTATGAAAGGATGCATGTGGAGCAGTGTGTAGGATCCATGAAAGGATGCATGTGGAGCAGTGTGTAGGATCCATGAAAGGATGCTGGGAGAACAGTGTGTAGGATCCATGAAAGTATGCTTGGAGAGCAGTGTGTAGGATCCATGAAAGGATGTGGGGAGAGCAGTGTGTAGGATCCATGAAAGGATGCTGGGAGAGCAGTGTGTAGGATCAATGAAAGGATGCAGGGAGAGCAGTGTGTAGGATTTATAAAAGTATGCTTGGAGATCAGTGTGTAGGATCCATGAAAGGATGCATGTAGAGCAGTGTGTAGGATCCATGAAAGGATGCATGGAGAGCAGTGTGTAGGATCCATGAAAGGATCCATGTGGAGCAGTGTGTAGGATCCATGAAAGTATGCTTGGAGAGCAGTGTGTAGGATCCATGAAAGGATGCATGTGGAGCAGTGTGTAGGATCTATGAAAGGATGCATGTGGAGCAGTGTGTAGGATGCATGAAAGGATCCATGTGGAGCAGTGTGTAGGATCCATGAAAGGATGCTGGGAGAGCAGTGTGTAGGATCCATGAAAGGATGCTGGGAGAGCAGTGTGTAGGATCCATGAAAGGATGCTGGGAGAGCAGTGTGTAGGATCCATGAAAGGATGCTGGGAGAGCAGTGTGTAGGA
This sequence comes from Neoceratodus forsteri, assembly GCA_016271365.2. Taxonomy (NCBI): domain Eukaryota; kingdom Metazoa; phylum Chordata; order Ceratodontiformes; family Ceratodontidae; genus Neoceratodus; species Neoceratodus forsteri. The sequence goes on along the minus strand of CM028130.1, from coordinate 132,245,261 downwards.
TCCATGAAAGGATGCATGTAGTGCAGTGTGTAGGATCCATGAAAGAATGCTGGGAGAGTAGTATGTAAGCTCTATCAAAGGATGCATAGAGAGCAGTGTGTAGGATCCTTGAAAGGATGTAAGGAGAGCAGTGTGTCAGATTCATGAAAGGATGCTGGGAGAACAGTGTCGGATCCATGAAAGGATGCTGAAAAACCAGTGTGTAGGATTTATAAAAGGATGCATGGAGAGCAGTGTGTAGGATCCATGCATGGAGACCAGTATGTAGGATCTAGAAAAGGATACACAGAGCAGTGTGAGGTAGGATCTACAAAAGGATTTATTTTTTTAATTTTTTGTATTCTAGGATTATTACACCTTTGAGCTAAAAGCTCATTTACTGAGGTTACACGTCATGAAGTTAACAATACAGTAAAAAACGGAAAGCAGGACAGTTGTAACAACATTACTGTAAATTACATACATTAAGTCGTACTTGTGGATAAAATACAATACACTGAGTGGTGGTATATTGGTGGGGCAAAGAGGGGAAGGGGAGCATAGAAGGATAGGAGACTTCAAGATAGCAAAAAGGCACTAGGCAACAAGAGTGCTCGCTGCAGGAAGGGGGACAAGGGGGGAAAGAGGGGATAAAGAGGAGCAGGGTAGGGAGATGTGAAATAAGGAGCATCCTTCAGGGCCTTGTCAACAGCATGTGTAATATAAGTGGAATACCCAGGTGGGTAAGTTAGAGGAAGGGGCAGGCGTATGGGGATAAAACAAAAATTGGGCAGTGGCATAGGAAGTGAGGGGAAGACTGTGGGAAAATGGGGGCAAAGGAGAGGGAGAGAAAATGGGCAGAGGATTAGGGTAGTTGAGGTTGTGCAAAAGTGCCAGAGGAGAAAGAGAAGAAGTTTAGCAGCTGCAGTCACACTTACCGGCTGCAGCAAGGTGTGAGCGCAGTTTTGATTTGAAAGGGCAAAGTTTGGGTTCTGCCAACATGTCATCTTGGAGCGAGTTTAGCCAATTGGGTGCTGAGAGAGCAGTGTGTAGGAGCTAAGAAAGAATGCTGGGAAAGCAGTGTGTAGGATTGATGAAAGGATGCTGGGAAAGCAGTGCATAGGATCCATGAAGAGATGCATGGAGAGTAGTGTGTAGGATCCATGAAAGGATGCTGAGAGAGCAGTGTGTAGTATCCATGAAAGGATGCTGGGAGAGCAGTGTGTAAGATCTATGAAAGGATGCTGGGAGAGCAATGTGTAGGATCCATGAAAGGATGTTGGGAGAGCATTTTGTAGGATCTATGAAAGGATGCATGGAGAGCAGTGTGTAGGATCCATGAAAGGATGCTGAGAGAGTAGTGTGTAGGATCCATGAAAGGATGCGGGGAGAGTAGTGTGTAGGATCCATGAAAGGATGCTGGGAGTGCAGTGTGTAGGATCCATGAAAGGATGCTGGGAGAGCATTTTGTAGGATCTATGAAAGGATGCATGGAGAGCAGTGTGTAGGATCCATGAAAGGATGCTGGGAGTACAGTGTGTAGGATCCGTGAAAGGATGCGGGGAGAGCAGTGTGTAGGATCCATGAAAGAATGCGGGGAGAGCAGTGTGTAGGATCCATGAAAGGATGCTGGGAGAGCAGTGTGTAGGATCCATGAAAGGATGGTGGGAGAGCATTTTGTAGGATCTATGAAAGGATGCATGGAGAGCAGTGTGTAGGATCCATGAAAGGATGCTGGGAGAGCAGTGTGTAGGATCCATGAAAGGATGCTGGGAGAGCAGTGTGTAGGATCTATGAAAGGATGCATGGAGAGCAGTATGTACGATTCATGATATGATGCTGAGAGAGCAGTGTGTAGGATCTATTAAAGGAAACATGGACAGCAGCATGTAGGTTCTAGAAAAGGATGCATGGAGATTGGAGAGCAGTATGTAGCAGTACCATAGGAAAGGTGGGGCAGGCAAGCCTCTGAGAGGCACATTTTTCCACTAAAGCTCATGTTCTAATTCACTTGCGCTGCTGCTTTAAATCTTTTTTTTTTAATTTTGGTTCTGTAATTACAAATGACTGTCAGTAGGTCGCATCTGCTGATCAAGGACCAGCAAGTCGGGGGAGGGGGTCACATGGCAGCACCGTCTACTGCAGGAAATAATCATGTGGTGCGGTGTGGGTGATGTTGAGAAAGAGGAACTGTGGGCGGTCCAGCTCCACCCATTAGTATAAAAGTACATACTGGTGGAGCATGTGGCACTGAGTGAGAGGCATTTTATGTTGGAGACAGACAGAGTGTGGAGCAAGTTGTTGGGTGTACTAGTGTAGAGTAGTAGACAGTCAGAGACTTAAAAAAAAAAAAATGAGTCAGAATCTGAGAGGAGAGATGAGTCATGAGAGACAGAGAAGATAGAAGAGAGCTTGTCTTATATATTTTTTTGTCACTCATGTAATGGAAGCATAAGTAGAATTTTTTTTTGAAATTTAAGTTTATTATTTTCAAAGAAAAATACAACCATTACCATGATGATTAAGAGACAAATCAATGAGCCTAAATCAGGTCACCCCCACTATACATATAGTAAACAACAGACATATTAAAAGTAAAAAGGACAACATAACATAGCTGTCTGTCAATCGAAACCCAGGAAGTACATACCTCACCCTCCCTCCCCCTTCCCCAGGGTGCACCCACTAAAAGCAAAATTAACAACTTCTAGAGTCTGGATATCCACACTAACAAACCATCTATTTAATGACCGGACCAATAAACCTAAATATAATGAAAGAGACATAGCTAGATCACTTTAAAGCCTTATATTAAAGTAACAGCAATTATGCTACATAGAATGAGGGTCCAGGGATCAGACCACAAGCCTTATCCTTCAGGTAAGTAAGAAGACTGAAGCTTGCCCCATCTTTTATAAAATAGGTCCATACGATTCTTATAACTGGCAATCAAGCTTTCGGACTGGAGGTATGACATCAATTCCTTTAACCAATCCGCAAAGGATAAAACTAATTGGTCTTTCCAGTGCCTTAAAACCAGCTTTTTGACTGCCATAGATATCAGAGCCATATGGTACCTACGCTCCACACTATCTATCTGAGAAAAATCACCAAGTACACAGATTTCTGGAGAGAAAAACCTGCTCAGACCCAGAAGGGGATCTAAATTATCCCTAATAAAAGACCACAACGGGCAACTTTAGCACACCCCAGAAAACATGAATCAAGTTGCCCTCACTTTGGAGACATCGGAAACACAGTGGGCAGAGATCAGCTATGCTTGAAAAAGCTTGACTGGAGTATAATATAAATTATTGACAATATTATATTGCACTAAACGAAACCTATCCTGAGTGTGATATCTATGCAAATTAGGCCAAAAGGTTCTCCACAATGGTACATCCTCCGGGAGAAGATGTGTCCAGATCGAGGGACCACCAACCTCCTCCCCCAAGTTAATAGTCAAAAGATAGGAGCAAATCTGTGAAATGGAATGGGGTTGGGATGACAGCATAGTAATGTTAGAGAAAAAGGGGTGTACCACAGGCGGTTTAAACACCGACCCAAACTTACTACCCACCAAGTGTCGAAGCTGAAACACTTTGAAAGTCTCTCTACTTGGAATACCAAATTTGGCTAAGATATCACTTGACGCGAGAAGAGAAGCTTGACTATACAGATGTTCAACCCTGGAGTCTTTGTTGTGAGAGCCAATCAATCCCTACCCTCGAGTCACCTATAGTAATATTGGGATTAAGGATAATTGGCTGTCCTAAATCTGTATGGTTAGAGATCCGAAAAACCCTAAGACATTGGGCCCACACCTTAAGAGAGACCGCCACTGTGTTATTAGAAGTCAATTGCGAAAGTAATCTCGGGGTAAGATAAGGTAGAGTAGTTATATCAAATTTAAGCTCGGAAAGGAAGATCGATTCTAAATGAAGCCATATTGGGGAGGAGTTCTCAGGATTTGCCGAGAACCACCGCCCCAGTTTGGATAGGTGGTCCACTAATAATATAGCTGAAAATTAGGAAGTCTTAAGCCTCCTTTCCTGAAGCCTATAGGGAGCCATAAGATCAACATACCCTTTCCTCTTTCAAATAAAAGTGGAAAACATACTGTGGAGCTGTTGGAAAAGGAAAGAGGAAGCCAGAGATTGGTACGGTTCAGTGGATAGAAAACTGGGGAGAACATTCATTTTAATGATACTAATTCTGCCCATCAAGGAGATAGGAAGAGATGACCAACGTTGCAAGTCTTGACTAACCGAGTCTCTGATCTTGTTTTGATTTAATTTCTTGAGCAGAAACGGATCAGTGGAGAAGTAGATCCCCAGGTACTTAAGTGAACTGGAAGTCCATCTCATTCCAAAGGAAGGAACCCACTCTTGAAAGTATAATTATTTAAAGGAAAGATCTCACACTTGATGTGTTTAACTTATAGCCAGAAAGGAGCTAAACTGCCTAATAATATCCAGAGCTGCTTCTAACGATGCTACCGGATCAGACAGATGTAACAGAACATCATCTGCGTCACAGAAAGAACTAGCTCCCTACCTAAGATCTTGACCCCTTCACCCGAGAAGATTTAAGTTGAGTCAGTAGAGGTTCCAAGTATAAGTTAAACAATAAAGGAGAAAGGGGCAACCCTGTCTAGTGCCGGCAAGGAGACTGAAAGGAGGGGATAAAACCCCATTGCAATAGATTTTTGCAGAGGGGCACCTATAAAGTACCTGTATCAGGCTTAGAAAGGGGATCGGAAAGCCCATTTCTTCCATGATGGCCCATAAAAAGGACCAGTCAACCCGGTCAAATGCTTTTTCAGCATCTAGAGAGACTAATACAATTGGTTCTGAAGCAGACCGGGCATACTGCGAGATATGTGACAATGTCCTCAGATGATCAGCTGCTGATCTCCCTGGGACAAAACCCGCCTGTTCAGGGCTCAAAAGCTCCATCCAGATCTTTCTAATCCTTCCGCAAGTATTTAGCTAGTATCTTAATATCATAGTTCTGAAGAGAAACAGGACGGTAGCTAGCTGATCCAGAGCTCTTTATCTGCTTTAGGAATTAAGACTATAGTGGCCTCCAAACAAGGCGGGTCAAGTTCCAATGCAACCTGAAAGTAGTTATATAATTTAAGCAGGATAGGAGTCAAGTCCTTAGAGAAGACTTTGTAAAAATTCGCTGGGAATCCATCTGGGCCCGGTGCTTTGTCCGGGGCAAGGGAAGCAATAGTGCTCTGGATCTCCTCAACTGAGATAGGCGCCAATAGACACGCCTGTTGAGATCCCCGTATACTTGGAAGATCAATTCCTCTTAAATAATTCCTGAGATCAACTACCGAATGGGATGTTGGAGGGGGAGTATAGAGACTGGAATAGTATTCCCGAAGAACCCGAGCAATCTCTCTGGGCGAAGAGACCATAGTTCCGGATGAAGAAACCAGAGAGGGAATAATCCTCGAACTTTCAAACGCTCTGAGACGCAGAGCCAATAATTTCCCAGATTTCTCACCGAGATCAATATACTTAGCCTGGGTTCTGACCAGATAGTACTCTGTCTTTTCCTTCAGAAGGTCCGAGTATTCATTCTTAACTGAAAGGAGCTCTTTAAGATCTGAGACTGAAGAGGTTAGTGAATACTTACCTTCCAACTCCCTAATCCTACCCACCAACTCTAACGATCTGGCCAGCTGTGCTTTCTTCCTAAGGGAAGCCATCTTAATAAAATCACCCCTAAGATAACACTTTAATGCTCCCCATATCATATCCACTCTAGGGGTAGAGTCCATATTATCTGCCAGAAAAAGGGATATTCTCGAGCTGATCTCCGAAACACAGTGTCGGTCCTTTAATAGTTGAGTATTTAATCTCCACATGGAGTCTCGAGAGTAATCAGGGCTAAGAGAAAGGTGCACCCAGACCAGAGCATGATCCGACACAATGATTGGTTCTATACCAGAAAGAGATATGTTCGGGAGAAAGGAGAGACTAACTAAAATCATATCAAGTCTCGATTTAGTGCCGTGTGACTGTGATTGAAAGGAAAAGGCCCTAAAAGAAGGGTTAGCAATACGCCACGGATCGCCGAGACCTAACAATGAAACCATTTCACAGAGGGCTTTCTGTGCCAAGGAGGGTGCTCGCCTATCTTGGGGCTCTCTATCCAATAACGAGGGGAAAGGTACATTCCAGTCCCCTCCTAACACATATTGAGTTGGCAAAAAAACAGCCAGCTTATCTGTCAACATCATGAAAAAATCCGGGTTACCTCCCACCGGTCCGTACACCGAGCCCAGTACCACACTCTCTCCGTTTAAACTACCCTTAACTAGGATGAATCTCCCTTCCGGGTCTGAGCAAACCAGGTCCTTGATGAATAAGACGTGTTTTTTAACTAAAATTGCCACCCCCTTTACTGAAATGAGAGTTCCCAGCAAGGTACACTTGAGAGAACCCAGACCGAGAGAGCAGATTGGCTTCATCCCAGCCTAAATGTGTTTCCTGCAAAAGAAGGATGTCTGTGCAAAGCAAGGAACAGTGATTGAAAACCTGCAGCCTTTTAACCCGATCCCTGAGCCCTCTCACATTCCAAGACACTATTTTAACTATACTCCATACCATTTCAAAAATATCTTACAGTAAATGGATATCCAGGTAACATAATTCCAACAAATTATAGCAGGGTGCACCTCCCATACAACCAGTCTCAAACCCCATTTACAACTCCCTCCCACACGCCCCCTTACAAAGAAAACCAACCCCCTGGAAGTAACATGGAACAGCATTTTGTAACCCCCATACCCCACCCCCAATCCAACCTCTAAGATTCAGTAACAAACAAGCAGGTACCCCTCCCCAAACAAGACAATGGAACCCAATTCTGTGACCAATAGCAGAAAAATCCCTCCCTAAAACACCCCACAACACAAGCCCCCAAGAACTATGTACAAAAGGGAGGTCCATTATATCCGTGGTCCCAAATACAGTCTTTGTGGCCGGTTACTGAACCCCCAAATCCCAATGCAAATCTCCGAACCCCAGAGCCAAAAACCAGCAACCATATATTATAGAGACCCAAACCTCCCTCCATAAAATGCCTAACCCTGACAACTACCCACCAGCAACTGTTGCCAATAGGCCCAGGCAGAGATTAGCAACCCCACCGCACAGCTCGTGATCCCACATCCAACTTGCAAACTCGCCAAATCCCCCAGCCGCCCCACATTCCCAGGCCCCACGCACTCCATAAACACAAAGGCTAAAGTGAAACAGAGACAGAAAGTCGGGGAAGGAGAAAACCGACACATAAAGGGAAAAAGACCCTGCTACAGAAAGCCCCTTAGGCCTCCTCAGCCCCGATGGTCCCACCAAAAGTTCATCCCTATGCTTCCGTGAAAACATATAAGTGGCTAAATGGATGAGCCACTTACCCTAGCCACCATCAATCGAGGTCAGGAGACCAGACCCAGCCGTAACACCGCGATCAGAGGCAAAGGGGAGATTCACCGAGAGATCCTATGACGGTTGCCGTTTCCGGGGGATCCTAATTGCCGTCGGACCTGAATTGTGCCACACTCCAGGAAGTGCCCCGGGAAACTGCAACCGAAATAAACGTTCCGCCGCTGGAAACGAGCCCCAGAAAAAGGGAAGGACGGGACCCACCGCGCAGACCAAGGCCCAGACCCATGCCGCCCACCACACCGCCATCCCAGCCGCCCGCCCACCAGAGAGACCAACAAGGAGAGACAGGACAACCAGACCAGACAAAAGAGAACACTACCACAAGACACAGACACCAAGGTATGTGACAGGGAGGGTGGGGAAGCACGAGGCAGGGACAGAGGGTCAGGGGGAGTCGCCACTGCAAACACCAGAAAACGACACAGACCCTTTCAGCAACAACATTTAAACTATACAAACAGGCAACATCAGCATCCTAAGAGTCCAAAATATTGTGTTCAGCCGGATCCCTTAAACAGATCAGGCAGTCTGCCAGCCAGGTCTTTGTAAGCTGCTTCTGGGGTGTCAAAGCTCGTTGCCATGCCTCCAACAGTTACTTTCAGGGTGGCAGGATATATCATCCTAAACGGGATTGCAGCTGCGATGAGCTTTTGGACGATATGATGATACGCTGCTCTCTTTCCTCGAATCTCCTTGGGGAGGTCTTGGGCAATCCGGATCCTCGAAACACCCCACAAAATTTCTTTAAGCTCCCGAGCCTTCATGAAAACATGCTGCCTGTCCAGGTAACTCAAAAATTTTATAATGATCGGGCGAGGGGGGGAACCAGCTGCCGGTCGAGGACGTAGCGAACGGTGGGCCCTCTCAAGATGATAGGAGGCATTAATAGGTGATGGGCCTACTATCTTAACCAAGAACTTCTGCAGGAAAGCCATGAGGTCTGGGCCTTCTTCTAGCTCCGGAAGGCCCATTATTAGCAAGTTGTTTCAGCGACTTCGCCCTCTAGGTCTTCAGTTTTAAGTTGAAGCCTCTTCACCTGCTGCCTTAGTTCTGTCATCTCTGCTTCGGCCTTGGTTCTCCATTTTTCAACAGATGCGACCTTTACCTCGACATCTGAAACCTTTTTAGTAACATCAGAGAGGTCACTACGCAGGGATTTAAGCTCTCCTGTCAATCCCACAAGAAGCTCCTTCACAGGGCCAAGCTCCTGGAGGAATTTATCCTCCGATAGAGGCGTAGGCTGCACTGTTTTCTCACCACTGCGGTCCGGCCTAGCTGGGGCCTGGTTCCTCTGCTTTTCTGCGGCCTTCTCAGGAGATGCTGGAGGGGTATGCTTAGTGAGGGCCTGCTTCAAATCCATCTCCATCGCGACCCAGCCAGGGCTTAAAATTCCAATTCAAAACACCTTATCAATCACGGAGTGTTGAGAAGTTTGGTATTTAGGTGATTTCTTCAAAAAACCCCGTCGAAATGCACTTTAAATTGCAGATTAGGCGGCCAGAGGGGGGAGCTCAGGACTTCAGCTGCTGCTCAGATGGATGCCATCACGTGACTCCGGAAGCATAAGCAGAATGCACACCACACTAAGTACTCTGTCTGTTGTTGTCTATGTGGACAAGACTAGTAGTTATCACTCGTCAGTGACAGAGTGTTTGTAGTTCAAAGTGACGGCACTGCAGTCAAGCAGAAGAGCAGACCCAGCAAGGCGATGAATAATTCAAAATTAATTTCTAAATTGTGAGATGAGATGGGATCTATGTGGTGGCAGTGCAGTAGAGGGTGGGGTTGATGGTCTCACTCAGGAAGTCGAGAGAGAGAGAGATCTGCTTTCCTTGCCACTGAATTAGTGAGCCCAGCTGGGCCTCTCTTGGAGTCGGCTCTGCTGGTGGGCGGTCAGCGACTGTGTAGTTCACTTGAACTTCATGCACCGGACTGGGAACTGGAATGGGAGTAAAGATTTTGAAGCAGTTGCCTCAGCCTTGGCCTGACTGCCGTGGCATGGGCTGTGCACACCATCCCTCCCATTCACCATGTCTTTACATTTTCTTTTCCTTCCTCTTGGCCCGCATCCCTCCTGCACTCCCATTCCATTGTCTTTTGGTTTTTTTTTGGTGTCCTCTCCATTATGATTCTCCCCAGCCTAGTCCTCATTCTCACCCCGGCACCCACACCTATCTTGCTTAGAAAATGAAGCATTGCCTGACAGTGCCTGCCTAGCTGCCTTGGATGCCATGTGAGGGGATCTGTACAGTTTGGATCATAACATATTAACAGTTACATGTATCTACATTGGCTTGGACTGTGGAGGGGAACTGATGGGAATCAAGGGAATGAGGGGATTTGCAGTGGGGCTCCTTCTGGCCACAGGGATGATGACTGGAGCAGATGGGCTGGCTCAGCTGTATTGGGGGGGTGCTGTGCTGCATGCAGGGGTTATTTACTGGGCAGAAGAGAGGGGCTGCATTGTTACAGCATACAGCAAACTGGTGTAGGCTAGGCAGAATGATTTTTCCCTAATGACACTTCTCCTTGCACCAGGGGACCCCTACATTGTCTCTCACCAGGGCTAACTAAATGGACCCTTAGGGGGTCCTCAAGCTTAAGCACCCTATCCTGCCCGGTCGAGCCTTTTTTTTTTTTTTTTTGCAGGGCCCTGCCCAAACACTGCTACTTGGGGACACTACTATATAATATATCCTATCCCCATCCCACAGCAGGATCCTCCCAGACAAGATGCCCCCTGCAGCTGCCCCCCACCAGTCAGGAGAGGGCCAGGAAGCAGAAGATCCACAGCAGGGAATTGCTGCTACAGTGCTGTCCAGGGTCCCACAGTAAAACTTCTGGCAGAAAAGGAAAGCCCCCTCCTCTCCCTTTATCTATGACCCTGACTCATTAGGTCTGCTTGACTTGCATCCATGAACATGGCAGGTTTATTAATAATTTATAACACTGCGTAGACTGAGCGTGTCACCCAAACTATGGATGTCAGTTGGCACTCTTCTGGGTCTTGACATCTGCCAGTTTCTGCAGTGCTCATAAATTACATAAAAAAGTACCTGCCATGTTCGTGGTTGCCAGCAGAGCATATGAGTCTGAGCTGAGGAAAGAGAGAGGGAGGGAGTGGACCAGAGAAGCTGCGCTTTTTTTGCATGCTAGAGGTGATACTGTGGGACCCTGGACAGCACCATAGCAGCAGTTCCATGATGAGAATCTTCTGCTCCTTGGCCCTCTTCCAACTGGGGGGGTGGGCAGAGGCAGATGCTGGGGGCTTTCTATGGGGGTTCCTTTAGTTGGGGGATTGGATACAGACAGAATATTGTTTAGTGGGGGGATTCCACTACAGAGAGAGTGGTTTTCTGGAGGGATGCTAGACTTGGGCCTGCATACCTCTCAACCTCTTGCCTCATGAATCAGGGATAAGACTTAAAATAATCAGGGACAAAGACCCAAAATCATGGACACGTTATAAATTAGTGCTATTCACTCAGAGAACTGGTAGAAAAAGGGGATTTGTGTTAAGCTGCATTTTCTGAAGAAAACAAGTCTGTAACTTAAATGTTTGACATTATTTCATGATTTTAACCCCCACTGTTCTCTGCCATAAAAACACATACTTTATGAGCAACAAATGCAAGTTATGATGCAAAATCAGAGACACCACTAAAAATCAGGGACAGTTTAGAGATGTGTGGGGTTGGTCCAGTTGAGGATTGTTTGGGTGCATGGGGGCTGGTCTTGGTGTACGGTGGTGGTTCTACTATAGGGAAGGTAGGCAGCTAAGGTGAGGAGTGTGGTGTTGTAGAAGTGTTCAAGATACATGTACTGTAGGATGGTTGAGGGCAAAGTCTGGTTATGGTCTAGAAGGGTGGTCAAGCAGAGTTGAGTATTGAAGATAGTCTAGCTGAAGGGAGGATGGTCGAGGGGTGGAGGCTTTTCCTTCTGTTAGGTGGTGGTGATTCCACTACAGGGGTAGTGTAGCTTGCCAATGGGGCTGAGTGAGTGGGATCAGGGGGGTACATCCCCCTATGTGAGGATGGGTGGTTGCAGGTGGGGGCATCTCAGAGGTACGTGTGTCTAGCACTAGAGGACTGCATCTATGCCACTGAGGCCTGTATATGTCCCTATGAGCCACTCTTGGTGGAACTATTGGTCAGCCTGTTGTCCACAACAATTGCAGCTGCACTGCACACTTTGATGACAGCCAGCCGAGTCTATGACTCCCACACCTCAGAATCTATGGCAGCAAAGTTTTCCCTGAAATCAGTGGTAGGGAACATATAACAAAAGTATGTTTTTCCTTCAAGAAAAGCCCCAAAACTCACCACAGAGTATGTAAACACCTCAGAGCTTCTAGGGGCCACAAGGCTCTCATACCCCTGGCTCTTTTCCAGGGGGGTGGTGCAAAATTAGTCTCTTGTTCAGAGCACCCAAATGCCTTCCTATGCGTCTGGTATGTAGGATATCTAAAAAGATGCATGGAGAGCAGTATGTAGGATCTATAAAAGGATGCATGGAGAGCAGTGTGTTGGATCCATGAAAGGATGCATGGAGAGCAGTGTGTAGGATCCAAGAAAGGATGCATGGAGAGCAGTGTGTAGGATCCATGAAAGGATGTATGGAGAGCAATGTGTAGGATCCATGAAAGGATGTATGGAGAGCAGTGTGTAGGATCCATGAAAGTATGCATGGAGAGCAGTGTGTTGGATCTACAGAAGGATGTATGGAGAGCAGTGTGCAGGATCCATGAAAGAATGCTGGGAGAGCAGTGTGTAGGATCTATAAAAGGATACTGGGAGAACAGTGTGTAGGATCCATGAAAGGATGTCAGGAGAGTGGTGTGTCGGATTCATGAAAGGATGCTGGAAGAACAGAGAGTGGAATCCATGAAAGGATGCTGGGAGAGCAGTGTGTAGAATCCATGAAAGGGTGAAAGAAAAGCAGTGTATCAGATCCATGAAAGGATGCAGTGACAGCGGTATGTGGGATCTATAAAAGGATGTACAATGAGCAGTGTGTCAGATCTGTGAATGGATGCTGGCAGAGCAGTGTGCTGGATCCATGAAAGAATGCAGAAAGGGCAGTGTGTGGGCTTTATGAAAGGATGCATGTAGAGCAGTGTGTAGGATCCATGAAAGGATGCTGGGAGAATAGTGTGTAGGATCCATGAAAGGATCCATGTGGAGCAGTGTGTAGGATCCATGAAAGGATGCTGGGAGAACAGTGTGAAGGATCCGTGAAAGGATGCTGGGAGAGCAGTGTGTAGAATCCATAAAGGATGGCACAGAGAGCAGTGTCTGGGATCCATGAAAGTATTCTGGGAGAGCAGTGCGTCAGATCCATGAAAAGATGCTGGGAGAGCTGTGTGTAGGATCAATAAAGGATTCATGGAAAGCAGTGAGTAGGATCCATGAAACGTTGCAGTAAGAGTGGTGTGTAGGATTTATAAAAGGATGCACAGAGAGCAGTGTGTTGGATCTATGACAGGAAACAGTGAGAGTGGTGTGTAGGATTTATAAAAGGATGCACAGAGAGCAGTGTGTTGGATCTATGACAGGAAACAGTGAGAGCGGTGTGTAGGATTTATAAAAGGATGCACAGAGAGCAGTGTGTTGGATCTATGACAGGAAACAGTGAGAGCGGTGTGTAGGATTTATAAAAGGATGCACAGAGAGCAGTGTGTTGGATCTATGACAGGAAACAGAGAGAGCATGTGTGGGATTTATAAAAGGATGCACAGAGAGCAGTGTGTTGGATCTATGACAGGAAACAGTGAGAGCGGTGTGTAGGATTTATAAAAGGATGCACAGAGAGCAGTGTGTTGGATCTATGACAGGAAACAGTGAGAGTGGTGTGTAGGATTTATAAAAGGATGCACAGAGATCAGTGTGTTAGATCTATGGCAGGAAACAGTGAGAGTGTTGTGCAGGATATATAAAAGGATGCACAGAAAGCTGTGTGTAGGATACCTGAAAGGATGCTGGGAGACCAGTGTGTTGGATATATAAAAGGATGCACAGAAAGCAGTGTGTAGGATACCTGAAAGGATGCTGGGAGACCAGTGTGTTGGATATATAAAAGAATGCACAGGGAACAAAGTGTACAATCTATGAAAGGATGCTCGGAGATCAGTGTGTCTGACCCATGAAAGGCTGCTTTGTGAGCAGTGTGTTAGATCCATAAAAGGATGCAGTGAGAGCTGTGTGTAGGATCTATAAAAGGATGCACCGACAGCAGTGAGTCTGAAGTACGAAAGGATGCTACGAGACCAGTGTATCAGATCCATGAAAGGATGCTGGGAGAGGAGTGTGTAGAATCTATAAAAGGATGCTGGAATGCTGGAGAGCAGTGTGTAGGATCCATAAAAGATGCATGGAGAGCAGTGTGTAGGATCCATGAAAGGATGCATGGAGAGCAGTGTGTAGGATCCATGAAAGGATGTATGGAGAGCAGTGTGTAGGATCGATAAAGGGATGCATGGAGAGCAGTGTGTAGGATCAATAAAGGGATGCATGGAGAGCAGTGTGTAGGATCCACGAAAGGATGCTGGAAGGGCACTGTGTAGGATGCATAAAATGATGCACAGAGAACAGTGAGTGGGATCCATGAAAGGATGCTGGAAGAGCAGTGTGCAGGATCCATAAAAGGATGCATGGTGAGCAGTGTGTTGGATCAATGAAATGATGCAAGGAGAGCAGTGTATCGGATCCATAAGAAGATGCCAGGAGAGAAATGCAAAGGATCTGTAATGGATGCTGGGAGAGCCGTGTGTTGAATCTATTAAAGGATGCTAGGAGAGCAATGTGTAGGATCCATGAAAGGATGCTGGGAGAGCAGTGTGTAGGATCTGTAAAAGGATGCACAGAGAGCAGTGTGTTGGATCCATGAAAGGATGCTGGGAGAGCAGTGTGTAGGATCTGTAAAAGTATGCACAGAAAGCAGTGTGTAGGATCCATGAAAGAATGCTGGTAGATCAATGTGTAGATCTATAAAAGGATGCACGGAGAGCAGTGTGTAGGATCCATGAAAGAGTGTAAAGAAAGCAGTGTGTAGGATCTATAAATGGATGCACACAAAGCAGTGTGTAGTGTCTATGAAAGGATGCTAGGAGAGCAGTGTGTAGGATCTGTAAATGGATGCACAGAGAGCAGTGTGTAGGATCCATGAAAGGATGCTTGGAGAGCACTGTGTAGGATCTATAAAAGGATGCTTGGAGAGTAGCGTGTAGGATCTGCAAAAGTATGCACAGAAAGCAGTGTGTAGGATCCATGAAAGAATGCTGGTAGAGTAATGTGTAGATCTATAAAAGGATGCACGGAGAGCAGTGTGTTGGATCCATGAAAGAGTGTAAAGAAAGCAGTGTGTAGGATCTATAAATGGATGCACACAAAGCAGTGTATAGTGTCTATGAAAGGATGCTGTGAGAGCTGTGTGTAGGATCCATGAAATGGGACAGCTCAGTAGGTTCTGATGGGCTGTATTTAAATTTACTGAAAGATGCAGCTTTGGTCTTACAGTAGCATACCCCATTAGCATTATTTACAATTTATCTTCTTCTTTTGGTAATTTTCCCGATTTATGGAAGCATTCATTAGTTGTTCCTTTTGATAAAACTGGATCACAACAAGATTTTCGAAATTATGAGCCCATATCATTTTTATCAGCTCTGGCTAAAAGACAAGAAAAAATGGTATATAAACAATTAATTGATTTTATAGAGAGCGTAGGACTTTTGTCACATAGCATGGCTTCTGAAAAGGATGAGGTACAGAGACGGCCTTGGTCGAGTTCAAGAGAACGGTCCTAGAAGGTATGGACAGGGGGTGTTTAACTGGGGCTACGTTTGTGGACTTGACTAAGGCATTCGACCTCAACCTCTAATTGAAATATTGGATTCCTTGGGAGTGGGACATCCTGCATTGTTGTGGTTTGAAGATCATCTTAAGTGAAAATCGCAAAGGGTTAAGTTTGGTTGTGCTGTTTCTGAGTCTGCAGTGTGACGCGTGCAGTCCCCCAGGGCTCCATACTGGGACCAATTTTGTTCTCTTTATTTTTTGATAAACCGGTTAATGTAGTGCAGAATGCATCTGTTACATTATACGCAAATGATGCAGTAATTTAATTTAATTTAATTTTAATTTTAATTTTAATTTTAATTTAATTTAGCTTTTGTTGACCAGGTAAGTGCACTAGACAAATCCTGCCTATTTTCAGGCATGACCCGGGGAGGGGGATACAGATGAATGCCAACTGACTTTGAAACCAGATTAAGCTGTTGGTGGTATTTATAGTGAATGAGGAAAATTTGGCCAGGACACTGGGGAAATTCCCCTGCTCTTTTCGATAAGTGCCATGGGATCTTTAACATCCACCTGAACTACCACCAATCCAGGCAGATGGGACCTCTGTTTAACGTCTCATCCGAACGACGGAATTTATACTCAGGGTCCTTCTATAACTGAACTGAATGACTTAATAACTAGGGAAATGTGTAATTTGCAACAGTCACTTATTTCTAACAGATTGGTCTTGAATAAGATAAAGATGAAAACTACTGTTTTTGGCACTTGGGCTCATCTGGGATATGGGACAGTGTTTACAGGTAAAGTCCCTTAATGGCACCTTTTTTGATAATGTGGATACCTTTCAGTACTTACAATAGGTGTCCTATTAGACCCACATTTAAGTTATGAATTTCATTTTACAAGGGATACATCAAAGGTCCACTCAAAGGTGGATCTTTTATACAGAATTCGTTCCTTTCTCACTAATGATTCTCAGATGGTAACTACCAGACAGTGCCTATTCCTAATCGTAAATTATGCTACATAATTACTGACAATGCCTCTGCAACAATAATTTCTAAAACATTTTCTCTATCACAATTAATAGCTAAATTTTCTTGTCCTGCCTCTAAATTATCTCATCACTGTGATACTTTAAATTCTATGAGTTGGCTTCCTGTTCAATTACATTTTCGACTGAGTATGGTTAAATTTACTTTTAGAGTTATTAATTCTGGTGTCCAACCAAGTCTTAGAGGTCTCTTGAAACTTCCTAATGAGGGAAGTTACTCTAGACATAGAGTAGATAATGGGGTCTTGCAACTCTCATTTGTGAGATCTAGTAGTGGACAAAGATCCTTCACCTACACTACTCCATCTATTTGGAATGATATTCCCCTGGATATTAGACAGCTGCAATCTTTTAAAACTTTTGGTCATGCACTGAGGTTGTATTTTACTTCACTGGCTAAATGTAACTGTTTTAAATAGCCATTTTTTATATTGACATGGATTTATTAGTCTGAATTTTTATGGATTGTTAATTTATTGTAAGTCACATGTTTGATGTGGATAGCACCTGTAAAAGAAACTTGTGTTTTCCATTGTGTTTACCCATTAAGCGAATAAACAAACAAACAATGAAAGGATGCCGACAGAGCAATGTGTAGGATCTATAAAAGAATGCTCGGACAGCAGTGTGTAGGATCCATGAAAGGATGCTGGGAGAGCAGTGTGTAGGATCCATGAAAGGATGCTGGGAGAGCAGTGTGTAGGATCCATGAAAGGTCACTGGGAAAGCAGTGTGTAAGATCCATGAAAGGATGCTTGGAGAGCAGTGTGTAGGATCCATGAAAGGATGTTGGGAGAGCTGTGTGTGGGATCTATAAAAGGATGCACAGAGAGCAGTGTGTAGGATCTGTAAAGGCTGCACAGAGTGTAGTGTGTAGGATCCGTACAGGATGCACAGAGGGCAGTGTGCAGAATCTGTAAAGGATGCACAGAGTGCAGCGTGTTAAGCACAGGGATCGCATCGTCCTGTCCACGAATAAAGGACAAATGCAGTTGGGTATCATCTGCATAACAGTGGAAACCCTAACTGTATTGCCTAATGATGTCTCCCAGTGGCAGCATATACACTGCAAACAACATGGGTGCCAATATGGAGCCCTGCGGCACCCCACAGGACAGGAGAAGGGCATATGAGGAATAAATTCCAGTGACAACCCTCTGAGACCTGCCCAAGAGGAAAGATCGGAACCAACTTAGAACTGTTGCAGACAATCTGAAGAGAAGCTGCAAGCACTCCAAAAGCACACCATGGTCTACAGTGTCAAATGCCACCAAGAGATCAAGAAGGACTAAGATAGTATGAGTCTTTCGATCTCTCGCTACTAGGAGGTAATTTAAAACCTGAACAAGGGTGGTCTCGGTGCTATGTCTTTTCCTAAACCCATATTGGAGAGCAGCATAGATATTGTGGGTTGTAAGATGGTCATCCAGCTGCAATGCAACCACCTTCTCAACCTTACCCACAAAGGGTAGATTAGAGACAGGTCTATAGTTTGCTAGACAGTCTGGATCCATGGAGGATTTTTTATGGAGTGGTCAAATGACCGCCTCCTTGAGGGGATCAGGAAAGAGCCCCTTCTCCAAGGACCTCCAGATGATTTAAGCAAGAATCGAGCAAATAACATCTACACAACCTACCAACAGTGGTGTAGGGTCCAAATCCAAACTACAGCTGGTTGGTCACAAAGTCTGGACAATCCTCACAATGTCCATGAATTCCAGCCAGCTAAAGTCAGACCAGGCAGAACTGGTGC
This sequence comes from Neoceratodus forsteri, assembly GCA_016271365.2. Classification (NCBI taxonomy): domain Eukaryota; kingdom Metazoa; phylum Chordata; order Ceratodontiformes; family Ceratodontidae; genus Neoceratodus; species Neoceratodus forsteri. The sequence continues at coordinate 132,227,210 of CM028130.1, read as the reverse complement.
TCACTACCTCCCGCCAATCTCCGCAATCCATCATAGAGAGAGCTGGGCTGATACCTGACCTGATGCTTGCAACCTTCACAGCAAAAAATCGAGTGAGCTCATCACACTTTATTTGTGAAAAATCTCCTCCAGATTGAAGATGGACTGGATTGCACAGTCTGTCCACAGTCCTGAACAGCTGAGTTGGTTGATTCCATGCAGCAGCAATCTCCCTGGACAGGAATTCTGCCTTCTTACGAGTGATTGCTGATTTGATAGCCCTTATAATGTTCCATCAATCTAAACCTGTCAGCATCAAGGCCAGATTTCCGTCAAGCTCTCTCTAGCCTTCGACCCACTCTTCTCAGCTCTTTCAAGGACTCATCAAACCAAGGAGTCCTTGGGCGCAGAGTGAGTGGGTGAACACGAACAGGAGCAATTGAATCCAAGGTGTCTCCCACTGCCTTACTATAGACCAGTACAAGACCCCCTGGACTCATGCATTCACTCGATAAGCCCGTTAGGTCCAGCACCACTGATAGACTCTCTGGGGTAACTACCCTTAATGGACAGTACTGGACCATCTCTGTAGGGGCAGACTTATTTGGGGGTGCCCTGAAACTGAACCTTATGGTGTGATGATCTGACCAAGCAACTGGTTCCACCCCCCGATTCATGATCTCCATCCCCAGGAGGAACACAAGATCCAGAGAGTGAGCCCCTATATGGGTAGCAGAGGTAACCACCTGTGTAAGGCCCAGCATGGTCATAAGCTGGAGGAGATTATTTTCAAATTGTGAGAGTTCATCGTTGATCCAGGCATTAAAGTTACCCAGAATCAACCATCTGGATGACTCCAAGGCCACGTCGACAATGAAGTCCGCAAACTCCTTAAGGAATTCTCCCCTATCACTGGGTGGATGGTAGATTAGGAGTATCCTTAACTCTACACCTGCACCCAGGATACACTGAAAGGATCGAGCGCGCCCCACTGGCACATCAACAAGGCTCATTTCCATTTTATACATAATGGCTACACCTCCGCCCCTACTATACAATCTCGGGCGGTGTATCTTCAAGAACCCAGCTGGAACAGCAGATACCAAAATAGGGCCTTCATTCTCATCCAGCCAGGTCTCAGTGATGCAAGCCAGATCAGATGTTCCAACAAGATCAGCTATAATGGCTGTCTTGTTCCTAATCGATCTGGCATTGCACAACACCACCTGAGTTGGATGGGTCTTCGAGGAAGATCCCGGGGCCTGCCCACAATTTGTGGAACCCTTGGGTATGGGAACCAGACAGGGAAAACCCCTTTCCTGACCCCATTTTTCCCAGGGCATCTCCTGGTCCCTACGACCTCTATGCATCCACCCCTCTCCATTCTCCCACCATGTCCAGATCACAACCCTTAAATCGACTTCTGGCGATCCCCAAGGCATGACATTTCTTATACACCTCAGCTGTTAATAGGGGACAGTCAAAAGGGCGTAAATCCCTAAGCATGGTGGGAGAATAATGACTGACCATCTTAAAACCCTCCTAGCACATTTCAAATACAGCAATTTACAAACCCCCAAAACTTAATCAAATAATTTCACTCTCCATTACCACTCACACTTACACAAACACCTTCAGTGGGGAGCTTCTGCACAACCCCACCAAAGATCCAAACAACCACAACACTCACTACAATCACCCCTCAAATCACCACTCAGTTCAGACACAGCAGCCAAATATCTATTCCCTCAGCATAAACAGTAGAAACCCCAAAGAATTAGGACATAAAACAAACATAAAACATAAGTTCAAACTGAAGTCCTATAAAACTTCAGTTCATAATCAGTCCTCCCACAACTCCCACAACTCCCGAGTTGTAGAAATCAAATTCAGTCTCGATAAAATAATCCAGCATTTCTCTGAAAACAAACAGCTCTAAATGTTAAGTGAATAGGCCAGGCGAGCTCACACCTCCCCTGGCCAGTAATGCCAAAGCTTTTAATCCCAAACTCTGCTCTCACCAAAGGTTTGAGTTATAAGCAAATGGTAGAAAAAAAATAAATAGAACCAGTGAGCCCAGATGATATCTCCAAGAATTTTAAAGATGTACACTGCTGTCAATATTAAATAAAGTCTCATATACAGGAACGCTATCCACATAGGGGCCAGTGCATAAAGGGGGGAAAATGACCACCTCTAGAGGCGTCACTGCACCAGGTCAGGACTGCAGTAACGGCCCCGGCTTGGCATCCACTCACCAGCAGATCCCTCCAGGAAGCCTAGGAGGGACCGGCCATGTACGCCCGCCCTTCATCAGGCTCAAGACCAGCACCACCCAATGAAAGGATGCAAAGATAGCAGAATGTCAGATCCACGGCCCCACCGCCCCCCCAAAACACTACGTACCAGGTCCTATAATTCCCTCAATGTAGAATCCCTCCTGCTGGACCTAGGACGTGTAAACAGGTCCTTTATCTCTGTAGCATCCTCCATTGACACTGCCTTCGAGGCTTTCAAAACCAGTTTCCTAAAAGTCTGGGACAAACATGCCATCCTATAGAGGCGCACACCTCCCATGGATCACAGCAGATTTAATCAAATTATGCCACACCAGGGTCCATGCCTGGAAATCCTACAAGAAGCTGGGCACACAGGTGTCCCTCACTACATATAGATCCCTACGAAATGCTTGCACCAACAGCATCCGCCAAGCCAAAAATACTACTTCATCTCGGCTTTAGCACAATATAATCATCCAAGTGATTTTTGGAAATCACTGAATCCTCTGATCTCCCCCACTCAACCCCCACCCCTATACTATCTGTACAGGACTCCCTCATCTCCGATCCCATCGGTGTTGCTGAAGCTTTTAACACCCATTTCTCAGCTCTGCAGATAATCTCCTGTCCTCCTCCACTACACTCCCCTCGACCCCCTCCACTCATGCCCCCCTAATCCTACCCAACCCATCCTGCCATTCTCATTCCACCCAGTAACCCAAGCAGAAGTCTTCTGATCTTTACGGGCCCTGAACCCTAACAAAGGCAAATGCCCGACGTCCATGGATGCAAAGATGCTCTTCCTATCCGCCCCAGCCATAGCCGCTCCCCTAGCCGCCCTTTTTAACCTCTCTTTCTCCTTGGGCAAGCTCCCTACAGCCTGGAAGGAGGCCACCATTATTCTGCTGCCAAAAGGAGGCGATCCTTCCTCCCCAGGCAACTACAGACCCATCTCCCTACTCCCTATCCTGGTCAAATTACAGGAATGACTGGTCCTGTCCCAACTCACTCCATACCTGGAAGCATCCTCTTTCTTCACTCCATTCCAGTCAGGCTTCTGTAAATCCCACTCCACCATCACCTCCCTGCTACATGTCACCGGAGACATTCTCACGAGTATGGACAAAGGGTACATCACCACGGCCATCTTTATTAACCTAGCCAAGGCTTTTGACACCGTCTGTCACTCCCTACTCCTCTCCAAACTCACAGACATGGGGCTCTCTAAACCAGCCACAAATTGGTTTCAAGACTATATAGTGGGCAGGACCCAAACCGTCAAAGTTGCCGCACACACCTCAAACCCACTACCAGTCTCTGCCAGTGTCCCCCAAGGATCAATCCTAGGTCCCCTACTGTTTTCCATTTTTCTAAATGACCTCCCTTCAACCTGCCAACACTCATCCATCCAGATGTACGTGGATGACACTGTCCTTTATGCTTCAGGCCCAACAACATCAAGCGTAGCAACCCTCCTTCAGGAAGATTTCTACCCCATCCAGCACTGGTTTAGGTCCAACCAGTTATTCCTAAACCCTAAAAAAACTGTATCCCAAACATTTGGCTCCCAACAAAGACTCTCCCATCAATCTCACTGCACCCCTTTCAAAACTTTGGACGGGACTCCCCTGGAGAATTGCACTAGTTTCAGGTATTTAGGTGTCTGGCTTGACCAACACCTAGACTTCTCCTCTCACATCGAATCCCTGCACAAGATGCTGATCCCAAAACTCAGTGCTTTATACCGAAACAAAAGCAGCCTCCCCACACAGACAAGGCACACCATTGTCCAAAAAATGATACTGCCCGTACTCGATTACGGAGATATAGTATATACCATAGCCCCTGAGTCCGCCCTGGCCAGCCTCCACACACTGTTCCACTCTTTCTGTCGCTTTATCCTCGATTGCCCACAATCTACACACCACTGCAACCTTTACAGCTCTCTAACCCTGCCGTCCCTCCATGACCATAGACTAACAAACTGCGTCAGGTTCGCAGCCAAATACTGGTCCCTCTCTCTTCCACCCTACCTGTCCTCTACACTCTCCCAACAACCTCCACCTGCGTACTCCCTTAGCAGCACAGACCCTAGGCTGTTACACATCCCGTTCAGGCATCCAACAAAAGGCCAGGCTGCTTTTAACTACCGAATACCACAAATCTGGATTGCCCTACCTGCCCCCATAAGACATGCTCCAAACCCCTACCATCGCAACTGCCTACTCGGAGCACATTTCTCCTCCAGCTGCTCCTGTTTCAATTAAACTAGCCTACACTCATGTTGTAATTTAATTGGGCTTAAGTAGACTACCCTCCTACTTTCTCTACACTATGTATGTTTACCTCTGTCTGAAATCACTCACATAATGTTGTAGTACAATGCTTATTGTTCCATTTTGTACCATGTATGTAAAGATTTTTGATATAAATCTCATGTTGTAATTGGGTCTCGGCCCCCAGGTCACATCTGGAATCGAACATGTTGCTCAGTATGACTTCCTGGTAAAACTCGTAAATAAATAAATAAAGAAAAGGATGCAGTGAGAGTGGTGTGTGTAGGAGCTATTAAAGTTTGTACAGATAGCAGTGTGTAGGATCTGAAAGGATGCTGGGAGAGCAGTGTGAAGGACCCATAAAAGGATGTAACAAGAGAAGTGTGTAGGTTGCATGAAATTATGTAAGGAGAGAAGTCTGTAGGATCCATGAAAAGATGCAATGAGAGCGGTGAGTAGGATCTATAAAAGGATGCACAGAGATCAATGTGTAGGATCTACTGTATATAGGATCCACAGAGATCAATGTGTAGGATCCATGAAAGGATGCTGGGAGAGCAGTATTTAGGTTCTATTAAATGAGGCACAGAGAGCAGTGTGTCAGACCCATGAAAGAATACTGGGAGAGCAGTGTGTAGAATCTATAAAAGGATTCTGGGAGAGCAGTATGTGGGATCTATAAAGGATGTACAAAGAGCAATGTGTAGGATCCCTAAAAGGATGCTGAAAGACCAGTGTGTCGGATCCATGAGAGGATGCTAGAAGAGCAGAGTGTAGGACGTATAAAAAGACGCACAGAGAGCAGTGCGTAGAATCCATGAAAGGATGCTGGGAGAATGGTATCCAGTGAACAAGGTGAATGGGAAGTACTGGGTATACGTGCACATGCACGGGGAGGGGGAGAGGCAGGGAGGGATGGTATGTGGGAGGGGGTGTGGTGGGCAGCTGTCAAGCTGGTCCGCTAGCATGATGGGGAGGGTGGTTGGCTGGGAGGCATAGGGTTTGGATCCATCGCAGTGCTGGTTTCTTTTTGGCGGCAGGCTGCTTTAAATTTTTTTGGTTTTCACCCCAACCCGACATGCACTCCCATGAAGTTGAGAATCCATAAGTAGGGTGTGTGTGGGGGGCCTTCCACACTAAAAATGAGACTTTTCAGTCTCAGGTACCGTTTTTGTCCGTGCTGTGAGTGTGCATCACTGAAACTCATTTTCAGTGATGTACACTCACTGTAACAGTGATTGCTATACTGCAATCACTGTTGTGACATGGAACCTGGGAGAACAGTGTAGGATCTTTGAAAGGATGTAAGCAGAGCAGTGTGTCAGATCCATGAAAGGATGCTGGTAGAACAATGTCAGATCCATGAAAGGATGCTGGAAAACCAGTGTATAGTATTTATAAAAGTATGCATGGAGAGCAGTGTGTAGGATCCATGAAGGATGCTGGAGAGCAGTGTGTAGGATTTATAAAAGTATGCTTGGAGAGCAGTGTGTAGGATCCATGAAAGGATGCAGGTGGAGCAGTGTGTAGGATCCATGAAAGAGATGCTTGGGAGCAGTGTGTAGGATCCATGAAAGGATGCACAGATGGAGCAGTGTGTAGGATCCATGAAAGGATGTAAGTGAGAGCAGTGTGTCAGAATCCATGAAAGGATGCTGGAGAAGATGTCGGATCCATGAAAGGATGCTGGAAGACCAGTGTGTGGGATTTATTAAAGGATGCATGGAGAGCAGCGTGTAGGATCCATGAAAGGATGCATGTGGAGCAGTGTGTAGGATCCATGAAAGGATGCATGTGGAGCAGTGTGTAGGATCCATGAAAGGATGCACGTGGAGCAGTGTGTAGGATCCATGAAAGGATGCATGTGGAGCAGTATGTAGGATCCATGAAAGGATGCATGTGGAGCAGTGTGTAGGATCCATGAAAGGATGCATGTGGAGCAGTGTGTAGGATCTATGAAAGGATGCATGTGGAGCAGTGTGTAGAATCCATGAAAGGATGCATGTGGAGCAGTGTGTAGGATCTATGAAAGGATGCATGTGGAGCAGTGTGTAGGATCCAAGTGGAGCAGTGTGTAGGATCCATGAAAGGATGCTGGGAGAGCAGTGTGTAGGATCCATGAAAGGATGCATGTGGAGCAGTGTGTAGCATCCATGAAAGGATGCATGTGGAGCAGTGTGTAGGATCCATGAAAGAATGCTGGGAGAGTAGTATGTAAGATCTATAAAAGGATGCACAGGGAGTAGTGAGTAGGATCCTTGAAAGGATGTAAGGAGAGCAGTGTATCAGATCCATGAAAGAATGCTAAGAGAACAGTGTTGGATCCATGAAAGGATGCTGGAAAACCAGTGTGTAGGATTTATAAAAGGATGCATGGAGAGCAGTGTGTAGGATCCATGAAAGGATGCATGGAGACCAGTATGTAGGATCTATAAAAGGATACACAGAGCAGTGTGAGGTAGGATCTACAAAAGGATTTATTTTTATTAATTTATTGTATTCTAGGATTATTACACCTTTGAGCTAAAAGCTCATTTACTGAGGTTACACGTCATGAAGTTAACAATACAGTAAAAAACAGAAAGCAGGACAGTTGTAACAACATTACTGTAAATTACATACATTAAGTCGTACTTGGGGATACAATACAATACACTGAGTGGTGGTATATTGGTGGGGCAAAGAGGGGAAGGGGAGCATAGAAGGATAGGAGACTTCAAGATAGCAAAAAGGCACTAGGCAACAAGAGTGCTACCTGCAGGAAGGGGGACAAGGGGGGAGAGAGGGGATAAAGAGGAGCAGGGTAGGGTGATGTGAAATAAGGAGCAGCCTTCAGGGCCTTGTCAACAGCATGTGGAATATAAGTGGAATACCCAGGTGGGTAAGTTAGAAGAAGGGGCAGGCGTATGGGGGGGATAAAACAAAAATAGGGCAGGGGCGTAGGAAGTGAGGGGAAGACTGTGGGAAAATGGGGGCAAAGGAGAGGGAGAGAAAATGGGCAGAGGATTAGGGTAGTTGAGGTTGTGCAAAAGTGCCAGAGGAGAAAGAGAAGAAGTTTAGCAGCTGCAGTCACACTTACCGGCTGCAGCAAGGTGTGAGCGCAGTTTTGATTTGAAAGGGCAAAGTTTGGGTTCTGCCAACATGTCATCTTGGAGCGAGTTTAGCCAATTGGGTGCTAAGAGAGCAGTGTGTAGGAGCTAAGAAAGGATGCTGGGAAAGCAGTGTGTAGGATCCATGAAAGGATGCTGAGAGAGCAGTGTGTAGGATCCATGAAAGGATGCTGGGAGAGCAGTGTGTAGGATCTATGAAAGGATGCTGGGAGAGCAGTGTGTAAGATCCATGAAAGGATGCTGGGAGAGCATTTTGTAGGATCTATGAAAGGATGCATGGAGAGCAGTGTGTAGGATCCATGAAAGGATGCTGGGAGAGTAGTGTGTAGGATCCATGAAAGGATGCTGGGAGTGCAGTGTGTAGGATCCATGAAAGGATGCTGAGAGAGCAGTGTGTAGGATCTATGAAAGGATGCTGGGAGAGCAGTGTGTAGGATCCATGAAAGGATGCTGGGTGAGCTTTTTGTAGGATCTATGAAAGGATGCATGGAGAGCAGTGTGTAGGATCCATGAAAGGATGCGGGGAGAGTAGTGTGTAGGATCCATGAAAGGATGCTGGGAGTGCAGTGTGTAGGACACATGAAAGGATGCTGGGAGAGCATTTTGTAGGATCTATGAAAGGATGCATGGAGAGTAGTGTGTAGGATCCATGAAAGGATGCTGGGAGAACAGTGTGTAGGATCCATGAAAGGATGCTGAGAGAGCAGTGTGTAGGATCCATGAAAGGATGTGGGGAGAACAGTGTGTAGGATCCATGAAAGGATGCTGGGAGAGCAGTGTGTAGGATCCATGAAAGGATGCTGGGAGAGCATTTTGTAGGATCTATGAAAGGATGCATGGAGAGCAGTGTGTAGGATCCATGAAAGGATGCTGGGAGAACAGTGTGTAGGATCCGTGAAAGGATGCGGGGAGAGCAGTGTGTAGGATCCATGAAAGGATGCTGGGAGAGTAGTGTGTAGGATCTATGAAAGGATGCATGGAGAGCAGTATGTATGATTCATGAAAGGATGCTGAGAGAGCAGTGTGTAGGATCTATTAAAGGAAACATGGACAGCAGCATGTAGGTTCTATAAAAGGATGCATGGAGATTGGAGAGCAGTATGTAGCAGTACCATAGGAAGGGTGGGGCAGGCAAGCCACTGAGAGGCACATTTTTCCACTAAAGCTCATGTTCTAATTCACTTGCGCTGCAGCTTTAAATCTTTTTTTTTTAATTTTGGTTCTGTAATTACAAATGACTGTCAGTAGGTCGCATCTGCTGACCAAGGACCAGCAAGTGCGGGGAGAGGGTCACATGGCAGCACCGTCTTCTGCAGGAAATAATCATGTGGTGCAGTGTGGTGATGTTGCTGAGAAAGAGGAACTGTGGGCGGCCCAGCGCCACCCATTAGTATAAAAGTACATACTGGTGGAGCATGTGGCACTGAGTGAGAGGCATTTTATGTTGGAGACAGACAGAGTGTGGAGCAAGTTGTTGGGTGTATTAGTGTAGAGTAGTAGACAGTCAGAGACTTATAAAAAAAAATGAATCAGAATCTGAGAGGAGAGATGAGTCATGAGAGACAGAGAAGATAGAAGAGAGCTTGTCTTATATATTTTTGTCACTCATGTAATGTAAGCATAAGCAGAATGCACACCACACTAAGTACTCTGTCTGTTGTTGTCTATGTGGACAAGACTAGTAGTTATCACTCGTCAGTGACAGAGTGTTTGTAGTTCAAAGTGACGGCACTGCAGTCAAGCAGAAAAGCAGACCCAGCGAGGCAATGAATAATTCAAAATTAATTTCTAAATTGTGAGATGAGATGGGATCTATGTGGTGGCAGTGCAGTAGAGGGTGGGGTCAATGGTCTCACTCTGGAAGTCGAGAGAGAGAGAGATCTGCTTTCCTTGCCACTGAATTATTGAGCCCAGCTGGGCCTCTCTTGGAGTCGGCTCTGCTGGTGGGCAGTCAGCGACTGTGTAGTTCACTTGAACTTCATGCACGGGACTGCGAACTGGAATGGGAGTAAAGATTTTGAAGCAGTTGCCTCAGCCTTGGCCTGACTGCCGTGGCATGGGCTGTGCACACCATCCCTCCCATTCACCATGTCTTTACATTTTCTTTTCCTTCCTCTTGGCCCGCATCCCTCCTGCACTCCCATTCCATTGCCTTTTGGTTTTTTTTTGGTGTCCTCTCCATTATGATTCTCCCCAGTCTAGTCCTCATTCTCACCCCGCCACCCACACCTATCTTGCTTAGAAAATGAGGCATTGCCTGACAGTGCCTGCCTAGCTGCCTTGGATGCCATGTGAGGGGATCTGTACAGTTGGATCATAACATATTAACAGTTACATGTATCTACATTGGCTTGGACTGTAGAGGGGAACTGATGGGAATCAGGGGAATGAGGGGATTTGCAGTGGGGCTCCTTCTGGCCACAGGGATGATGACTGGAACAGATGGGCTGGCTCAGCTGTATTGGGGGGGTGCTGTGCTGCATGCAGGGGTTATTTACTGGGCAGAAGAGAGGGGCTGCATTGTTACAGCATACAGCAAACTGGTGTAGGCTAGGCAGAATGATTTTTCCCTAATGACACTTCTCCTTGCACCAGGGGACCCCTACATTGTCTCTCACCAGGGCTAACTAAATGGACCCTTAGGGGATCCTCAAGCTTAAGCACCCTATCCTGCCTGGTCGAGCCTTTTTTTTTTTTTTTTTTGCAGGGCCCTGCCTAGACACTGCTACTTGGGGACACTACTATATAATATATCCTATCCCCATCCCACAGTAGGATCCTCCCAGACAAGATGCCCCCTGCAGCTGCCCCCCCCCACCAGTCAGGAGAGGGCCAGGAAGCAGAAGATCCACAGCAGGGAATTGCTGCTACAGTGCTGTCCAGGGTCCCACAGTAAAACTTCTGGCAGAAAAGGAAAGCCCCCTCCTCTCCCTTTATCTGTGACCCTGGCTCATTAGGTCTGCTTGACTTGCATCCATGAACATGGCAGGTTTATTAATAATTTATAACACAGCGTAGACTGAGCGTGTCACCCAAACTATGGATGTCAGTTGGCCTCTTCTGGGTCTTGACATCTGCCAGTTTCTGCAGTGCTCATAAATTACATAAAAAAGTACCTGCCATGTTCGTGGTTGCCAGCAGAGCATATGAGTCTGAGCTGAGGAAAGAGAGAGGGAAGGAGTGGACCAGAGGAGCTGCGCTTTTTTTGTATGCTAGAGGTGATACTGTGGGACCCTGAGAGCACCATAGCAGCAGTTCCATGATGTGAATCTTCTGCTCCTTGGCCTTCTTCCAACTGGGGGGCAGAGGCAGATGCTGGGGGGCTTTCTATGGGGGGTTCCTTTAGTTGGGGGATTGGATACAGTCAGAATATTGTTTAGTGGGGGGGGGGATTCCACTACAGAGAGAGTGGTTCTCTGGAGGGATGCCGGACTTGGGGCTGCATACCTCTCAACCTCTTGCCTCATGTATCAGGGACAAGACTTAAAATAATCAGGGACAAAGACCCAAAATCATGGACACGTTATAAATTGGTGCTATTCACTCAGAGAACTTGTAGAAAAAGGGGATTTGTGTTAAGCTGCATTTTCTGAAGAAAACAAGTCTATAACTTTAATGTTTGACATTATTTCATGATTTTAACCCCCACTGTTCTCTGCCATAAAAACACATACTTTATGAGCAACAAATGCAAGTTATGATGCAAAATCAGAGACACCACTAAAAATCAGGGACAGTTTAGAGATGTGTGGGGTTGATCCAGTTGAAGGGATTGTTTGGGTGCATGGGAGCTGGTCTTGGTGTACGGTGGTGGTTCTACTATAGGGAAGGTAGGCAGCTAAGGTGAGGAGTGTGGTGTTGTAGAAGTGTTCAAGATACATGTACTGTAGGATGGTTGGGGGCAAAGTCTGGTTATGGTCTAGAAGGGTGGTCAAGCAGTGTTGAGTGTTGAAGATAGTCTAGCTGAAGGGAGGATGGTCGAGGGGTGGAGGCTTTTCGTTCTGTAAGGTGGTGGTGATTCCACTGCAGGGGTAGTGTAGCTTGCCAATGGGGCTGAGTGAGTGGGATCGGGGGGGTACATCCCCCTATGTGAGGATGGGTGGTTGCAGGTGGGGGCATCTCAGAGGTACGTGTTTCCAGCACTAGAGGACTGCATCTATGCCACTGAGGCCTGTTTATGTCCCTATGAGCCACTCTTGGTGGAACTGTTGGTCAGCCTGTTGTCCACAACAATTGCAGCTGCACTGCACACTTTGATGACAGCCAGCCGAGTCTATGACTCCCACACCTCAGAATCTATGGCAGCAAAATTTTCCCTGAAATCAGTGGTAGGGAACATACAACAAAAGTATGTTTTTCCTTCAAGAAAAGCCCCAAAACTCACCACAGAGTATGTAAACACCCCAGAGCTTCTAGGGGCCACAAGGCCCTCATACCCCTGGCTCTTTTCCAGGGGGGTGGTGCAAAATTAGTCTCTTGTTCAGAGCACCCAAATGCCTTCCTATGGCTCTGGTATGTAGGATCTCTAAAAAGATGCATGGAGAGCAGTATGTAGGATCTATAAAAGGATGCATGGAGAGCAGTGTGTAGGATCCATGAAAGGATGCATGGAGAGCAGTGTGTAGGATCCATGAAAGGATGCACGGAGCGCAGTGTGTAGGATCCATGAAAGGATGTATGGAGAGCAGTGTGTAGGATCCATGAAAGGATGTATGGAGAGCAGTGTGTTGGATCTACAGAAGGATGTATGGAGAGCAGTGTGCAGGATCCATGAAAGAATGCTGGGAGAGCAGTGTGTAGGATCTATTAAAGGCTGCACAGAGAGCCTTGTGTAGGATTTGTAAAAGGTTGCAAGGAGACTAGTGTGAAGGATCTATAAAATGATGCACAGACAGCAGTGTGTAGGATCCATGAAAGGATAAAGGGAGAGCAGTGCGTAGAATCTATAAAAGGATACTGGGAGAACAGTGTGTAGGATCCATGAAAGGATGTCAGGAGAGTGGTGTGTCGGATTCATGAAAGGATGCTGGAAGAACAGAGTGTGGAATCCATGAAAGGATGCTGGGAGAGCAGTGTGTGGAATCCATGAAAGGATGCTGGAAGAACAGAGTGTGGAATCCATGAAAGGATGCTGGGAGAGCAGTGTGTAGAATCCATGAAAGGGTGAAAGAAAAGCAGTGTATCAGATCCATGAAAGGATGCAGTGACAGCGGTATGTGGGATCTATAAAAGGATGTACAATGAGCAGTGTGCCAGATCTGTGAATGGATGCTGGCAGAGCAGTGTGCTGGATCCAAGAAAGAATGCAGAAAGGGCAGTGTGTGGGCTTTATGAAAGGATGCTGGGAGAGCAGTGTGTAGGATCCATGAAAGGGTGCTGGGAGAACAGTGTGTAGGATCCGTGAAAGGATGCTGGGAAAGCAGTGTGTAGAATCCATAAAGGATGGCACAGAGAGCAGCGTCTCGGATCCATGAAAGTATTCTGGGAGAGCAGTGCATCAGATCCATGAAAAGATGCTGGGAGAGCCGTGTGTAGGATCTATAAAGGATTCGTGGAAAGCAGTGAGTAGGATCCATGAAACTTTGCACTCAGAGTGGTGTGTAGGATTTATAAAAGGATGCACAGAGAGCAGTGTGTTGGATCTATGACAGGAAACAGTGAGAGTGGTGTGTAGGATTTATAAAAGGATGCACAGAGAGCAGTGTGTTGGATCTATGACAGGAAACAGTGAGAGCGGTGTGTAGGATTTATAAAAGGATGCACAGAGAGCAGTGTGTTGGATCGATGACAGGAAACAGTGAGAGTGGTGTGTAGGATTTATAAAAGGATGCACAGAGAGCAGTGTGTTGGATCTAAGACAGGAAACAGTAAGAGCGGTGTGTAGGATTTATAAAAGGATGCACAGAGAGCAGTGTGTTGGATCTATGACAGGAAACAGTGAGAGCGGTGTGTAGGATTTATAAAAGGATGCACAGAGAGCAGTGTGTTGGATCTATGACAGGAAACAGTGAGAGCGGTGTATAGGATTTATAAAAGGATGCACAGAGAGCAGTGTGTTGGATCTATGACAGGAAACAGTGAGAGTGGTGTGTAGGATTTATAAAAGGATGCACAGAGAGCAGTGTATTGGATCTATGACAGGAAACAGTGAGAGTGGTGTGTAGGATTTACAAAAGGATGCACAGAGAGCAGTGTGTTGGATCTATGACAGGAAACAGTGAGAGTGGTGTGCAGGATATATAAAAGGATGCACAGAAAGCAGTGTGTAGGATACCTGAAAGGATGCTGGGAGACCAGTGTGTTGGATATATAAAAGAATGCACAGAGAACAGAGTGTACAATCTATGAAACGATGCTCGGAGATCAGTGTGTCTGACCCATGAAAGGCTGCTTTGTGAGTAGTGTGTTAGATCCATAAAAGGATGCAGTGAGAGCTGTGTGTAGGATCTATAAAAGGATGCACCGACAGCAGTGAGTCTGAAGTATGAAAGGATGCTTCGAGACCAGTGTATCAGATCCATGAAAGCATGCTGGGGGAGGAGTGTGTAGAATCTATAAAAGGATGCATGGAGAACAAATGTGAAGGATCTATAAAAGGATGCTGGAATGCTGGAGAGCAGTGTGTAGGATCCATAAAAGATGCATGGAGAGCAGTGTGTAGGATCCATGAAAGGATGCATGGAGAGCAGTGTGTAGGATCCATGAAAGGATGCATGGAGAGCAGTGTGTAGGATCCATGAAAGGATGTATGGAGAGCAGTGTGTAGGATCGATAAAGGAACGCATGGAGAGCAGTGTGTAGGATCAATAAAGGGATGCATGGAGAGCAGTGTGTAGGATCCATGAAAGGATGCTGGAAGGGCACTGTGTAGGATGCATAAAATGATGCACAGAGAACAGTGTGTGGGATCCATGAAAGGATGCTGGAAGAGCAGTGTGCAGGATCCATAAAAGGATGCATGGTGAGCAGTGTGTTGGATCAATGAAATGATGCAAGGAGAGCAGTGTATCGGTCCATAAGAAGATGCCAGGAGAGAAATGCAAAGGATCTGTAATGGATGCTGGGAGAGCCGTGTGTTGAATCTATGAAAGGATGCTGGGAGAGCAGTGTGTAGGATCCATGAAAGGATGCTGGGAGAGCAGTGTGTAGGATCTGTAAAAGGATGCACAGAGAGCAGTGTGTAGGATCCATGAAAGAGTGTAAAGAAAGCAGTGTATAGGATCTATAAATGGATGCACACAAAGCAGTGTGTAGTGTCTATGAAAGGTTGCTGGGAGAGCAGTGTGTAGGATCTGTAAAAGGATGCACAGAGAGCAGTATGTAGGATCCACGAAAGGATGCTGGGAGACCAGTGTGTAGGATCTATAAAAGGATGCTGGGAGAGTAGCGTGTAGGATCTGTAAAAGTATGCACAGAAAGCAGTGTGTAAGATCCATGAAAGAATGCTGGTAGAGCAATGTGTAGATCTATAAAAGGATGCACGGAGAGCAGTGTGTTGGATCCATGAAAGAGTGTAAAGAAAGCAATGTGTAGGATCTATAAATGGATGCACACAAAGCAGTGTATAGTGTCTATGAAAGAATGCTGTGACAGCTGTGTGTAGGATCCATGAAATGGGACAGCTCAGTAGGTTCTGATGGGCTGTATTTAAATTTACTGAAAGATACAGCTTTGGTCTTACAGTAGCATACCCCATTAGCATTATTTACAATTTATCTTCTTCTTTTGGTAATTTTCCCGATTTATGGAAGCATTCATTAGTTGTTCCTTTTGATAAAACTGGATCACAACAAGATTTTCGGAATTATGAGCCCATATCATTTTTATCAGCTCTGGCTAAAAGACTAGAAAAAATAGTATATAAACAATTAATTGATTTTATAAAGAGTGTAGGACTTTTGTCACATAGTCAGCATGGCTTCTGAAAAGGATGAGGTACAGAGACGGCCTCAGTCGAGTTCAAGAGAATGGTCCTAGAAGGTATGGACAGGGGGGTGTTTAACTGGGGCTACGTTTGTGGACTTGACTAAGGCATTCGACCTCAACCTCTAATTGAAATATTGGATTCCTTGGGAGTGGGACATCCTGCATTGTTGTGGTTTGAAGATCATCTTAAGTGAAGATCGCAAAGGGTTAAGTTTGGTTGGGCTGTTTCTGAGTCTGCAGTGTGACGCATGCAGTCCCCCAGGGCTCCATACTGGGACCAATTTTGTTCTCTTTATTTTTTGATAAACCAGTAAATGTAGTGCAGAATGCATCTGTTACATTATACGCAAATGATGCAGTAATTTATACTCAGGGTCCTTCTATAACTGAACTGAATGACTTAATAACTAGGGAAATGTGTAATTTGCAACAGTCACTTATTTCTAACAGATTGGTCTTGAATAAGATAAAGATGAACACTACTGTTTTTGGCACTAGGGCTCATCTTAGGGATACAGGACAGTGTTTACAGGTAAAGTCCCTTAATGGCACCTTTTTTGATAGTGTGGATACCTTTCAGTACTTACAATAGGTGTCCTATTAGACCCACATTTAAGTTATGAATTTCATTTTACAAGGGATACATCAAAGGTCCACTCAAAGGTGGATCTTTTATACAGAATTCGTTCCTTTCTCACTAATGATTCTCAGATGGTAACTACTAGACAGTGCCTAGTCCTAATTGTAAATTATGCTACCATAATTACTGATAATGCCTCTGCAACAATAATTTCTAAAACATTTTCTCTATCACAATTAATAGCTAAATTTTCTTGTCCTGCCTCTAAATTATCTCATCACTGTGATACTTTAAATTCTATGAGTTGGCTTCCTGTTCAATTACATTTTCGACTGAGTATGGTTAAATTTACTTTTAGAGTTATTAATTCTGGTGTCCAACCAAGTCTTAGAGGTCTCTTGAAACTTCCTGATGAGGGATGTTACTCTAGACATAGAGTAGATATTGGGGTCTTGCAACTCTCATTTGTGAGATCTAGTAGTGGACAAAGGTCCTTCACCTACACTACTCCATCTATTTGGAATGATATTCCCCTGGATATTAGACAGCTGCAATCTTTTAAAACTTTTGGTCATGCACTGAGGTTGTATTTTACTTCACTGGCTGAATGTAACTGTTTTAAATAACCATTTTTTTATATTGACATGGATTTATTAGTCTGAATTTTTATGGATTGTTAATTTATTGTAAGTCACATGTATGTATGCTTTGTTTGATGTGGATCGCACCTGTAAAAGAAACTTGTGTTTTCCAGTGTGTTTACCCATTAAGCGAATAAACAAACAAACAATGAAAGGATGCTGACAGAGCAATGTGTAGAATCTATAAAAGGATGCTCGGACAGCAGTGTGTAGGATCCATGAAAGGATGTTGGGAGAGCAGTGTGTAGGATCCATGAAAGGATGCTTGGAGAGCAGCGTGTAGGATCCATGAAAGGTCGCTGGGAGAGCAGTGTGTAGGATCCATGAAAGGATGCTGGGAGAGCTGTGTGTAGGATCCGTACAGGATGCACAGAGAGCAGTGTGCAGAATCTGTAAAGGATGCACAGAGTGCAGTGTGTAGGATCCATAAAGGATGCAGAGAGCAGTGTGTAGGATCCATAAAGGATGGCACAGAGAGCAGTGTGTAGGAGCTGTAAAGGATGCACAGAGTGCATAGAGTGCAGTATGTAGGATCCGTAAAAGATGCATGGAGGGAACAGATATCAGACATGTTTAAGTCTTATGCATCTTTCCAAGCCACACATGTAAACTGTATAAAGCCTTAAACTCAGTGCAAGACATCACGGGTATGCAAATGCTTATGTGGTGTGGGCTGACAAGTCTTCACCAGCACAAACATCACCTTTTAAACTAGCTTTTACATCATTTTTGGCTCATAATGAAAAACTACAGTCATACTGTATGTTTCTTTCTTTTGAACTTCTCAGTACAGTACAGAGCAGCCTAAGATGGGCTTAGTGGACTAATTCTGTGACCCTTATCTCCAGTGATTATTTTTTAAGGCCAGTGATTTTTAAAAGTAAACAATCCACTTTCAACCTTATCTCCCAAATGTTACAGGTTTGAACAGTTCTATGTTGCTAGACTTCAAACTGTGCCCATCGCCCCCTACCCCGGTGAGCTTCGAAGCAGGGATAACTCTCTTTTGACAACCTATAGCAGCTAACACATCTGTTCATTATTTTGTACTTGCTTTCTAACTCTTTCTGTCTTTTTTTCATTCCTTTAGGAAATGTGTGCCCCACACTCTTACATGATGAAAGGATTATATCAGATGGCTTTATCAGGTGTTCTCTGCATTCCTTTTCTAATCCCATCTTTTGTTCTGTATTTTCGTGCCTTTCTCATCAGAATCCCTCTTGTTTTTTATTAGAGCTGTTCTCTTATTTTATTCTCTTGATACTTTTTGCCTCAGCATGCAATCTCTGCCCTTTCCTCTTTTAGTTCACTGGCTTCTTACCAGTTAAATATCTAATTCTGTATCTCTCTTGGACATCTGTAGGATTCTCATATTTTTTTCTGTTCCCCTTTCTCGGTGTTCTGTACTGTTTCATGCTTCACAGTCTCATTCCTGTGCTTTATGTTTCTGTTTCTTTTGGTTCTGGATTTACTTCATGTCACAGAGAAATTGCTTTTCCTTGAGTCTGTACATACGGGCTCCCAGGATTCCTGTATTTTACAGGAAAATTGAGCCATTTACAGAGAAATTGTTCCCATAGACTTGCACTGGTTATACAGAAAAACACTGTCATTTTGGCTTCCATAGGAAAAAAATGCAGGCTACAGGAAAATTGCTCTGGAGTTCCAGCCAGGGAAAATGCCAAATCAGTTCGGGAGCACTGCATACTGAATGGCCTTTCATATTCCAAGTCTGTCCCATGTCATTCATTAGAAGATTATTTAGCCCATCTTGTACTGTGCATCATTGATATCACAATTCTGGCTTAATTCCTTCCCTCCCAACCTTTTCTCTCTCCCCCTAACTTTTCCTCCTACCCACTCTGTAACACTGTTTCTCATTCCCTTTCCCGTACTCCCAGGAAATCTACTGCAAGCCAAGCTGCCTTCTTTTATCGCTTCCCTAAATTCTGGTCCTTGCTTCTCCTGTCCATCAATTGTTCCTCTTAACCCTTCTTCCTTACATGTCTTCTTCATAACTTCACATCTCCCTGACCACAGATCTCAGCAGCCACCATCCATCCCAACCACCCACCTACCCAGAGTTCACTCTGACCCTGATATACTCTGGCAGTCTCTCCACCACCACCAGTACCACCACTACACTCGGGTTGGAGTTGTCCACTGCTGCCGTTCAAGTGTAATTTTATCTATCTTTAGCACCTTATTTGTACACGATTACTTTGCATTAAATATTGCTTTGCATGTCTCCATTAAATGGGTCTAATAATCACAGAACTTTGGCAAGGCAAGGCAAATTTTATTTTTCAGGCGCCCAGTCCCAGATGCTCTGGGCACTGTACAATCAAGATGCATTAAAAAGCAGTTAAAACACAATAATTAAAATAGAAAACATATTAATTAAGCATATTTAAAAGCTGATCGTCCAAAATGGGAGGCCTGACCTAACAACTAGGGCTGTGCAGAATTAAACAAGCATTTGTCAATGCCGAACGTTCGCTTGCAGGTATTTGCAGTGGTGTTTGGTATGTATGGTGCTTTACCCTAATGCCCTGTGCGATTGCTGGTATTTGCACAATAAATTTTCAGCAAGACCTTTTTGTTACCCCCATTGTGCGGCTACATAGGCGGAAACACGTTTTGGGCAAGATGTGAAAAATGACAGCTGCACTGCTCATAAGGAGGTGTGGTAAAATGGCAATGTTGAAAATGTGGAGGAAAATATTGAAATTTTCAAACTTATGAGCGTGCATAGGAGCTTGCGCAATGAACACTGTAAAAACAGTATTTTTAGAAATTTTTCACCAAATTTTCAACACAGCCATTTTAAGACCTCTTGCTCATGAACAGTGTCACTGTGATTTTCTTAATGTGTCCCATACACTGAGTTCGCGACACCGACCGCTTCATTGTGTGCTACATGGGCGGAAACATGTTTTGGGCAGGATGTGAAAAATGACAGCTATACTGCTCATGAGGAGGTGTGGTAAAATGGCAATGTTGAAAATCTGGAGTGAAAATATTGAAAATTCGCAAACGTACGAGCGTGCTCAGGAACTGCACAACGCAGACTCATAAAAGTCATTTTTTAGGAATTTTTTCACCAAATTTTCAACACAGCCATTTTAAGACCTCTGCTCATGAACAGTGTCACTGTGATTTTCTTAATGTGTCCCATACATTGATTTTGCACACTGACTGCGCCATTGTGCACTACATGGGCGGAAACACGTTTTGGGTAAGATGTGAAAAATGACAGCTGTACTACACATAAGAAGGTGTGGTAAAATGGCAATGTTGAAAATCTGGAGTGGAAATATTGAAAATTCGCAAACCTATGAGCGTGCGTAGGAGCTGCAATGCAGCTCAAGTAAAACAGTCATTTTGTGGAATTTTGCACAAATTTTCAACATGGGTTTTGTGACCCTTCTCATGAATGATGTCACTGTCATGGCATTATTTGGGCCGAAGGGTGATTTCGCGCAGTGACTGTGAAATCACCCTCGGGCCTAATAACGCCATGACAGTGACATCACTCATGAGAAGGGGTCCCAAAACCATATTGAAAATTTGTCAAAATTCTAAAATGCCTGAGATATGCAATAAAGTTGAAACCCCTATCTAGACTATTATACAGCTTACGGCATTTCCTCAGTTCGCGGTCGGCTTTGAAGAGTGCAGGCGTGTTCCCGGTCCACTGAAGATCGTCGCGCCCGAGCTCCGGAGGTAAGTATGGGGTGGGGGTGTGGGGAGGCTAGGTGCGCAGTGGGTGGGTGCGGGTTGTGGGAGGGGTTGGGGAGATCATGGGACGGTTTTTAATTTGTGTTTTTTTTTTTTTACTATTGACGATGCGGAAGTTTGCCACGCTGGTGTGGGCCCCAGCATGGCAGAAGATGGCTGAGGGTGCCGTGGAGCCGACAGGGATTGGGCACCCCGTCGGCAGACAAACCCAGGACCTTTGCCATGCTGGGGTGGGCTCCCAGAGTGGCAGAGAAGATGGCTGGGGGGGCGTGGAGCCGGCGGGGATTGGGCACCCTATCGGCCAGATGGCCAGCGGGGCCCGTTCGCCCGCGGCTGGGGGGGCTCCCAGCGTGGCAGAAAGAATTGGGGCGCGTGATGTGGGGGCGGCGTGAGTGTCTGTATGACAGCGGTGGTTTTCCTTGAAGCGAAGACCACCGCTGTCATACACAGCTCCCGCACCCATTGGTGCAGGACCGCCATGCCTGCTCAACGGAGCAGTGGATTGCAAGGGAGAGGCACACCTCCAAAGTGTGCTACTCTCCCAAAATGTTCCTTGCGCATGCACGCAAGCGAACGTAAAAATTCCAGTGGAATGAAATTCTGCAGAATTTCTGCAATTTCTCCAGG
Source organism: Neoceratodus forsteri (assembly GCA_016271365.2). Classification (NCBI taxonomy): domain Eukaryota; kingdom Metazoa; phylum Chordata; order Ceratodontiformes; family Ceratodontidae; genus Neoceratodus; species Neoceratodus forsteri. The sequence continues at coordinate 132,206,051 of CM028130.1, read as the reverse complement.
TTTCTGTGGAATTTCTCTGGAAGCGTAATGGTGGAATTGCACTGCAAAATTCATACATTTCTGCAGAGTAGAATTCTGTGGATATCTTCATTTTCTCTGAAAAAATTCTCCACAACTGTTTTTCTAAAATAGTACGCGATATATCCATGTTAGTGAAAACATTTTATAGACTAATTTTAGTGTTCCATGTATCATCATGAGTCTACATTTCATGAGTGATGTTATCTGTGTTAAGGAAGTTGTTTTAAACTAGATCTCTTAAATTTGCCTTAACGCAAGTGTTCAGCGAAATAATGTTCCGCAGACGTGTGTAAACGTGGAATATAAATCCGCTGATTATTTTTGTGTGTTTAGTCTGGTCTCATGGTGCTGGATTCCACAGCCAGTGTTACCATGTGACTCCCTGGGCTCCATGCAGTCTTTATTGTGGGTTTGTGAGAGAAAGAGCTGCTGCTGTTGTTACAACAGAAACTTTGGTGAAAAATACTTGGAAAAAATACTTTTCACTGTTTAAATTCACTACAGGACTGTAGTGGATTACACTGGGTGTTGTTGAAGATTGTTGATATTAGTTTAGTGTGTAGTTTTTGTGTGTGTTTCTTACATTTAGTATTTGACTGTAGTGCTGTGTTTTCCTTCTCAAGCATTGGGAGAAGGGCTTATCCAGCTGAGAGTGAGAGAGGATTTATTTTGGTGTTAGTGTAAAAGACTCAGTCTACTAACTTAGAAAGAAAAGTGTTATTAATTTTTTCTGTGTGGTATTATATGTCTGCAACTTAGTGCTGTTGTACTTTATAGACCACAATTTTGTGAGAGCTGCATAACTTGGTGTTTATATCGTCTTAAATGAAATTTGATTTTGTTCAGATTTTGACATTTATAAATATTATTGCATTAATAAGCATGGATGGGTATACATCAGTTTGTGGTGGTAAGGTCAGTTCTATGGGGGGAGATGCACAGGAGGAGCTGCACGTACTGGCACTGGCATTGGAAGTGAAGTACCAGCCTGTGATTTGCGTGGCTTGCAGCAGTCACTTGCCGACATACTGTCTGCTGGTCAAGTTAAAATTAAAACTAAGAGAGCTGCAGTGCTATCTGTATTAAGTGGGAGTGTAGGTAGAAGTACTGAGTCTGTGAGTCATGGTTGCTTACCAAGAAAAACAGCCAGTGATGCAGCAGCGATGTTAATCCAGTCAGAGTTAGATGACTGAGTCAACTGGCTGTTGATTCTGACAGTGTTTCACAGTCAGATGTTACTTTTGAACAAGATTCACAGTTGCTAGGTGTGGAGGTGGATGATCAGGTGTTACTCTCTGAGGAGGTAGATGATCGAGGGGAGGTGGAGACTAATAATGGGGGCAGAGCAGTTGTGGTGCAGGTTTCAGAGGAGCAGGCAGATGCTGATATTGATATTGATATTGACAGAATGATGTTCAGAATTGGATGATCCTGTATTGCATGCTGGTTGAGAGCCAGAAAGGGATGCATCCAGGCAGGTGACCTATAAAAGGAAAAGGATGGTAGAAAATGAAGTGTTGGATGAGGGAAGCACATGGCAGGATGAGACTGAAAAACTGCATCAGGGCAAATCAGTAAGGGGAAAGGCAAGGTGCAGCAGTTGTCTTTTGAAAAACAGCAGCAACAGGAACAAAGTAGTGGAATGTGTGGTACAAGTACGGGCATATATGGACATCACAGCAGCAGTTCAGGTCCCGTTATGTCCCATGACCATGAAGTAGTGCCAGCTGTGGCAACAAGTGTTAGAAGCAATCAGCCAGCATGCAACAGTAGCTCCTTAGTTTGAGATTTTTTGTAATGGATCCCAAAAACAATAGTTTTGCAGTTTGTCAAAACTTTCTTCCTTTCCGCTCCTGCAGCTGGCCCCGTTTCGGCTGGCGCCACCAGCCACGTCACCCCAGCTTCCACTGGTCTTACCTCTCTTGCACTAGTGAGGTGCCAGCTAGCCAGGTGTGGAGCCTGCAAAGGGCCGGGGCTTCATCCTGCTAGCCAACATTTTCCTCCTCTGCTTTTCCTTGTTCCTTGAGTGCAGCGTGGCAGCGTGCAATGATGCCAGTGGCCAAACCATGCACACTTCCGTACATGGCATGCTGTACATCTGCCCTGCATCCACCCCCTATGTGTGGACCCACTGTGCCAGACCCCAGTCACCTCTAGGAGTCAGGCAGGCAGCGGACTCTGTCCCCATCCTCCCTGGAGAGGAGAGCTGTCCTTCGGATGCTTGATCCTCTCCCTCCCCAGCCAACCCCTGGCAGTCTGCTTGCACTATGAATACAGGTCTCTGGCATGGCAGGGGGTAAGGCATGATGCCTCAGCCCTCCACACTACTGGGCTGGCCAGTCAAATCTGTAAAGTGAGAGTGAGTCGTGGGAAAGCGGGGTCACATCTTGGTACTTCTGGGCAGCGTAGCCATATGAAAACCAAACATTTAATTCTGTGGCAGAAACATGACAGTAAGGTTAAACTCAGATGGAGGTGGCCTGTTTTTTTTTCAAGGGGAGAGGAGGATGAGGGTGATGACATGGAGCTTGACGGAGCCAGCAGCAGGGTTTCCTCAAACAGTAACCTGTTGTTTCAATGTATCAACAGCATCAGCACCCCTGTCAGTAAGCATAAGCAACGTAGTAGTCCGGTCACTTCAATTGCTGAATATTTGTCCACTGTGACTAGTACAATACAAACACCATGTAGTGATACCTGTGACACTTGAACAGCTGGTTCTGATTAATCTATTCTTTTTGTAATATAAAAATGTGTTTATTGAATGTCTCTCATGAGAGATGCTGACAGCCTGTGGAATGACAACCCCCCCTTCCAGGTTTCAGCTACAATGTGTTACCTGGAAGGCCAAGAGATAATTACAGGCTAGAAGAGTCCTAACTTAAGCATCTCCTGTTTATCTAGCTTATTTGTGGATTGCCAGCTGCTAAGATGGGAAATCATAAACTTTTATAACATTTAGAGGAAGAAGAGCAGGTTTTGATGCCTTAGTGCAAAGTCATAAATGTTTCTTTGATGTCTGTGAAGAACAGAAAGACCCTCTACATCAAAGGGTCATATGAGAAAATGAGTTGTGCTGAGGTCACAGAATTTAATACTTTGATAAGACATCCTGTTTTGCATAGATATATTTTTTTATATTCTGACAGGGAGGAGCTAGGTGATCTCATGCAAAGAGGTTGGCAAAGCCAGTTTTTAAACAGTATTCTGTTTTCCATTTACACCCAAATGTTTGGACTCTGAAAAAGCAACATCAGGCACTGTTAGAAGAATATACCTTAGAAGAGACAGTTCTAAGAGTTCTGTGGTAGGAGATTTAGTCTGCACTTTTAAACCTGTTTTTTTTAAGTGATTTGTATGTTTTGTGATATGTGGTTCTGTATTTACATTTTACATTTTTTTATCTATTTTTATGTTTGCTGCACACATGTGCAAGAAACATAGTGCCATCATCCGAGTTTTTGTAGGTGTGGCACCCTGTCTTCCAATTCAGTCAGTGTGTTTGCAAGCATGGCCATAGTTCGCAAATGAATGCTGCAGCTGTCTACGACAGCAGTTGAATATGCAGTGCCATACAGTTTAAAGGAAGAGCTACGCTTCAGTGAGCAGCGATAAGATTGTGCGTGCTCATGCACTCCTCCCACACACACACACACACACACACACACACACACGCATATTGCGTGTTCATGCAACCCCCCCACACACACACTGTATGGCCGAAGGGGGTGCCCAATCCCCCGTCAGCTCTGCTGTGCTCCCCCCCAACAGAGTTCCAGGTGCCATGCTGGGAGCCCACCCCAGCATGGCAACATTTTGTATGGCCAACGGGGGTGCCCAATCCCCCGTTGGCTCCACTGTTTACCCTCCCCCCAAAAGACTACCGGGTGCCACACTGGGAGACCACCCCAGCGTGACAACAGTCCGTATGGCCAACAGGGGTGCCTAATCCTCCATCAGCTCCACTGCCCCCCCAAACAGCCTTCCAGCTGCCATGCTTGAGCCCACCCAGCGAGGCACAAGTCCCATGTTGTCCTCCTAAAAGAAAAGCACCTGAAAAGAAAAATCTTCCCTCGCTGACTGTCCTGACCCCTCCCCACCCTCCCCACCCTCAGCGCACCCTGCCTCCCCACACCCTCACCTCACCCCATACTTACCTCTGGAGTCTGGCACAATGATCTTCAGTGGACAGGGAACACGTCTGCACTCTTCAAAGCCAACCATGAACTGAGGAAATGCTGATAAGCTGTATAATGGAATAAATAGGGGTTTTTCAACTTTGATGCATATCTCACGCATTTTTGGAAATTTTTTCACCAAACTTTCAACATGGGATTTTTGGGACCCCACCTCATGAATTCTGTCACTGTCATTTTGTTAATCAGGCCCTAAAGGTGACTTCGCAGTCACTGTGCAGAACCACCTTTTGGGACCAATTTATGAAACAACAGTGTCACAGTTCATGAGGTAGGCCCCCAAAAACCCTATGTTGAAAATTTGGTGAAAAAATCCAAAAAATTACTGTTTTATGAGCATGCATTGCGCAGTTCCTACACACGCTTGTAAGTTCGCAAATTTTCAATATTTTCACTCCAGATTTTCAACATTGCCATTTTACCACACCTCCTTATGAGCAGTACAGCTGTCATTTTCAGTGTCAGTGGCTCAGTAGGTAGCACACTCGCCTCTGAGGCTGGGAGATCAGAGGGCTGTGGGTTCAGTTCCCACATCTGGCACTTGGGTTAATATCCCAGTACTGACACTGTAGTGCAGTATGAGAGGGGTGCTGCACTTCTGAGGTGCTGTCTTTCGGATGAGACATTAAACTGAGGTCCCATCTGCCTGGATTGGTGGTAGTTCAGGTGGATGTTAAAAATCCCATGGCACTTATCAGAAAGAGTAGGGTAAATTCCCTGGTGTCCTGGCCAAATTTCCCACATTCACTAAAAATACCATCAACAGTTTAATCTGGTTCAAGGTCAGTTGGCATTCATCTGTATTCCCCTCCCCCGGGTCGCGCCTGAAAATAGGCAGGATTTGTCTAGTGCACTTACCTGGTCAACAAAAAACTAAATAAATAAATAAATAAAATGTTCACATCTCACCCAAAACGTGTTTCCATGCATGTAGCACACAATGGCTCAGTTGGTGTGCAAAATCAATGTTCAGGACAGATTAAGAAAATTGCAGTGACACTGTTCATGAGCAGAGGTGTTAAAATGGCTATGTTAAAAATTTGGTGAAAAAAGTCCATAAAATGACTGTGTTACGAGTGACCATTGCACAGTTTCCACGTACCCATGTAAGTTTATGGATTTCTAATATTTTCAGTCCAGATTTTTACCCTGGCATTCTTCCACACTTCCTTATGAACAGTACAGCTGTCATTTTTCACACCATGGCTGAAATGTGTTTTCGCACTTCAGCGCAGAAATGCGTGGTTGCTGTGGGAAATCACTGTTTGGGACAGATTAAGAATATCACAGTGACATTGTTCATGAGCAGAGGTTCCAAAATCCCTGCGTTGACAATCTGCTATAAAAAATTCCCCAAACTAATTGCATTACGGGTGTGCGTTGTGCATTTTCTACGCACGCTCGTGACTTCACCAGTTTTTTTTATATTTTCACTGCAGATTTTCAACATTGCCATTTTCACCTCCCAATGAACAGTACAACTGTCATTTTTCACATCCTGTTCAAAATGTTTTTTTGCACCTGTGGTGCCAAATGGCTTAGTCACTGTGCAAAATCAGCTTTTGGCTAACGAACTGATATTGCCACTGTTCATAAGGTGGGGGTCACAAAAAACCCATGTTAAAAATTTGGAGTGAAAATGCCAACAAACGCCTGAGGCATTAGGGTTTCCGACCATAACGCCCCACTCTGTACAGATTGATAGGCATCAGGGGTGTGACTTGGGATTCTCGCCTGTAATGCTCATACCATTCTACACCCTGCAGCCAATGACAGGCATCAAGGTGTGCCTTGGACTCTTTGGCCCCAAAGTTTACCCCATTCTCCTATACAGCACCCATCTCACCATATTTCCTGATGGAATGGGTGGGCATAAGGGCCAAAGACCCCAAGGCACATCGTGACACTTGTTGGTGTCTGCAGGGTAGGGTGTGGTGAAATGGCATGGCTGTTATGCCTGATGACCCAAAGGCACACCCCAATGCCTGTCAGTCTCTGCAGGGTGTTGGTGGGGTTGGCTTTAGTTCAGTACTTCACTGCCATTCCTATTATGCAGCTCTCTAACTCCTACACTATCAATGCCAATGCCAGCAAGCAAACATTCGGCATTGAAAAATGCTTGTTAAGTAAACCTCTACTTTAGAAACTACTTGGTGTGCCTTTGAAATTCTTTTTCTTGACAAGGGAAGCATACATAGTTAAAGTTGACACTGTACAAAGCTTACTGGTTTTGCCAAACTGGGAAAAGGTAAGAATGTATTCTGAGGTCTTTAATAGAGTTTTAAGAGTTCATTTTGTATGGCTGGTTAGGTGTCCGTAGATGAAAGATATCTGTCCCCCCGAAGAGCAGAATTATGTGAGCCTGTACATTGGGTATGCTAGCAAGAGGTTCACAGTTTGAATCCCTCCAAGACTTGATACCAAAGGTTGATTCAAACCCACAAAACAGACAGGAGGGTTACCCTGTTTCTGTTTCCTGTTCACAAGACTGTGCTTGGAGGTTGGCACTGTAGGAGCAGAGTGTCTGACCTGCTGAGTGGGTATGTGATGGATTGGTTGGCAGCGGTGTGAATAATTTTGGTATTACAAGCTTTTACTGTTCAGTGTGTCAGCTTGAGACCGTCAGCTCTCTTGCAAAGAAAGAAAAAGGCAGTGATTTACTTTTAAAAAGGAGACAGAACTATATCACTTGGCGTACAGTCAAGTTCCTACCCATTGTATTTTTTTTTCTAAAGTGCAAGTCAGAGTAGCCGTAGTTAGGCAAGAAGATGGCTTCCAACTACAGCAGGCACACTGTAGACTACTTAAAGTAGTTGTGCAGGGACAGAGGAGTCCCGTTCGAGATGAAAGCCAGGAAACAGAACCTCGGGGGATGCCCTGATGGTAGCAGATAGCCAGAGCACTGAGTCACAGACAGTGACTGTAAGGGGCCAAACCTTGAATGTGGCATAGCTAGCGGCCAGTGCAGTGTCCAGATCTGGTGAGGATGACAGCAGTGCCACTGTCAGTGAAGGGCCACAGCAGCAGGGGAAGGTCACCAGTCACCTGGATCCAGAAGTACTCAAGCTGCAAATTGAGTTTCGCAGAATGGAGCTGGAGTTCCAGAGATAGAGGGATCGTGAACAGCGGGAGGCAGACCATGAGGAGTGTGAGCACCAGCGAGCTGCAGAGGAGAAGAGTGAGTGATAACGCCAAGACGCAGACTGTGAAGAGCATGAGCACCAGAGGCAACATGAACTGGAGAAGCTATGACTCCAACCACCAGCACCAGAGCATGTAAGTGACTTGGGTTTAACTGGGACTGCAGGACTGGGTTACAAATTGAATTCCGAATTGATAGCCAAATTTAAAGAGGGGGAGGACATGGATGTCTTTTTAAATTCTTTTGAAAAAGTTTGTATTCAAGCTAAAATTCCTAGAGAGTCCTGGAGCTTTTAGCTGTCCCCGCTACTTACCAGAAAAGCTCGGGATGCATTGGGTCAAATGGACAATGAGGACAGTGATGATTACAGCAAACTTAAAGCTGCACTGTTAAAAAAATGTGAATTAACTGCTGAATCATACAGAGCTAAATTCCGTAAGCTCAGGAGAAGCCCTGACATAAGCTACGAGGAGCTAGCCAAGAAACAATGTCAGTTTTTAAAACGTTGGTGGGAAGGAATTGAAGCAAACTCTGTTGATAAAATTGAAAATAAGATTTTGTTAGAATAGTTTTATTGGGCATGGCCAGCAGAGCTGAAAACCTGGCTGGAGGACCGAGATCCCAAAGCAGTGCAAGAAGCTGCTGAACTCTCGGACCGCTATGCCAAGAGCAGACCTGCTCTGAGAGTGAATGGGGCAGGCATGGCAGTGCAGAAAGGGAAAAGTGCACCTTCAGGGCAGCTGAAACCCTCACTGCCTCCACTGAAACCAGTTAGCCCCAGGTTTCAGAGAAAAGATTTCTCTGAAAAGTTAAGTGAATGTTGGTTATGTAAAGAAAATGGGCATATTGCCAGACAGTGTCCCAAAAGAATGAGCAATAATACACAGAATGGTACTAGAAAAGAAGTGGGCTGTTTGTGTGTCCCTGGAAGAATGCCTGTGAACATGAGGGAACACATGCACCCAGTCATGGTGAACGGTGTACAGACGCAAGGGTTAAGGGACACAGGGGCATCCCTGACATTGGTAAAAGGGGATCTGGTACAGCCTGGTCAGCTTATACCCAATAAATACATCACTGTACAAGGGTTCACTGGTGAAGAGAAAACATTGCCACTGGCCAGTGTTCTCCTGGACTGGGGTGAAACCAGGGGAACTGTGCAACAGGTGGCTGTAGCCAAAACGTTAGCAGAGAATGTGATCCTAGGCAACAATCTCAAACAGTGGATGGTATGTGCAATTACCTGTAGCCAAGCAACAAGGGAAAATTGTAGTTCCTTGAAATCCACAAAAGCCATTGTGGAAACCACTGAGAGGCTGGTTCCCCAGCCTGTGTCTCCAGATGGGGAGACTAATGAAAAGAGGGTAGAAATTTCTCCAGTAGCAGTCAACCACACAGCTACAGAGGGTTACTTCAAAAAGGGAGGGGTGACCCATTGTCAGAGGGTTGGGATTGACAGTGATCCTGAGTGCCCTGACGTTAGTGCTAGGGACACTAGTTTAGCGACTGAAGGGGACCTGTCCCATGCCTAGGGAAATGTGTGAGGAGTTTGCAGCTGCTCAGAGGTGACCCTAGTCTAGAGAAGCTGAGGGCTTGGGCAGACTCGGATGGTGCACAGGGAGGTGATGGCAGACATAAGGTTTGTTGGGAAAATGGACTTATGTATACTCAGGCAGTACAGACAGAGGGAGGGGTGCTAGGCAGGCAGCTTGTTGTTCCCCAGGGATATCGTGAGCAATTGCTCAAGATTGCACATGATATTCCCTTGTCTGGTCATCTGGGAATCGCACGTACGATGCAGCGGTTGGCTCAGAATTTCTATTGGCCAAACTTCACCCAGCAGGTGAAGGAGTATTGCAGGTCTTGTCACCGGTGCCAAGAAATAGGGAAGGCGGGCAAGAAAACCCAAGCCACCCTGATTCCCTTGCCCATAGTGGAGGAGCCATTCCAGAGGGTGGGAATGGATACTGTTGGACCTTTAAATACCCCCAGCTCCTCAGGGAAGAGATTCATCCTGACTGGGGTTGATTATGCCACCTGGTACCCAGAGGCAGTCACCCTATCCTCTCTGAGGACAAACAAAGTGGCAGATGCCTTACTTGGGATTTTCTCCCATGTTGGGTTTCCACAGGAGGTTATCACCGATCGAGGAGGTTCCTTCATGTCGGATCTGATGAAATGTTTATGGGAGAAGTGTGGGGTGGTGCAGAGATGCACGACACCGTATCACCCACAAGCCAATGGGTTTGTGGAAAGATTCAATGGTACCCTGAAGTCAATGCTCCCAGGTGTTTGTTGAACAGCATCAGAGGGACTGGGAGAAAGACCTTCCCCACCTGTTTTCATACAGGGAGGTACCCCAGGAGTAGACTCGATTTTCCCCCTTCAAACTCTTACATGGGCGCTGGGTACGTGGGCCCCTAGACTTGATCTGGGAGGACTGGCAAGGCAAGCACTCCACCCAGGGAACTCCGATTGTGGATTACATCCTTGGGTTTAGGGGAAGGCTGAAGGAGCTTATGGGGACAGTACAGAGCAATCTGGCAGCTGCCCAACAGAAACAAAAAGTGTGGTACAACCGCAGAGCCAGAGCTCGCTCATACATGGTGGGTCAGGAAGTCATGGTCCTTATTCCGGTCTGGAAAGACAAGCTGCAGGCTGAGTGGGCAGGACCGTACAAAGTAGTTAGGAAGGTAAATGACGTGAACTATATTGTAGAGTTACCTGACCAAAGACATACAGGATGTACCATGTCAACATGATGAAGCCATATGCAAATAGGGCTGACATGGTGTTTGCAGTGTGTAGTCCAGGGGAAGGAACGGACGAAGGAGACCACCTTCTGGACTTGCTGGATGAAAGCAAGTGGGAGTCCTCTGTGGCAGCAGTAAAATTATCTCCCCAGCTGGCCCCGGACCAGATCCAGGAAGTAAGGGAGGATTTAGCAGACTTTGCCCCATTGTTTAGCACCAAGCCTGGACTAACCCCCTTAGCGACTCACGATGTGGAGACTGGGACACAGACACCCATACAGTGGACAGCATATCGGGTGTCAGAGGCTGTCCAAAAGGATATTAGGAGGGAAGTGGAGGAGATGCTGGATTTAGGGGTAATCCAGAGATCCCACAGCCCCTGGGCCTCACCCGTAGTCCTTGTGCCCAAGTCAGATGGTTCTACTCATTTCTGTGTGGGCTATCATGCACTGAATGCAGTCTCGAAGTCAGAAGCCCACCCCATGCCTCGGAAAGATGAGCTCATGGACAAGTTGGGAGAGGCGACCTACCTTACGACCATTGACCTGACAAAGGGGTATTGTCAGGTAGAGTTGACAGACAGAGCTAGGGAGAGGTCAGCCTTCATCACTCTGATAGGCATATTTGAATTTAAAGTAATTCCTTTCGGAATGAAGAACGCCCTGGCCACTTTCCAAAGGTTGGTGAACCTGGTGTTAAATGGTGCTGAAGAGTACGCCGTGGTGTACCTGGATGACATTGCCATCTTTAGTGCCAGCTGGGAGAAACACCTATCCCACCTTAGGGAAGTGCTGGGCAGGATACAGAGGGCCGGGTTCACTGTTAAAGCCAAGAAGTGCCAGGTGGCCATGGGAGAAGTGGCATACCTCGGGCATGTGTGACCCCACCGGCACAAGGTGCCGACTGCCCCACCACCCTAGGTGAGCTCAATATCTTATAGTGTGGCTCACGTGATGATTTTATCTAATCAGCTCACTTTCTCATTTGCAGATTATCTGTCTCAACCACTAGTGGCTGCCCTGACTTCAGGTTCTCCTACTCTACCTAACAACTAAAACATGCTGCCACTTTCTCTCTTCGTATTAGGCCAGCTCTCAACACTAGTCTCCCTCCCACCCTCCTCCTACCCAGTCCTGCAGCATGACCCCTACACTAAAATCAACGTTGATGCCCCTCCTCCCCATGCTACCTCAACAAACCTAAATCCTCCCCCAAACCTCCTATTTAGCTGGGTTACAGGGGCTTCCATCCTGCCATCCTCCTTCAATGCAGGGCTGACAGCTTTTAGAGCATCCCCAACACGTCTATTTCCGCAAACACCGCAGCATCCTTCCGCCCACTGCAAAGTCCACTGGTTCATACCAAAGATGAAACAACTATTAACCCTGCTGCTCCTATTAGCAGGGGACATGGAACCAAACCCTGGACCACCCCACCCCTACCCCTCCTCACCTCTCAAGTTTCCAAAAGGTCTAAAGATTATCCATCTAAATATATGCAGCATCCTCAACAAGATCACTGACCTACAGTCAAGGCCTCTGGAATTCTGCGGTTCTGTGGTTGTGGAATTTGCCGCAGAATTTGCATCATGCCGCAGAATATATATAGTGCCACAGAATTCATTGTTTTTGGTGAATTTTCATATAAATATGCTGTTTTTCCATAGTGTCAGGCTTTCTTCCCCATCTCGTTTATCCTGAAGCCCCTCCTCTATGCTCAGCATATGATGTCATCGATGACATCATATTTAGCCAATGACAGGACTGCATTCTGCCAGAGAAATGAATAAATCATGCCGCAGAAATCAGAAAATGCTGCCGCAAAAGTCAAGGAGCCCTGCTGCAGAAATCAAAAAATTCTGCCGCAGAACACCAGGGGCCCTGCCTACAGTCAACTGCACTAATGCTGCGACCAGATATTCTGATTATTACAGAAATCTGGCTTAAGCCCCACAATCTGGATGCAGAAATAGCACTCCTGGGCTACACAGTTATTCGGCATAACCGCATGGGTAAAAAAAAGGGGGTGGCATTGCCATGTTCATCTCCTCTCACTATCAGTTCACCCCTGTCCAGCTCCACCTGCCTACGCCTTCGATAGACTCCTTGTTAATCAAAATCTCACTCCCGCACACTATTCCAGCCTACATAGCGGGGACTTACTGCACCCCAGACACCCCTATGCCCACCGTCCTGGACCACCTGGGCACCCTAAGGACACTTGCTTCAGGGGGTGAGCTACACATCCTTGGGGACTTCAACTTTAACTGGCTCTCCACAGCCAACTCTAAGCTACGTAGTCAGGTAAATGCCCTAAACATGATACAACAAATATCTGCTCCCACACGCTTAAACCACAAAACTCAGAACCATTCCCTCCTTGACTGGGCCCTGACCTCCCACCCCCATCGAATACTCTAAGCCAGACTCCTCCTAGACTCTTTAAGTGACCATCATATGATCTATATGGTAAGGAAAATATTCCGGCCCAAAGCCCCTCTCCCCCGCATGCTGCTCACCAGATCATACAAATCCCTTGACCTTGACGCACTCATAAATGACCTATCAAATACTAATGCATCACCCGCGCTCCCACCATCGACACTGCCCTAGAGCTGTTCAAGTCCAGATTCTTAGCCGTCTGGGATTACCATGCCCCACTCAGAAAGACTAGAGTCAGGGGCGCCCTCCTGCCATGGGTCACAGCAAACATCATTGACCAACTTCATGCCAGGGATCAGGCCTGGAAAACTTACAAGTCTACTGGCACCCGGGCTGCTCTCCAACTTTACCACTCTCTCCGTAAGTCCTGCACTATGCGCCTACGGCAGGCCAAAGCCAACTACTTTAGGCGCTTCCTTCATGCAAATATAAACCACTCCAGCAAAATTTGGAAAACTATCAACGCCCTTCCCCCACCCAACCCCCACTCCTGCCCTAAATGTTGCAGGCTCCCATCACACCAAACCAGGTGCAGTGGCCTCAGTTTTCAATTCCTTCTTCACCAGCTGTGCTCTCTCCTATCCTCCCTCCATCCCCACCCAACAAGCATACCCCCTACCTGTCACGCCTCGTCCCCGAGCACCAGTTTCACCTTTCGACTAGTCACTCCACCGAAGTGTTTAAAGCCCTGCTGGCTCTCAACCCCTCCAAAGGCAAATGCCCCTCAGGTCTGGACTCCAGAATGCTCCACCTATCCGCCCCTGCCATCACTGTCCCTCTGGCCACTCTCTTCAATCTCTACTTCTAGCTTGCTAAAATCCCTTCCAAATGGAAACATGCCACCATTATCCTCCTCTCAAAAGGCAGAGACCCCTCCTCGCCGGGAAACTATCGACCTATATCCCTGCTCCCCATTCTAGCTAAACTGCAGGAGCACCTTGTCCTCTCCCAACTTGCCCCCTTTCTTGACTCCTCCTCCTCCTTTTTCACACCTTACCAATCTGGATTTAGGAAGGTGCACTCCACCATCACATCACTCCTAAGGCTCACAGATACCATCCTTACTGGAATGGAACATGGTCACACCACCTCAGCTATCTTTATCGACCTTGCCAAAGCCTTTGATACCGTCTCGCACCCCCTTTTACTGTCCAAACTCTACCGCGCCGGACTTTCAGTAGCAGCCACCAGCTGGTTCTAATCCTTTCTGGCAGGCAGGTCACAAGCAGTGAAAATAGGCACTTGCTCTTCTGCCTCCCTCCCTGTCACCTCTGGTGTCCCTCAGGGATCGGTCCTTGGCCCGTTACTGTTTTCCATATTTCTAAATGACCTGCCCTCAGCTTGCACACACTCACTCATTCATATGTATGGTGACGACACTGTCTTGTTCTCATCTGGTCCCTCCACCTCCGATGCAGCCGCTAGACTCCAGGAGGATTTTAGTGCTGTTCAGCTTTGGTTTCACTCAAACCAACTTTTCCTTAATCCAAAGAAAACTGTCTCACTAACTTTTGGGATGCGGCAATGACTCTCCCGCCTCTCATCAACCCCCACTTTCCATACCATTGACGGGTCCACCCTGCAAGACTGCACATCTTTCAGATACCTCGGGGTGGCTGGATCAGAACCTAGACCTTTCTGCTCATATCGACTCAATCCACAAAAAACTTCACCCCAAACTGAGTGCTGTATTCTGAAACAGGGCCTGTTTCCCTTTACCTGCCTGCAAAGCACTCTTAGAGAAAATGATCCTCCCAATTTTTAACTACGGAGATGTAGTCTACACTTCAGCCCCTAAGACAACCTTAACCCGTCTCGATCCCCTTTTCCACTCCTTCTGCCATTTTGCCCTTGACTGTCCACCAGCGACACATCACTGCACCCTTTACAAGTCACTTGACATGATGTCACTACAGGAACGGAGACAGGCCCACTGTGCCAGGGTTACAGCTAAATTCTGGGCACAGTCCCTCCCCTCATACCTCGAGTCTGCCCTCTCTGTCCAACCCCCCTCTGCGTGTGCTCTCAGGAACACTGACTCCAGGCTCCATCATGTCCCTCGCATGTTCACATCTAAGGGTCAAGCTGCCTTCAGCTTCCGTATGCCAAAACTGTGGAACTCCTTGCCAACAGACATTAGGCACGCAGGCAGCTCTCAACACCTAAACTATCTCCTCAAGGTGCATTTCTCCCCCACCTGCTCATGTACCTAACCTTTTTCCCATCTTGCCGCTCCCATCCACCAGTTGCAGGGGGTTTCAGATCGGCACCTCAAACAGGTATTAAATGCAATACAAATGTATGCCAGGTGCCTTAGTCTCCACTGGGAGTTGTAGTTTAAATCGTTGCTGCTACTCCGATCTCCCACCTACTGTAACCGGATGGGATATCTGCTCTGTAGCCTATTTGTACAAAAGCTGCCTCTGTTTAGTAAATGTATTGTATTAGTATTATTGTACTGTGTTTTTCTGCCTTGTTACTGTGCAGTATATATCCCTGCTCCCTTTCCCCCAGGACGCATCTGAAATCAAGTGGTCTCTGCTCAGCATGCCTTCCTGGTAAAACTCTTAAATAAATAAATAAATGTGGTAGGCTGGGGACAGCTCCATCCTAACCAAATAGAAATAGAGGTAATCCAGGCATGGCCCAGACCAGAAACACAGAAGCAGGTCAGGAGTTTTCTAGGGACAGCAGGGTACTATAGGAAATTTGTACCCAGTTGCAGTGCCCTGGCTGCTCCCCATCTGACCTGACAAAGAAAAGGATGCCCAAGAAAATTACCTGGGGCCCAGCCTGTGAGGAAGCATTTTCCAAACTAAAGGAGGCACTGTGCAGTGTTCCTGTTTTGACAAGTCCTGACTATAGCAAACACTTTATAGTTCAGGCTGACACCTCAGACGTGGGTATCAGGGCAGCACTGAGTCAGACATCCAGCCAGGGGGGAGAGATCACCCAGTAGTGTACCTGACTAGGAAGTTACTTCCCAGGGAGCAGGCATACTCTACTGTGGAAAAAGAATGTCTTGCCATAGTGTGGGCCCTAAAGAAGTTGGACCCATACTTGTATGGACAGCATTTTGTGGTACAGACTGACCACAACCCCCTGGTTTGGCTGTCGCAGATGGGAGAAAAAAACAATGGTAGATTGCTAAGATGGAGTCTTGCTTTGCAAGGGTATGATATGACAATATTACATAGGGCTGGAGCCAAAAAAAATCTGAACTCCGATGGGCTGTCTCGTGTGTACGAGGAGTGAACTGATTTGGGAAGCTCATCCCATGCAGGGGATAGAACCCCCAAATTCAGTCTAGGTGGGGAGGATTGTGACACTTGGACAGCTGGTTCTGATTAATCTATGCTCTTTGTAATATAAAAATGTGTTATTGAATGTCTCTCATGAGAGATGCTGATAGCCTATGGAATGACAACCCCCTCCCAGGTTTTAGCTACAACATGTTACCTGGAAGGCCAAGAGATGATTACAGGCTAGAAGAGGCCTAAATTAAGCATTTTCTGTTTATCTAGCTTATTTGTGGCTTGCCAGCTGCTAAGATGAGAAATCATAAACTTTTATAACATTTAGAGGAAGAAGAGCAGGTTATGATGCAAACTCATAAATGTTTCTTTGATGTCTGTGAAGAACAGGAAGACACTCTACATCAAAGGGTCATATGATAAAATGAGTTGTGCTGAGGTCACAGAATTTAATACTTTGATAAGACATCCTGTTTTGCATAGATATATTTTTTTATATTCTGACAGGGAGGAGCTAGGTGACCTCATGCAAAGAGGTTGGCAAAGCCAGTTTTTAAACAGTATTCTGTTTTCCATTTACACCCAAATGTTTGGACTCTGAAAAAGCAACATCAGGCACTGTTAGAAGAATATACCTTAGAAGAGACAATTCTAAGAGTGCTGTGGTAGGAGATTTAGTCTGCACTTTTTTAACCTGTTTTTTAAGTGATTTGTATGTTTTGTGATATATGGTTCTGTATTTACATTTTTTTTATCTATTTTTAGGTAAACCTCTACTTTAGAAACTACTTGGTGTGCCTTTGAAGTTCTTTTTCTTGACAAGGGAAGCATACATGGTTAAAGTTGACACTGTACAAAGCTTACTGGTTTTACCAAACTGGGAAAAGGTAAGAATTTATTCTGAGTCTTTAATAGAGTTTTAAGGGTTCATTTTGTACACCTGGTTAGGTGCCCGTAGGTGAAATATATCTGCCCCCCCCCCGAAGAGCAGAATTATGTGAGCCTGTACATGGGGTACGCTAACAAGAGGTTCACAGTTTGAACCCCTTTCTAGACTTGAGACCAAAGGCTGATTCGAACCCACAAAACAGACAGGAGGGTTACCCTGTTTCTGTGTCCTGTTCACAAGACTGTGCTCAGAGGTTGGCACTGTGGGAGCAGAGGGCCTGACCTGCTGAGTGAGACATTTTTCTCCTCCGCTTTTCCCTGTTCCCTGAGCACGGTGTGGCAGTGTGCAATGACGCCAATGGCCAAACTGTGCACACTTCCATACGTGGCATGCCAGGCATCTGCCCCACATCCGCCCCCCTATGTGTGGACCCACTGTGCCAGACCCCAATCACCTCTAGGGGTCAGGCAGGCAGTGGACTTGTCCCCATCCCCCCGGGAGAGGATCAGACGCTCAATCCTAGCCCTCCCCAGCCAACCCCTGGTGGCCCACTTGCACCACGAACACAGGTCGCTGGCATGGCAGGAGGTAAGGCATGATGCCTCAGCCCTCCACACTACTGGGCTGGCCAGTCAAATCTGAAAAAAGTGAGAGTGAGTGGTGGGAAAGCGGGGTCACGTCTTGGCACTTCTGGACAGCGTAGCCATATGAAAACCAAACATTTAATTCTGTGGCAGAAACATGAGAGGGAGGTTAAACTCAGATGGAGGTGGCCTGTTTTTGTTTAAGGGGGAGAGGAGGATGAGGATGATGACATGGAGCTTGACGGAGACAGCAGCAGGGTTTCCTCAAACAGTAATCCATTGTTTCAATGAATCGGCAGCACCAGCACCCCTGTTAGTAAGCATAAGCAATGTAGTAGTCCAATCACTTCAGTTGCTGAATATTTGTCCACTGTGACTAGTACAATACAAACACCATGTAGTGATACCTTGTCCCAGTTAAATTCCTCCACATGTTCACAATATGCAGCCCCAGCACTGGTGCAGCCTATAATAAAGGATGTATTTTTTCAAAATAGCAAATATCATCATAACCACCCTGTTGCCCCGAATTAAATGCATGCTTGGCCTAGATGCTGGCAGTGGACCTACTGCCTTACTCTTTTGTTGAAAATCTTGGTTTTCGACTTCTCATGAGCTGTGCTGTGCCGAAGTGGAATATTCCACTAAGGACATATTTTTCCACCAAGACAGTTCCTGAATTGTACCATGACTTGAAGTCATTTCTGTCTCATTCAATTTCTCATTGTGCCATAGATACTGTTCACCTCACCACTGATATGTGGAGCAGCGGTCCAGGAGCTGCATCCTCATATATGTGCATCACTGCACTTTGGGCTAATTTCAGTAATTCCTCCTCAAAGCCCTGTAAGTTTCCTTCTTGTGCCAACCTACTTCACAATTCTGATATGTGGCAGCAGGCGACACTCGGTATGACATGCATGGACACTACTCGATACACGTCCATTAATATTTTAACTGAACTGCAAGCCCAAATAGACCATTGGTTTATGTCACAGCAAATGAAAGCAGGTTTCATTTGCAGTGACAATGGTCATAATGTCGTTAAGGCAATAGAGGATGGTGAATTTATTCATGTGCCATGTTTTGCTCACTGTCTTAATTTAATTGTGCAAGACTTCATGAAGCGTGAAACTGAAATTGATGCCATTCCTACATCTGCCCACAGCATGTGTTCACACTTCAGCAGTTCCACCTAAACATGCAATCAGCTAAAAATCCTCCATACCAAAAATGAGATTCCAATGCATCGTCTAAAGCAAGAGGTGGCCACTCATTTGAATTCCACTTTGTACATGCTGGAACGTTTATTGGAACAGTACAAAGCATCAACTCATTACACTATGCTGCATTGAGACATTGACACGTCTTCTATGTCCCTGAGCATTGATCAGTGGTGCCTAATGGACACACTGATTAAAATCTTGCAACCCTTTGAGCAGGCCACACAGGCTGTGAGTGCTACTAACGTCTGTCTCAGTCAGACAATTCCCCTCATTCGCGTGCTGCGACAGCCTGTAGTACATGTAAGGGACCAGACTGACAGGGATGATGACAGCACGAGCAGGGACCTCACAGAGCGTATGATTCAGCGTGTGGACAGTGACTGTCATTTGACCAATATGTTGCAGTGTGATGTTTATGGTGTGTCCACCTTAATAAACCAGTAGTATAAGCATGGCATCGGGCTTTGTTGGACAAGGGATAGTCAGATCTGAAAACTGTCGTCCTTATCAGGCTTGTGCAGGCTAAAGAAGACCAGTTTCATCACAATACGTCCATAAGCCAGCAGCAGCAGAAAAAATGCTCCAGATTTGACTTGTCCAGAGCAGCTTCACCACCCAGTATTATTAACGCAAAGTCAGCATCCTCGTCCACATCCTCAAATCGGGGCAGTAACTGGAGAGCAGCAACAAAGCCACTGTGTGAAAGCCTTGAATCCTTTATGGTCAGTTCTGTCACAAGCTGGAGTGCCAACCAAAAAGGTTTCAACCTGTCTTCCAGCTAGCCATATGTCTGCTGCATCAATGGTTCAGTCATATATCAATGACCCTGAACAGCTTTTGCCTGACGAGGAACCGTTGTTTTACTGGCAGCATAAGATGACAGCATGGACATCACTAGCCGAAATTGCTGTCCAGTATTTATCATGTCCTGTTGCAAGCGCCAGTTCAGAAAGGATCTTTAGCACTGCAAGGACAATAATAACAGACAAGAGAACTTGTTTATCTACAAAAAAATGAAGAAATGCTGACATTTATTAAAATGAACCGAGATCACATCCTGCCTGGGTACAACATTAGTGCTGTTTCATCTATGCGTAATGATGGTCCGGGAGATGCAAACAGGCCGCCAGCTGTTTCAATCGAGGAAGAGGATAGCAGTAGTAGGGCTGATGACCTGTCAGATGAGGACAATGCTGAGGGTCATTTCCAGCATGATTAGTACATTAAACCCAGCAGCAGGTGGTGCTGTCACCTTCAGCTACATACTATATGCAAAATAGCATAAACAAAATTTTGCTACACCCACTCTGAGAATAAATATTTAGTCACAGATGCCCTCAATTTACATCTTTCCAGTTGTATGCGAAGGTCCATTGTTTTTTGGTAGAATTGTAACTCACATTTGTATTTTTCTGTTTCTCCTTTTACCCTGTTGCGTACTTTAAAGAGTCAATCATATCCCCCAATCCCATGTCTCTGTAATACAGTATGTAGAGTTACTCAATCCCATTAACTGAGTCTCCTATCCATGTGATTCTGCCACTGTATATTTCTGCTTCTGTCTCTCTTCTCATAACTGCACTCAGCAGATCAATCTAGTTGCATAGGTAATGTCTAGAAAACTGTTCACAACAAATCACAATGTGGCCTGCCTTACCAATGTCCTGCACAGTGTTGGCTTAATGGCAGAACTCAGAAAAAAAGCACACAGTCACAGAGTAGCATTTTGTTACAGTTATATTGGCACAGAGGAGGTTGTGGTGGGGACACAGGGGTGGGTGGCCCAGGACACGTACACCAGTGAACACAGGCTGAAACAAGGGCATTGTGTCACACAGCAGCAGAGAGACAGAGAGGAGATGAGATGAGGAACAACTTCGCTGATTGCCCTGTCACTACGTGTCTTGCTTTCACTCTCTGCTGCTATGACAGGATGGCTAATTGCAGAAACACAGGGCACTGTACTGTAGCACTTTGCTATGTTCACTTGCTGCTTGCTTTGTATGCCTGAACACAGAATTGCAGCTATCTGCTGCATTGTCACATTGATGACCGCTGCACACTGCTGCTCCTTTACTACTACTACCTAGCCTATGCTGTGCCGCTCACCATTTGCGACAGAGAGAGAGACAGCGTGATGTAGATCACAGTGCAGAAAAACTGAATTACATGTCCCATTCTCATTGCTCAATGTCTCTCTCTCTAGATCTCTCTTCTCTATTACTATGTAGGACAGATGTATGTAGGGGGGGGCTGGCACTCGCTGTCCCACTCGCTCTCTTGTTTCCTCATATGCTACCCTCACTTTTTGTGTCCTACTCACTGCTGCACCTTGTATTCTAGGGAGGGGAAAGAACATTGCGAGATTGCCATGCACAGCATACTACAACATGTGCAACTGTTCATTCCCTGCCTCTCGCTAGCCTCCGATTACAAATGGCTGCCTTACAGTTAAACTTCAAGGGACATAATGAGCCCCATTTTGCCCACTATCCTCTGTCATCTCCCTCACACCATCTGTGCATATATTGGGGATTAATCAACGGTCAGGTGACAGTCCCTAACCAATGGGGTTCCTCTTTTTGTCATACCCCATGTAATAACAAAAGACAATATCACTATACTGAATACAGGTACCTGACTGATCGATGTTAAATATGTTCCGCACACTGAGAACAAGTCCAGCAGAATAGTACCCATCACTGCACACACACTGACCTATATTTAGGAGTGTTGTGAAAAACTATTTGCCACCGTTTTGTTATGTAATACACATCAATGAAGCCCTTACACCTTTCCCTTTAAAGATATTTTGTTCATCATGCATAAGGTTATCTAGGTAAATAAATGGTTTTGTATGCTATAACACAACAGACCAGAGTGGGTGTATCGGGGCATTAATGCATGTCCCGGCTGCATTGTGAGGCATGAGGGCTTCCATGACTAACTTAAACCAGACGTGAAGTGCATTAATTCCCCTGATACACCCACGTTACGGAATGTGTTACTGCACTTATAAAATGGCTTGCTAACTGTAAAAAGCAAAAAATGAAATGCTTTTTACAGTCGGCATGCCAACTGAGCATCTACTGGGGCATTAATTCATGGTCAGGTGACACTTTCTGGCCAATGACAAGTCGTCATTTGACCAAGCATTAATGCCCGTTTTATAAAAGCAATTTAAAAACTTTTGTATGTTTATTTTATCTTTTACAACTTAATTGATCCAGTTCAACAGCACAGTAAGACACTACAGGGGTGTGAGTTAAACTAATTCTACGTACAATGATGGTCAGCACACACTCGACCACAGCATCATGCCTTTCTTTCAGTGCCACTAGGTGTGCATAAAATATGTTCCACGCATACCCTGTTGTGTCTTACTGCTTAGTTACACATCCAACAGTCTCTTTGCCCTGGCCTACACATCTACCCTTTATGAAATGGTCATTAATTCTTGGTGGAATGATGACTTGTAATTGGCCAGAAAGTGTCACCTGACCAAAGTGACCATGCATTAATGCCACAGTAGACTAACAGTTAGCATGCCAAGTGTAAAAAGCTTTTGATGTTTTGCTTTTCTTCGGTAAGACAGCCGTTTTATAAGTGGATAACCCACACCATATAGTGGGTGTATCAGGAGCATTAATGCACTTCCCCGCTGGTTGAAGTCACCTGGGCAAGCCCTCGTGTGTCACAATGTATCCAGGGCATGCATTAATGCCTAAATACACCCACGCAGGTCTGTTGTGGGTTATAGCGTACGTATCTCTCAGTCACTAAATATTCCCCAGCTCTTTACAATTGCATTCGTATTTCTATAAGAGCACTAAACCTGTAGTACTTCTACAAAACTCTAACAGCATCAACAACAAGTCTAGTACTGTAGTATAATATCGTATGTAATACTAATAACATCTTACCAGTTTCCTTCTCTACAACAGATGACGATGAATCACCACCACCACCAACTCCTCCTGACGCCTCATCGCTGGCTTCAGCTGCACCACCACCACTCTGTGATGTGTTGCTACTCAGGCCCGGTTCATCAGTAGCAGCACCAGGCAGGTCTTGAGTGGAAGCCGATTCTTCATTAGCCGCCAGGTCTTCAGTGGCAGCAGGTTTTTCCGTAGCAGCTGTTGATACACAAAACATAACATTTTTATCAGTCAACGATAATACACTGTATTGGTGATTCGATTTATTAGCAAATAAAAATACAATATAAATTCTAACAGACAAAACACGTACATGGACATGCATGACCTGTTTGAGACCTATACAAATCAAACCTCGGCTCACAGACAGAGCTATTTTATATAATTTTACATTTTGCTATGGAACTACCATGCATTATAATTACGTGACTGTTTGTCACTATGCTGACCTATTCTATTTAAAGCTTTCCTGTGTATGAGTTATGAAATACAAAATAATAGTGTAATTTTTTTGTATGTTTTTACACAAAGCACTGGAAAATATAAAAATAGCAGTAATGCACTATCACGAGTTAAATTGGTCAGATATGCTCCGGCTGCATGCACACGTCAGCGTTGCAAGCATAGAAATATAATTCAGTAATAGAAGAATATATTAGTGATAACACTCACTGCTGTCACTGCTTTTTCTATGCCTTTTCTTAGGCACTTCTGATATGGTCACCACACCACCAAGGTTTTCAATGATGTGCCGGTCTCTCCACTGTAAATCATCCCAGTGGTGCTTCAGTTGTTTCTTGGTATGAGTGGGGCGTTCTCTATCCCAACTCACCTTGCGGCCGCTTTCCTCCCATATAGCCTCCCTTTTCAATAAGGAAAGTCTACTTTTTCCAAAGAGGTCTGTTGCCCTCTTGGTGGGCTTGATGACCAGTATGGAGGTCTCTTGAGGTGAGAATGGTGGTGCAGATGGCCTGATTTCTTTTTCACTCTCCTCCTGTCCTTCGCTGTCCATTGAAGTGGACAGATTTGCTTGTTCTCCACTTCCCTCAGTAGCCATTGCAAAACACTTCCTTGGCTGATGCTCACTGTTAACAGTGAGTACAGCAAGAAACTCTCACGTTAAAGTGCGACTGTGAACTAGTTGACAGAAAGTAAACTACTTGAAAACTAGGCTGGTTAGGCTATGCCATGTGTTGATCCACGGAAAAATACTTCATGGAAACAAGATAAATTCATATGCAACAGGCTACTGCAATGAACATCCGCGGAATAAGATTCCACCTTTCCAGTGAGTTTTTAATGCGTTATCACAGTGCGGAGCGGGTTATTATTCCACGGAACTTATAATCAGCGGAATATTTTTCCGTGGAAGAATATTCCACCAGACCAGTGTACTTGGATGTTTTAAAAAGTAGCACTCTGGATAACTACTGAACAATACATGCCCAATGATCACTCCTTCTTGCTTAGCTACCATCATGTATAGGCCTGTCTCCTGCAAGAAGGGATCTTTCTCTCGCTGTTATAGACCATCCACCTGTTCCCAACTGTACAAATTGTAATTGTATATATTTCTGCCATGCTACCGTTCCAACACTACTGTCTGTTCTCCACTCACTGTTTGTTCTTCACCTCCCTGTCCTATTCTGTGTATGACTATGAGCCTTTGTAAATGAGTCTTTGACTCAAAGGGTTGTAATTCTAATACTGTAATAAATAAAATAAATAAACAATCAGATGTGTGGTCATGCTACAGATACTTACAAGCATGTCTGATTATTTCTATTGTAAATAACCTCTTACATTCTGATAAAATTGCATGTAATGATTGCGGAACAATAGTCTGCAGAAAAAAGATGGCTTCCGTGGAATGCTATTCCGCATATGGTGCTTCATTTGGTGGTTCTCATTTTCAATGAGGTCCTGTGTAAGAGGGAGAAACAAATAATAATAATTAAGCAATAAGGCATGACCTGGGGTTATTTTAATGGTCTGTTAATCACCCTCTTGGGGTGTAATGTTGCATGAGTACTAGCATATTGCCACATGCCCCTAGAGGGTGATTATTAACTGACCATTAACATAACCAATGTGAGTGCCGTATTGCTATTTTGTTATTATGAAAATGGGAGAAAGGAATGCAGAATTGTGATTTGCTTAGAGCTTCTTTCAGCTATGCTGTTTTTTTCGCAGTGCAATGGCACAGCTGAAAGTAATATGTTTAAAAAATGCATAAAAATTTTAAATTACTAAAATTGACCAATTCCTTACTCGCAATAAGGCAATCAAGGTGGTGCTTTATATTGGGATAATGCACCCATTTTTGGGTTGTGGAAGCATTCGGATATGACTCGTATCACACCATAACGCCAACCCCTGCTATGTCATATTGCTTAGATACAAGTTTGGTTACTTGTGTTATAATTTATTTTTTTGTGAACTCTCTTTCTCCTTCGACTGGGGCATCTCTCGGAGGTACCCTCTCAGTCTTCACTCTGCTCCCCACCATGACTTCCCCCGAGTCCCCCACAGGACTTCTCAGCCCCCCAGATCCCCCCCCCCAAGGAGGGCACACCTCTTCTACCTGGCGGCTCTTTCTGTGATTAAAGGGTCTGTCCTGTGGGTGGATCCAGGACCATCAGGAGAAAGTCTGGTGTTGGGGATGTGGGGCTAGACCCCTGGAGTCCTCATCACCTCCCCTATCTCCAGAGCTTTCCTCTATATGTTTCCCCTGCAGAATGCGATGTGCAATGGTGTCTACGGTACAAACACACCGACGCCTGCCAACGCTCAGCCACCAACATAGACTTGAGCCGATTGTTTGGTCTCTGCTCCCAGCTGCCATGAGGAGCCGCACTGGAGTGGCACAACCCCAGATCCTTCCCCGGGAAGGGAAAGCAGTCCTTCAGACACTCGGTCTCTTCCCTCCCCTGCCAACCCCAGGTGGCCTGAATCTGTTCCCGAATCTGGGTCGCCAGCATAGCATGAGGTGTGGCATCCAGTGCTTCAACCTTCACTGCCAATGGGCCAGTTAAATTGTGTTATAATTTCATGATAATTGCTGTATCACTTGTTCATACAAAGCAATTTCTCAATGAATGTTTTATCATTTTTTCCTTCGCAGGTCTCAGTCTCCTTGGATAGCTATACACAAGAATGGGTCTATGGCCATCTACAGTTGCTGAAATTTCACACATAATTATGCATTACGGTAAGTATTTAATAATCATACAGTTTGATTTCTGGAAGAGTATATTAACCGCAGTTTCAATCTCATTAAATTATTTACCTAATTTTCACATTTTAATGTTAATAATTAGTTATTTTTGCTAACCTGGCTTAAGTATTGTTTGCTATCTAAGTATTTAAAACTTTGTTTGTTGAATGTTTTTCACAATTTCAGTTCAATAATTATTACAACAGCAGTTTAAGATACAATGGAACATTCTAAAACAACTATTGAGGCATGGGGAGCAGCATCAAAAAAGTTGTGTGGGGGAGAGGTATCTCTAAGCTGACTCCTATTTATAACAACAATGGCTTTAAACCACCCAAGATGGATAATACCTTTAAATTGTGTTTTTTTTTTCAAACAAATATAAGTACTATTTGGGATGATAATATGGGGAAATATTTTATGTCTTTTGCACAGTTTCAGGCAAAATATGACATATCGGGATAATCAACTCTGGCAATTTAATCAGGTGAAGAATTTTTTTTGTTTTAAAAGAACTTTAATTCTTTTCTCCTTTCAAACAAAACTCTGGAAATTATATTTGAGGAGCTGGACTCAAATAAGCATATCATCTCAAAACTGTATCACAGCCTTTTGCAAAAAATATCTAATCAGATGGCCTCAACGAGAGAGGCGTGGGAGAGGGATCTTAAAGTTTTGATTCCAGAGATAGATTGGGCAGGATATATAAATATGGAAGATACTCAGGTCTGTAATAATAGGCTGCTGCAAATTCATTTCAGTATAGTGCACAAAACATACCTTACACCCACTAGATTACACAAGATGGATAATTAAATTTCTGAGAACTGTCAAAGATGTCAGAAGGAGAGAGTGTTTTTACCTCATATGTTGGTGAAATGTGAAAAGCTTACACCATTTTGGACCTATATTTGGTCTTTAATAGAGAGACCAGTGGGGATGATGTATCCCTTTGATCCTGGAATTGCAATTTTTCATTATAAGATTGATCCAATGGATCTGCAGGGAAAATGGAAAACTCTTTGGAACATAGGTTCTTTAATAGCCAGCAAGATAATACTCTAGAATTTGGAAGGATGTAGAAGCTCTGAAGGATGAATGGTGGGAGAAAATGCTGGAGTATGATAGAATGGATAGATCAATATGCATCCTAGATGTATTGGATGCACATAATTTAATTTGGTCTCACTTTAGACAAAATTTGATAAATGTGGCTAATTAGGTAACATATCAAATTCAGCCCTTAGATGATTTACTTGGTTCCTTGGTGAGATAGGACAAAAGTAGGCCTTGGCCCATCAGGATTGTCCCCCATGATTGTGGGCCATTATTCCTAAACATGGTTATATGTGAGCCAAATATCTAATCACTTTTTTGAATATATTGAAATTGTTACAGTCCACTAGTTCTTGGGGAAGCCTATTCCACAATCGTGGAGCCCTAATAGTGTAGAAGTTAAGTTTCTTGTTGGTCATGGCTTTGCCAACATCCAGCTGCCTATTAAGTAGCCTTGGTACTATTTTTCTTTGTGAGAAGGTTATACTGCATTGTTGCATCAATGTTGGCGACTGTAAAATTTTAAATAATAGGAGGAGGAGGTCTCCTCTACTTCTTCTTAATTCTAGAGAATGGAGGCCTGTCCTCTCTAGTCTTTCATCATAGTTTATGTGAGCCAAGTGAGGGACCATCCTAGTTGCTCTATGCTGTATCTGCTCGATCCTGCTAATATCTTTTGCCAAGTATAGGCTCCAAAAGGGCTACCATAGTCTGAGTAGGGTCTGATGTGTGACCTGTATAATGGAAATATACATTCTTCAGTTTTATAGATGAATGTGCGATTTATCCTTCTGAGAAGTGCGTTGGAGAGATTTGCTACCTTGTTTCATTGGTCAGTTGAAGAAAGTTTGTCGTTTACTGTAATGCCTAAGTCTTTCTCACAGTCAGATATTTTTAGGGTGATGTTATTTAAAGTATATGCCTGTTTGGGATAATTTTCCCCCAGATGCAAAATGGTGTATTTTTCTATATTTAAGTGCATCCCATTACTATAAGCCCAGTGTTCAATTGCAGCAAGACCATTTGTGAGTACACTCATGTTTGAGGAGCAGTCGCTCTTTCTCCCCAACTTTGTGTCATCTGCAAATTTGAATAATACATTGCTAGGGCTGATTTTCATATTGCTGATGAAAATATTAAGTGTGGGTCCTAGGACTGAGCCCTGGGGGATACCGCTGGTCACTTCCCCCACTTCTGACAAAGTCCCATTTACTTTCACTCTCTGGGCTCTTCCCCTTAGCCAGCTGTCAACCCAATTAACCACATTAGAAGAGAATCCCAACTGGAGTAACTTGGTTATTAGTTTGGCATGTGATACCTTGTCAAAGGCCTTGCTGTAATCTAATAGATTTATATCCACTGGTGCATTGGAGTCCAGACCTTGACTTATATGGTTATAAAATGCGAGAAAACTGATTGTGCATGAGTGACCCTGCTGAAACTCATGTTAGGAAACATCAAGAATGTTCAAGGATAGCATTTCTGTTTCAATTAAGGATTTAACTATTTTCTCCATGAGTTTGCATGGGACAGATGTGAGGCTGATGGGGCGGAAGTTTTTTGTTGTTGATCGGATACCTTTTCTGAAAATTGGTATAACAGTAGTTACAGTATAAGCCAATTGAAAGGCACAGAAGATTCACATAAGGATTTATTAAATATAATTGTTAACAGGAAGGTTAATGCATCAGCTCTTTCAATCAGGAATTTAGGATTTAATTTATAAGGACCCAGACTGGTGTTTTTTTTTTTTTTTGGTGTTTTTAATGCATTTTTGGTATTGGTTATAGTGATTACATAATTAGAGGGTATATTGGTGTGATCAGTTGGGGATTTCTGTACTTCTTTTTTTGAACAGACTGAACAAATGTAGTTATTAAATGCATCCACAGATTCTTTATCTGATGTAATTAAGGAGTCATTTATCGTTAATTGGCCAATTAATCTACAATCATACAGACTAGCGAGTGAAGTGCAGCTTACAGGCGCGTAGCTATAGCGCTGCCAGGTTGCTTTGATATACTATTTAAACTGTTGTGCATATTAAAAAGAAAACCTCTGTTCTAACTTACTACTGTTTTGGAGCCCTGTTACTGTGCGTATACAGGTGGAGGAGTGGTAGTTCACTGAAAGCTATAATTAGAACTACACACTCAGTTTGCTGCTAATTTAACACTTTCTGACCTGCAGTTGTCAGAGCACTTTTATTTTTATTTAACTGTTTTAAAATTCCCTTTGTTGACAGCAAATTACCCAGCGTTACCACGGTAACCGCTTCCGGTTTTTGGACTGTTAAACTCACTCTTGGTGAGCAGTTTTTCCATACAGACTAGTGAGTGAAGTGCAGCTTACAGGCACATAGCTGTAGCACTGCCAGGCTGCTTTGATATACTATTTAAACTGTTGTGCATATTAAAAAAAAAAAACTCTATTCTAACTTACTACTGTTTTGAAGCCCTGTTACTGTGCGTATACAGGTGGAGGAGTGGTAGTTCACTGAAAACTATAATTAGAACTACACACTCAGTTTGCAGGTACATCTTTTAGTGCTACAACTGCTGTGTAAATGAAAGCTGCAGTAACTGTGTCATTCAGCTAGTTTGTGAACTGTGCCATTGCTCAGCCTGAGTGTTTGTTACATCCTGGAGTCTGCTGAAGCTGATTCAGCTGTGAGGGGGCAGCAGACAACATCTACATCGCACTGGGAGGAGGGGCAGAGCAGCTATTTAAACCTTTTGCTGCTATTTCACTGACCAAGTACATTTTTTAGCACTACAACTGCTGTGTAAATGAAAGCTGCAGTAACTGTGTCATCCAGCTAGTTTGTGAACTGTGCCATTGCTCAACCTGAGTGCTTGTTACATCCTGCAGTCTGCTGAAGCTGATTCAGCTGTGAGGGGGCAGCAGACAGCATCTACATTGCACTGGGAGGCGGGGCAGAGCAGCTATTTAAACCTTTTGCTGCTATTTCACTGACCAGGTACATCTTTTAGCACTACAACTGCTGTGTAAATGAAAGCTGCAGTAACTGTGTCATCCAGCTAGTTTGTGAACTGTGCCATTGCTCAGCCTGAGTGCTTGTTACATCCTGCAGTCTGCTGAAGCTGATTCAGCTGTGAGGGGGCAGCAGACAGCATCTATATCACACTGGGAGGAGGGGCAGAGCAGCTATTTAAACCTTTTGCTGCTATTTCACTGACCAGGTACATCTTTTAGCGCTACAACTGCTGTATAAATGAAAGCTGCAGTAACTGTGTCATCCAGCTAGTTTGTGAACTGTGCCATTGCTCAACCTGAGTGCTTGTTACATCTTGCAGTCTGCTGAAGCTGATTCAGCTGTGAGGGAGCAGCAGACAGCATCTACATCGCACTGGGAGGAGGGGCAGAGCAGCTATTTAAATCTCGCGCTGCTATTGCGTGAGCATGAGTGGCGCGAGCGCCACTCGGAAGAGAAAATTTTTACACTGCAACAATCTTTGCTTTTATTTTTAAAGTATAAATTGCATGTTTGATAATTCAGTTTGTTTTATTAGACTTTTAGCAGGTATGTATGCTGTTGTCATGCGTGTTATACTGGTAGTTTTATTAGCAATACTATGTATTGTGGGAAGGGATAACCCTAATGAGGGAAATTATGTTCCCATACAATTTGTAGGAAATGAGATCTTTCTTCCCAATGTATATGTAGAGAGGTTTGATTTGACTGAGAGCTTTGTTTTAGTATTAACTGAGGGCTGTGGGATTTCACATGTTCTTGCACCTGAGATGTACTATAAACATACTAGAGATACACAAACATTGAAAATATATTCAAAAAAGAAGTTTGTATGGATTAGGAAATTGATATTGATTAGTTTGCTGATCTCTGGTGACGTACATGTAAACCCCGGTCCTCAGTTGGGAAATGACTATTCTTTGGTTGATTTTGGGGAAAGGAAAAATTTGGGTTTTTTACACCTAAATGTTAGAAAAGTGTTACCCAAATTGGATATAATAAGAACTCAAGATGAAACATTTAAACCAGATTTATTAGCTTTAACAGAAACTTGGCTCTCATCTAAAATCAAAGATGTTGATGTATCCATAGAGAATTATAATGTTTTTAAGGAGAATAGACAAACAGGGGGGGAGGGTTATGTTGTATTTAAATAACATATATATGGGTCAATTGAAACTTGCTAAAACATTTCCAGATCAATTGGACTTGTTAATTGTACAAATACAAGGAAATACAGGTCTCTTATTAAATATTATGGTCTGTTATAGACCCCCATCTGCTAAAAGTTTTGCATTACAAACTTTGTGTGAACATATTGCTCCCTTTATAAATTGTGAGACAGTATTGTTTGGAGATTTTAATTGGAATATGTTAATTCCTCAATTAACGATTCTAAATCAGTTTGCAGCTCTTAATTTGCAGCAATTGATTAATACACCTACTCGACTGCATAAATCAAATAATGAAAAACATACTTCATTGGATTTGATATTTACAAACAGACCTGAAAGATATATATCAGCAGTTCATGAAAATGATGTGAGTGATCACTGTTACATTTCTTGTATTAGGGACACTCAGATGGAGAAATGACAATCACAATTTATTTATGTAAGGATGTTTAATCACTTTAATGAACAGGCATACTTAAATGATGTGGCAAAAATTCAATGGAATTTAATGTATACTTGCCCAGGTGTACATACAGCATGGCTTTTCTGTAAATGGTCTCTTGTGAAAGTTATAAATAAACATGCCCCACTTAAATTAAAAAATGTAAATAAAAGTAAAAGAGTGCCTTGGATAACACAAGAATTGAAGGATTTAATAAAAAAAAAAATCAAAATTATGGCATATAGCTAAAACTACTAAGGAAATTAAAGATATCTTGGCATTTAAGGTTGTTAGAAATAATTGTACTAAAAATATTAGGCAACAAAAAAGGAAATATTATGAAGATTATTTCTCCTTATCAGAAAAAAATCCACGTGCACTATGGAAAGGCATAAATTTGATGAAGGGAAGTCAAGGTTCAGTTAACTTGCCAACATCTTTGTCATTTGAAGGAAAAACTTTTGTGACGGATGTTGACAAGATAAATATATTGAATTCCTTTTTTGTCTCTGTTGGTGATGCATTTAATAAAATGCGTCCAGACTTGCCACTCCCTGTTTTGGATATTGATTTTGGTAGTGGACTTAAATGACCTGTGTTTTCATTTAGTCCAATTCAATTATATGATGTTAAAAAACAGTTACAGACTTTAAATATTAGAAAAGGTCCTGGATGTGATGAGATCCCCCCTTTTTTCTGAAATTGGCAGCTGAATTATTAGCACCTCATCTTACATATATTTTAATTTTCTTTGGATAGTTGTGAATTACCAATTGATCTGAAAACAGCTTTTGTTACTCCAGTATTTAAAGGGGGTGACCTATCAAACCCAGGCTCTTATATGCCAATTTCAGTATTACCAATATGTGCAAAAATACTTGAAAAACTTGTGAATATTCAATTAACTAATTATCTTATTAAGTATAACATAATAACACATTTACAATCAGGATTTAGAAAGGGGCATAGCACTAAATATACAATTTTAAAAGTAGTTGATGACCTGTTGAATGCTTTCGACAAAAAACAGGAAGTTCCATCATTATTTCTGGATTTGTCGAAGGCATTCGACACAGTTCATCATATTATATTACTTAATCAGTTAAAAAATGTTGGATTAGGTATTCCAGCATTAGGCTGGTTTCATAGCTATTTGATTGGGAGATTACAATCTGTTAAAATAGGAGGTATGTGTTCAACATCAGCTACCATATTAAATGGGATACCTCAAGGGTCTGTGCTTGCCCCCCTCCTTTTTCTATTATATATAAATGATTTACCAAATTATTGTTCACCTAAAACTTGTAAACAACTTTATGCGGATGATACAATTTTGTACACCATGAGTGATGATGTGGATATGGCAATGGTTGTTTTGCAACAAGATTTTAATAAAATACAGAGGGAACTTGTTAATTTGAGATTGCTTCTGAATGAAAAAACACAGTGGATGATGTTTGGTAGAAAAGATTTTAAAGATTCATCTATAAAGGAGCTTAGATCTTTATCAGCAATTGACATAGAAAGAGTAAACTCCTATAAATATTTAGGAGTTATACTAGATAAAATTTGACTTTTGAATTGCATATAATGTCTATGTCAATGAGACTGAAGAGACTTCTGAGTTTCTTTTATAGGGATAGAACTCTTTTTAGTTTAAAGATTTGGAAATTATTGGTTTCTGCCTTATTTTTACCAATATTAGATTATGGTGATATAATTTACAAAAATGCAAAAAAATCATTGCTGTGTTCCTTGGATGTTCTCTTTAATAGTGTGTTGAGATTTATAACAACTCTTCCTTTTAGAACTCATTGTTGTGTGCTATATCAAAATTCGGGTCTTCTTTCATTATTTGATAGGAGAGATTATCATTGGAATTTACTTGTGTATAAGTTTGTACAACGGTCATTGCCTATTTTTTTGTTAAATATATTGCAAGTAAGAATACAGAGTCAATATAATTTAAGATCTTCTGTCCGGAAAGGTTTTATTAGATCTAGAACCAGAACAAAATTTGGTGATAAAACAATTTCAAATTTAGTGCCTAAAACTTTGTAACTAATATCCAAAAGGTGGAAATGCACAGTATTGTTACCATTTAATCATTTTAAGTCTCTTTTAATGACTTTATATAGCAAACACTGTAATCGTTATGGATAAATTATTGATATTTGGGTTTGTGTATAACTAAAATTAATCAATATTATATTGAAACTGAAATTATGTATGTATGTCTGTTTATGTGATGTTATGTTAACTGTGGATTCAATTGCAAAAGAGATAATTTAATCTCAATTTGAAATCCAATAAAGTTTGAAAGTTTGAAATTTAACACTTTCTGACCTGTAGGTTTTGCCTGCAGTTGTCAGAACACTTTTGATTTTATTTAACTGTTTTAAAATTCCCTTTGTTGACAGAAAATTACCCCACGTTACCATGGTAACCACTTCTGGTTTTTGGACTCTTAAACTCACCCTCGCAGGGCAAGTGCGCTTATGCGTAAAGGAAGATCGCATGTTTAGTGTGTTCAGCAGATTTCAGTGGGTTTGAGCCACTTTCTGACAAAACCATAGTTTGTATTCGAGTTTGAGTTAACTTTAATGCGCTAAAAATCAGGGATTTGCGTAATCATTATTGGGCAGGAAATATATAGTGTAAGTACCAATTTTAAATATTCATATACCAAAAATGGAAAATAATTAATTTGCAAATCCCACTATTATGACAATTGACGGGGAAATTGGTTTAAAATGCCAATTATGTCATATGTATAAATTATTAGATTCTGTACCAATCATGGAAAATAAGTTTGAATGTGAAAAATGTTTAGTAAATAAAGCTATGAAAGAAGAACTAGATACATTTGGAGAAAGATTAATTATACTTGAAAATAGTCAGGCAGATATGTTACGACGTCATATTGAAAGAAATGGAAATTCACAAGTAACGCCAACAAATAATGACACATTAAGTATTGGTAATCAAGAACTAAATTTATTACAAAAACTGTTGATGCCTGAAATTATTTCAATAACAAATAAAAAACAAGAGACAATTATAAAAAGGGTTAGAGAGGAGGATATAGAGGAACAAGATTGGGCAACAGTAACATCAGGCAGAGCAATTAAAAAAGGACGTAAAGCAAATAAGTTTGAAATCCCAATTAAAAACCACTTCCAGATACTATCAAACGATGAAGGCAGTTTACCTTCCTCATCATTATCAAATGTATCCTACCCAGAGACTGGGAGAATTGCAATTGATCAAAACATACAGGAACCACTAATTAATTTTGATAGCACCCTGTCAACAGCTTCTAAATTACAGCAAAAAATTGACAATCAATTACTTAATCAGGGAACTGATAATCTAATGGATACAAATTATTTAATATCACAAGATGTTACACCAAGACAAATTTATGTATTAGGTGATTCAATAATCAAGCACATAGATAGAGCAATTTGCAATCCTGATAAGGCCAACAGAACCTGTTCAAGCTGCAGAGGAGCTAAAATAGCAGACATTACTGATGTGTTAAATCCTATATTATCCCAATCAGGTCACAACCCGTTAGTAATAATCCATGCAGGGGTAAATTATGTTTTTCAATCAGATAGTAATATGCTAGAGGAAAGCTATGTGGCACTAAATAATCTACTGGTGGAAAAGGGATGTACAGTCTGCTTTTCAGAGATATTACCAGTACCTAGGGCTACTTTTGCCATTACAAATAAAATTAAAAAAATAAACAACTGGTTAAGACAGTGGTGTTTAAAGCAGGGGATAAAGTGTATCCATCACTGAGAAGATTTCTGTGGAAGGGATGCACTTTTTTGTTGGGATGGACTCCATCCGAGTAGAAGGGGGTAGTACTATTCTTGGGAGAAAAATTACAGCTGAAATAAATAATTTAAACTAGGTTATGTGGGGGAGAATTGGAAAGATCTAAATTCTCTTAAAACAACAAAGACCAGTGTTAAACAACAAACAACTAAATATTGCAAAGTCTTGAGCTTTAATGCTAGATCCTTGAATAATCTAAGTATGGCAGAATTAGAATGTAAATGTAAATTATTAGATATTGGTATCATTGCTGTAACTGAAACCTGGTGGGATTCTGCATCTAAATGGGCTAAGGAGATTCTGGGTTACAAGTTATATGATAAGGACAGAGTGAATAAAATTGGAGGTGGAGTTTGCATATTTGTACAAAATGATATAATATCATCGGAAATGACAATTAATTCTGATATGGAAACATTGTGGGTACAAATACAATTCAAAGGCAAACCAAAATTAGTTATAGTAGTCTGTTATAGACCTCCCTCATCTGACCTTGAATATACAAAAGAGTTAATAAACCAAATAAGTGATATTTCAGAAAAAAATAATGTGTTAATACTGGGTGACTTTAATATGCCAGGAATAAACTGGAAAAACTTCACTGGAGTAAACTCACAAGAAAAATGAATAACAAACATATGTATTGATCAAGGCCTTGAGCAATTAGTAAAACTCCGTACTAGGGGCAACAGTATACTGGATCTTATTATGACTAATTTAGGAAGTTTAGTGTCAGACATAGATATTTCTGCTGCCATTGGAAATAGTGACCATAATGCAGTAATATTAAATGTATCACTAAAAGTAAATCAGCTTCAGGAAAGATTACAAAAAAATTATAATAAAGCTAATTTTAAACAAATAAATTGTTTACTAAATCAAACTAATTGGATAAATAAGTTTCAAAATAAAACTACAACTGAAGCTTGGGATATATTTAAACAAACTATATACGAATTAGAACAGATCTATGTCCCCCTTAAAAGCAAATACAATAAAAAAGACAAAATACCTATTTGGTGTAACAAAAACTTCCATAAACAAATAAAATTGAAAGAGCGTCTCTTTAAAAAACTAAAAATGAATGGTACATCAGGTATCAGGGTTAGATATAAAAATTCAGTATCTCTTTTAAAAAAACTAATTAAACAAGCAAAAACTAAATTAGAATTTACCTTGGCACATACAATGACAAATAAAAAGTCACTTCATTCATACATAAATAGTGAAAAGGTGATTCAAGAAAAATTGGACGAATAATACATGAAGGGAAATCTGTTAAAGATGATCAAAAAATTGCCAATATATTTAATGATTATTTTTCCTCAGTGTTTTATAATAAAGATAATTATCGCCCAAGGTGTAATCAAATCCATACATACCCAACAATTAATGAGCAGGAAGTAAGAAATGCTCTATCATTACTCAAAAAATCTACCAGTTCAGGACCTGATAACATCAATGCCAGGTTGTTGAAAGAAACTATTGACTCTGTCATTATTCCGTTAATCTTAATATTTAACAAATCGTTGAAAGAAGGTTGTATACCATATGACTGGCGTACTGCAATTGTGGTCCCAATTCTAAAAAAGGGAAATAAAACAATGGTTCAGAACTATAGGCCAATTAGTCTTACATCTCTAGTTGACAAGACCTTGGAAAGAATAGTCAAATCACATATTGATTCTGAAATACATTCACTTGGGATACAGGACCTTACATAACATGGTTTTAAAACAGGATCATCCTGTACAACTAACCTGATTTCCTTTTATAATAACACTAGTAGTTTCCTGGATAATCATATTCCATCAGATGTTATACTTTTGGACTACAGTAAAGCCTTTGATAAAGTTCCCCATTCATTGCCCATTGAAAAAATGTGTCAATTTGTTTTCTCAGGATACATATTAAACTTTATAAAATGGGTCTGAACAATGCTACATCCTGATTGGCTGAGAGGTGCCTCTGGCCGTGTCCTTATCAAGACATATTGTGCCAACCGGCACCTCTTCAGCCAGTCAGGACGCAGCACCTCTGGAAATCCATACATGCCAGAAGAGATTAACAAAAGTATAGAAGCTGCTGTCCTGGCGATCTATGGTCACTGCCAGCCAGCCCCCCTCCACAGCATGGTCTCTCTCCTAATTCAGTGAAACTCCACCCCAGTGTCTTTAAAAAAAATCTAACCTTGCCACTTTTGGTCAGAAGTTAGTAGTACGTAGCGAAAAGCTGACCGAGATGAAACGGACATCCCGCGTGCTGCAACAACGCAGCTTTAAATCACAAATGCAGCTCAAAGCACGATGCCACTGTCTGCACTAACATGCTGCCGCTTCCTTCTGCTCGGTCACACCGCACACGACACAACCCTGAAGGACGAGCCCTACTAACCACCACCTAGTACCGGAACACAATTCTCGCACAACAGATACTCATCATTTCCACTGTCTGAGTGAGCAACAGGCCCTTACCTGCACTTTTGTCACCATCTTGAGTTGCTGAGTGTTTCTCCTGGCAGCGGGACATGGGGGATTGCAAGAGGAGCATAAAGATCTACTATGTGACTTAAAACAAAGTTAACGTACTAAAATGAATGTTAACATGATCTACTGTTAATTCTCTTTTCAGCGGACATCACGTGCTGCGACAACGCAGCTTTAAAATCATAAACGCAGCTCAAAATACGGTGCCACTCTCTGCACTAACATGCTGCCGTTCACCATCTTGACCTGCTGAGTGTTTCTCCTGGCAGTGGGACATGGGGGATTGCAAGAGGAGCATCAAGATCTACTATGTGACTTAAAACTAGAAGTTAACATGTTAAAATGATTTAACATGATCTACTGTTGCAATTCTCTTTTCTTTTTTAGAAAACTGATTCTAATGAATCCAGTTAGAAGTATTTTATCTTATTTTTAAGATTGTTGTCAAATAAATATCTTCAACTTTTAAACCAGACAACTCTGTTTCTACTTTATTTACAAAAGTGCAGTGCCCATTTTATAAGTGGAATAAGACACTCCGAGGTGTGGTTTATGGCTTGATAAGAGCACTTCCCAGGTGCTAAAGTCACTCGGCGCAAGCGCCTCGTGCCTCATTACGCACCTGGGGCGTGCTCTTATCAAGCCATAAACCACACCTCATCATGTCTTATTCCTTACGGGTATCACAATGGTTATATGATAGAACACAGGTAGTCAGGGTAAATAATTTAATGTCAATACCTCGCAAGGTTGTAAGCGGTATCCCTCAGGGTTCAGTCTTGGGACCAACCTTGTTTAACTTATTTATTAGTGACTTAAATATCACTTCCAGTAATTTAATTTCTAAGTTTGCGGATGACACCAAACTGGGTGGATGAGTGGATACAACTTTAAATGGGAATATTCTTCTGAAAGATCTCCATACTATAGAATTATGGGCAAAAAGAAATTTTATGGACTTTAACACAGATGAGTGTGTGGTTCTGCACTTCAGAAACAACAATCCAAAAAATATTTATTGGTTAAATAACAAACAAATCAAATCCTCTGATTGTGAAAGAGATTTGGGGATTCTGATAAATACTAAATTATCTGCCGACTCACATTGTAATAGAGTGGCAAAAACGGCTACTGCTATATTGAAGCAGATAAATAAAACCTTTGTAAACAATTCTGAACAATGTCTGGTCACCTTGTATAGATCATATGTCAGACCCTATCTAGACTATGGTTCTCCATACTGGAACCCATATCTCAAGAGAGATATTTATAGAGTAGAACAAGTTCAGAGAAGACTGACTAGGATGATACCTAGACTAAAAAGAGATCCTTATAACACCAGATTGGCTAAAACAGGATTACATTCACTCAAACAAAGAAGACTAAGAGGGGACTTACTATTTTTATTAAAACTTTAAAATGCCCCATTCAGATGAAACAATGTGGACTGTCATATGCCAATAATCGCATAGTGGGTAGATTACATAACAAACAACTAAGTGTTGAACGAATAAATACCAACAAAAGAGACAACTTTTTCAGTGTCAGGGCACCACAAAAATGGAATTTACTTCCTGAGTATTTAGTTAACTCAAAAACATTTGAATCCTTTAAAAACAAACTAGATACCTGGTTAACAAATAAATGAAGGTAATTGACCCACTATTGTAGGGGACAATCTCGATGGGCCGTGATAGCCTTCTTTTGTCCAGTATATCCAGTATTCCCTTTTTTTTTGTTAAGATATGAAAATAGGTACTTATGACAGACTTTTGAGTGGGCCATTTTAAATACTAGGTTTCCTTTGGATATTAGAATTAATTCTTTTACTTACTTAATTGCTATCCTATATTGACTTAAGGTTTCCTCTTTTTGATTATTAGGACTTTTTTTATTGAAGCACATAGGTTTTTTTTTTTTTAATGTTTTATTTGTTTTTTTATGGTGTTATTAAACCATAATGGGATTTTCACCTTACTATTGTATTTGTTTTTTGTAGGTACGTGTATATTTTCCAGATCAAAGATTGTTGTTTTTAAATAATTCCAAGCTTCATCAAGCTGGAGGGGCAGTACCATATCTTCCCACTGGATGTCATTTAACAGTTTATTTATTTCAGCAAAGTTAGCTTTTTCCTAGTTTTTCAGCTGTAATTGATTGCTGAGGGTGTTGGTATTCATGCATCATTTTTAGAAAAAGAGACATGTGGCAACTGTTACCTAAAGGATCTTGTATGGAGAGATTGGAGATTTTGTTCTTAATATTAGTTATTAGAAGATTTAGTACTGTATATTGCATCCTCTAGTTGGTTCCCTCATGATTTGTTCAAGGCCTAGGTCTATAATAGATGATAAAAATATCTTCTCGTGCTGTGTGCTACCTGTTAGAGAGTCCCAATCTATTGTAGGCATGTTAAAATCACCTAAGATAATAACATTGCCTTTATTTGTTAGGTGTAAGATATCATTGATTAAAGAGCTAATGTATTCTAAGTCAGCAGATGGTGGCCGGTAACATGTGCCTAGAAGGATCTGGGGCTGGCCTCTGAACTGAATATTAACCCATATACTTTATATCTGTGTGGTATATGGGACTTCAAAAGAGGGGATGTCATTCCTGGCATAAAGGCAGACTCCCTCCCCCCTTTCTATTAGCTCAGTCTTTGTTATAGAGCTTGAAACCTGGTATCCCTCTTAGCCACAGGGAGTCTGAGTCCCCCAGGTTTCTGTTAAACTATTATTTCCAGGTTTAATGTACGAGTCTTAGTTTCTAATTCAGATATTTTGATACCATTCAATGATCTGGCATTCAGTGATAAGATGTTACATGCTTTTTGACTATTTACTTTTTTTTGTTATTGTCAGAGACCTGGGAACCATCCCATGCTCTCCCTTGGATGTTAGTTTAAATGATTGTTAATATGTGCAGATATTCCTCTACCTAACATCGTGCTCCCCCCTCCTGCTAATATGCAGGCCATCCCTGCAAAAGTGGGATGGTTTATCATGGAATTCTTCCCAGTGCATCAGGCATATGATTTGTTGCCTGTAGCACCATTTCCTGATCCATTCATTCAGGGCTTTGATTTTATTCGTGATATGGTCTGTGGCTCTTGGTACTGTCAGTATTTTTTTTTTTTATTGTACTCTTATTTTTTTTCCTCCTTGGCAGAGTAGCCCCCACGATCTCCGGCCGCCAGCCCTGCACCCCCGGACCCAGTCATGCGTGAGGGCCACACGAACCCGCTCCCCCAGTGGGCCGGCCTTTCATCGCTCTAGCACCCACTGGGTACTTGCCCCTCTCAGGTCTCTCTGTGAGGGGGGAAGAGTGGCCATCAGCCACGAAGATCACCCTCCACATTTTCTCCCTTATGGAGAGCCAGATGTGCAAAGGTGTCTGAGCATGTAGTGCTGATGCCTGCCGCACTCTCCCCCCGCTTTTGGCATGCCACTGTAGTGCGGCTGGCCTCCGCCAGTCGCCACTACAGGGCGATGCAAACCCTACTACCCACCCCAGAGAGAGGAAAGCAGTCATCGGACACTCAATCTTCCCTCTCCCCTGCCAGCCTCTGGCGTCCCGAGTCCGTTCCCGAACCCAGGTCACCAGCGTGGCATGACGTGTGGCGTCCAGCGCCTCAACCCTCCTTGCCACCGGGCCGGCCTGGTGCTGGCAGTATTTCTGAGAAGCAGACACTACATCCCAACTCTACCAGGATGTTGTTAAGTGCCATGAAATCCTGTTTAAATTGGTCAAGGGTGGTCTTGTTGATATCATTCGTGCCTGCTAGTATAACCACTAATGGGTTATCCCCTACGTTACTCAGTATCCCTTTTACCATAAATGTGATTTCAGATACCCTGGCCCCCTTGTAGACTGAGCATGTATGGCTTATTTTGTCTGGGCTGCAGACCGCTTTGTCAGTATATTTGATGATGGAGTCACCCATGTCTGTGATGATGCTAAAACTCTTCATGATCTTACAAAAGATTGAAGCACCCACGCTCTGAGTCAGATCATCAGAAAAAAAAAAAACAACAGCAGTTTAAGAATGGTGCTACTGTGACACTGAATGGGTGTACTACTTACTACTATGGAATAATACATTGTGCATAGTTATCAATCTGTCAGTTACCCTGTAAAATTAATTAATTTCATTGGATTTGAATCATGACAGTCAATTTTATGGCATCATTTCTGAAAAAGATTTTGTATATGCCTTCCAAAAATCAGAGTTTTTTCGAATGAGTAACTGTCAGTGGCGTGGTAGTATTTGTTTGGATTTTCATGTACTTGGTACGAGGCACATTCTTGCATTGCAGCAGGTGGCACTGTCAAGTATTATAAAACAGTCATTAATGAAAGG
The DNA here is from genome assembly GCA_016271365.2 of Neoceratodus forsteri. Lineage (NCBI taxonomy): Eukaryota > Metazoa > Chordata > Ceratodontiformes > Ceratodontidae > Neoceratodus > Neoceratodus forsteri. The sequence goes on along the minus strand of CM028130.1, from coordinate 132,164,024 downwards.
TCAAATGATGACTTACCATTGGGCATAAAGTATCACCTGACCATTCATTAATGCCCTGGTAGACCACCCATTTGCATGTCAATTGTAAAAAGCTTTGGATTTTTTTGCTTTTTACAATCATTTAGCCCATTTTGTAAGTGAGATAACCCACTCCAGCACATGGGTGTATCAGCACACTAATGCAGTCTGGCAACCCCTCATGTCTTACAACGCACCCGGAGTGTGCATTAATGCCCCGATACACCAATGATCTGTCATGGGTTATAGCGTACATAGAAATTATGCATTCGGTATAAATAATGCTTGCTTGTGATTTGCAAACAGTGGTTTCATACTGTGTCTTTATTATAGCACAATATCCAAGCTGAAAGTAATATGATTACAAAAGTTAAAAAAAATGTACTGTCATGATAATAACCCATTTAATAATCTCAATAAGGCACTCCAGGTTGTATTACATGGTTGTGTAATGAACTAATGCTCCTTCTCTGCTGATTGAACCACTCAGCTATACCTCATGCTTCAACCCACCAAAGGAGGGCCGCTAGCACTTTATAATACAGCACTTTGAGCACAATAGGCTTCTTTGCCTTTTTGTTAATCACTGAATACTTTCTCACCTACAGCCACAGTCCTGCCAATCTCCAGCCACCGCTCATCCACCACCGACCCTGAAGCTGTCGTGCCCAGCTGGCATAGGCAGCTACACCATCGAGAGGGGCTACCCCTAAGCCCCCGTGCCCGGCGAGGATCCACTACCAGCGCACAGCCTACAGGCATTGTTGGACCAGTGAACTGCAGCCATCAAGTTGCCATGGACTTACACTGCATTTTCCTTATTCTTCCCAATGGGGGCACAGACGTGCAATGACGTCCATGCACTAGCGTGCAGACATTTGCCGTGCTCCCCCCCACTTTGGTACCCGTGCCTCTGCAGTACCTCCGGGCATCCCCAGGGACCACCAGAGTGCGGTGTGCTACCACCCCATTTCCCCTGGACTAGGAGAGCTGTCTTCAGATGCTCAATCCTAGTCCACCCCTGCCTAGCCCCAATGACCCGGGCTAGTTCCCGAACCCGGGTTGCCAGCATGGAGCGAGATGTGGTGTCCAGCGCCTCAACCCTCAGCTCCACCAGGCCGGATGGCTTCTTTGCTTAATGAAATTGTTCTTATAAAATTTTCAAAATTGCTGTATCGCTTGTTTATACAAAGCCATTTCAAACTTAATGATACATAGACAGTGACAACAGATAGGGGCCTACAGCCCACCCAGTCTGCCCATTTGAGCTTGTAAGTTTACTTTATGTTTTCCTAGAAGTCTGTTGCCTCTTAACCGTGACCTCCAGAATTCCTTTGTATCTATCATATGCATTCTTAAATCCTGTGATTGTTTCAGCCCCTACCACTTCCTCTGGCAGGGTGTTCCACTTGTCCACCACCCGTTCTGTGAAGAAATTCTTCCTCTCATTTCCTCTGAATCATCCTTCCTCCAATTTCATCCCATGCCCTCTAGTCCTGGAACATCTTTTTCACTGACAAATAGTGTATTCCTGCACCCTGTTCCTCCCTGTAAGATACTTGTATGTCTCTATCATATCCCCTCTCTCCCTTCTCTCCTCCAGGGAGTACATATTCAATTCTTTCAACCTGTCCTCATAGAACTTGTGATGCAATCCATGTACCATCTTTGTTGCCCTCCTCTGAACCTTCTCTACCCTGTTTATGTCCTTACATAAGTAAGGTCTCCAGAACTATACACTGTACTCCAGGTGGGGACTCACTAGTGTCTTGTATAGTGGAATTAGTAGGGTTCTGACATCATTTCCTCAAGAGTGCAAGGTGCATATCACTGTCATATCCTTTCTAGCACACTGCACTGACAATATAAGCATACACATTGTATAATATATATATTTCTATATAACAAACCAATCACACACACAAACACACAAACACACACAAAAAAAAGTACATAAACATGTGAGGAGTAGTGCAATGTAATGACTGTGGGGCAGCAGTCTTCTGGGAGTCTTTCTGGAGGCTGAGATGCTGCCCTATTTGCAGACAACTCTCTGCCCTGAGGGAGGAAGTTGCCTGTCTTCAGGCCACACTGGACAGTAGTAAGGGAACCTTCCCCCAGACCACACTGGATGGTAGGAAGGGAACCTCCCCCATCCAGGGAGCACCAGAGCCACCACCACTACCTCAGAGGTTGCAAAGAAAGCACAGCAGTTGGACCACAGTGGGCTCAGGGAGGGTGAGGATGGTGGAACAGAGGCACACCCAGTCAGTTGTTCCACTCCACAATCCATACACCATTCTGGGGGAGCATAGCTCCCCTATGGATGCACCCGCAGAGGAGACTAAGGAGGCTGAGGACAACTGTCACAAGGGAGGCCCACAGGAAGGAGGCAGAGGACACCACAAGGAAAGGAAGCAGTTCCTGGTGGGGGACTCAATTATTAGGGGGATAGAACTGGGGGAGCAGAGAAAACTGAAGTAAGGTGCCTGCCTGGTGCCATGGCTTGGAGGGACAGGAAGCGCACCCTCAGGATCACAAGAACAGCTGCACGGGAGTCTGAGCTGGACATCATTGTCCACCTAGGGACAAATGACTTGGCTCAACATGAGATTAGAGCAGTGCAGAAGGACTTTGTAGAATTGGGGAGGGGCCTAAGACAAGTAGCACACACAGTATCCTTCTCAGAGGTGCTGCCTGTCAATGGCATGAGTGAGGCGAGGGTACTTTGCACCATGCAGTTTAATGAATGGTTGAAAAAATGGTGTGGAGCACAGGGGTTTGGCTTCATTGGGGACTGGGGTTCACCTGGAGGACACCAGCCTATACTGGCAGGATGGTCTACATCTGTCCAGGAAGGAGCAAGTCTTTGAGCAATCGGTTTAAATGCTTCATTGGCAAGCTTTTAAACTAGTCATGGGGGAAGGCACTGATAAGCAGCAGGAAGATCCCAGCCTCTCTCTACAAAACAGGGTACTAAATGAGAAAAAGACCGAGGTAGAAAGGTCAGTGGGGGATGCTGCAACAGAAGGTAAAGCCATCAAAAAATGGAGAGCAATGAGTACCAATGCCTGTAGTCTGAGTAACAAGCTTCCTGAATTAGTGGCCTTGATGGAGGAGGAACATCTGGATATTGTGGCAGTCACAGAAACATGGTTCACACAAAACCATGACTGGGACGTAAACATACCAGGATACACTATCTACAGGAGGGACAGGGAGGGTAAAAGTGGAGGAGGAGTAGCTCTTTACATAAGGGAAGGAATCAAAGTGACAGAACAAAAGGGAAACAGGGAGGAGAAGAAGCACTGTGGGTAAATTTGGAGACCGGCAATGGCACCACAATCTGCACAGGGGTTGTATACAGACCCCCTTCTCAGGGGGAGGAAATGGACAAGGAAGTGATAGAAAGTATACTTAGAATGGCAGGAAAAGGGGAGATATTGCTGATGGGTGATCTGAATATGCCAGATGTTAACTGGAGTGCAGTTGCAGCAGCCACTTCGAAGAGTGGGGTTATTCTAGATGCCCTACAGGGGGCATGCCTTAGACAACTAGTATTGGAGCCCACTCAAGAGGGAGCAATCTTAGACCTGGTTCTCTCAAATGGAGATGAAGAGAGGATCACAGATGTAGAAGTGGGTAGCCATCTGGGAACTAGCGACCATCGAACAGTATGGTTCACGATAAACACAGCAATAAGAGTCCAAGCCATACAAAGGCAAAGGTACTGGACACAGGAGGCTGACTTTGCCAAAATGGGTGAGTGCCTAAGGAATGCACTAGCAAATGGTCAGGAAGGAGGGTGGAAGAACAATGGGAATAATAAAACTGTCATCACAGAGGTAACTAGCCTTTGTGTGAAGCAAATAAACAAAACTAAATGATGTAAGAAACCACTATGGTTCTCAAAGGAAGTGGCAGTGAAGGTTCAAGAGAAAAGAAAGCTTTCAGGAAGTACAAGGAATCACAGAAGGAGCAGGACAGAGAACTGTATCAGTTAAAGCAAAAGGAAGCTGGGAAGGCAGTCAGAACAGCAAGGCCCAAACTGAGGAAAAGATAGCCAACTCAGTTAAGAAGGGGATAAAACCTTTATAGGTACATCAGGAGAGCGAAGGAAGACCAAGGGAGGGATAGTGAGGCTTAATAAAGGGGAGGTGGGCAGAGGGTGACTGTGAAAAGGCAGAGATACTAAACAAATATTTTGCTCTGTATTTACAAAGGAAGAGGGAGGCCTAAAACAAACAGTAGAAACACTCTGGATACAGAAGTTGATACCAGCCCATTTACAGAAGAATGGGTTCTGAAAGAACTCTTAAAACTGAAGGTGGACAAAGCAATGGGGCCTGATGGGCTTCATCCCAGAATTCTAAAAGAACTAAGGGTGGAATTAGTGACACCACTGACTACCCTGTTTAACAAATCATGGGAGGATGGGGTGGTACCCGAGGACTGGAGGAGGGCAGATGTGATTCCCCTTCACAAAAGTGGGAGCAAGGCAGAAGCAGGAAACTACAGACCTGTTAGTTTAACCTCAGTGGTAGGGAAAATAATGGAATCACTTCTGAAGGAAAGAATTGTCGAGTATCTAGAGGCCAGAGGGCAGCAGGACCCAAGCAACATGGATTCATAGCGAAGGTCATGCCAGACAAATCTGATAGATTTCTTTGACTGGGTGACCAAAGTAGTAGATCAGGGAGGGGCTGTGGACATGGCCTACCTAGACTTTAGCAAGGCATTTGACACAGTCCGACACAAAAGGTTAATATACAAGTTAGCTAGCCTGGGAGTGGGTCCCAAGATGACAGCCTGGGTAAAAAATTGGCTGGAGAATAGGACACAGAGAGTAATAGTAAATGGAGTCCACTCTGAAGAAAGGGGGGTTACTAGTGGGGTACCACAGGGTTCAGTATTAGGACCGGTCCTCTTCAATGTCTTTATAAGCGACATTGCAGAGGGACTGGAAGGAAAAGTATGTCTCTTTGCAGATGACACAAAGATCTGCAACAGAGTTGATGCACAAGGTGGGGTGGAAAGGATGAAAGGGACTTGGCAAGGTTAGAGGAATGGTCAAATGTATGGCAGCTTAGATTCAATGCTAAGAAGTGCAAGGTAATGCACCTGGGAAACAAAACCCAGGGAAGAGTACACAATGGGGGGTGAGATACTAACAACAACAAAAATGGAAAGGGACCTGGGGTAGTCATATCAGATGGCCTAAGGTGGGCAAGCAATGTGAGAGGGCAGCAAGGAGGGCTGGGGGATACTGGGATGCATGAGGAGAGGCATCACCAGTAGAAAACAGGAAGGTATTATCCTCTGTACAGACAGCTGGTCGACCCCATCTGGAGTACTGTGTGCAGTTCTGGAGACCCAGTCTTCGCAAAGGCGTAGACAGGATGGAAGCTGTCCAGAGGAGGCAACTAAAATGGTGCAGGGTCTGCACGGAAGACATATGAAGAGAGAGACTTAAGGAGCTTAATATGTATAGCCTCAAGGAAAGGAGGGAGAGTGGGACATGATAGAAACTTTCAAGTACCTCAAGGGAATCAACAAAGTCCAAGAGGGTAGCATCTTTCAAAAAAAGAGGTGTGCAAGAACAAGGGGGCACAATTTGAAGATGGGGCGGCTCAGAGGTAATTTAAGGAAGTATTTTTTCACAGAGAGGGTTGTGGATGCATGGAACGGCCTTCCGGAGGAGGTTGTGGAGTCAAAAACAGTGGTGGAATTCAAGCATGCATGGGACAGTCATAAGGCAATTCTAGGGGGTGGGGGTAGAAAGAAGTAGGCTGCTGGTTAACTAGGATCTGCAGCTTATCCAGTAGGCAGGGAAATGGGCATACTGGGTGGGCCAAGCAGTCCTTAACTGCCATCAAATTCTATGTTTCTATGAGTCCACTCTGAAGAATGGGGGGGTACTAGTGGGGTACCGCAGGGTTCAGTATTAGGACCGGTCCTCTTCAATGTCTTTATAAGCGACATTGCAGAGGGACTGGAAGGAAAAGTATGTCTCTTTGCAGATGACACAAAGATCTGCAACAGAGTTGATGCGCAAGGTGGGGTGGAAAGGATGAGAAGGGACTTGGCAAGGTTAGAGGAATGGTCAAATGTATGGCAGCTTAGATTCAATGCTAAGAAGTGCAAGGTAATGCACCTGGGAAACAAAAACCCAGGAAGAAAGTCGCAATGGGGGTGAGATACTAACAACAACAAAATGGAAAGGGACCTGGGGTAGTCATATCAGATGACCTAAAGGTGGGCAAGCAATGTGAGAGGGCAGCAAGAAGGGCTGGGGGATACTGGGATGCATAGGGAGAGGCATCACCAGTAGTAAACAGGAAGTTATTATCCCTCTGTACAGACAGCTGGTGAGACCCCATCTGAGTACTGCGAGCAGTTCTGGAGACCAGTCTCACCAAAGACAGACAGGATGGAAGCTGTCCAGAGGAGGGCAACTAAAATGGTGCAGGGTCTGCCGGAAGACTATGAAGAGAGACTTAAGGAGCTTAATATGTATAGCCTCGAGGAAAGGAGGAGAGTGGGGACTTGATAGAAACTTTCAAGTACCTCAAGGGAATCAACAAAGTCCAAGAGGTAGCATCTTTCAAAAAAGTGTGCAAGAACAAGGGGCACAATTTGAAGATAGAGGGGGCGGCTCAGAGGTAATGTAAGGAAGTATTTTTTCACAAAGAGGTTGTGGATGCATGGAACAGCCTTCCGGAGGAGGTTGTGGAGTCAAAAACAGTGGTGGAATTCAAGCATGCATGGGACAGTCATAAGGCAGTTCTAGGGGGTTGGGGTAGGAAGAAGTAGGCTGCTGGTTAACTAGGATCTGCAGCTTATCCATTAGGTAGAGAAATGGGCAGACTGGGTGGGCCAAGCGGTCCTTATCTGCCGACAAATTCTATGTTAGTTATGACCTCCCTTTTCCTGCTGGTGATGCCCCTGCCTATGCATCCCAGCATCCTATTTGCTTTACCTGCTGCCTTGTCATACTGTTTCCCCTACCTTGAGGTCATCAGAGATGATAACCCCAAGATCCCTTTCCTGCTTGGTGCATGCTATATCCTCACCCCCAACTGATATATTGTGCCAGGGTTTTTGTACCCTATATGCATTATCTTGCACTGCTTTGCATTGCATTTCAACTGCCAAACCCCTGACCATTCTTCAAGTTTCTGCAGGTCCCATCTCATTCTGTCTATACCCTCTGGTGTGTCTACTCTGTTATGGAGCTTTGTGTCATCAGCAAACTGGGAAATTCTGCCTTCTAGGTCCTGCTCAATGTCACTGATGAAGACTGAATATATTATAGCTTAGCAAGATTTGCAAACCAAGGCAAATTTGGGACTCACCATTGCTTTATATACCAGGAGTTAAGTTGGCTAAATCCAGACGATAGGTGCCAGTTAAATTGGCTAACATGGTGCATTAAATTGACAAACAAAATTTAAATAGGATCCCTGTCCACGAATACACAATAGATTTGGAGAACAAATGATACAAACAAACTTAGCTAGGCCATGGAATGCTCTACTAGCAGATATACAATTGTGAAATACAGTGAATGAATTCAGAGCTGAAATAAAGAATTATTTCGCCACCTTTTGTAAAGATTGCACATGATTAGTCAGAACAATGAGCTTCTTTGTCTTTGATGTAAAATGTTTTTTATTTGTTATTAATGGTATTTGGCACTAGGTAGAGAAAGATGTGTTTTTATGTAACTTTAATATAAACTGTTTGTTTCTTCTTTATTATCAATTATTTGGTTTTTAGGAAATATTGTGTTTATATTTTATATATAGTGTGTGTAATTGTTATGTTGCATGTGTATCACAAATTGTGCGAATGTAAAGTGAACACAGGACCTTCTTTGAAAATAGAGGTTCTTCCTCTAAAGATGTCATCCTGTATAAAATAAAATTTTTATCAATCAATCAGTCAGTCAATCAATCATAGCTCCCTACTGGCCACATCAGATTTGGTTCCCGCTACTTCAGCAGCTGGCAATGGAACCTCCAGTTCCCTTGCCTCTCTGCACTGACTTATTCTCCCAGGATCAGGACACCCTGGTCCATCCAGATCTCAAGTCCTTGTATCTCCATACGTGGCTCCTACAGATTTAGCTAGCATCTGCTTTGGGATGTCTTCCAGGGTTGCTGATGTCCTGGTGGCTGCCAGGAAACCTTCCACAAGTGCCACCTACACCATGAAGTGGAAGCGCTTCTCCCTGTGGGCTACAGCTCACCACTTGGATTCCTTCACCTGCCTGGCAAATCTGATTTTGGAGTACCTCCTCTCCCTTTTGGACTCCAGCCTGGGGTACTCTTCGTTAAAGGTGCACCCTTCCTCCATCTCTGTATACTATACACCTATTGCAAGGCTGTTGCCCAACTGGACTTCTCCCACACATTTTTGTGGAGTATTCTACATTTGAAACCTCCCATTTGGGACCCTGTCCTGCCTTGGGATCTTTTTTCATTTTGGAAAGTCTCACTCTGCCTCCCTTTGAGCCAGCCATGAGCTACGCTTTTTGTCGTGGAAAGCATTGTTTTTAGTTGCTATTACTTTTGCTCAAAGGATGTCCAAGCTTCAGGCTCTGATGTGTAAAGAAACTTATTTGTTTTTTCACAAACACAGGGTGTCTTTGTGTACCAACCCTAAATTCTTGCCTAAGGTGGTGTCTGAGTTTACGCTGAACCAATCCATCCACCTTCCAGTTTATTTTTCTGAGAATTCGCATCGGGGGAGGCTTTGTTGCATACTCTTGACATTCATAGGGTGCTACATTATTACACTAACTGCATATAATCCATTTGTAAGACTGACCAGTTGTTTGTTTTGTTTGCCCCTAAGAAGGAAGGGGCACCCATTTCAAAATAGTGTTTGTCTAAATGGTTGGCAAATTGTATTGTGTACTGTTACCATAAGTACAACAAGCCCTTGCCTGGGGTGGTTAAGGGCCACTCTACTAGAGGTATGACAGCCTCTACCACCTGCTTCAGGAATGTGTCTGCTGCAGACATTTGTGCAGCTGCCACCTGGAGCTCAGTTCACACCTTCATCTGGCACAACATTCTCTACATTGCTTCCCAACATCGGGCCAATTTCAGACTAGTTGTTCTTCAGGGCCTTCTCTCCTGAGCCACCTTCTGTTGTCCGTTTTTACCTCCTCCCGACTGACTTACAGTCTGTTCCAGCACTGCTTGGGACTCAGTCCTACTGGTGTTGACTGCTTCAAGAGCCCCCTCAAGGCAAGATAGTACAGTTACATAAAAACTTACCGTAACAGTTGATTTTCAAGAGGAGCACTTGCAGCAGGCACTGCTTTCTCTCCCTCCTTCCCCCTGACTGCTTCTTCTTCTTTGCAGCACTGCTGCTTTTCCTCTGCCTTGAGGAACTGCCTTGGTTCTCCATTTTTGCTTTCTGCACCAGGGTCTTCAGCGGAAGAACTGAGGTAGGTCTGGGGGACCACTCTTTTTATGGGATAGGCAGACGTCAGTGTGCTGATGTTGGTAGGGGTGGTTCCCCACTGTAGACTGCTAACTAGAAGTTTTCCATGTGGTCCTGGTGCCTGGCGGCTTCAGTCCTACTGTTGTTGCTGCTGCAAGAGCTTCTCTCGAAGATCTAGTGCTTTTTTATTTTTTAATTTTATTTCTTTATCAAGCCTAGGATTACAAATACCTTTGAGCCAAGGCTCTTTTACAAAGGTTCCATGTCAGAGAAATACAAATTATGAGGAACATCAAAACAGACATTACAACAATGTGGACATTGCAACCAGATAACATATTAATATAATTCAAGGGTAACATTGCAAGTAAGGCAGCCAGTGGCATTTGTCAGAGAAAACAGACGAGATAAGAAGTGCCAGAGTCATAGTGAGAGGGAAGGGGGGAAGAAGGAATGTAGTTAGGGTGGGGAGAGGGTGAAAAGTGCAGCACTGGGTAAACCAAGATGTGAGGGTAGAATGCAGTGAAGAGGGGAAGGGGGAACCACTAGAGCAGGCAGGGAAGTGGAGAAACAAGGTTAAGTTGAGCAGTCACAGGAGCTGTTGATAGTGAGATAGTCCCAGAGCCTAGTTTTAAACATACCAATTGTCGGGGCAGAGGAGATGGTGGGGCTGAGGCCATTGAACCAGAGTGGCGCTTGATAAGCAAAAGAGCGTTGACCCTGTGAAGTGTGACGGTGGAGGACTTTCAGTAGCTGTAGCGTGGATCTCCAAAGGCACCGTTTGTTGGTTCGGTGTTGTAACAGAGTTGAGACCCCAGAAGGTTCAAGGCCAAAGCAGATTTTTTTTGCCATGGAGCAGGTAAGAAACTTTATGCAGTTTGATAGTTGGAGCCAGCCAGTCTAGGTGTACAGGTCACATGTGTGGGTGAGACGGTGAGCACCAGTGATGAGCTGACATGCCTTATTTAAGGCAGTTGAGAGGCGTCTAAGAGTTGTGGTTGTGGCCGAGCCATAAATGATGAGACCATAGTCTATTACAGAGATCACAGAGCTCAGGACTGCAACCTTCAAAGCTTCAAAGCAAGTAATTGATAAATGCCTGGACCAAACTGGAGCGGGGGGAAGTTCTGCTGGGAGAACTGCAACAGGGGTAAAAGGGGGAAATAATGCGCGGGAGGAAGAAGAGGAGCTGGAAATGAGGGAGGGAGATGAATGGAAGCAAGCAGGGAGTAAGAGGGGTGGAATCTTAGTGCTGGGGGACTCAATACTAAGAGGAGTTAGGTGGGGTAGCAAGGGGGAGAGGCATAGTTGCATTTGGGTGGAGGCCATGCCAGGAATGACAGCGGAAAGGGTGGGACAGTCTGTTCTGAAATATGCTAGAAGGGGTAGGGACAAGCCTCATTTAATTATACATCTTGGTACAAAAGACCTGGCTGACAAGACAGTAGATATAGTCCAGAGGAGGTTTGAGGAACTAGCACAATTATGTGAGGGGGCAGGAAGATCAGTAACTTTTTCTGAGATACTTCTGGTGCCAAAGGCAAGCACAACAAGAAAGCTGAGAATAGAGGAATTTAACGGATGGCTAAGAACCTGGTGTTGCACTAAAGGTGGAAGGGCTGTTGGGGGGTGGGAGGGACCTGGAGGACAGTAGTCTCTATGCCAAGGACAGACTACACTTGAGTGAGGAGAGAAAGAAAGTGTTGAAACAGAGGATGGAAGAATATATAGAGGAAGTTGGGAATTTAAACTAGGAGTGGGGGGTGGCAGTTGGGGAAGAGATATGCAGAGACCACAGGTTGGGAAATCATATGAGCTTACCCTCCATAACAGCGACAAAGGACAAATGGCAAGTACTATTGGTGATGCTAGGAAAGGAGGGCAGGATGGGAGGGGGGAAAGGGTGGAAGGTGGTTACCCTTAATGCTAGGAGCCTTGGGACGAAAACTGCAGAGTTACAGGTTCTCATGGCAGAGGGAGAGGTGGACATTGCAGCCATCACGGAAACATGGGCCACCCAATATAATGACTGGGACCTGTCTGTACCAGGGTACAGGTTATTTCGTAGGGACAGGGTGACTGGGAAAGGGGAAGGGGTGGCACTATATGTGAAGGAAGGACTGAAGTGTGTAAGGAAGGAAGGGGAGGAGGGTAGTACAGAGTCACTTTGGGTGCAAATCCAGGATTCCAAGAATAGGATTCTTAGAATGGGAGTGGTGTACAGGCCACCATCTCAGACGGAGGAGTTAGACAGGGAACTAGCCGGACAGATCAGGAGGACCTGCGAGAAGGGTAGTGTGGTGATTGTGGGGGACTTCAACATGCTAGGAGTGGACTGGAGCACCCCAACAACCAGGAACAGAAGGGAGCAGGTACTGCTGGATGCCTTCCAGGACAGCTTCCTGCTGCAAATGGTCAGTGAACCAACCAGGTTAGGGAATACCCTTGACTTTGTGCTGGCAAATGGGGACTTTGTGAGAGAACTTACAGTGGAGGAACCGCTGTCAGGGAGTGACCACCACTCAGTATGGCTCACATTGGATATGGGCAAGGAAGGAGTGGAATCTGGCACAAGAGTGCTGGACTTCAGGAGGGCCGACTTTGGGAGGATGGGGGAAGTGGTAAAAGGGTACCTGGCCAGAATTCAATCTAGTATGGATACTAACCAGAGATGAGAGCTCATAAAGCTGGGGATAGTGGAGGCAACCAAAACCTGCTGCAAAGCCCAGAGCAAGAAGGCTAGGGCTAAGAAACTGAGCTGGTTGAGCAAGGAGGTCATGGAAAAGGTAAAGAGGAAAAGAGCTGCCTTTAGGAAGTACAAGAAAACAGGGAGGGGGGAGGACAGAGAGGAGTACTTGACAGAATCGAAGGAGGTGACAAGGCAGTAAGGGAGCAAAAGCATCTACGGAACTCAGGCTGGCACAAGGCATTAAGAAGGGGAAAGGACTTTTAATACATCAGGGAGAAAAGGAGCTGTAAGGACCACATAGAAAAGATTAGGAAGGAGGGGCTTGGGTGGAAGCAGGGCACGATAAGGCTGAAAGCACTAAATGAGCACTTCTGCTCAGTATTTACTAAAGAGAAGAGGGGTGACACCTAAGGTGGGAGAAATGGCAGACACGGGGAAGTGGTGACAGATGGGAAATCATGGAGGCAGAGTTGAGAGGGTTTGAAGGCACTGAGGGTGGACAAGGCGCCAGGCCCAGATGGCATCCACCCAGGGTACTGAAGGAGCTGGCAGAGGTCCTTGCAGGACCTTTGGCAGACCTATTTAATGCCTCACTACATTCAGGGTGTGTACCTCAGGACTGGAGGGTGGCTCATGGTGCCCTCCACAAGAGTGGCCCCAAGGATGAACCAGGAAACTACAGACCAGTGAGCCTCACATCCATCGTGGGTAAGCTAATGGAGACTATCCTGAAGGAGAGGCTGGTGGCCCTCCTTGAGGCCAAAGGACTACAGGACAGCAGACAGCATGGCTTCATACGTGGCAGATCCTGCCAAACCAACCTGGTCGAGTTCTATGACTGGGTAACTAGGCAACTGGACAGGGGCCATGCAGTGGATGTCCAGTATCTGGACTTCAGTAAGGCATTCATCGGTGCCACATGGAAGGATGGGAAGGAAGTTAGTAGGCACAGGGGCGGGTGCAAAACTGGTGAGATGGTTAGGAAACTGGCTGCAGGGAAGGCAACAGAGGGTGGTGGTGGGTGGGGAGCTCTCACACCCAAGGGCAGTGATGAGCGGTGTCCCACAGGGCTCGGTGTTGGGACCAGTGTTGTTTGGGATATTCATTGCAGACATATCATGGGACATCAAGAGCAAGATCAGTCTGTTTGCGATGATACCAAGGTTGGCACGGTGGTGGATGACCTAGGGGGATGTCAGGGGTTGCAGGATGATCTGGCAAAGCTTGAAACCTGGTCAGACACCTGGCAACTGGGCTTTTAATGCCAAAAGTGCAAGGTGCTGCATTTGGGATGAAGAACCCAAGGAGGATTTACCAGCTAGGGAGTGCAGCTAGCCCAGACAGAGGAGGAGAAGGATCTGGGTGTGCTCATTACAGGGTCAATGAACAACTCGGCACAATGTAGGAAGGCAGCTGCAAAGGCCAACAAAATGCTGGGTTGTATTGCAAGGGGTATATCCTCGAGGAAGGAGGAGGTGATTCTGCCTCTGTATAGGTCATTAGTTAGACCACACCTGGAGTACTGCGTGCAGTACTGGCATCCGTATCTGAAGAAGGACATTAAGTTACTGCAGGGGGTGCAGCGCAGGGTGACAAAAGATGATCAAGGGTCTGGGGGACTTATCATACGAGAGGAGGTTGAAGGAGTTGAACATCTACTCACTGGAGGAGAGGAGAGACAGGGGTGACATGATTGAAACCTTTAAATACATGAAAGGAATAAACAAGACAGGTACAGAGGGGCTGTTCAAAGTAAGGGAAGGGAGGGCCACCAGGGGCCATGATATGAGACTGGAGCAAGGAAGGTTCAGGAGGGAGATGAGGAGACACTTTTTTACAGAGAGGGTGGTGGCTGGGTGGAATGCATTACCTGCAGTAGAACAGTGGACTGCTTCAAACGAGGATGGGACAGGACAAGGGGGAGGGTTAATGAAGGGGAAGGGTGGAAGGGAAGGGCAGCTGCAGAATAAGGGGTGCTAGCTGCACATTCGAGCAGACTTGATAGACCTCTAGGCCTTTATCTGCTGGCAAATTTTGTATGTTTGTATGTTCTGGTGTGAGGTGTTGTCTGTGTTTGTAGAGGAGACCAAGCCGTGTATTAGCAGCTCTAGCTACATTATCTATGTGAGGTCCATAGGAGAGATTAGGGTCAAGCTGTATCCCTAAGTATTTGAAGGACCCCACCTGATCTAGAGTGTTCCCCTGGGTGGTGGAGATAGCCAAGTGGTGTAGCTTGTGTGGGTTATGAGAGCTGCAGAAGAGCATAGATTTGGTTTTCTTGTCATTGAGGACCAGTTTATGATTCAGAAACCATGTCTCTACAGAACTGAAACCAAGTTGAAGGTTGTGTTGAAGAGTTGCAGGATCTTTGTGAGTGGAGAATACAACAGCATCATCGGCATATAGTATGATCTGCTCAGAGCAGTGGTAAGGGAGGGAGTTTAAGAAAAGGCTAAAAAGGAGGGGGCCCAGTATGGATCCCGGTGGGACACTCGAGCAAAAAGGCAGGGTGTCAGAAAGGGCGTCAGCAATTTTTACTCTCTACGACTGGTTTTCTAAGTAGCTTTTAAACCAGAGAGAAGAGTCATGTGATAGCCCGGAATTCAGTAGTTGGTCAATTAGTAGTCCATGGTGTACTGTATCGAAGGTCTTGGAGAGGTCGACAAAAATGGCCCCTGTGAGAAGGCCGTTGTCAAGGGATTTGTGCAAAACTCCAGTGAACTCAAGAAGAGCTGTGGTGGTGCTGTGACCTTTCTGGAAACCGTGTTGTTGTGGACAAGGTATATTGTATTTATCCAAGTGGTCAGTAAGTTGATCAGCCACGATGCACTTCAGTGCCTTAGAGAGTGGGGCAGTATGGAGATAGGGCGATAATTGGAGTGATTCGTCTTATCCCCACTTTTATGGACAGGTGTCACGGTGGCTGTTTTCTATAAGTCTGGGAACTTTCCACAGCTGAGAGAGAGGTTTAGGATTTTTGTTAATGGATGAATTACCACATTGAGGGTGAGCAACAGAAGCTTAAGGTCCAGGGTGTCACTACTAGATCTAGATTTAGAGATAGCTGCAGTAATATAGCGGTGAGCTTCATTCAGCCTTACCTCCCTGAAGTAGAAGAGGGGATGGTTAGATTGTGGGGCTGAGGTATTTGGGGAGTAGGCTCTGTTTTTGAAAAGTCATGGAGTAGGACAGCACTAAGGTCTGAAAAAGCCGTGTTAAAGATGTTTGCGATCACCTTGGGGTCGAGGGTTGAGGATCCATCAACCAGTAACATGGCTGGAAAGGTTTTTGGCTGCTTCCCCGTGACATCCTTGATATTGTCCCAGAAAGCACAACCATTTCTCCATGTATTCTTGAGAGTGTCTCTGTAATAGATGGATTTCATGAGCCGGATGGCTTTTGTGCAGGCATTTCATGCTTGTTTGTAATTTTGGATGTCCAGTTGTTTGCCAGTGGCCCTGGCAACTGCCCAGAGGTAGTCCCTTAGTTTCAGCTGTGAGAGATGAGCCGCAGTGAGCCATGGGTTAGAGAGAGATTTTGTTTTGTGCCTTTTAGCTGGGGCAAAGAGGTCACAGGCTTTGTTGAAAATTGAGATGAAGTGATCAAGAGCCAAGTTAACATCTGTTTGCTTCGTAGATGGGTAGCCAGTCTTGTAGAAGCAGGTATTGTTTGAGATGTGGAGGTTTTCCACAAGGAAGGACTCTGCTAACAATAATTTTGGGAGGGGGCTTGAGGAATTTGTTAGACAATGCACATATGACTGGGGAGTGGTCACTGACAGAGTCTGGGAGAACGGTCATACAAGAAATCCTTGTAGGGTGAGAGGTGAGGACCCAATCCAGGAGGGTACTGGTGCCAGTCCTGTAGTTAATTCTAGTTGGGGAGTTTACCATTTGTGTGAGGTTAGCAGCTGAGATGGAGTCTTTATAGGCACTGGCGCCCAATGCTAACCAGTTTATGTTGAAATCCCCTAGTAGAATAAGTTCAGCTTCAGGAGGATGAGAGTTGATAAAGTTTAGGACATCGTTGAAGCCATGTTTAGGGTCACTGGGCAGGATGTATACAGAGACAATAGTCAGGGCTTTATGGTTGGGACCTAGGATGATTTTTATTGGAAGAATCTGGGCCGAGGCAGAAAGTGATGGAGTTGCTACAGGGTGCCATGACAGGGAGTCTTTAATGTAGATTGCACAACCACCACCTGTTTTGGATATCCGGTCCAGCCTGTGGATATTGTAGCCCTGTATTGTTACTGTTGAGTCAGGAACTTTAGGCGTCAGCCAAGTTCCACCATTGCAAGGATGTCAGGGTTGTGTTGGCATATGAAGGCTTGGAGTGCATCCAGCTTTGGTAGTAGGCTGCAGATATTAATGGTTGCAAGGATAAGGGCACCTGGAGTTTGTGTGTGGCCTGAGCTTCTAGGGCCAGGATTGGGATGGATGCTGCCTGAGATGAGAAGGAGGAGGAGGAGTAGGAGTTTTAAGGAGCAGAGTCGCAGCTCTTTGAGAGATAGTTTTGATCGTTGTTTCTAGGAGTAGAGGTTGCAAGGTTCCAGGCGGTATCCCATATGGACTGCAAGGTTGTACAGTGTAGAGAGGTGGCCACTCTTATTGAGAGTAGTGGTCGGTGTAAGGAACCAGGAATATCCAAATGGTGGACCAAGCACAAGTCTCAAGTGGAAGTGGAGGGTTCCCTTGGAGTAGCAGTGGAAACCAGAGTAGAGGGTAGCGGGGGCGGTGGGGGGTGGGGTGGCTAGGACCAGGGAGAGAGAAGAGGGGTAGGGACAAGGAGGAGGAGGAAAGGTGAGAGAAAGGCAGAGGGAACCCGCATCGCTTGCATATTAGCACAGTAGGGGTGGGGAAGCGAGTTGAACAGGAGGGAGTAACTTGGCTAGCAAGAGGCAGATAGAAAGAGAGATTGAGAAAGGGAGCACCTCAGTCAGTAAGCACTATGTGGGATGAGAGAAGGGGGATGGGAGTCATAGGCAGAGCAGAGGAAGCTACAAGTGTTGGCCAATAGGCAGTGGGAGGTGGGGTATGTAAGAAGGAGGGTGGGGTTAGAGGTCTATTTAAGTAAGGTAGGAGGGGGTTGGGGGCGGGTGAAATTTTGTGGCAAAATTAATGCAAAGTCAATGGGCGCAGTGCCTGGAGAGCAAAGCAAGGCAGTGAAGACAGGGCCGGCCAATCAGCTGCTGTTTGAGAGGTGTGTTTACAGATGGTGGGAGAGCATTTGTGTTTAACCCCTGTAGGTAGACAGGAGCTAGAAGCACAAGTGAGGAGGGAGCATTGTGATGATAAAAGAACAGAGTGTGTGATGTGCCAGATAGGATAGGAGCTACTACCAGAGATATTAGCCCTCTAGTGGTGAGAGGATATAATCTGCTAATGGAAAAGTCAACAAAAAAAAAAGCACAAAATTCACTTCTGATATCAACTCAGAACTTAAAATGACGCTAAGGATTAAACAAATTATTAAACCCTGGCACATAAATTCAACTAGAGACACAGAGGGAGATACAGTAGTTAGAGATGTGTTCAGCAGGAGATAGTGTGGACCACTTGGAAATCAGCTTCCACTGGTACCAAATCCAAAAATCTGGGCTAGTACCTTGCAGAATCAGCTGAGCTGTAGCTCATGGAAGATTTCTGAACCACTGTTTAGGTTCAAGAAATTGAGGGGTCCCTGACCTTGTCAAGGCTCGCCGGATCACTAAAATAAAGTAGAAAAACATGCTTTTTAAAGGCTGGAAGAGGATGCTTGTTACATCAGAACAAAAAGAATAAGAGAGGTGGGCAGTGTCAGAGAGCACAGCAGACGGTTTGGGGGTTGGGGTGGAGACAGGTTGCAGGCCAGAAGGCAGAAGAAGGATTTACACAGTCAAGGCACAAAATTCACTTCTAATATCAACTCAGAACTTAAATGACTGTAAGGATTAAACAAATTATTAAACCCTGGCACATAAATTCAACTAGAGACGCAGAGGGAGATACAGTAGTTAGAGATGTGTTCAGCAGGAGATAGTGTGGGCCACTTGGAAATCAGCTTCCACTGGTACCAAATCCAAAAGTCTGGGCTAGTACCTTGCAGAATCAGCTGAGCTGTAGCTCATGGAGGATTTCTGAACCACTGTTTAGGTTCAAGAAATTGAGGGGTCCCTGGCCTTGTCAAGGCTTGCTGGATCCCTAAAATAAACTAGAAAAACAGGCTTTTTAAAGGCTGGAAGAGGAGGCTTGTTACATCAGAACAAAGAAAATAAAAGAGGTGGGCAGGGTCAGAGAGCACAGCAGACAGTTTGAGGGTTGGGGTGGAGACAGGTTGCAGGCCAGAGAGCAGAAGAAGGATTTACACAGTCAAGGCACAAAATTCACTTCTAATATTAACTCAGAACTTAAAATGACTGTAAGGATTAAACAAATTATTAAACCCTGGCACATAAATTCAACTAGAGACACAGAGGGAGATACATTAGTTAATGCTACGGTAAGTTCTTACGTAACTTTACTTTATATAGGCAGAAGCAAACCCAAACTGCTCACATACATTCCTGAAATCTATAAAAGCACATGCATTTGAATAATATATGGGTGTTTTCATATAAAATCTATCATCCCCTCCCCCAAAAAAGCAATCTGGCAGCTTTAAAGTTTTGAACACATTTCCATTAAAATACAGTAATTGTATTGATTTGAAATGCAAGGTAACATGTTTTTTCTTAGAAAAGTGTGTGCAACACATGGTTTTCATTATGAGTTATTGTTTTAACTCCCCCCCCCCCCAAGTTACCAGAATATGGACTATTTCTTGTATTTAGAGTTAAAATGGAAGCATATTTCAATAAAGGTTACATTTTTAACTTTTTATAAAATACGATCTTCTTATTTTCTTTCATTTTAAGTCAAATACTTAAATGCTATTTTATAAGAACAATAAGAAAGTCCATGCTGTGCCACTATAGTGAAATAATCGTACTTCTCAGGTGCATTTAATGGCACTCTGCTGCACCTTGTGCTTAACAACACATCTGAGACATGCGATTATTTCACCATAATGCATACCCTGTCATGTCTTATTGCTTATGTAATATATTGTGCTTCTGTACACTGTATTTTGTTTGCACTGCGTTACTTGGCACAGACTATTGTTGCTGCACGGCTATTAATGTACAGTACTTTTACTGTTGCACCTTATCGCATTGTCCACCTCTCCCACCCACCCCGCACCCATCTGAAACAATCTGTTAATGGCTCAGCATGTCATTTCTGGTAAAACTTACATAAATAAATATATAAGAAGCAAGCAGAGTACTGATGAGGGCTGGGCTTCCAAATGGGATTATGTATCGCTCCCTTCTTTTTTTGGAATAACACTCCCCATGAACCTGTTTGCGTATCACTTCCTTCTTTTTTGAAATGCTCTGTGTCCTGTGTTTCTCATATCACTTCATTCTCAGCCAATAAACTTGAGTTTGGCAGAGTCAAGCAGCATTATGACTTTTAAATCCAAGTGAAGGAACTTTATTATTGCGAATATTCAATAATTAGTAAATGCAGTATTGTAACTGCAAGGTGAGTCTTCCCGGAGTACATGCTTTAAGGATGTAGGATAATACTACCCTATAATGCCATAAGGTCGCTGTAGACGCAGCAACTCAAATAGTAAAAAGTAATCAAGAAACACTTAGCTTGCTAGTTTGCAAACTCTGAGGAAGATGTCATTTCTGACATTGAAATGTTAGTCATGTGTGCATCTTGTCCAGGAATGTCGATGGTCTGAGCATTTGAACATAGTTCGGTGTAATTGCATAGCTGTGATCGTTGGTATATGA
This sequence comes from Neoceratodus forsteri, assembly GCA_016271365.2. NCBI lineage: Eukaryota > Metazoa > Chordata > Ceratodontiformes > Ceratodontidae > Neoceratodus > Neoceratodus forsteri. The sequence continues at coordinate 132,144,036 of CM028130.1, read as the reverse complement.
CTGTGCAAGCAAATTTGCAATCTAAGTTTTCCTGGATTTTTTTACTGTTTGAGTTGCTTCATTATTACGTAAAATGGCTAAATGAAATGGATCAAAATAACTGAACTGTGACGATTGATAAAAGCTACAGTGGTAAGTTGACTCTATTACTGTATCAAGTTCAGTTTGAGAGATGCTGACATTTCCCCTGTGCTGATTTTGTGTGAAAAATAGTTAGAAATAACATGGTGTCTCCATCAAAGATTATAGTGGGCCTGGTGAAAATGTGGTATAACACCCTGGGATGTAGTACTTACCTACATCCACACTATGTTCACTACACCCTTGGATCCACACATTATGCATGCGCTTAAAACTCTAAACAGAAAGATAGAAAACAGGAACTTCAAACACAGCTTTATTTAGGGTAGAACCCTAGAGGGGAAAAGGAGGTGTTAGCAACAATTGAGGTAGCTGAGAATAGCAGGTAGTGGCTAAATGAAGTGCTTTCCCTTGGCTAGTGTTAGCCGCCATCTCCGGCTCAGTCCTGAACCTTAGCCTGCCCTCACACCACAGTGTGGCTTACTGTAGCCCTCCTGTATTGGGGGTACTATCCTCTCCCTGCTGGTGCCAGTGCTTTACCATTTGAATATAATAGGAGACTCCCATAATGTTGCTAGGTACCCAAGCGTGGAAGTAGTGTAGGCCCAAAGATGTTGCATGGTTGACCAGCAGTGGTGCACTTAAAGGATTTGAAGAAAATTTAGTGAGAGTGACTCCCAAACCACAAGGCCATGCAACTGTAAGAGAAATAAAATCTCCAAATGAGATATTTATGAACTCCTGACTGGCTGACCAAATCCAGTAAAGGGTTTTTCCAAACTGTTTTTCAGAGTCCTAGTTTTCGGGGCAAGCCCTGGGTGTACTCACCGTTCTTGCACCAGAGAATCTCCCTCAGTGGGCAGAGGAATGCTGCCACAGCTTGATACATACATAGACAGTGTCGGAAGATAAGGGCCTATGGCCCACCCAGTCTGCCCATTTGAGCTTGTAAGTTCAGTTTATGTTTTCCTAGAAGTCTGTTGCCCCTTACCCCTGACCTCCAGAATTTCTTTATGTCTATCCCATGCATTCTTAAATCCCATAGATACATAGACAACGGCGGTCCTTCTCTGGCAGTCATGCAGTTCTCGCTCTCACCATGCATCAGGAATGGCTGTGCAGTTTGGAGATTCAGCTGTTCTTTGGCTGATCAGATCACTTATAGTCCATGACATCCTTCCTGTCGTGGCATCCAGTCCCCCGGGGTAGGAATAGCCTGGTACTAGGCTATGGCTCCTGCTGAGCAGATCCCACAGTAGTCTCAGGGGGCAGTTCAACACAGGCTCCCAGTCTGGGTTTGGCAGTGCTTGACTTTGCAGTTGTGCTTGGCTCTGTATTAGAATGCAACCCTGTGCAAACAAGGGATAGGTTTCTTGCCTTCTTTCATGCTTACTGACAGACATGCAGTCTGCCGCAGCGCAGCTGTCTGCAACACTAGGCAGTCCTGCTTGATTGAGAGCTCATGTAGATCTGCCTTAAGGGCAGGTAAGTCTCTACTTTTCATGGAGGAACCAACAAAACTGATTGGCAGACAGAGGCTGTCAAATCTGGACAGTCTGTCACTCGACAGGTGATTGGTAGCTAGAAAGGCACCTGACTTATTTAAGTCTATCAAGTAGTCCATCAGCCCATGAGGCTTGCTTTACAGGCAAATGTCCCTGATTGGGTATTACCTCACTTTTGGACTCCATCATCAAGGTAGGAAGGGTCAATGGGAGTGAGCATGGCTGCTATTTTGTAGTCCAAAAGATGGTTTCCATAAATGTCCTTGTTTCCACCAAAGCGTAAAGTCAAAACACAAATGAACACCCTAAACTTGTCCTTCATGGGTGCAAACTCGTATATTTGTCAGTCGACAGACAGATTGGGTGATTCCCGATGCCTATTGCTAACAAAAATGTCTTACTCTGGGACATAGTAAAAAACAGGATCGTTACCCTCAATCTAGTTCTCCTGGTTATCAATAACAAAGTAAACTAACACATAAACAGAACGAGAGACAGACAGAAAAAACGATAGACAAATAAACATTGCACTACCTTCTGTGCCATGATTCATCACAGCCTCTATGGGACATTCCCTGTGCTCTTGTTTCACTGCATTTCTCTACTAATGCCAGTATAGAGAAAGATAGACTTTGTCATCATAAAAAAGACTGCTTGGCCCACCCAGTCTGCCCAGATGGTCCCTGTCTAGTCTGCCTCCTCAGACCCTAGCTTGTCTCTGGTGACCCTCCCTGCCCATTTCCTAATATTCCCCTATGTCTATTCCAGGCATCCAACACTCTTTCAGTGAAGTAGTACTTCCTCACATGCATTCTAACTCCACCTCCAGATTCTTTGCATGCTCTCGGGTTCTTGAGCTCTTTCTCATTGAAAGAGACTCCCCTCCTGCACTCTGTTCACCCCAGTTAGGTACTTATAGGTCGCTATAATGCGCCTCTCATTCTCCTGTCTTCCAGGGTGTACATGTTGAGCTCACTTTTTCTTTCCTTGTAGGGATTTTGGTGCAACTGCTGCACCATTTTAGTTGCCCCATCTCTGGACTGCCTCCACTCTATGACCTTTCTGAGGTGCAGCCTGCAGAACTGGACACAATCCTCCTTGTGGTGTCTCCCCAGTAAGCGATATAGTGGTAACACTCCTTTCTCCTCCTGCTGCTGGAGATATCTCTCCCTATGCATCCCTGCATCCCACTGGCACTACCCACTGCTTTGACACACTGCTCTGCCACTTTGGGGTCATCAGATATGATAACCCCAACATTCTTTTCCTGCTTAGTGACTGGCAGTACTTCCTCCCTATCCTATACTCAGTTACATAGAAACATAGGAAGTTTTGGCAGAAAAAGACAGGTAGGCCAATTTAGTCTGCCTTATTTTCCCATCATAAAACTACACCATGGACCCTACTTGATCACAGGTGTCCCTTCCTCCTCCCTTACCTACCACCCATTCTGTGAAGAAGTGTTTCCTCACCTCTCTCTTAAACTCCCCCCTTCAAGTTTCATAGCATTTCTGTGTGTGGGTTCCTCCTCCTTTTTTTTGGAATCCCCCCCATCCTCCCCGAAGGGAGCTCAGCTAGTGCCCATGCCACCCCCCATGCCCAAGCTTCCCTGGCAGGGTCACTGGGTGGGTGCCCCCTCCACAAGGTCTATGGTAACGTGCCCTGGCTTATCCCCAGGGGAAGGCCATGGGAACAGGCCCCCCCAATGGACACTGTAGGCAGTGGGGGCAGCGATAGAACTGGGTGTCATGCTTGGGGGCCAGGATTTTTTAGTGAATGCAGCAGTACCTGGTGGCAGGGATGAGCAATGATGACCTACATCTACCTTATCCCCCTCAGGTGATGGTGATGACACAATGGATGCCCCCAGCCTCCGCCAGGGGTCTGTTGTGTGCCAGACACTCTACCCGCCTCCTCCCTAGAGATGGAAAGCAGTCTTTAGGATGCTTAATCCTTCTCCCCCAGTCGACCTTCCAACGTCCCTGGTCCATTTCCGAACCCGGGTCGGTGTCGGTTCCTCCTCCTTTGAAAGAGGCTCCCCCCTGCACTTTTTTCACCCCTGAGAGGTACTTATGAGTCTCAATCATATCCCCTCTTGCTCTTCTCTCTTCCAGGGAGTACATGCCCAGCTCTTGCAGTCCTTCCTCGTGTGGTTTCTCATGCAAACTGCGCGACATTTTAGTAGCCCTCCCCGGGATTGCCACTACCCTCTCAATGTTCTTGCAGAGTTATGGCCCGAAGAACTGCATGCAGTACTCTAGGTGGAGTCTTACCAGTGAGTAATACAGAGGTAACACCACCTCCCTTCTCCTGCTGGAGATCCCCCTCCCTATGCATCCCAGCATCTAGATCACCTTACCTATAGTTACGTAAGTTGCATGGTAAACGAGGGGGTGATTGCCTCGTCTATGTGTGTAACGCACTACAGGGGTATAAAACCACACTTTATAGTGTCAGCAGAGGCTGTGAATGTCTTGCAGTGCACCTAGTGCTAGGGAATGGAAAGAAAAACTCAATACTCATGACAGTCTATATCCCCTTGGTAAGCAAACTCCTGGAATAGAAATGTTTACCAAGCTATATAAACAAGCCAGCCAGGTTTGGGAGACCCTAGTGGCAGGGGATCTCAATATATAACTGGGCAGCAAATTCAAATACTGAAGTTAAAGATCAGATAACCAACCTTTACCTGACCCAAGTCATCAAGGATAGTACTACAACAAAGTATAGAATCGGCAAAAATTCCCTCATTGGCTGGGTCCTTTCCATCCACCCAGAGAGACTTATCAAAGTCACTGTGTAGCCAGATGCCCTAGATGATCACTCCCCAATGCTGTGTGCATGGACCGGCAAACTAACCAAGCCACCCCCAAAATCACCTTTAGTAGGGTACTTAGGAAGGGTTCTGTAAAAGAATTTAAAAAGCACCTGGCCCAAACTGACTTGAGCCATCTGGATTCCACACTTAACATTGACCAAGCCCTGGACGATTTTGTCTCAGCTTTCAATGCAGCTGCAGACAAATTTTCACCTTTTAGAAAGTAAGTTGTTAGAGGGTCATCAGCTGAATTGGTCACCCATTCCCTTCTCGTGCAAATGAGAACCAGCGACAACTTATGGCACAGGGCCAAGGCATCTGGCTAGCCCACACAGATACAGGAATACCGGGCAGCCAGAATGAGGATAATCAGACAGGCAAAAGTTTTATACTTTAAGGATCAACAATCACATAGTTGGGGTAGTGGAAAAGACCTTTGGGACTCACTGCAAAACCTCATTGGGAAGGGCAACAAAACCTCACCTACAATGCTCAACACTAATTGTACTGCCAAACTTGACCCCACTGACATTGCCAATGCTTTCAACACCGCATTCACAGACCTTAGACCCATACTCCCCTGAACCTGCCCTCTTGAAGCAAACTTCTCCCACTGATTCACCAGCAGACCCCAACAGCATTCACCTCCCAAGGTTCTACTTTTATTCTAATACTGTCACGGATACCATCAAGTATGTAAAGCAAGTACTGACTACAACCAGAATGGGAGGGGGAAACCCTTGATATGAAATTAGTTGCCCTAGCTATAGAGGAGCTAGTCCGCCTGCTAACCAAGCTGTTTAACATATCCCTTAGGTCCTCCCAATCCCCGCAACTTTGGAAAACTGCGCTCATAACACATAAGTGGTGACCACATCTAAGTCTCAAACTACAGACTATATCTATCCTCTCACCGTTGTCTAAGAGAGGCTGATTTTTGGCCAACTAATAACTTACCTTATCCAATATAACCTCATATGTGCCCAGCACATGGGTTTCGCAAGCTACACAGCACTACCACAGCCCTTGCTGAATATACCAACTTTCTGCATGGAACCCTGGACAAAGGCCACCTGGTTGGGTCTAGCTTTATAGACCTAACCAAAGCCTTTGAACTGGTAAATCACACATTACTACTCTCAAAACTACTCACACTAGGACTCTTAGCGGACATCATCAAATGGTTTAGCAGCTACCTTACAAACAGATCACAGCAAGTCAGAATCAATGGGGTATCCTTTGAGTTTAGACCTGTCACTATGGGGTAACTCAAGGTTCTATTTTGGAACCCTTCCTCTTTAGCTTATTCAAGAACACCCTCCCCCAAGCCTGCCCAAACACAAGGGTGGTACCTTATGCAAGTGAAGCAGTCATCAGCACATGTGGCCCCAGCCAAGAGACCATCACCTGTGACCTGCAACTTAGTTTTGCCTCGCTTGAAGAATGGTTCTTGGAAAATGAACTAGTCCTAAATTACAAAAAGATGAAGGCCATGCTTTTCTCCAACCTTCAGAAGAAAAACAAAATTGCCCCTCTCATCATCCTCAACTCAAATGGTGTTGCCCTTGACCAGGTTGAGACTTTTAAATACCACGGGGTCACAATCGACCTGTCCCTCACATTCACCCCACATGTTGATCAGCTGGTATGCAACAAGGCATAACCTTACCATCATGACCAAAAAAGTGATAGTCACCAGGTCCATCCTCCCCATGGTTAACTACGGCATCATGGTCTATGGGGCTGCCACAGATATGGTACTAAACTGAGTCAAACTGATACTGAATAAAGTCTGTCACATTGTTACTGGGGCTGACAGAATCACTCACTCATGCACTCTTTATGTCTTCACAAACTGGCTCCCCCTAAACAATAGAATAAAAAATATCAAACCTGCATGCAGGAAGCAAAAGCACTAATGGGCCTCACCTCCTCTGAGGTTCAAACACTCCTAGTCTCCACACATATCCCTATGCTACCAGTAGCTTGACCCACGGCAACCTGTCAGTTCCATACTGCCAAACCAGTCTGGCCATGTGGTCATTTGGGGCCAGAGCCCTGCAATGGTTAAATGAATTGGGTGTGCCACTCCTGGCAAGGCAAGGCAAAATTTATTTAAAAGACACCCAATCCTGGAGGCTCTGGGCACTGTACAAATAGATAAACACACATTCAAAAAATAAATCAATAAAAAGACCAAAAAAGAAATACTAACGCTTCATATAAATATTACCCATAAACAGTAAACTAAACAATAGATTTTCAGCAGCTATAATCAGATCAAATCTATAAATAAATAACTCAATCCAGAAAAGCCTGCGAATAGGAGGGCCTTGAGGTGGGCCTTGAATACCTCCAAAGTAGGGGTCCTCTTAACCCCAGAGGGGAGCGAGTTCCACAGGACGAGAGCGGCGATACCAAAAGCCCTGTCACCAGCCAATTTCAACCTCATTCTGGGAATTGCTAGGGGACCTTCACAGGAGGAACGGAAGGGGAAAACTGAGAGAGCAGGTACAGATAACCAGGGCCCTGACTGTGTAGGGCCTTAGAGGTGAGAAGATCCACCTTAAAGAGGATCCTTCACCTGACCGGCAGACAGTGCAGCTCACACAACACCGGTGTAATGTGGCAAAATTTTGTCTGCCCAGTAAGTAACCAGGCAGCTGCGTTCTGTACCAGCTGCAGTCTGCGGAGAGATCCTCCCGTGACCCCGAGGTACAGCACATTACAGTAGTCAAGCCTAGATGAAACTAAGGCATGCATCAAAGTGGGGAGGTCCAGAGGCGGAACAAGGGGCTTTATCCTGGGGATATTTCTGAGATGGAAAAAACAGGATTGGACAGTGGACGATATCTGCGCCTCCATAGTCAAACTCCTATCCAGAATAACGCTAAGATTTTGTACCCTAGAGGAGGCCTTCAATGGAACAGATCCCAGAACAAGTCCAGTCTCTGATTCAGAGGCCATCCTATCACGCACTCTTCGACTCCACCACTAATACCTCCATCTTATCAGGGTTCAGTCGCAACCAGCTAGAGGCCATCCAGTTGTTGATCTCAGCAAGGAAGCTATTTAGCACATCTACCGCATTGGATGTTCCTGGGGCAAAGGATAAGTATAGCTGGGTATCATCAGCATAGCAATGAAAACCCAAACCATACTTCCTAATGATCCCTCCCAAGGGTAGCATATACACTGCGAACAACATTGGGGCCAACACCGATCCCTGTGGTACTCTGCAAGATAAGGGACTGGGGTGGAGGAGAAATTGGTCAAGCAACACACAATGGTCCACAGTGTCAAATGCTGAGGAGAGATCAAGGAGAACAAGAATTATCTTTTCTCCTCGATCTCTAGCCCTGAGGACACCATTCTGCACCCAAACAAGCATGGTTTCTGTGCTGTGCCTCGCCCAAAACCCTGACTGGAAGTGTTCATACAACTCATGGGTCATGAGGTGCTCCTCCAACTGAAGTGTCCAACTACCTTCTCCACAACCTTCGCCAAAAAAGGAAGATTGGAGATAGGTCGGTAATTTGCCATAACCTCCGGGTCCAACAGTGGTTTCTTTAGAAATGGTCTCCCCAATGCCTCCTTCAAGGCATCAGGGAACATCCCCTCAGATAAGGAACAATCAGACTCAGACAGTCAGAGCAACCACCGGGCCAATGGTGTCGATGCATCTAATCAAGAAATGTGTCAGCACCTGATCCAGTTCGCAAAAAGTGTGCTTCAGATTGGTCGCCACCCTGATGACCTCACTTACCTCCACTGGTCTAAACTCCCCCCAACCAGACGGAGTGCACTCGGAACACCTCTGGTGACCACTGCCAGCTATGGCATTGCTGACTGGAGGAACTCCCTGCCAGATACGGGACACTCCGTCCAAGAAGAAGTGAGTAAACTCTTCACATTCAGCATTCAAAAAACCCATCTTCAGCTGTAGACAAGCAGGATGAAGAAGCCTGTCCACAGCCCAAAAAAGTATAGCTGGTCGGTTCTTCCCGGCAGCAATCTCCGTGGACAGGAACACTGCCTTCTTAGGGTTGATTGTCCCCTGGTATGTATTATAATGCATACTCAGAGCCAGTTTGTCCTCCTCCAGGCCGGACTTTCTCCAGCAGTGCTCCAACCTTCGACCCTTTTTCTTCATCTTCCCGAGGTCCCCATCAAACCATGGGGATCTCAGGTAGGAAGATTTGGGTCATACACAGACAGGTGCGAGGGAGTCAATGGCATTGGATAGCACTCTATTATAAGAGCCCACCATGGCACCAATGCCTCCAGCGCATGCGTTACCCACACCAGATAGATCAGCTGCCGCTAAAAAAACCTCCAGGGTCAAACCCCTCAAAGGACGACATCTCATCATCTCTGTAGGGAGAGGACATCTGGTGGGAGCCCCAAACATGAACTGCACCGTGCAGTGATCAGACCATGCCACCAGATCAGTCTTGAGATTATTTATCTCAAGCCCCAGTGAGAACACCAGGTCCAACGTGTGGCCACCCTGGTGTGTCGCGGCAGAAACAGCTTGCGACAGACCAAGTGATGACATAATCTGGAAGAGGTTATGACCAAACTGAGAAAATTTGTCAGCCCAAACATTGAAGTCCCCCAAGACAATACATCTGCAGGCTTCCAATCTTTCACCGACGACTAATTCGGCAACCTCCTGCAGGAAATTCCCCGCTGCCCCAGGAGTACGGTAAATAAGGAAAATCCTGCAGCCTGTGCCCGGACCCCACGAATGGCCACACATTCTAAAGAACCCGGGGTTCTCACTGGGTGCACGGTGAAGCCCAAGTCGGATCTAAAACAGATGGCTACACCACCACCCCTACGTTCCTCTCTGGGGCAGTGTACCACGGTATACCTGAGAGGGATGGCAGCCTCAAAAACAGGGCCAGCATTGTCCCCAACCCAGGTCTCCATGATGCAAGCCAGATCGACCGAGGAAATCAAGTCCACAATAATTGCGGTCTTGTTCCTGATCGATCTGGCATTGCATAGCACTGCCCTCAGGGGATTGGTGGGTAGAGCAGCCCCATGAGTTACCTGGCCACTCAGTCTGGTGGACTCCCTTGAGACAGGCACCAAACACATCTGGCCTCTCTCTTATGCTTGTCATAATCCAGGGTGCCTTCTGGTCCTAACAATCTCAATCCTACCACCTCTGCTGTGCATGGGGCTCCTCACTGCCCAAGATTACCCTGGTCCCTCCAAATACCCACCTCTCGACAGTGTTTTACAATAGTATCAGAGACTGAGAGGCAGGTGAAGGGCCATAAGTTGTGCAGAAGGAACTCCCCGTACACTGTCCTGGCCCCCCCAAACAACCGCAGCACATCACTCCTGGGGCCCCCCATAGCACTCCAGGGGCCCTCCAAGATTGACCACTTCAAAAGGGTGCTGCTCAAGGCCCTCTCACCTGGTCCCTCCTGTAGCTGACCCAAGCAACTTCACCCCCCCATCTCACTTGACAGTCACACCTCCTACACTCCACACACAAATTTACCTACTCAACCTATATCACTTTAGTCCATCGAGGAAGGTTAAAAGTTCTCTTGCTTCAGCCTTGATGCTATCCTCACACTGATACTATGTACCAACTATACCTAAATCCTGAATGCCTGACAATGCCATGAAGGGCTGCTAATTATGAACTCGGGCAATGCCTTGCTCCACTATTTAGTCCTGGTTGCTGACAATGCCTACACTGGTTGCCATCCCTGGCTTGATTGTTACCTATTATAACATAGAAATTAGTACACTCTGCACTCTTCAGTTTACTTAGCCTAGTATTGTAACTGTGCTAATAATGTTTAGTTTGGTGTTACTATGTATACTGCTACCTTGCCTTGCAGGCATAACGACTGAGACAGAGCAAAAAACACAGCTGGGAGCTTACTGGCCGGCATCTGGCTTTACTATTCACTATATAAACAACTCTACTGAAAGAAGAAATACTTTTGCAAATAAATGGAGACAGTGGAACCAGCAAGGCAGGGTAGTAGTTTTAAATTCATACAGCTGCAATAATATACAGGTAAAATGGGGTGCAGTTGCCTTTTTAATATTGTTAACTTTAGGTGTGGATGTAGAGTTACACTCTGGACCTGATGTTTTTTAAAAAGTTAGGATTCTACATGACAATGCCAGAAGTTTAAGAAACAAATAATGATTGAAGAACAAGCTCCAGATATAGTCGGGTTAACAGAGACTTGGTTGGTAAAAGATATAGATAACGAAGAACTTGACATTTCAGGCTATACACTTTTTCGCCAGGATAGGCTAAAGAAGGGGGTACTTTTGTACATTAAATGCAGTCTAGGCCATACTGAACTGTTAAGTAGAGGAAGTCAAAACAATATAGAAAACATAGCAGTAAAAGTAAGCAAACTTTAAAGCAGTTTTTTCAGTAATTTATTCTCCACCCAAAACAAAGGTTGAATTGATAGAAGAAATGTTAAACACAATTCAAGGGGTTGTAGGTGACAAACACATTGTCCTTATGGGAGACTTTAATTGTAACTGGGAAGAGAAAAGGGGAAAGTCTTTAAAAATGCCATATAAGTTTTGGGGGTGACTCAACAAATACAAGAACCTACAAGCTACACTAGTACTACTAAAAAGGGCACAATATTGGACCTACTGTTTGTATCCCACGTAAAAAAGTCAAGGCATCAGGAGTTCTCTCTCCTTGCCTCGGAGACCATAACCCAATATCGGGTGATATTTTGTTAGTGACAGAACAGAAAACATTGGAAGCAAACACTATTTAGATTAGAAACATGCAAGCTTTTTCAGAAAATGCATTCCTGCTAAACGTTAAGAGGGAGAAATGGGATAGATACAAACTCATACCCGATTTAGAATTAACTTTAAAATTTTTCACAGAGACATTTAGTGAATTGTGTGATAAACACGCTCCAGGAATAAAAAAACAAAATAATAAAAATTTGCCAAAATTACCCTGGATAAATGAAAAGATTTTAAAAAAGTGTTCGTGTTAAGAACAGGTGTTGGAAAAAAGCAAAAAACAAAACAAAAATCAAAACAAGAGAAAGACTGGGACCTGTTCAAGCAGAAAAGAAATAGATGTAGACAACAGATTAAGAAGGCTAAAACACTTTACTATAAAAATCGTTTGAACAATGAATCAGATCCCAGAAAATTTTGGAGATCCATAAATTTATTATCCAGACCTGGACAAGGAGATAAAACTAACTATACTCTTAAAACTGATAAAAGGTTTGATAGAAGATACTCAAGAAATAGCAAATTTTCTAATTGATTTTTTTGTGGACCTACCACGTCTTGATGTGAAGGCATTGAGCTTAGGTTCACAAAAACAGCAGAGTACAGTTAATTTTACAAGACCACATCCACCCTTCCGGTTTAAAATTTTAAAAGTGCCTGTGGTATACATAGGGTTAATAAGAATAAATGTTAACAAATCAACGGGGCCGGACCAACTTGAGGGGAGATTTTTAAAGATAGCTGCCAAACAAATAGCACCTATAGTGACCAATATATTTAAGAGAAGTTTACAAGAAAATTACTTCCCACACCAATCGAGAGTGAGCAAAATCACCCCAATATTTCAAGGGGGGTCAATCTACTGAGTTAAATAAGTACAGGCCAATTGCTTTATTGTCTGTCCTGGCTAAATGCTTGGAGAGACATGTACACATACAAATGATGGTGTACCTAGAGAAATGTAAACTAATTACATCATGTCAAGCGGGTTTTTGAAAAGGTCATTCTATTACATCAGCATTACTGGAGTTTAATGACCTTGAGAATACATCACTGCATAGAGGTCTGGAAACTGCAGTGGTGTTCGTGGATTTATCAAAGGCTTTCGACCTGGTGAACCACCCCCTTTTGTTACAAACAGCTGAAAAAATGGGGCTTACAGAAGGCCCCAGGGACTGGTTAAAATCTTATTTGGAGTACCACATACAGTACGTTTCAATAAACGGGGAAAGCTCTAGAAAGCGGACAGGGACTAGAATAATGCCACAGGGGTCCATTTTAGGACCCCTGTTATTTTTGATCTATAACAACAGTCTCCCACAAGTCATACAGTACTCAAATATACGGCTGTACGCAGATGACACTGCTTTGATAGTAACAGGTTGTAGTAGCAGTGAACCTGAAAATAACATACAGCTGGATGTCAACAAAGGGGGGGCTTCACCAGGTCGGGCCTAGTGATGAATACCAATGGAACAAAATTACTATACTTTGGGTCAAACTCAAAGGGAAACAAACAGCTAAAAATAAAAGTGAATAACAATGTGTTTTTAGAACAAGTGAATGAAGATACCTACCTGGGAATTATTTTTGATCAGAATATGACCTTTGTGAAGCACATAGGAGTGTTAATTGAAAGGGTAAATAAAAGGGTGAAAGCTCTAAGAAGAACAACGAAGTGTTTAACAGAAAATAGAAAGGTTGCTGAATAATTAATTCTTCCAGTATTGACCTATGGGGATCTTTTGTATTGTACCACAAATAAGACATTATTAAAGTTTAGATAGAGTGTATTATAGGATTGCAAGGTATGTTTTGCAGTGTAATATGAGAACACATCACTGTAGTTTGCTGACCTCCTTGAAATGGTTACCACTTGAAATAAAATGTGCCATGAAATGGCAGAAATTAATTTACAAATATCATATAGATAGTCCTGAACACTATATAATACCCAGGTCCATCTTGCAAATGAGCTTCTGCTCAACGATGAACGCCTGGTTAAATAAAGACTTTGATTGATTGATTGATTGATTGATAAACAACAGTTTGTTTGGAGGGTGTTATCAAACTGATTTAAGACTAAAGAGATCAAGTCATTTAAATAAAATTCCAATTATTGTTGTTAGAAACAAATATGGGGAAATACATTGTGCCATCAGACAGCAAAATACTGGAATAATATATCTAACCTAGCACATACATTTCCATTGTATAGCCAGTTTATGCAGGAATTAACTACATCAAGTTCTGTCACATGTCAATGCTTTGGATAATAATGTATGAATGGACTACAGGAAGCCTGGAGAATGTTACTGAATTCTGATGAGTGATCCTTATATATTTATTGTGACTGTTTAACATTTTTGTATTTTGTACTCAATGTTTTGATGTATTGGCAACTGTAGGAAACAGGACAATCTTGTAAACTAGGCCAATCGGCCTAAAGATTTGTTTTCCTGTATAAAAATAAAGTTTTAGTAATACATGGGGTAGGGAAAGGGGGGGAAGGGATTGGTGGAGTACTGTCAGGTGACAGTGCATTAATGCTCCCTTATCAGCACAGTTTGGGTGAAGGGGTCAGAGGGAGATCCCTGGGCAGACCTGCACTTGTTGTGTAGGAGAGAATAATTTTGCAAAGGAAGCCATTTGCAATGCTTGCTAAACGGCTCCCACTGCCTTTGCAAAACTATTGTCTTATACACAAGAACTGCAGATCTGGTGGCATGGGTGAGAGGGAGATTTGTGTTCCCCTGGTGGTCCTTTCCAACCACCTGCCCTGTGGGTCATCAGGTACCACACAGTCACTTGAAGATCTGTGTTTACCCACCTGCCTGGTGGATCTCTGCCTCCTGATCAGATGGCAAGGAGAGAGTTTTTTTTGTGTTCCCCATGCCTTGCTTTTGCAAAACATCATACTGTCTGCCTGTTTTCCTCTGTGCCCTACCCCCGACATGCAGTGGGTGTGCGGTGTGAAGCGCCAGAGAGACTGACAGTAGCACAGCACCATGTAATGGAGAGAGATAGTGAGAGGGAGCATGAGTGAGACGGTCTCAGGACAGGTAACGCAGTGTAGCTGCAATGTGCTGTGATCTGTCTCTTGCTCACTGTAGTCAGCAACACACAGTGAGAGTAGGAGGAGCACCCTGGGTAGTTGATGAGACAGTGGTGCAGGAGCATGTCTCTTTCTCAGTTACTGTTCTTAGTCATGTTTGGTCAGTGTGTGCACCCTCGTTTCCGGCATCGTCCACAAGTGTGTGTACATGGGCTCCCTTTTGGCACTGTATATGGTGTGTTTGGCTGGCTGGCAAGGTGCGGCAACAGTCAGAAGCAGATGCATGAGAGAGAGAGAAACAAGACAGGAGTGAGTAGTGGCAATTGGTACGATTTTGTAGCCAGATCTATGATTGTTGACAGAGCTGTCACTGTGTCCGTTTCCCCTTGCTTTTTTTCTGGCAGTGAAGAGAAGTGGTACTGAAAATGCAGCTTCACTGGGGTCCTACTTTTCCTACTCTGTCTGGTTCTTTTCGCTATTGAATCAGATCCCCCTCCATCCTCTGTGTCAGTGTTGGATAACCTGGAGGAGGTATCTGTACCCTCATCATCCGATTCCCTAGCTGTAGCTTCCGAGGAAAGAATTGCAAATTTATTCCCCATTTTCCATGAACTAGCAGAGGAAGCAGCGTTTTGTGTTTGTATCACTGCCATACCTGACCCATTTCTTTTTTTTGGAATAGATTTGAATTCTGAGTCTTTTGAGCTAGTGGGTGGGGAGGCGGGGTGGGGTTGCATCTCTGTCAGTGGCCTTACAACTTTTTCTGATGGAGCAGGAGTCTGTAAAGGGAGATTGTTCTCCAACCACCCCTGCTCTTGAGGTATCTCTCCCTGCAGCAAGGTGGACTCCTGTAGAGTGCTCTACACCTGCCTTCTAACTGGTTGTCCCTGCCTCAAAGTATCCAGGCCTGCTGTCAAGCTTTGTTCCGCCACCCTTTTAGCTTGTTGTTGTGCCAGGTTTATCATTCCCTCGTGTGATGGGCAATCCTCTCTGTCGTGGGATGCCCAGGGACAGCGACCATAAGCATGTCCTGTGTGCTCACACAGGTTACACTTGAGTAGATCGAGACATTTTTCTGATTAATGACCAAATTATAGGCAATGGCTACACTTAACCAAATCACAAGCCAAGCTTAAATGGGCCCGGGAGTCACATTTAAAACATGACTTTGGCTATCCCACATAAAAAATAGCCCCTCTATCTCAACCTAAGTAGAAAGAACTTGGGAGATGCACTGGCCCTGAGTTCGTAGTATGCAATTTCACCCTTATTCTCCACCCTCCATCCCAAATCTGTTCTCCATCCAGTGTGGGAGTTGGTTTACTTAGGATTTCACAATGCTGCCGAAGCCAAAATAGAATGTCTTCAACATGCACTCCTTCGTTTTTGAACATAACTGTAATATTCTTAACTGCAGGTTTTGTTAATGAGATAACATGAAATGGGGCCCATAATGACGAGTTCTTGCAGGTATTATATTGGGCCCCAAACCTGTCTATGCTCGAGATATTTTTAAGGCTAATGTTGTACTTTGAATTTCCCAAACTAATTAAAGCAAATATCTCAATGAAAAAAATCTCATGGTGTCTTTTAAAGGAATCCGCGCAATATATACCCTGTCTGGTGGTTCTCTCAAACATCCTTTGTATAAGAGCCTAACTGCATTGCGACATGACACAGGATCTCCTCTGTTTTGAAAAAGATCTGTGAGCTTAAACAATGTTTCTGCCCCCCTTCCCTCTGTCATGTTTTGTATGATTGCTGGGGATGGTCCCTGTTTGACTGGTTCCTCATTCTTTACAACCTGTGGTACACTGTTTGCTATATCTTCTCCCATGAAGTTATTATTATTCTCCACGCCATCACCTGAACTTCCTCTATTTCTCTTTCTCTCCCTCCTTCTTCATTTTGCAGACCAGGGGGATTCTGAATTTGGCCCTTGAAACCAGTAACATTTTCTACTACCTCAACATCAACATTTCCAGCAGTCAAATTAATTTCATTCATACAGTTATTAGAAGATGAAATGTTGCCCTGGGGTCTGTTGCAGCTCTCTGCGGTGGTGGCCACTTGAACAGCTGCTTTTTTAACACTTGAATGTACAAGGGATCCTGTGAGTCTGGCATCCTTACACCATTGTCCTGTAGTTCCCAGCCAGCATCATGAAGTGCACGCTCCGGGGACCAGCTTGGTCCTCCTGCTTCCCGACTCAACTGATTTTCACTGTCATTAAGAAGATTGTTCACAATGTGAGTCTTTTCTTTACTCCATCCAGATTTCATTCTGTCGTTGGCAAAAGTGAATACTATTTCCACTGGTGTTTCTAGCTCTCCCAGCACAATCTCTTTCATAGCTTTTGTATCTCTTTTATGTCCTGAACATTTAATTTTTTTCCTTTTTCAAATTCTTTTTGTGAAGGCTTTTGGCACACAGAAACCCTGTTAAAACTGGCAGCCTGAGGTTCAATGCCATTCCGCATGCTGATGGGGAGATCCTTTTCCCTCAATGAGTCAGTCGTGTATTTGCATTGCTCAGAGACTGCATTGGCCTTCGGATGACTCATTGTGGGTTTGACAGTTTCTCGGCCAGGTTTGACAGTCATTACTTCCTCTTCCAGCATCGCTAATTCTGCATCTACATTGCGTACTTCATTTAACAATAGTTTTTTTTCCTTCATTAGTTTTTGCTTACTTTGTGTCTATGGTAATCCAGTCTGTTCTCTGCTCTTTCCTCCTTTTATGATCTTCTCGGAGTTCTTCTTTCAGGAATTCTGAGAAATCTTCCAGTGCTGATGATTCCATTTCAAACCCAGCCACAACTAATTCTTCATCAACAGCCTCTTGTGACCAAGAAACAGGAGATGAGGCCTGCTCTCCTTTTCTTTCTGCATCCATCTCTTCCTGCGGCTCATCCAGATCGGCCATCCTGAGCAAAATGACATAGGGTTCCCCGCACAGGCGTAGTAGGGGAATTTCCCAAGTGCCCCAGCCAAAATTTCCCCTCATTCACTAACAAATACCACCAACAGCTTAATCTGGTTCAAGGTCAGTTGGTATTCATCTGTATCCCTCCTCCCCCAGGTTGTGCCTGAAAATGGGTAGAATTTGTCTAGTGCACTTACGCAGTCAACAAAAACTAAATAAATAAAATGAATAATGTTCAGGAAGTATGCAGTAAGTTTGGGTAAACAATATGGAGCAAAACAAAGCTATGTATAACTACACATACCCATGCATTTCAGTTCTAATAAGCAAGGACACAGATTAAACAACCAGTAACATCAATGAATATTAGAGAAGGTAAGCAATCGTAAAATGTGTGTTTTTAACTAGAAATAATATGATGCAAAAAAAAGGCTGATAGTGTCCCTTTAAAAAGGTAGAATACAATTGGTAACAACTTGTTACAACTGGTAACAAGTTGCTACCAATTGTATTCTACCTTTTTATGTATCAAAGAATTATTACAGAGACTTAGTTCTTGATGAGGAACCTTTGCAAATAAGCATGTCCGCTCAAAGCTATTCATTCGATTGCTTAAATAAATACCTCCCCCCATCCATTCTTGGGTGCCTTCACCCTGGGTGCATGATTTTGCTCTTTTTTCGCAATGAACTCAGACAAGCATGCTCTTGACCACACCTCAGGCTTCTCAAGATCACCACACATTCTTTCCAATGCTTCCTTATTGTTCGTCCTAGTGCAGATTTTTGTATCATCTGCAAAAGGCATCCCTTCCCTTCCAGTACATCTGCAATGTCACTGATGAAGACATTGAAGAGGTCCCAGTACTAAAACCTGCGGCACCCACCCTGTCACTTTCCCGTCATTAGAGTGAGTGCCCTTAACTACCTTCCTCTATTGCCTGTTAACCAGTTTCTAACCCAAGTCACCACTTTGGATCCCCACCCTTTGGCCACTCAATTCCTTAATCAGTGTCCTGTGTGGCACAGTCCTTTCTAAAGTCCACAAAGGCCCCGTCCACTGCCATCCCCTGATCTATTTTCCTAGTCACTTAGTCAAAGAACTCAATCAGATTAATCTGTCATGACTTTCCCCCTGTGAGTCTATGCTGTCTTTAGTCTTGTAGCCCACTGAATGCAAGACACTCTACCAACATTTCCTTCAACAGTGTTATGATAACTGGCCAGCAATTTTTTCTATGGACTGACTGAGTTATCATTTGCCATTATAAACCACGAGTCATAATGGTGAGCATGTGCTGAGTCACTGAAGAACAGCCACTACCTGATTGGCTGTTCACCTCCTCCTGGGTGGGCTAAACACTTTCAGAAACTTGGCAACTCCTCCTTCCGCGTGGCGAGGAGCCGCCAGACTGACAAACCTTGTTGTTTTTCTGTTTTATAAATTAACAGTTCCACCCAGTCCTTGTCAGTTTCTGCTCAAATATTTAAAAATGCAAAAGAAAATCTATCTGGTTCATCCTGCCATTCAGCAACTGCACTGTACAGGAAGTAGCAGCAGGAAGGGCTCCGTCCTGCTTAACTGCAGTAAGCAGTGATTGCAATTGTGCTCTAAATCTAAATGGGAAAAAAATTGCTGACCAGCAAATATATATCATAAGAGATGGAGAAGTGTCCTAAACTTGAATTTAATGGTTGCCCTTGGTATGGGATGCTTTAATATACCCCTCAGGCTTCACCCTCAGGGTTTATGTAGCATCCCACACCTCGGGCAACCATTAAATTCTCATTAAGCACACTTCCCCATCCATTATTATATATTTAATTAATTTCCCCACCACTGAGCTGAGGCTCATCAGCTTATAGTTAAGCAATAAGGCATGACAGAGTGTGCATTGTCATAGGATAATGGCACACTTGGGGGGGTGAAGCATGAGGCTAAAGGCTGAGTGCTTCCGCCACCCTAGATGTGCCATTATCTCCACCATGATGCACACCCTGGAGTGCCTTCTTGTGATTATAATATGGCTATAAAAAGTTCAACATAACTTTAATGATTAAGCAATAAACAGATGCAAAAAATCTGAAGGTTTAACTTTATTGTAATTAAATTTGGACATGACATTAA
This sequence comes from Neoceratodus forsteri, assembly GCA_016271365.2. Lineage (NCBI taxonomy): Eukaryota > Metazoa > Chordata > Ceratodontiformes > Ceratodontidae > Neoceratodus > Neoceratodus forsteri. The sequence continues at coordinate 132,124,764 of CM028130.1, read as the reverse complement.
GATAAAGCAGTCCATTACACAACTATTCTGCATCACTTCACATTATTTGTATTTCATTTTTTTGCATAAAAAAAACAAAACATGTAAAGAAGCAAACAATCTAATGGCTTATCTGTATTGCAATTAAATTTGGCCATAACATATATAAATACTGTAGTCCCTTGTCATGTCTTGGACTGCCTTTTTAATTTTTTTATTAATTAAAAGGAAGCAAAAAACTGAATGTCTAACTGCATTGTAACAAACTTTAAACACATTTGATTTAACCACATTTACTGTACTCCCTTGCAGAGCTACTGTGCATCATTTGTCTATTGATTATATTTTACTGTTAGGTGTAACAAATATGATTCTAGTCACTTTGAAAAAATTAATCACCACAGTAATCTTCTTTCTTCCAAGGGGTCCTTTAGAATCAGTAACTTTTTTCCACTTAGCCGGCTAGGTGCAACTGCCCTGGAGGTGTGTCTTTAAGAGATATTTAAATGAGCTTAGGGCCAACGCAATCAAAAGACAGGAAGGGGTGTGAGCTGAGTGAGAGTTGTTGAAGGCTTCAGAATTTTTTTGAGGAAAAACGAGGGCAAATGCCCCAAAAAAGAATCAACAGGATTCAAAAAACATGCAACTGTCCACAAAAGTGGAAATAGAAACAACAGCAACAGGAGCTAAAAACTCATCAATAAGAAACTCCAAATTGGGTAAAAGTTGACATAAAGAGCCCTCCTCTGGCAGGTGAACCGGGGAGGAAGGGTGGGAGCTTACTGATGCTAAAGGACCCCATTGGAAGAAAGAAGATTACTGCAGTGAGTAATTTTTTCCTTCTTACCCCAGGAGTCCTTTAGCATCAATAACTTTTTTGCAGACTACCAAGCAGTACCAAGTGGGAGGTGGGCAGGGGACCTACTTAGGAAAGAAGCTCTGCAGAACCGCCCTACCAAATTGGACATCAGATCTGGTCTGCACATCCAAATTGTAGTGTTTCACAAAGGTGTACACAGTTTTCCAGGTAGCTGCTTTACAGACATCAATTAGAGGAATGTCCCTTGCTGCTGCAAGCAAGGCTGCAGTGGCCCTGGTGGAGTGGGCCCTGAGCCCCACTGGAGGTTGGTGACTAGATTTCTTATAGCAGAATCTAATACAAGAGACCAACCAATGGCAGATAGTTCTCTTGGTAGCTGGTCTTCCTCTGCCTACATCCCCATAAGTGAGGAACAACTGAGTGAAAGAGTCTCTGGACTGTCTAGTTTGTTCTAGGTAGTGAAAGATGGCTGTTTTGACATCCAAGCTGTGGAGTTTTTGCTCACCAGGAGTGGATGGCTCAGTAAAGAAGATAGGCAGAGTAATGGACTGGTTCAAGTGAAACTCTGAAACCACCTTTGGCAGAAATTTCCTATTTGTCTTGAGCTCAACTTTATCGTTGTGAGGAATGATGCAATTCGGCTCAGTGTACAAGGCCTGCAGCTCTGAAATCCTACTGGCAGACATAATGGCTACCAGGAAGACTGTCTTCCAAGTTACAAACTTGATGTGGGCCATGGACATAGGCTTGAAGGGTGGATTCATGATCCCATCTATGCAAAGGCTAAGGCTCCAAGGAGGAACAGATTCCCTGGCTGGAGGTGCAAGAGGCCTTTGAAAAACTGTTTCAAAATGTTGTTTGGGGGAAATGATTTTTTTTCTTTCCCACCAAAAGGTAGGCCAAAATTGCCACCAGGTGTAGATTGAGGGAAGATGGTTTTAAGCCTGATGCCTGTAGGTGTACCAGGTAGTCTGTCAGCTGAGGGTCTGAAGTTGAAAGGGGTTTGACCTTTTTGCTCTTGCAACAGAGAGGAAAACCTTTTCCATTTGGCTGCATAAGTCTTCTTGGTGTTCGTTTTTTTTTTTAGCCATCCTCAGTATCTTAAGGACCTGTTCAGAGTACTGTGAGGTTGGAAACTAACTCCTCAAGAACCTGGCCTTGAGATGAAGAGAGTGTATGTCTGGGTACTGCACTCCCATCTGAGGAAGGGTCAGCAGGGAGTGAGTTGGAGCAGGTGAATGGTCCTGCTGCAGGACATTGAGAGAACGAGAGGGTACCAGGCTTGTCTGGGCTAGTAGGGAGCCACTAGGATCAGCAATGCAAGCTGCTGGCTGAGTTTCAGCAAAACCCTGAATGTCAAGGGGAATGGAGGAAATGTATACAGGAACCTCCCTGACCAGTCCAGGATCAGGGCATCCAGAGGAATGTTCCTGGAACTGGTGACCTGCAAAAGTACTGAGGAAGCGGAAAATTGAGAGGAGAGGCAAACAGATCCATGTCTGGTGTGCCCCACCACCTGAACACTGTGGCTAGTACTTGCTTGTTCAGTGTCCATTCCCTCTGGCCTTGACTGATGCGACTTAGAGCATCCGCCAGAGTATTGAGTTTGCCTGGGAGGTGAATAGCCGAGAGCCTGACTCCCAGGGAGAATGCTAGAGACCAGAGATTCAGAGCTTCCAAACAGAGTATTCCTGATCTGGTACCACCCTGCTTGTGTATGTAGAACATTGCAGTGGTGTTGTCTGTATGAATTTGAACTGCCTGCCCTTCTATGCTGGGAGTGGAAGCTTTGACAGCTATGAAGACTGCTCTGAGTTCCAAAAGATTTATGTGCAACTGTGATTCTTTGGGAGTCCAGTTGCCACTTACTGAGGCACTGTCCAAATGAGGTGCCCAGCCCAAAAGTGAGGCACCTGTTGTGATCACCTTTGTGGGAAAGGGAGCTTGAAAGGGAACCCCTGCCTGCAAATTTTCCGGGTTCTTTCACCACAGCAAATTTTAGAGGAACTGCTCTGATACAGGTATCAACTCTAAAAATTTGCTGCTTCTCTGAGACCAGTGAGCTCTGAGGTAGGCTTGCAGGAGTCGCATTGTGTACCTGACCCTAGGACGACTGCAGTCATAGAGGCCACATGTCCCAGAAGTTTGAGGAAATGTCTGGCTGGTCTTGGCTGTCCCTGGGTGAAAGAATCTGCCACTGAAAGGAAACACTGGATTCCTTCTTGTGGGAGGAAAGCATATCCCTTCTGAGTGTCCAGCTGGGACCCTATGAAGGTGAGCAGCTGGTTGGGTTCTGGGTGAGATTTCTTTAGATTTACCAGGAAATCCAGAGACTCCAGAGTGCGTTCTGTGAGGGAAAGAGATTCCTTGACCTGGCAAGGAGACTTGGCTACTATGAGACAGTTGTCCAGATAGGAGTAGAGAGTGACACCCAGTCTCCTCCGATGTGCTGCTACCACTGTGAGACACTTGGTAAAGACTCTTGGGGCCGAGGACAGACCAAAGGGCATTGTGGCAAACTGATAGTGACCTGAAGGAAGTATGAAACTGAGAAGCTTCCTGTGAGATCTCCTTATAGCTATGTGGAAGTAGGCGTCTTTTAAGTCTAGGGAGGCTAGCCAGTCTCCCTGCTGTAAAGACTGTATGACCAGTGACAGAGTGACCATTTTGAATTTTTTTTTTCAGATATTTGTTTGAATATCTGAAATCTAAGATGGGTCGCCACACCCCAGTTTTCTTTTGTGTCAGAACGTACCTGGAGTAGAGGCTCTTGCCCTTCTTGTGGGTAGGGACTTTCTCCACTGCTCATAAAGCCAGAAGGTTTTGTACCTCCAATTCCAACAGAGGTATCTGTATTGGGGACAGAGGTCTTGACACCTGGGTATGCTTGAGGTCTGGCATCTGCTTGAACTGTAATGGCAGACCCTTCTCCACTGTCTCCAGCACCTACTTGTCTGACATGATGAGGGACTAGTGCTGAAGATAGTGGGAGAGTCTGCCTCCAACTGGAAACAGGGAGGTGACCTGGACACTCACATCAAGACTTATACTGAGAGGCAGATGGTTGGGTAGAGGTGGTTCTTCTTTGGCCCCTTCTGCCCCTGCCGCTGAAAGACCCCCTGTACCGGCCAAAGTCAGATTGGGGATAGGGACTGTAAGGCCTGGGAACAAGACTTCTGCCCCTACCACCCCTGGGATGGGATCTCTGAAGGGTGGTGGGCTAAGGCTTGGATGAGTGGCTCAGCCAAGAGGCCTTGTACTCATTGACTTTTTTCATGTCAGTGGTTCTGTAATCAAACAACACATTTTGATCACAGGGAAAATCCATGGCCTTGTTCTGAGCATCTGTGGTCTGGTTGTTCTAAACCAGGTGAAGCATCTTAGAGAGATGGCATGGGCCATTGCCCTAGAGGCTGCATCAGTATTGTTGTCTGCCATGTGGAATTAGTACATAGTAGCTTCCAGGGCAATTTTTGATGTATCCACCATCTCCTGCACCATAGAATCTGATCCGTTGCAGGCAATAGCCTGTACAGTTTTCCAAAGGGCTTTCTGATATTTGGCTGTGAATGCCATGTAAGAAAAAAGTCTGAGAAGCAAAGAAGCTGTGGCATACATTTTCTTGGTTATAAAGTCAACTCTCTTGGAATCCTTGTCAGGGGAGAAGGGAATAAGGAGACTCCAGCTTTCTCACAAACTGCCTGCAGCACTATACTGTACCCTCATGGCTAGGGTGTGCAGACAGGAACTCGGTACCATTTTTAGACAATGTATATTTTCTTTTAAGCTGCTCATCAACCCCTGATACTGAAATGGGGTGTTGAAGCACCTTCATGGTATTTTTTCTAAATGCATTATAGATAGGAATGACCAGGGTTTTTGAGGACGAAAGACTTCTCATCTCCTTATAATCTTCGTCTTCATTGACATCCTGGTTGGGTTCCTGCATAGGGAGGTCCATGGTGTTCAGTATATCTTGTATAAATGTAAACATAGAGGAAGGATCCTCGTGGTCACCTGGCCGGATCCCCAAGATGAGGGTCCCGGGACTCCTGGGGCTCAAGGCCCTCAAAATCCATGTCTGGGGCATCAACAAATTGATCATCATCTGCATCACCCTCATAGTCTACAGAGAGAACTGTGGAAGAGTGCTTGCCAGCCCCAGTAAATAGAGGACCCATCTTTTGAAGGGTCTGAAACAGTTGCCATGCTTTTTCCATTTCTTGCACTGACGGCAGAACCTGTGCAGACCTGGTTTGTAAGTGTTTAATTTTTTCTGTTTTCTTTAAGCTGCCTGTTGTCTCACTGTTGGCTTTCCAAGGAGCAACAGGAGCATTTTTGTCTTGATCCATTTTCTTTTTAGCCACTTCATCAGAGGCTTGATCAAGCTTCCTTTTTTCATCACTCTTCTTATTTTTTAATTTTTGAGGAACTTCATCTTTGGAAGCTTTATTTTTTGGCTGGGATTTGAAGGGTTCCTCAGCACCTCTGCTTTTAGTATTAGTACTTTTGGATGGCCCCTCATCGGATGCCTTTGATTTATCCTCAGTCATGATAATCAAAGTTTATCTGTTATGTTTGCAAATTTCAGCAAATCAAACTAGTCCTGGACCTACGAACTGAGTGCAGGTTTCTGTGAAAATGCCATCGGCCAGTCCTGCCCCAGTTAATATATAGTCTATTACTAGTGCCCTTTTTTTTTCTTTTGGTTGTAGAACTGGGGTCTATACCAGTGCCAGTCTTACTAGAAACCCAGTAATACTGGTCAACTGTACACAGGTGGCTGCTGGACCCTTACACACAGTCCTGACACAGATGATACCAAGGTGCAGTAATAACAAAAAAAAGGTTTCCTTGTAATTGTCAATCTAGAGAGAAAATCCCCAGGCACTGTTTAAATTGAAATCTACTGCAGGTGCCTCGTGGTAAACCCTGCGAGGTCTGAGGTGAAAAAGAAGGCAACTGTCCTTAATTCAATGGTTCCCACAAGAATTTGCTCAAAAATGAAGGGAACCACTGATTAAAAAAAGTACCCATAACAAAATTAGGTTTTAAAATGAAAATCACAGTAAAAATAAAGTCAAAATAACACTATCGTGCCAAAAATTAAAGATTTATGCATCGCTAATAGAAAAGTTAAACTTCCACTCAGCACAATAAAATAAATTATTTATGAGGAAAACTTTACCCAGATAAGCACTAGGAGGCTGTCAACAAGGAAAGTTGAGAGACATCTCTGGGGCAATGTTGCTCAGTCCAGTGGAGGAAAATCTCTGAAGCCTTTAACAGCTCTCACCCAGCTAACACCCCTTCCTGTCTTTTGATTGGCTTGGCCCTAAGCTCATTTAAATATTTCTTAAAGGCACATCTCCAGGGTAGTTGCACCTAACCAGCTAAGTGCAAAAAAGTTACTGATGCTAAAGGACTCCTAGGTTAAGAAACAATCATCAACAACATTATCTGTACTTCCGCCCCCTGCCTCACTTTCCCTCCCTCTGAAACATGCCTCCTCCATCTACCACCTTAGGTCCTGTGTGTCCCGGACCCACCTGGTCCCCAGGACCCACACCCTCACTGGTGATAGGGCATTTGCCTCTCATGCACCCAAGCTGTGGAACTCCCTCCACCCCCCAGATCTTAGCCTCCCCCTCCCACTCCAACTTTAAAACCTCCCTCTGGAACTTCCTGAAGCCTGCTGCTACCTGCCTGTGCGTGGCCTAATCACCTCGCCCCATGACCTCTCCTGCTGTGTATTCCCCATCCTAGCCCCCCCCCCCTGCTGCTGGCTCAGTGCAGTACTCTACTGGTTCAGTTTGCTGCTTAGTGTCTTTTACCCTGGGGGGGGTCTCACACCACCCTGTAGCCCCTGGGTCAGTATGTTTTGTACCCTGTGGTTGTCTACATGCAATACCATTGCTTCTTCTCATTCTGCACCGCACACACCTGACAAAATGTTTCTGCTCCTGAATGCAATACTGTTTATGTATCTATCAATAATTTATTCTGTACCGTATGCACCTGACAAAATGTAATCTCTGTAACTACTACTCTGTCTCATTGTTGGAGTATGCCTGCTTCAGATTGTAATTGTCTCCAATGCTCCAGATTGTAATTGTTGTCCATGTATCCTCTCCCATGTAATTACCCTGTTATTCTCCCGGGTTGCACCTGAAAATAGGCACTGGCTATCTAGTGTGCTTACCCGGTTACCAAAAGCAAATAAATAAATAAATACTTATGCTGGTGATGGGTTGGAGGAAAATAATGTAGAGCTCCTGGACACAAGCGGGTTGACTGTTTCCTGTTGGAACAGATTAATATTTTGTTCACCAAACCTGCTAAAGGCACATCTGTGGGCCAAGCACGTTCTATCCTGAAAATGTCAGATCAAAATACCAAACCATATGGGCACTAGACAATGATAAAAAAAAAAACAGCAAAAATTGTGATTTTTTAAAACTTCTTCACTGTCCAGATCTCAGAATCCACAAAAACAACTGGACCGGAACTTGGCATGTTAAGATATATTCCCCTCAAGACTGTGCATGCCAAATTTCATGCAAATCCGTTGAATAGTTGTGAAGATACAGTATTAAAGTGCAAAGTATCCAAGAAGGCAGTTTAAGATACTTGGCTTGGGTTTGAATTCAAGAACTTGAATGTTTACTGTGTATGGAATACAAGAATTCAAATCTCTGCTCAGTTCTATTGGTAGTATGTTTACTCCCACTAGTATACAACAGAAGGCCTTAGACGAAACCAGAGCTTTTACCTGTAGCAGGTTAAGCAACACAGATTTCCCCAGTAAGCAGGTGAGGATAGGAGGGGGAATTTTCATAGTCAACAAAGAAACACCATAAATTAAAATTGTAAGTACTAGAGTACTTCATTTTTTATGGTGTGTGTGTGTGTGTGTGTGTGTGTGTGTGTGTGTGTGTGTGTAGGATTATGAGGGCAAATAACACTTAATCATTATGTTTTTAAATTTAAGAGGTGAGAAAAATAAATACTCCCCTTTGAAATTCAGTCTATCATGAGCTTAGTGTCCAAAAGACGAGATTAAAAAGGTGTATTTTTTTAGTCATCTGATTCCACCATACTGGAACAGATTGCTTGCTGAATTCTAACTGTTGAAAACAAAATTCCCACCAATTCATGCTATAAAACAGTATTTCATGAAAAAAAACTATAAGTACAGTTAAAGAATGTTGTGCTGCTATAACCTGATTGCTTCTAGAATTTTATTTCTCAGGAGAGCGAATCTGAAAAGCGCCTTGATCTCCGGCAAGTGTCTTTGACCGTAGGTCTTGAAAAATTATTTGTTCTGTTGAGTTAGGGGGTTAACAAGGTTTTTTGTTTTAGGCAGGGCAATTTCAGTGAGGAAGTGTTAGGATCTAGCTTTTATTGTTTTCTAGTAAGAGTTGTGGCCACACTGACCTCCTACCTTTGGGTGTAACTTTCAGCAGAGCTTCCTAATTACTGAAGACTCCTGTCTTCCGGGCTACCTGGTGTCCTGCAGCGGCCTCTGATTTGGTCTGTGCTGAGTGGAGTGGATCATCTAATCGGGGGTGTCCTCTCTCTTGGAGGGGTCCACTGGATTACCAGTACCCCTTTTGTGGTCCCTGGACCCAAACAAGTCTGCCATCAGTTGGTACAGTCGGTGCCAAGGACTCTGTGCTGAGAAGTGCTTCTCCTAACATCATTCAAAGAAGCCTACTATTGCTTGGCGGTGACCTAGTTATTGTTGTGACCTTCCAGGGGGAGCATGGGCATAGAGGACATCGCTGCATAATCCCCCACCCTGGGGGAAAGGTTGACTTTCATTTTTTGGTCCATGATCCTGTGCTGAGTGAGGAGTTGGCCTATGTTCCACCGGCCCACTCCCTTCGGATGGCCATGTGATTAGACTTGGGAACTACAGCTGATGGGTTTTCCCTATCGGACCATCATTTGGGGACCTGATAGTGCCGTTTGGCTGAGTTTTGTATCACTTATCAGGTAAAATCTTCCTTAGTCCTACAGTGCTGGTGAAAGCTGCTCTGATTGTAACTGGGAACTGCCCCGCTTGCTTAAGTTCACCTGTTTCAAAATGGATTTAGCTCACTAACGACATCTTGCCCACAGTGACTGGGGGCTGTGAGAGGACCCCCAGCCTGTTCTCAGGGCTTTGTAGTTCCTTTTTGTCTGTTTGAATTGACTGCTGCTATTGACAATACAGTATGTTGTTTCCCTGGCAAGTAGGGCATTATTGTTGAGTTCAGTGTGATTACTTGCTCTCCTGAACTTAACAGCCAGATATCTTGCTTTCTGCTGTTTTGATGTGGAGGGTAGTGGGTTGTTGGGGAGGGGTGTTGGGAGTTAGTAGCTGTGTATGTGGTGTGTGTGGTTTAGGCTTTATTGTATTAGTGTCTGTCTAGTGTGTGTGTGTGTGTGTGTGTGTGTGTGTGTATGTTTATTCATTTAGTGTAGTTTATTTGCTGTTTTGGGGCTTTAGTTTGTTGGCATGTGTCTGGGGGTGCCTTGGGGTCTCGGATGGGTTAGAATTGTGTGCAGGGCACCCCAGCCTCTTGAATGGTGGCCTTTCACTGACCTCCCAGTCTCAAACACCATATTGCATTGCTGTCGGGAGGTCGGGATTGGGAGGTGCCTCACTGGTTGGTCATGGTGGGGCACCTCGTGCACACCGGAAGCGGGGCATGATAGAGGTGGATAGGTATACAAGATGCCCTGGGTTTCGATGGGTCCTAGAGAGAAGACAGACATGTTTCGTTCCCATCCTCAGGGTTCGTTCCAGACCGAGTGCGCAGGTAGCCAGAGGTGCTGCACTGCCCACCAATCCCCTGAAGGCAGTGCTGTGCAATACCAGATTGATCAGAAACAAGACTGCAATTATAGCAAACTTGGTTTTCTCAGGTGATCTGGCTTGCATTATGGATGCCTGGGTAGGTGACAATGTTGACCCAGTTTTAGAGGCTGCTGTCCCCCCTGGGCATTCCATTGTGCACTGCCCCAGAGTGGAATGCAGGGGTGGGGGTGTGGCCATCTGTTATAGATCTGAGCTAGACTTCACCGTCCACCCAGTGAAAACACCGGGTTCATTTGAATGTGTGGTCTTCCATGGAGATCTGGGCACAGGGTGCAGGATCCTCCTGATTTACCACACTCTGGGGTGGCAGGAAAGTTTGAGCAGGAGGTAGCTGACTTTGTTGGTGAAATGTTGGAGGCCCCCAGATGTTTAGTTCTTGGGCACTTCAATGTTTGGGTTGATGATGAATCATCTAGGCTGGGTTACCACCTGCTCCAGATGATGTCATCTCTGGGTCTGTCACAAGACATTTCTTCCACGACCCACCAGGGTGGTCATATGCTGGACTTGGTTTTCTTACGAACATACGAACATAGGAAATTTGCCAGCAGATAAAGGCCTAGAGGTCTATCAAGTCTGCTCGAATGTGCAGCTAGCACCTCTTATTCTGCAGCTGCCCCTCTCTTCCACCCTTCCCCTTCATTAACCCTCCCCCTTGTCCTGTCCCATCCTCATTTGAAGCAGTCCACTGTTCTACTGCATACCACTTCAGGAGGTAACGCATTCCACCCAGCCACCACCCTCTCTGTAAAAAAGTGTCTCCTCATCTCCCTCCTGAACCTTCCTCGCTCCAGTCTTATATCATGGCCCCTGGTGTTCCTCCCCTCCCTTACTTTGAACAGCCTCTCTGTACTTGTCTTGTTTATTCCTTTCATGTATTTAAAGGTTTCAATCATGTCACCCCTGTCTCTCCTCTCTCCAGTGAGTACATGTTCAACTCCTTCAACCTCCTCTCATATGATAAGTCCCCCAGCCCCTTGATCATCTTTGTCGCTCTGCGCTGCATCCCCTCCAGTAACTTAATGTCCCTCTTCAGATATGGACACCAGTACTGCATGCTGTACTCCAGGTGTGGTCTAACTAATGACCTATACAGTGGCAGAATCACCTCCTCCCTCCTCGAGGATATACCCCTTGCAATACAACCCAGCATTTTGTTGGCCTTTGCAGCCGCCTTCCTACATTGTGCCGAGTTGTTCATTGACCCTGTAATGAGCACACCCAGATCCTTCTCCTCCTCTGTCTGGGCTAGCTGCACTCCCCCTAGCTGGTAACTCCTCCTTGGGTTCTTCATCCCAAAATGCAGCACCTTCACTTTTGGCATTAGAGCCCAGTTGCCAGGTGTCTGACCAGGTTTCAAGCTTTGCCATATCATCCTGCAACCCCTGCCACCCCCTAGGTCATCCACCACTGCACCTACCTTGGTATCATCAGCAAACAGACTGATCTTGCTTTTGATGTCCCATGATATGTCTGCAATGAATATCCCAAACAACACTGGTCCCAACACGAGCCCTGTGGAACACCACTGTCACTGCCCTTGGGTGTGAGAGCTCCCACCCACCACCACCCTCTGTTGCCTTCCCTGCAGCCAGTTTCCACCCATCTCACCAGCTTTGCACCCGCCCCTGTGCCTACTAACTTCCTTCCCAGCCTCCATGTGGCACTGAGTCGAATACCTTACTGAAGTCCAGATACAGGACATCCACTGCATGGCCCCTGTCCAGTTGCCTAGTTTCCCAGTCATAGAACTCGACCAAGTTGGTTTGGCAGGATCTGCCACTTATGAAGCCATGCAGTTTGCTGTCCTGTAGTCCTTTTGCCTCTAGGAGGGCCACCAGCCTCTCCTTCAGGATAGTCTCCATTAGCTTACCCACGATGGATGTGAGGCTCACTGATCTGTAGTTTCCTGGTTCATCCTTGGGGCCACTCTTGTGGAGGGGCACCACATGAGCCATCCTCCAGTCCTGAGGTACACACCCTGAATGTAGTGAGGCATTAAATAGGTCTGCCAAAGGTCCTGCAAGGACCTCTGCCAGCTCCTTCAGTACCCTGGGGTGGATGCCATCTGGGCCTGGTGCCTTGTCCACCCTCAGTGTCTTGAAACCCTCTCAAACTCTGCGCTCCATGATGTCCCCATCTGTCACCACTTCCCACCCTGCTTCTGCCATTTCTCCCACCTTGGGTGTCACCCCCCTCTTCTCTTTAGTAAATACTGAGCAGAAGTACTCATTTAGTGCTTCCGCCTTGTCACACCCTGCTTCCACCCAACCCCCCTCCTTCCTAATCCTTACTATGTGGTCCTTACAGCTCCTTTTCTTCCTGATGTACTTAAAGAGTCCTTCTCCCTTCTTAATGCCTTGTGCCAGCCTGGAGTTCCGTAGATGCTTTGGCTCCTTACTGCCCTTGTCACCTTCTTCGATTCTGTCAAGCAATTCTCCCTGTCCTCCCTCCCTGTTTCTTGTACTTCCTAAAGGCAGCTCTTTCCTCCTTACCTTTTCCATGACCTCCTTGCTCAACCAGATCGGTTTCTAGCCCTAGCCTTCTTGCTCTGGGCTTTGCGCAGGTTTTGGTTGCCTCCACTATCCCCAGCTTTATGAGCCCCACCTCTGGTTAGTGTCCATACTAGATTGAATTCTGGCCAGGTACCTTTACCACTTCCCCATCCTCCAAAGTTGGCCTTCCTGAAGTCCAGCACTATTGTGCCAGATTCCACCCTTCCTTGCCCATATCCAATGTGAGCCATACTGAGTGGTGGTCACTCCTGACAGCGGTTCCTCCACTATAAGTTCTCTCATAAAGTCCCCTTTCCCAGCACAAAGTCAAGGGTATTCCCTAACCTGGTTGGTTCACTGACCATTTGCAGCAGGAAGCTGTCCTGGAAGGCATCCAGCAGTACCTGCTCCCTTCTGTTCCTGGTTTGTTGGGGTGCTCCAGTCCACTCCTGGCATGTTGAAGTCCCCACAATCACCACACTACCCTTTTCGCAGGTCCTCCTGATATGTCCCGCTAGTTCCCTGTCTAACTCCTCTGTCTGAGATGGTGGCCTGTACACCACTCCCATTCTAAGAATCCTATTCTTGGAATCCTGGATTTACATCCAAAGTGACTCCGTACTACCCTCCTCCCCTTCATCCCTTACACACTTCAGTCCTTCCTTCACATATAGTGCCACCCCCTCTCCTTTCCCAATCACCCTGTCCCTACGAAATAACCTGCCTTGCTGGGGCTTGAGATTAATGAATCTCAAGATTGATTGGGTTGTTTCGTCTGATCACTGCACTGTGGAGTTCTTGTTCGGGCCCTTGCACAGGAGCCCTCCCCCTGTAGAAATGGTAAGCTACCACCCTTTGAGCAGTTTGACCCTGGAGTAGTGTGAGATGTGCATGCATAAGGGGTATGGGTGAAGCAGTCACCACCTATAATAAGGCAATGTCTGAAGCACCCAACTCTTTTGCACTGGTCCATGTACAACCCATATCTTCTCACTTGAGGTCTCCTAGGTTTGAAGATCAAGGGTCAGAGGTTAGAGCACTGCTGGTGGAAAACTGGGCTGGAGGCAGACAGACTGGCCCTGCATGCATACTATGTTGCATACCAGGGGCAATCAACCATAAGAATGCAGTGTTCCTGTCCAGAGAGATTGCAACTGGGAAGAACCGACCAGCAATGCATTTTCAGACTGTGAACAGGCTGTTACATCCAACTTGTCTACAGCCAAAAAAAGCTTTTTCGGATGCTCTATACAATGTGTTTGCTCAGTTCTTCTTGGACAGAGTGTCCGCTATCAGGCAGGGAATCCCACCAGTAAACCATAGTGTGGTTGACAGTGGTCGCCCTGGCCGTCCGAGGAGCATTCCGCCTGTTGGGGGAGTTTAAACCAGTGGAGGTGGCCGAGGTCACTGAGGTTGTTTCTAGGCTGAAACACACAAATTGCAAACTGGACCCAGTGCCAACTCATTTCTTAATCTGATGTGTTGATTGCTTACAGTGGATTGCCCAGCTTTCCTTTATTTTGAACCCAGGGTACGGCTGATGGAAATATCTGAAACGAGGAGAGGTAAAGTGTCTTCATGATTTGGAGGGTTCTATCAGTATTTAACTGCTTGGTTGCTGAGGCTGTGAGAGGGCCTCTGGATTTTATATTACATTTATTCTTCTTATCTGTGTGCTGTGGTGAGAGAACAGTAACTTGGACTTTGAACTTCAGTAGTTGTGGTGGGGGTGAGAGCCCCATCCTTTCTGAACGTGATCTTATAGCATTGGCCTGCTTAGTTTTTTATACTGACTTATTCGTTGTTATTCATCTCTTATTTATTTGTAATTTTATTGTGTTATTTTTTTTTTGTTTTTTTTACTGAAGGTTTTTCTTGGAAGGTGAGTGGATTGGGCTACTTTTTTTATTTATTGTATTTCATTTGTGGGGTTTGTGGGAATAGGCTTTAACATTCATAATTATCTAGTTTTGTTTGCTATTATTTGTTTTGTTTGTTACATAGAAACATAGAATTTGACGGCAGATCAGGACCGCTGGGCCCACCCAGTCTGCCCATTTCCCTACCTACTGGATAAGCTGCAGATCCTAGTTAACCAGCAGCCTACTTCTTCTTACCACCACCCCCCAGAATTGCCTTATGACTGTCCCATGCATGCTTGAATTCCACCACTGATTTTGACTCCACAACCTCCTCTGGAAGGCCGTTCCATGCATCCACAACCCTCTCTGTGAAAAAATACTTCCTCAAATTACCTCTGAGCTGCCCCCCCTCTATCTTCAAATTGTGCCCTCTTGTTCTTGCACACCTCTTTTTTTGAAAGATGCTACCCTCTTGGACTTTGTTGATTCCTTGAGGTACTTGAAAGTTTCTATCATGTCCCCTCTCCTCCTTTCCTCGAGGCTATACATATTAAGTTCTTAAGTCTCTCTTCATATGTCTTCTGGTGCAGACCTGCACCATTTTAGTTGCCCTCCTCTGGACAGCTTTCCATCCTGTCTATGTCTCTTTGCGGAGATTGGGTCTCCAGAACTGCACGCAGTACTCCAGATGGGTCTCACCAGCTGTCTGTACAGAGGGATAATAACTTCTTTTTTTACTGGTGATGCCTCTCCTATGCATCCCAGTAACCCCCAGCCCTCCTTGCTGCCCTCTCACATTGCTTGCCCACCTTTAGGTCATCTGATATGACTACCCCAGGTCCCTTTCCATTTTGTTGTTGTTAGTATCTCACCCCATTGTGTACTCTTCCCTGGGTTTTTGTTTCCAGGTGCATTTACTTTGTACTTTAAGCATTGAATCTAAGCTGCTACACATTTGACCATTCCTCTAACCTTGCTAAGTCCCTTCTCGTCCTTCCCACCCCACCCTGTGCATCAAGTCTGTTGCAGATCTTAGTGTCATCTGCAAAGAGACATATTTTTCCTTCCAGTCCTTCTGCAATGTCGCTATAAAGACATTGAAGAGGACCGTCCTATACTGAACCCCTGCGGTACCCCACTAGTAACCCTCCTTTCTTCTGAGTGGACTCCATTTACTATTGCTCTCTGTGTCCTATTCTCCAGCCATTCTTTACCCAGGTGTCATCTTGGGACCCACTCCCAGGCTGGCTAACTTGTATATTAATCTTTTGTGTGGGACTGTGTCAAATGCCTTGCTAAAGTCTAGGTAGGCCATGTCCACAGCCCTCCTGATCTACTACTTTGGTCACCCAGTCAAAGAAATCTATCAGATTTGTCTGGCATGACCTTCCTGGCCAGAATCCATGCTGCCTAGGGTCCTGTGCCCCTCTGGCCTCTAGATACTTGACAATTCTTTCCTTCAGAAGTGATTCCATCATTTTCCCTATCACTGAGTTAAACTAACAGGTCTGTAGTTTCCTGCTTCTGCCCTGCTCCCACTTTTGTGAAGGGAATCACATCTGCCCTCCTCCAGTCCTCGGGTACCACCCATCCTCCCATGATTTGTTAATAAGGTGTCAGTGGTGTCACTAGTTCTACCTTAGCTCTTTTAGAATTCTGGGATGAATCCCATCAGGCCCCATTGCTTTGTCCACCTTCAGTTTTAAGAGTTCTTTCAGAACCCTTTCTTCTGTAAATGGGTGGTATCAACTTCTGTATCCAGAGTGTTACTACTGTTTGTTTTATGTACCTCCCCTCTTCATTTGTAAATACTGAGCAAAAATATTTGTTTAGTATTCTCTGCCTTTCACAGTCTCTCTGCCCATCCTCCTCCCCTTTATTAAGCTTCACTATCCCTCCCTTGGTCTTCCTTTTGCTCCCTGATGTACCTATAAAGTTGTATCCCCCTTCTTAACTGAGTTGGCTATCTTTCCTCGGTTTGGGCCTTTGCTGTTCTGACTTCCTTCCCAGCCTCCTTTTGCTTTAACTGATACAGTTCTCTGTCCTGCTCCTCTGCGATTCCTTGTACTTCCTGAATGCTTTCTTTTCTTGAACCTTCACTGCCACTTACTTTGGAGAACCATAGTGGTTTCTTACATCTTGTTTTGTTTATTTACTTCACAAAGGCTCATTACCTCTGTGATGGCAGTTTTATTATTCCCCATTGTTCTTCCATCCCTCCTTCTGCCCATTTGGCTGAGTGCATTCCTTAGGCATTCACCATTTGGCAAAGTCAGCCCTCCTAAAATCCAGTACTTTTGTCTTTGTATGGCTTGACTGTATTGCTGTGTTTATTGTGAACCATACTGTTCTATGGTCGCTAGTTCCCAGATGGCTACCCACTTCTACATCTGTGATCCTCTCTCCATCTCCATTTGAGAGAATCAAGTCTAATATTGCTCCCTCTCGAGTGGGCTCCAGTACTAGTTGTCTAAGGCATGCCCCTTGTAGGGCATCTAGAATAACTGCACTCTTCGAAGTGGCAGCTGCAACTGCACTCCAGTTAACATCTGGCATATTCAGATCACCCATCAGCAATATCTCCCCTTTTTCTGCCATTCTAAGTATACTTTCTATCATTTCCCTGTCCATTTCCTCCCCCTGAGAAGGTTGGCCCATACAACCCTGTATATTGTGTGTCATTGCCTGTCTCAAAATTTACACCACAGTGCTTCTTCTCCTCCCCTGTTTCCCTTTTGTTCTGTTGCTTTTATTCCTTCCCTTATGTAAAGAACTACTCTCCTCCTCTTTACCTCCCTGTCCCTCCTGTAGACAGTGTATCCTGGTATGTTTATGTCCCAGTCATGGTTTTGTGTGTACCATGTTTCTGTGACTGCCACGATATTCAGATGTTCCTCCTCCATCAAGGCCACTAATTCAGGAAGCTTGTTACCCAGACTAAGGCATTAGTACTCATTGATCTCCATTTTTTGATGGCTTTACCTTCTGTTGCAGCATCCCCCACTGACCGTTCTACCTCAGTCTTTTTCTCATTTAGTACCCTGTTTTGTAGGAGAGGCTGGGATTTTCCTGCTGCTTGTCAGTGCCTCCCCCTTTGACTAGTTTAAAAGCTTGCCAATGAAGCATTTAAACCAACTTTTTGCCTTGTTTCCTTGACTTTTTTTTTTTTTTTGACTTTTTTCATTGTTGCCTACTTTTGGTCTAGATCTCACCATGTGTTGACAGAGGGCTCCACCAGTCAGGCACTACTCTTCCACTGAGCTCAGCGGCCTCCACCCCTTTGTTTGTCCACATCTGCCAGCTGAGTTTTATGTCCAATGCTGAGCTTTGGGAATCACAAGGAGGATTTACATGGGTGGGAGCCATGGACCAATGGGGAGGGTGGAGTGAAGTGGCTGGACTGGAGCGGTGGGGACCAGAAGACGCCCTGGGGTGAAGTGGGCCTCAGACAGAGGTCTTCCTTGTCTGGTTTCCATACTCAGGTGCTCTACTATGAGTGGGCAGATGGCTCGGCTGGCCTCAGGCTCTCATCCTACTCGGGTGGTGTTGTGTAATGCCAGGTCCATTGAAAACAAGACAGCAGTGATTGCTGATCTTGTTGGGTCATTGGACCTGCCTGCCTGAAAATTCTGGCCCAGTTCTTGAGTCAGCAACTCCAGCCTGGTTCTCAGTGATACACTGCCTGAAGATGGATCGTTGGGCGGGGGTGTAGCTATTGGTTTTAGATTGGAGTTGGGCCTTTGGATGTACCAGTTGGGGGACCTGATCCTTTGAATGTGTCATGGGCACAGGTGTCGGTTGTAGGATTCTTTTCATCTACCGTCTGCCCGGGGGTGAGAAGCAATTCCTACAGGAAGTCACAGACTTCATCATTGATATGGTGTTGGAGTCCCCCAGATGGGTGGTTCTGCGGGACTTCAGTGTCTGGGTCAATGATGAACTCTTGCTGTTTGGCCAAGACTTCCTCTAATCGATGACATCATTGGGCTTCACACAGGTGATTACCTCTGCGACCCACAATCATGGTCATTCCCAGGATCTGGTCTTCCTACTGGGTATGGAGACCTCTGATTTGGTGGTGGAGCTGGTAAGTTGGTCTGAACATCACACCATAGGGTTCAATTTCCAGGCTCCCCCTAATAGAACTGCCCCTATAGAGATGGTCTGGTACCTCCCTTTAAGGGGTTTGACCCCTGATGGCCTGGTGGCAGTGCTTGACCTATTGGGGCTACTGGGGTTTAGTGGTGACCTGGACACTTTGGTACAGGGTTATAACAATGCTGTGACTGGGGCTCTGGATTTACTCATTCCTGTCTGCGTTTGTCCCCTCATCTAGCGCCCTCAGTTCCCCTGGCTTGATGGGACTTTGAGGAAGCTAAGGAGAGTGGGACAAAGGATGGAGCATTGCTGGCGAAAATTAGACATCGATACTGACAGACTTAGATTGATGGCCCATTATAGGGTCTATCAGTTGGCCATCTCCTGTAAGAAGGCAGAGTTCCTGTCCAGAGAGATTGCTGCGGCACAGAATTGATCAGCTCTGCTCTTTTGGACTGTGGACAGACTATGCAATCCAGCCTATCTGCAGTCTCGGAGAGCATTGTCACAGGAAAAATGTGACGAGTTTGCTTAATACTTTGCCGATAAGGTTGCCGATATCAGGTCCAAGATCCATGCAGCTTGCCCCAATAGGGATGGCAGTGGTCAGTGGGAGGTTGCAGCTCCTTGCTCTGTCTAGTCTGACTCTGACTGGCCAGTGATCGAGGATGTCGTGAGGATTATCCAGACTATGCGGACTACCTGCTGTAGTTTGGACCCAGGCCGAACACACCTCCTCATGGGGTGCATTGAGACCATCAGCCCGGTCCTTGCTGAGATTGTCTGGTGTTCGTTAGACTCAGGTGTGTTTCCAGACACCCTGAAGGAGGCAGTGATGACACCTCTCCTTAAGAAACCTTCTCTTGACCCAGACTGTCTTGTTAACTACTGACCCATCTCTAACCTTCCCTTTGTGGGTCAGGTTATTAAGAAGGTGTTCGAGCAGCAGCTGGAGGATCACTTGACCATCCACGACATCTACGATCCTCTCCAGTCTGGATTTTGGAAAAGGCATAGTACTGAGATAGCCCTTGTTTGGGTTCTTAATGATCTCCTGATAGCAAGAGACTGAAAGAGCCACTCTATCTTGGTTCTTTTTGATCTCTCTGTGGCATTTGACACTGTGGACCATGGTGTGTTGTTAGAGCTCCTGTGGTTGATCTGCAGACTGTCGGGTATGGTCCTCGGGTGGTTCCATTCTTTCCTCACTGGCAGGTTTCAGAGAGGTGTCTCCAGGGTTTACTCCTGAGACAAGTTCTCCCTGCCATGTGGGGTCCTGCAGGACTCTGTGCTATCTCCCTTGTTCTTCACAGTGTATATGCTACTATTAGGAGACATTGTAAGGTGGTATGAGCTGAGTTTCCACTGCTATACAGATGATACTTAGCTCAACATGTCCTTTGTGCCCGATCGGGTGGGAGCTATCTTGAGTTTTAACAACTGGCTTTCTGAGACTGAAGACTGGATGAGTGTCAACTGGCTGAAGTTAAACCTGAATAAGACTGAGGTTTTGGTAGTGGATCCAGGTCGTCGGGTAGAAGGGTCCTCAGCAGGGCAAGCATCTGGGCTTGATGACGTCTGAATGGGTGTAAGATCTGGGTGTGATTCTTGATGACGGGCTGACGCTTAAATTTTAGGTGTCATCCGTTGTCAGAAATGCCTTTTACCATGCTCGGATCAAGCACATAGTTCTGCCCAACGACCTTCCAGCTTTGGTCCATTCCTTTGTGACCTCTCACCTTGATTACTGTAATTCCCTTTACCTAGGGCTACTGTGGGTTGATATCTGCCACTTGCAGCTGGTGCAGAATGCAGCAGCTAGGCTGTTGACTGGGCTACTGTGAGATTGCCATGTCATGCTGGTGCTGTGTGATCTGCAATGGCTGCCTATTCAGTGGTGGATCACCTGCAAGGTCGACTTGCTGACCTATAAGGCCCTACACGGACAAGTCCAAGTTGTCTGCAAGATCTTCTTCACCCTTACTGCACCTCCCAGCCACTTTGCTATGCTGACAAGGGATTGGTAAAGATTCCCAGGATTCGCTTAAAGTTATCTGGGGCCTGAGCATTTCAATTTGTGGTCCCTTCCCTGTGGAATTCTCTCTCTCTCATCAGATAAGACAGTGCCTGATGGTGGAGAGTTTTAAATCTGTATTAAAACTCACTTGTTTAATCTTGCTTTTCTTGATGCTATAGAAGTGTGTTACAAATGTTTGTGGAGCTTTTAGCTGGGATTTTACTGCTTACTGTACTAGCACTATGATCCTTCAGGGAATAGCGCTATTTTATAAATAAAGATGAATTGAATTGAATCGACTTTGTCAGCCCAATGTTCGCCCTGATTGTCCAGTGCTCATTATTGGAAGGGGTCTTCACAGATGCCTTGAAGGAGGTACTGGTGAGACCCCTTTTGAAGAAACCATCTTTAGACCCCAACGTCAAGGTGAATTACCATCCTATCTCCAACCTTCCATTCTTGGGAAAGGTTGTAGAGAAGATTGTGGTGCAGCAGCTCAGGAACAGCCCGTGGCCTTTGATCTATATGAGCCTCTTCGGTCTGGGTTTCGTGCTAGGCACAGTATGGAAACTGAGTTAGTGTGTGTGCATAATGATGTCCTCAGGGTGAGAGACCAAGGAGAGGGGACAATTCTCATTATCATTGATCTCTCCTCAGCTTTTGACATGGTAGACCATTGTGTGTTGCTCGACCACCTGACAGAATTTTGTGGACTCGCTGGCACCATCATCTGCTGGTTTGAGTCCTGTCTCACAAACAAGAGGCAACAGGTTGTGATGGGGAAATTCTCCTCCTCCACTAACGTTCTGTCTTGTGGAGTACCTCAGGGTTCTGTCCTGTCATCAGTGTTGTTTGCTCTATACGTCCTGCCCCTGGGTGAGATCATTAGGGAATACAGTCTGGATTTCCATTGCTATGTCGATGATATCCAGCTGTATTTGTCCTTTGTCCCTGTGGCATCCAATGCAGTGGATGTACTGAACAATTGCCTGGCTGAGATCAATGACTGGATGGCCTCCAGTTGGTTGTGACTTAACCCTGATAAGATGGAGGTACTGGTTGTGGAGTCAAACAGGGGGTGTGATAGGATGGCCTCTGGCTCAGAGACTGGATTGTTCCTGGGATCTGTGCCATTGAAAGTCTCCTCTAGGGTGCGCAGTCTCAGCATTATCCTCAACAGTGGACTGACACTTGAATCTCAGGTGCCGTCCGCTGTCTGGACCAGCTTTTACCATCTGAGGAATATCACTAGGATCAAATACCTAGTTCTGCCCATGGACCTCCCCACCTTGGTGCACTCCTTTGTGATGTCAAGGCTTGATTACTGTAATGCATTCTACCTCAGGGTCTCTGGAGGTACCCTTTGCTGACTGCAGCTAGTACAGAACGCAGCTGCCAGGTTGTTGACAGGACAGCCAAAATACTGCCACATCACCCTGGTGCTGTTTGAACTGCACTGGCTGCTGGTCTGGTGGAGGGTTCTCTTCAAGGTGGACTTGCTCACCTTTAAGGCCCTACATAGATTGGGCCCTGGTTACCTGTTGGACCTTCTTTTTTTTCCACAAAAAAAAGATCTGTATTTTTTTTAAATTACAAACATCAAAAGTCACAAACCAGGGCTGAAAGCCCATCTCACAACAAAGTTCAATAAAAATATCAGAAAATACAACAAGACCTGTTGGACCTTCTAACACCTGCTGCCTCGGTCCGCTCCCTCAGGTCCTCCTCTAGGGGCCTTCTTGCAATTCCTAGGATGAGGTCAAAAACTGCTGGTGACAGAGCTTAGTGTCGCTGGCCCTGTCCTGTGGAATTCACTTCCTCCATCAGTAAGGGAGGCCTCTTCAGTTGAGGCATTCAAGGCCCACCTCAGTACCTTCTTATTCAGCCAGGCATTCCCCGACACTGTCTTTTAGATATTGTCATTTAGATACTGCGATAGAATGGCCCCTTCAGGAATTTGCTGCTAGGCCAGGCCTCCTGCTTTTGGGTGACCTGCTTTTAACAATTTTATCTGTTGATGTTTTGCATTTTAATTACTGTGCTTTTCACTGTTTTTTGTGTATTGTGATTGTACGGTGCCCAGAACCTCTAGAATTGGGTGCCTGAAAAAATAAAATTTGCCTTGCCTTTGCCTTGATTGAAGCATGAATGAATTGTAAATTATACAAATGTATTATTTCTTTCCATATCATATTATTAAGTCTGTATATGTGGAACTAAGTGTAGTGTTTTGTCTAACTAGATTACCTGGGTCACCATTTAAATGAGTTTTTTACTCAGTGGTCTAACCTACAATAAAAATGAAATGAAATGAAGACAGTTTTATTTTTAGGGCCTAGTTGAAGGTTTTGAGTGAGTAAAGATGACAGCCACATCTGTGATGGCAGTCAGGTATGTGTTTGGTACAACTGATTTCATACGTGAAGAGGCTACTAGTCCTTCTTCCAGTGCTGTTGTGGTGGGACAACAGCACTGGGTTCCGAACTCCTCAGCCAATCAGATTACTGAATTTTTTATAGCCATATTATAATTAGTAACATAAAATGGGCAAGGAAATCCCTGAGTCCTGATTGGTTGAGACTTGGTTCTAGCCTTTGCCTTAAGAAAACACTACCAATGGCTAAGAACAAGTCCCTGCCAACTGGGCCAACTCACAGAATTCATACGAACATATGAACTTGCCAGCAGATAAGGCCTTTCGGTCTGTTGAGTCTGCTCAGTTGTGCAGCTAGCAGCTCTCATACTGCAGCTGCTCCTCCCTCCCCTCCCCCCTTCCAGTGACACTCCCCCTTACCCTGTCCCATCCCCTTTTGAAGCAGCCCACTGTATTACAGGCTACCACTTCCACTGGTAATGTGTTCCACCCTGACATCACCTTCTCCGTAAAAAAAAAAATGTCTCCTCATTTCCCTCCTGAACCTTCATAAGCCACTTGTTTCCTGATCTTCATTACAAACATGGCTGCAACCCTTACTCATATATAGAAACCTTCAACTAGGCCCTGAAAATGAAACACCATTAAAATTAACTAAAGTAAAGAAATTATTTAATGTTAGTTTCACTCAAGAGCTCCTCCTTACACACATACAAAAATAAAAAAAATCAAGCAATAGTCAGAGTTTCAATTGCTGGTGTTTCTTTGATGACCATGAAAAATCCCCTTCCTATCCCCACCAGTTTGCCAGAGAAATCCCTGCTTCTTACCAGGCAACAGATAAAACTGAGGTTCTGACCCCACTTGAGGTGTGTGTGTGTGTGTGTGTGTAGCCAGTGGAACTCTGAAGAATTTTGAATTCATGTATTTCATGTTACCATTCCATGAGTATGTGGGGGGGGGCATTCTACCAGTGGATTAATGCAGAGCTTTGAATTCTTCTATTTCATGGTGAACAACAACACAGTGTACTGAATGTAAAGAAAGATAGATGCCTGACAGGTGAAAAACATCTGTGGAGGGACTGTTTTATATTATTTAGTAACATTCTATTATAATTTTTGTAGGTTTGAAAATTTTCAGGTGTTTGTTTTTTAAAAAGTTGCCTCTGGGCCCATTTTATATAAGCAATAAGGCACTTCATGGATGTTGGTTGTACTCGTACTGCATGGTTGGGCTGAAGGCACTCGGCTGTGCCTCATGCCTTACAACGCCCCTGACCATGGGGTTGACCTAATACAACTAATGCCCTGTCATGCCTTATTGCTTAACCCTCTTTCCAGTTGCCCCCCTTATGTAGAGGGAACCACACTGCTCTCTTCCAGTCCTCCAGAACAATGCCTGATTCCAGGAAGCTGTTGAATAAGGTTGTCAGTGTGGCAGCCAGCCTATCCCGGAGTTATTGTGGTATCATTGGGTGTATCCAGTCTGGTCCCATAGCCTTCTCTACTCTCAGAGTTGCAAGACCCTTAAGAACTCTTTCCTCTGAAAATGGACTTAAGTCAGCCTCCACTACCCCTTTGTTTCTACTGATCACTGGTGGCTCCCCTCCACAGTGAAGACTCAGCAGAAGTACTGGTTCAGGATGTCTGCTTTTTCTTGGTCCTCTTCTGCGCA
This sequence comes from Neoceratodus forsteri, assembly GCA_016271365.2. Lineage (NCBI taxonomy): Eukaryota > Metazoa > Chordata > Ceratodontiformes > Ceratodontidae > Neoceratodus > Neoceratodus forsteri. The sequence goes on along the minus strand of CM028130.1, from coordinate 132,100,576 downwards.
GTCTTCCTCTGCCACCCACTTTATCCTCACTATCCCTCCCCTTGCTTTACTCTTCTCAGTTATGTACCTGAAGAAAGTTGTATTCCTGTTTGCTACCCTTTTGGCTATCCTTTCTTCATCTGCGCCTTTGCTCCCCTCACTGCCTTACTTGCTTCTCTCAGTTTTACCTGTCACACCTTCCTGTTTTTCTCCCTCTGCATTTTCTTCTACTCCTAAATGCCACCCTATTTTCCTTCATCACTTTTCCTACAGTACCATAGCCGTCTCATTTTATTTATTTATTTATTTATTTATTTATTTAACTCATTGACTCTGAGACAACATTTTGAATTAAGGCTAAGCAATTGAATCCTCTGACCACGAAAGTGCTATTGGAGCCAGTGAGAACCAGGTAAGCAAGCGGAGCCCAGTAAGTTCATTTTCTGTTATGACCTGGGGTGTGGGGGAGAGGGTGGGAGGGTTATAGGAGTAATACATTTACCCACAGGCACCTTGAGTATCATAAGTGCAGAGACAAAAAACTATATAGATATTAGAGTGCAATTTCCCTCATGGGACGTTGTAAAAAAAAAAAACAGCAGTTCATAACGTATGATATGAGACAGCACAGTTGTATACAATGTACAAGTTTGGCAACACATTTGAAGTCGATACAATAGAGATTTTCTTATTTACAGAGTTCATTACTAAATGAAGCTTGCAGAGGGGAGGGTGGTCTCTTTAAGTACTGCCAGACCTCTGATGGTTTTTACCGGAGGAGGGGTTACAGGGGGCAGCTGGGGCATGATGTGTCGGAGGCGTGTTGAGCTTCAATTTGCATCTTGCATCAGGGAATGGTATAGACTTTTGTAACTGTGGCAGGCAAGTTATTCCACATAGAGGGAAGCCTGTAGGTGACTGAGACTTGCTCTAGGTTTCTCCAGTAGTGTGGTATCTGAAAATGGTAGCCATCATCCGACCTGAGGGAGTAGGACCAACTTGTGCCCACTGTGAAGAGATCCTGGAAGTTGCTGGGGACTAGAGTGGTGTGCAGATGTAACCCACCTGTTCCCTGGGATTATTAGAATCCCATAAGTGTCAGTGTTAGGTAGGGAAGACAGCTGGTAAATATCAAGTTACATGGATTTTCACCTGCTCCCTCTCTGTTTACTTGGTCTCAGCTGAGAGCAGAGAGGTGATGTCATTTAGAACCCTTACAGTAGCATAAGCCACACAGCTTGCTGTGTGTGGGGAGTTTAGAATTCTGAGAGTAGTTCAGGTTGAGCTGGAGTGAGTTATGTAGTAGCAGCTCAGACAGTGGGCAGTGCCAGTTTTTCTCATCCTAGTGGAGGACATCTTTTGCCTGATTTGTGAAGCAGTGGAAACCATCTCCAGGATTTCCTGGTGCCCTCATTCCCAGTGGGATGAGGAGGAACTGCAGAGGTTTTGAGGGGCAATCACCTGTAGCTTCCAACCTGGAACATTTTTGAAGCTGCCTTTGGTGTACGAATTGTGAGTAGTTTCTGTCTGAGAGCTACCCAGGATATGTACCTGCCTAGTTTTTCTGTGGGGTGACACTCTGATAAAGGGACCCATCCACCCATTTCTGTGAGGTTTTTCTCAAGAAGATAGTTTTAAAGTTTGCTGACAATGGTGGATGTCCCATATGTGACTATGCCCTTTGTTCAGAACTTTAACTTTACATCCTAGTGGTGTTTTCTGATGCTAAAATGTGTTAAACATTTGAAGAAATCATAATTTCTACAGCTCAGTATTTGTTGAGGTGGAACTCTGAAAGAATGGCTGGGTATAGACGTGGAAGCAAAAGGTGGGAGACCCCCCATCTGGAATGACCAGTTCAGCATTTCTGGTTCTGTAAGGGTGCCTGTTTTCTGTCAGTGCATGTGGCCCATGCCTGAAAAAGTTTTCCCCTTGTATGTGGGTTTTGCTAGTTTTGAGCCCTAGTGTGCTCCGTCATGGCCAGTGTGCCACATTCCTTTCTGTCATTCCTCTGCCACATGGGAACTGTTCTAAGTCATGGCCTAGTGCCACTTCCAGGAGAATTATGTGTGTTTTCACCATGGCTAGTTCCACACTTCCAGATGTCCAATCCTATGCCATATGGGAACTGTTCTAAGTCATGGCCTAGTGCCACTTCCAGGAGAATTTTGTGTGTTTTCACCGTGGCTAGTTCCACACTTCCAGATGTCTAATCCTATGTCATATGGGAACTGTTCTAAGTCATGGCCTAGTGCCACTTCCAGAAGTCTGTGTTTTCTTTGTGGCTAGTACCACATTTCCAGGATGTTTAATCCTATGCTATATGGGAGGTTAAAGTTCTGTTTTCTACAGATGTGTTGGGCATTGCCTTGTGCCATAAAGTGTAAACCCTTGGGGTCCATCTTTGCTTTTGTGTTGCCAACTTTGTTTTGGAATAAAGTCACACTCTAGAATCCCAACCTGGTATGGACAATCTAGTTACTACTCCCTGTATGGATGGTGTAGGTCTGTTTGTGTCTAGTAAACATTTTGTGTTTCTGTTGCAATTGCTTTGTACCCCCACCCCTCTCTTTTCCCCTAGACAGAAAAAGTATGGGAGATGTGCCTACTAGTTAAATAAGGGGCCTGTGGAGGGTTGCACAGATATTGCCTTTTTGGGGCCACTCGAGTTCCTTAAACATTATATAGTGGTGCATTTTGGGGGACAAGCCAGGAAAAATATGTATAAGGCATTGAACAGTGCTGCTGGTTTGGATAAGATGGTGGTATTGGTGCCTGCATAGACAGTGTCTCCATAGCCCAGCAGGGGGAACATTTTTTTATTTAAAATTTTGGTAACAGGGAAAAGCACACTGAGATGAGGCTCATTCCCAGGTGCGACCTGTGGTTGGGGTAACAAAGGAGCACACATAGTACAGTACAAAACAAAAATACAATTTCCACAGCATACAGACTTGATTGGTAACAGGTGTCTTACAGGATCATCATAGAACAAGTAGAAATAAAAAAAGGGTACATTGATATCAAAGATGTTAGTCATTGAGATCACGATAGCTTACTGCCATAACCATGGGTATTATGCTGCTGGTGCGTGGGATGTTTATGTACATGAGCAAGAGATGGGAGGTATAAGTGCTGCTTGACTGAGGGGTGGGAAGGAAGATTCCAAAGCTGGAGTGGCTGTAGGTTCCATAAAGCTGTGAGCCTGTAGAAGAAGGCAGCTTTAGCAGCTGATGATGAGGGGCTGGGGAGGAAGACTGTACTGGCATCCCTGTCACGTAGTTTGTGAGGTAAGACTGCTTTTGCGGATAGTATTTCTGATAGGTAGGGTGGAAGAAGGCTGAACCAGAATTTGGTTATGAGAGAAAGGAAGTGGATCATCCCTCTCATCCTTCTGGGGTTTAGGGCAGACATTCTGGGATAACATTAAGGAACTTAATAGAAAAACAGTGTGTCCCCCTCCCTCCCACCTCACCATCAATGGAACCCCAACCTCGGACCCCCTGCTCATAGCTAACATCCTTAACTCCATGTTTTCTGACCTTAACTGGGTGCTTCCCCTAATTTCTTCTACCCCCCTTCCTATCACTCACTTTCTCCCCACCCTCCTGCTGATATCCCGCCCTTCCGCTTCAGGACTGTTTCCTCCGAGGCCAGATCCTAATTATCAAGAGTCCTGGGTAAAACACAGTACAGTTGTGGCTCCTTGGACCTAAAACTTCTGCCCTTGATATAGTCCTTATCCCTCTCACTAAAGTACTTAACTTCTCCTTCTGTGTCGGCCAGTTCCCTCCCTTTGGAAATTGGCTATTGTCATGCCTATCCTAAAAGGGGGTGACCACACCTCCTTGAGTAACTGTTACCCTATCTCCAGTCTTTATCCTGTCTCCAAGACCCTCAAAACAATTGTCTCTGACCAGTTCACTGATTATTTGACAAAATATAACCTACTTTGCCATGAACAGAGTGGCTTCAGAACGGGACACAGTACTACCACCGCCCTTACGGAATACACTACCTATATCCATAAAGCCCTTGAACATAGACACTTAGGTCTGTTTACATAGATCTAAATAAGGTGTTCAATACAGCCACTCATGCCATCCTTTTCGAGTCCCTGCCAACTATGCGCCTAACACAAGAAGCCACCTCCTGGTTTGAGAACTACCTAAGTGGTAGATCCCAGTAAGTTCAAATTAACTCCACTTTATCCACCAGTCTGCCGTTTCACTCGGGTGTTCTCCAGGGATCCATCCTGGTGCCACTTCTCTTTAGCCTCTTCCAGAACTCACTTTCCAAAGCCTGCTCTGGTCAGATGCTATTATAAGCAGATGATGCCATACTTTTCTGCAGTAACTCTGACTCCCACCCCCTTCAACTTGCCCTCCAGAGTTTCTTCTCCAAGTCTGAAGCCTGGTTCTCTGTGCATAAATGTGTGTTAAAACTGTAATAAAAAACAAGGTCATGATCTTTGCCCATCATCAAAACAAGCATGGGGTGTTCCTCTATGCATTCTTAATTGTCAGCACTCCCCACTTGAACAAGTGACCTCCTTAAAATATCTGGGTGTCACCCGTGACCCCTCCCTTATTTATCATGAGCATATTTATAGGCACAAGCGGTGTATGCCACCTGAGGCACTCTGCCTAACCATAACACCCTCTGTCCTCTCTCTAGTAGATTATGGGATTGTTTTTTATGGTGCTGCTGTTAACACTGCCCTCCATGGGATTAAGGTTGCCTTGAAGTGTTCACTGTAAAGGTTTTGCTGCTGGATCAGTATATGGCACATACCCCCATAATGCAAAGCATCATGGGATGTATATGCAAATCACCATGAAAATTTAGGCTGGTTCTGATTCAAAGTTTTTGGAAACTAGAATTAAAATGCATTCAGTGCCTTTAAGAGATTCAAATTCAACTGCAAGTTAGGGAAAAGCACCATTAAAGGCCTTTTAACAGTCATAAACACAAACATTAGATTATGTATTCTCTATGCTACTGATATTTGGGGTTTCTCTAATATTTCATCTCTGGAAATTTTCTTAAACTAAATTTATCGTCATGTCTTATCTATACCAAATTCAGTTCCAGCAGAGGAATTAAGAATTGAACTAGGCCAGTTCTCCTTATTTTCTTTGATAAGGGAAAGGCACTATTTTTTTTTTATCAGGCTCTTCCTCCTACCAGAGGAACAATTATCCAGTTAATGTCTAGAGAAACAGATTAAATATGCCCAGAATGATTTAATTTTTCCATCCATTAAACTAATTAAAGGTCATCTGTTTTCCCTGGGCCTGGGAAATCTCCTTTATGAAGTCTATCTTAGGCCTATACATGAAATTGTTAACCAAATAAAGATAAGGATTCAGGATTCTGCAATTGACCAGAATTTTTAAGTTTCTTTTCTGAAATTTTATAAACGGTGTAAACAACTTAAATCATGTCATTATTTTGAACCATATTTGACTCATTTATCTAACCCACATGAACAAAAGGTAATGGTATTTACTTATCTGGTAAAGGTGATTATCCCTGCAACCTTTCTACTGCTCATCCATTCCTCACAGATGGGTTATCCTCCATCATCCTATTGGCTGATGCAAGATCATAAATTTCTGGGATGGCATAAGCCAAGCCCCCTGGCTACCACAGTCATTCTCCAGTAAGAAACTTCCCTAACAGAAAAAACTTAGAAACAAGCACAAGAACACTATAAACAGTATAAAACAAACAAATGACCCAAGAAGACAGGACTGAGCTGTAAAGAGCATTTACTGAAAAAAAATTGTCGTAAAGCCTTGGGATACAAAGTTGCAAAATCAGTGGGTAGAGGGGACAAAACCTTTTACAGGTACATAAGTGAAAAAAGAAAGACAAAGGGAGGGATAGTGAGACTGAAGGGGGAGGATGGGGGCCGCGTGGAGGATGACAACAGTAAAGCTGACATATTGAACAGGTATTTCTGCTCAGTCTTTACTGAGGAAGAGGAGGGTAATGGGTCTGAAGGGAGTTCAAGGGGTGAGAATGGTGCAGAAATGGACACAAGTCCCTTTCGCAGAAAGGTCCTGAAGGAACTGGAAGTAATAAGAGCTGATAAAGCAATGGGTCCAGATGGGGTGCACCCCAGGGTCCTTAAAGAACTAAGAGAGGTGGTGGCTGAACCTCTGGCTATCCTGTTTAGCAGATCACTGGAAACAGGGGAGGTACCCAAAGACTGGAGGACAGCAGATGTAGTCCCCTTATACAAAAGTGGGAACAAATAGGAAGCAGGGAACTACAGACCAGTCAGCCTCACCTCGATAGTGGGGAAGATCATGGAAGCACTACTGAAGGAGAGATTGGTGGAACATCTGGTTGTCAATGGACTACAGGACCCAAGGCAGCATGGTTTCACCAGGGGGAGGTCATGTCAGACCAACCTCATTGAATTTTTTGACTGGGTGACTAGGGAAGTGGATCAGGGAGGGCAGTGGACATGGCCTATCTGGACTTCAGCAAGGCCTTGACACTGTGCCACATAGAAGACTATTACACAGACTGGGGAATATGGGTGTGGGCAGGACAGTAGTGTGGTGGGTGGTAACTGGCTGGGTGGCAGGACACAGAGGGTGGTGGTAAATGGCTGTCACTCCACAGAGGGAAGAGTGACCAGTGGGGTACCACAGGATCAGTGCTGGGACCGGTCCTATTCAACATCTTCATCAGTGACAATGCTAGGACCTAGAAGGCAGAATTTCACTGTTCACTGATGACACAAAGCTCTGTAACAGAATAGACACACCAGAGGTGTAGACAGAATGAGAAGCGACCTGCAGAAACTTGAAGAATGGTCAGGGTTTGGCAGTTGAAATTCAATGCAAAGAAGTGCAAGATAATGCATATGGGGCACAAAAACCCTGGCACAATATATCAGTTGGGGGGTGAGGATATAGCATGCACCAAGCAGGAAAGGGATCTTGGGGTTGTCATTTCTGATGACCTCAAGGTAGGGAAACAGTGTGACAAGGCAGCAGGTAAAGCAAATAGGATGCTGGGATGTATAGGCAGGGGCATCACCAGCAGGAAAAGGGAGGTCATAATTCTGCTATACAAGACACTAGTGAGGCCCCACCTGGAGTACAGTGTACAGTTCTGGAGACCATACCTACGTAAGGACATAGACAGGGTAGAGAAGGTTCAGAGGAGGGCAACAAAGATGCATGGATTGCATCACAAGTCCTATGAAGACAGGTTGAAGGAACTGAACATGTACTCCCTGGAGGAGAGGAGGGAGAGAGGGGATATGATAGAGACATACAAGTATCTTACAGGGAGGAACAGGGTGCAGGAAAACACTATTTTAAGGGAAAAAGATGTTCCAGGACAAGAGGGCATGGGATGAAGTTGGAGGAGGACGATTCAGAGGAAACATGAGAAAGAATTTCTTCACAGAACCGGGTGGTGGACAAGTGGAACACCCTGCCAGAGGAAGTGGTGGGGGCTGAAACAATCACGGGATTTAAGAATGCATGGGATAGACATAAAGGAATTCTGGATGTCAGGGGTAAGGGGCAACAGACTTCTAGGAAAACAAACTGAACTTACAAGCTCAAATGGACAGACTGGGTGGGCCATAGGCCCTTATCTGCTGACACTGTCTATGTATCTATGTCTCTATCACAGTGTAAATTTACATGCCTAAATTGACTACCGATATTAATGTCCTGGAAAATATATAGGCATTATATATGTACGTATGCATACTGTAAGTGTATATATAAATATATATTATGGTAGCACGGTAGTGCTACCATAGTTAGGGTTGAGGAGCCATTTCTATGTTAAACCCAAAATGTTGCACCTTAATAGCTTTGCAACCGTTTGACGGATTTGCCTGGAATTTGGAATACACAATCAAGAATCATAGGCCTTGGGATCTGCCAAGATTTGCACCAGTAGGATATACAGCTGCAGAGTTATTAAGCATGATCTGTGCGTGCATTTACACTTTTTCTGGAATTCTACGGTCACACCTACAGGTCGCACAGTTTGCACAACCTCCCCAAAATCTTCAAGGAACGTGCGGCTGGGGTCCCCAATGTGCCTTTCAAAGATTTGGTAAAAAAATATTAAACGGTTCAAAAGTTATTCAAAAAACAATTTCCCATTATAAGTCAATGGAAAAAGTTAAGAAAAAGTTTGACAGTGTCGCAAATGCATTTTTTACTTTTGCAAATGGCCCTGTTACTTTCGCAAATCCACCATTTTGTTTTCAGTTAGTGATCAGAAAAATGCTTGGCATTTAAATTTGGGACCCTTTAGCAACCTAATTATTTTTTTATTCACCTAGTCAGACCCTGAGGATGCTAGCCATGTCTTTATTTTAGGGTAAAACACCCCAGAAATACGTTTTTCAAATTTCTATAAAAAGCACTTTCACAAAGTACTTTTGTGCTCATGAAAGTGTCACAAATTTTTGCGAAAGCTTTTGCAAATTGCGACAGTAGTTTTCTAGTCTGTGGGAAAATTACAGTAATTATTTGGCACTGCGCTGCAAAAGAACGGTTGGGAGCTTTGGGCTGAAATTTGGAGGGAACGCAGCCGACATCTCACAGATGTGGCTGTCAGTATTGTGTTGAAAAAATATTACACAGTGGCAAAGTTACAGTACTCCAAAGTTGAAGGTTTTCCCATAGGATAACATTACGGCGCCCGACGCATTATAGGAATCCTTTGGCACCCTGCTGCAAAATAACGGTTTGGTCTTTTTTCCTGAAATTTGGAGGGAAGACAGCCAACCACCCACAGATGTGCCTTTCAGTGGTTTGGTGAAAAAATTTTACAGGGAGGCAAAGTTATGGTGCTCCGAACTTTTCTTTTTTTCCCATAGGATTACATTACGGCGTTCCCCGTGCCTTTCAGGGCCTGTATCTCAGAAATGGTGCGAGAATCTGACTTTTTGTCAGAAAAATACTTAGCCCCCTAATGGGGGCTTAGTTTAAAACTAGCCAGGACAGTCGTAAATCATATGACTTTTAATTTTTTTTCCACGTCGTACGGTTCCTGAGATATAACCTGTTTAGTATTCCAAGTCCTCATTTTCTGCTCTGATACCCGTTATTATGCATACATTCTTTATACTCACTGTCTTTCTCTATGCAGGTTTTGGGGAAAACCAGCCTGTGCACTTACATTATTGTTACCGTTGCCCTTTCCGCTTGGGGTTCCGTACTCATTTCACTTACTGTTGACGTCTACGCCACCATATGTATTATCCTTTACGTTTTCATTTGTGCTTGTGTTTCTGTTATTTTTTGCCATTTGTGTCTACAGTACTGTTTCTCTTTGTGTTTTACTTTGCGTTACCATGCCCATTGACATTTCTGTTTGCAGGCACCATGTTACTATGTGACAACACATCACATGGCAGACCGTTCCCGTCTATGCCACTGTGTGTGCTACCCTTTCTGTTCTCATTCGTGCTTACATTACCATGTGCGCCACTGTTAGCAGTTCTGTTTGCCTTGCTGTTCCTGTTACTATGCCACAAGACATGCCACTTCATTACATTCACTATTTCTCGTTATCATTCTCAAAAAGAAGGTAAATTAGGGCAAAAAAAATCCTTTTTATGCATTAGTTAGGGTTGTTCCACACTGACAAAAGTGAGGAAGTGGGTGTTAGGGTTGAACCTCCCTCTTGGACCCCGCCCACCCCAACTGGCATTGGGGTGTGCATTGGGTCTCGGTCCCTAACTCCTCACCCCATTCTCCTATACTTCTGCTGTTTTACACATGTGATGGGGTAAGAGTTAGAATGATGACCCCAATGCACACCCCAATGCCAGTTGAGGGGTGGGCAGGGTCCAAGGGGGTTTTCAACCCTAACACTGAATTTCCTCACTTTTGTCACTGTGGAACAAACCTAACGCATTAAATAGAGTTTTTTGCTTATATATATATATATATATATATATATAAGTATTTTTGTTTTCCAAAAAACATTGTTAATGCCCAGTTAGGGTCAAAAGCAACAAAAATTGTAAAATGAGGTATAAGGGTTTCCAACCCAAACACCCACCCCTCCCAAACCAGGCAGGAGAGCAGGTGTGCATTAACAGCTTGTTTCTTTACTTTCTGAGATAGTGTAATAGCATCCTTATTTTACAGTGAGAACACAGGGTCCTTCAGACCCTGCACTCTCATCCCTCGATAGATGCATATATGTATGTAGCTGTGGAAGCTCAGGGCCTTCCATGCCCTGCACTTCTAATTATAGGACAATAGCAACCAAATTGTCAGCATAGCCATCTTATTACCCCACCTCATGTACAGAAAATTTTCGAATCCCTGCCAAACCATAATTCTGCACAGCTGCAACACCATTCTGCATCACAGGTGCAAAAACACATTTTGGACAGGATATGAAAAATGACAGCTGTGACATACATGAGGTGGGGTAATAAGAAAGCTATGTTGAAAATCTGGGGTCACAATATTTAACATTTCCAAAGTTATGAGCGTGTGAAACGAAATTGCAACGAATACTCGTAACTTTGTCATTTTTATGTATTTTGTCCCCAAATTTTCAACATAGCGTTCTTATGATCCCACCTCATGAACAAGACAGACAAAATTTCCAAATCCTGTCAGAAAGTGACTACAAAGTCAACTTTCAGGTGGAAGCTGTGTAACTGAACTGGGTTCAGTTCCCACATCTGGCACTTGGGTTAATATCCCAGTACTGACACTGTAGTGTAGCATGAGAGGGGTGCTGCACTTCTGAGGTGCCATCTTTTGGATGAGATGTTAAACCGAGGTCCCATCTGCCTGGATTGGTGGTAGTTCAGGTGGATGTTAAAGATCCCATGACACTTATCGAAAAGAGTACTGGAATTTTTTATTGGATAAAGCTTCATAAACAAAACAAGGGAAAATACAATAGGAAAATCATAAAATACAGGAATCAATATATAACATCAGAGTCCAGAAAATAAATAACCATTCATACCCTTCAAAAGTCCGAAACATCAAAGATAAACCCAAAAGTCCAAGAACAAAACCCACTCAAAAAAAACTATAATAACCAGTAGCAAAAAAACAGCTACCTCAACAGCCCTTCCCATCCCAGTATATAATGGAAAACAAAAAACAGTTCGTAGAACCGCCCAGCGAGAATCCACTGGTCAATCAAAAACCCGTAAAAAGGGAAGAGACCCCCAACCTTTCCGCCAGTCCTGCATAAGAGTGCTAGAAAAGACATGTCTTTCTTTTTAAATAACATTGTGATTTCAGACTCAATTTTATTTTGTAAGCCCAACAAAGATAGCTATTTTTGTTGCAACACAAACTGACATCTAGTTTGCCAAGTTACCCATTTAATGAGAGCAAAAATTACTCGAGTTGTCCCTAAATGGAATCCACTCCAAAGAATGTTATCATACTGACCATACACCAAGGTATTATAATTCATAGACCTTAGATGAGGGATAGTCCATAAACAGGCCAACATAGGCCATAAACCAGAAATATATGGGCATTGTAAAAAAAGATGTAACATTGTTTCAATCTCCAATCCACAACCCTCCCTTAAGCAAGATCTTTCCTGAATAGATTTGTGAAAATGATTTCCTCTGACGTTTAGTCTAGAATGACTGCTAAGCCATACAGAATCTCACACTTTAGGAGGGAGTCTGGTTTCTGTTACTTGGCGCAGGACACCAGCAAGGACTACAGTGTCCGGTAATACCAGACAAGGATCTTTAAAACAGATCTCCTGTAACAGCTTACGATACTCCAATTTTCTGGTAGTATGCAAAAGGTCAGAGGTCAAGATATGCCAAAGTTTTAATTTTTTACAGATTTCCAAAAGATAAGGGGAAAAACCTTGTGGGATGTCCCGTAATACCCCCCATTGCTGGCTATCCCACTTCTGCCAAAAATAGCAGCATCTATCTTTAAACAAGAGAACCCAAGGCAATTGACTGAACAATAAAACAGGAACAAAATTTGCGTAAAGGAAAACAGTGAAAAGAAAAATCACAGGCTTGATCATGTTCAAACCACCATCACATACAGGCCAATAGGTACTATTTAGCTTTATGGGATTAAGCCAACTCCCCCATAATAATTAAAAAGCCATGCTATACATCCTAACCTCTAATTTAACAGGCAAAGGATACAGAGAACTAACATTCAGAAAAATAGGCAATAAAAAAGTTTTAAACATAAAGACTCTTTTCTTTTTTGTCATAGGAAAAACTTTCCATCTTGCAACTTTTTCCTCTGCTTTGGCCAAGGCTGTTTCCAAATTGTAACAGGCCAGGTCAGGAGCTCCAAACCAGCAACCCAGAATTTTAATCGGTGATGCAGATACCCCAACACCCCATATAGCCTGCGGAGTTACTTCTAAAGTACGAATCCCCACAGCCGTACTCTTCTGTCTGTTGATCCTTGAACCAGAAAGAACAGAAAAAGAGTCTACAATCTCCATAGCCCACTTCCCAGATACTTGATCGGCCACCAGTATAGTAGTGTCATCTGCATAAACCAGGGCAATTGGAAATACACCATCCCCAAAACCCTGAAATGGTACAATCCCTGTTGTCATATGTAATGTTCTTAATAAAGGATCTAAAGAAAAAACATAAAGAAGTGGACTCAGAGGACAGCCTTGTCTGACTCCTTGCTGAATCAGCACAGATCTCCCTACCCTGCCATTTACCAAAGACTGAGATGAAGCATGTCTATAAATGATTTGAAGCCATTCTATAAACCAAACTGGAATACCATAATGTTTTAAAACCTGAAACAGGTAGACATGGGGAACCTCATCAAAGGCCTTAGCTTGGTCAAGGAAGAGTAAATACCCAGAACCACTCAACCCATCAAAAGCTTCTCTTAGTAATTTGGTAATGTCTCCCATACCCTGCCGGGGAATGGCACAAGTCTGACTGGGTGAAATCACTTCCTGAGCTACCCAGGACAAACGTTTACACAAAACTTGACATAGAATTTTCCAGTCGACATGTAACAAACTAATGGGCCTCCAAATCCTAAGATCCAATCTGTCCCCCTTTTTATAAAAAAATCAAAATACTGTCTGCCAAAGCTGCAGGAAAAGGAACTAAACCAGATAATATAGCATTATAAACTTTAACCAAATAAGGACTTAAGAAACTACATGCTTTCTTATAGAGTTCCCCTGGTAAGCCATCCAGACCAGGAGAATAACCAGATGGTAATCCAGCAATAACCTCCTCCACTTCTTTCTGGGAAATAGAAGAGGTCAATAGGGTTTTATCTGATTCCAAAAGATCGGGTTTCTGTAATGTACATAGAAACTCTTCCATCTCAACAGTAGGGGGATAGTTGGAACAAAAGGAAGCTTCCACAAACTGATGAACCACTTCCTCAATATCAGAGCTAGAATTTACAGTCTGACCTGTATCGGACCTCAAGGCTTGCATATATTTAGAGTCCACCCTTTGCGCACAACATTCATAAGGATTAACTCCTTGCGCTTTCCCCTGAGTGCCAAACTTCTGTTCTAAAAAGAGAGAATGGGCCCTATCTTACTGATACTTACACATCTCAGATTTAATCACAACAATGTCATCCATGAGATCTTCACCAGTCTCTACAGCTCGAGAAAGTAGTCTCTGGAGCCTATCCCTGAACTGGAGGTAGGTTAGATATTTAGAATTTGCTGCCCGTTTTGCCAAAGAGCTACATAAGGTTTTCAAATCTCATTTTGAGTCTTGCCACCATAAAAGAGATTTATCATATAAATCAAAAACAGAAAACCTGGCTTCCAACTCATTATGAATGAGAGCCCAGGTATCTGTATCTGATAAAAGAGCCAAATTCAACCTCCAGACTGGATTCGGGCCAAGTTTGTTTACAGGAGTTCCAACAAAAACAGTAATCAATCTGTGGTCAGAAGTCTCAACTGGAGAAACTGAAAAAGAACACACAGGGACACAATGGGAGGCAAACCAGAAGTCAATTCTAGTAGACAAGTGACCCCTAGAGTAAGTATGCTCTGGTAAGTCCTGCAGTTAACTTTGAAGTAAATTTCACAACAAAAATGTAAACCAACTTTTCTACAGAACACGAATCTGAAAATCAGTCACCAATGGCAGAACTGACTGAAATAACAAGTACAGTGAGTAAAAGATATGCCAATGTTCCTGCCACCGAACAAGACAGCATAGACAAGGGTGTAGACAGGCGTAATCACTGTACACATTTGAGTACAGTTTTGTTCAGTGCCTGTCACAAACCATATGCCTTTCTGTTAACATTTTCATTCTAGTCTGTAGTATTTGGGTTAGTGTAGGCCACTGAGGAGTGTCTCTGTTTAAAGTTATGTTGTTTAGGAGACAGATACATGTATAACCTCTTTAGAGATTAGAGAAATCTGACAACAATCTGACTTCTTTGGAAGGGGGTGCCTTTTGGCGAGAATGTGTACATTTTTAAACTGGAAGGGTTGTACCTGCTGGAGATTCTGTGTACAAAATAGAAACTTCTGACTACACCCCTGAGCATAGAAGAGGGCATAAATAAGAGCAACATTATTAAAACAACTGCCTGGGCTCTCAGAGTTTTTAACGATCGCATATCTGCCAGAAACATAACACTAGATTGGAAGGCAAGCCTATAGAACACCTAAATTCTGTTTTAGATGTTTTTATGCAGAGGCCTGTACTTCCAGCGGGGCAGAATATGCTCTCTGCAGCTTCTCAGGGCTGCGCGCAGCTTTAAACAGGCACCTCAACTCTCTGTCATTTGGGAGAAATATTAACGTCATTAGCGACCTTTCATTTAAGTCAAGCAACACTGTTTTTGTGTCAATAATGAAATATCGTAAAAACCAGAAAGACAGGTCAAAACACCATGGTGCCATCACAAAAACAGACCTTGAGCTGTTAAGAAATTCCTCAATCCTGTTGCAGAACACTGCGCCTGGCCTGGTCCACGAGGTTTGGCTGCATATCCAGCTCTACATGGCCAGGCATGGCAGGGAAGGGCTAAGAGAAATAAAAGTGGACGGTATAAGTATAAAAAATGATGAGTCCGGACTTGAGTATGCCACATTGTCCTACAATGAGCATACAAAAAAATCATAGTAACCCAAATGAAATAAACAAAGAAACATACCGTGGTTGCATGTATGAAATTCCTGGGTCTTTTATGTGCCCTGTCTCCAGCCGGCGGAAATATCTTTCGAAACTGTCTCCTGATGCTCCTTTCTATTTACACAATAAGCTTTTTTCTTCCCTTTCCCACACACAGATATCTGAACTGTTTTATCTAGTGGAAGGATATTTATTCAAATAAATCTATTTGAATTAATAAAAAAATGCATGTGACAATTTTTTTATCATAATTTAAGTGCAGTTTCCCATTTTATAAATGCAATAAGACACTCTGGGGATGTGCATCAGACATGTCTAACACACAGACAGGGGCTGAAATCACTTGGTCTGTGGCCTCATGCCTTACTATGCCCCTGACCATGCATTAGACATATCTAATGCACACCTCTCATATCTTATTGCTTACACAGTGGTGGTCAAATGAGAATCTTCCACTTCACTTGTTAATACAGTGCTTTGGGATAATATTTCTCAAGCAAGGAACATTGAGAACCTTTAAAACTCTATGTGCAAATACAAATTAGGGTTTGTTTACCTGCTACCACTCAAAAACACTGAAAATATGACCTGGGACATTGTTAAGCAGTTTTTTTTTCTTGTTGTTTTAAGTTGTACTGCTGAAAATATGCTTTCTTTGATTAAAGCCTTTCAGATCCACTATCACCAAAATACTCAAGCTTCAGTTTTTTGAACTACATGTATCACTGCCAAAACTTCTACAGTGCTGGTTCAGTTTGTGCTGAAAAGCGATCGGGAACACATAAAACAAATCAGATTGTATGGGGTAATGCTGTTCCATGGATCAAAGTTTACATCTACCCAGATGTTAGTCTAGAGAGCCAGGCTCACTGATGCCGATTCATGTAATTTTGTGCTGAAGTTCAACATTTAGGAAGAAAATTCTTCCTGCTCTATCCATGCAAACCAAGAATTATTTTGGATGCCAGCAGGTTAATCTCTTTTGAAACTGACCAAATATCTGAGTTTATTAAAGCACAAAATCTGAAGAAAACCCCAAAATAATCTTCTTACAAAAATGATGGTGATATTGATATTGATTGGTCCGTGACTGATAACGATGTAAATGCACTCGTACTAGTCCCTGCAGTTCAGTGAGTTTCTTCTGTTATCCTCCATCTGGGAATAAATGTTTATTCATACTGTATATGCAGATAAGCCTCCCTTAACTGCAGAATGTTAAATCTTTACTTGACTATTGCTATGTAATGATAATTCTTATAAAGTCATGTTTTATAAAGATAACACTCATCGCTATGAACTAAGAAATACATTTCTCTTTACTTCAGTTCTGGACCTACAATATGCCAGTGGAACTTTGTAGAATTTGCTTGCTTAATACTATAATTTCTAATGTAGCTTATACTGTATGTTGCTTTCAAAATATAGGTTTTCCTTAATCATGTTTTAAATAAGTGGCTGTATGGAAGGGAATGCTGTTTTTCTGTGACTATGTATTATTATTAACCAAAGAAGAAAAACTAGATCAGTGGCTGGGGGGGTGCCAGTAGACACCAGGGAAAATATTATTTACGGTGACAGTGTGTGTGTGGTGGGGGGGGGTTGTGCCACCAAACACCAGGGAAACCATGAGGTGGCTCACAGCTTACACTGCATCCGGTATCACAAGTTCAGCTGTGGCTGCAGAAGTCAAGAAAATCTGCTGTTCTCATACAGAGAATGCGGGGAAGGCTCTTCTCACTAAGCTGGGCACCCAGGATTTTGAGTGCCCAGAAAAAGTATTTCTGGTCCTAATTGTGAAATAAAAAATAGAATCTAGCTAAATTGGGCCTGTTTAGTTAAGTTCTGGTCTTTGATTTTTAAAATGAAATTTTTATGTACTTTCCATGCTTTTTAGTTTGTGGAAAAAATCAACAAGATGGCAGCTCACGAAAAATTATTTTTTTCTGGTTAAAAAGGATTGGACCATCATAAAAAAAGTATTTTTCATGAGGCTAAATCCTTTGTCAAACTTTATACAGTACCTCTATCCTGGAGAGTGAGCTTCCCACTGAAAACAATGTGAACTTAAAAATTAAATAACTTTGCAACAGATTAATATTTTTTCACCAAACAGATGCGTTGCAGTCCTTTTACACAAGCTGTTTTAGCCATAAAAAAAATCACACAAAAATTCTACACCCTCGGTGCACAAGGTGATGAGAAAAAAATGCAAAAAGTGGTGACTTTCATTATTTTTGTAATATCCAGATCTCAAAATCTCAAAATCCACAGATCCAACCAGAACAAAACTTGTCACTTCAAGAGATCTACCCCACGAGTTAGTGCAAGCCAAATGTTGTGCAAATCCATTGATCTATTGCGAAGTTATTAAAGTGCAAAATTTGAGGTTTAACATTAAACATGCTACTCAACCCTCACTATAGTGGCACTGTTGCTCCACTATTTTGTGTGTGTATAGATAGATAGATAGATAGATAGATAGATAGATAGATAGATAGAGGCATAGTAAAACTGCATAAACACAAAATTAACTGTGTCCAAGATATTGGCAAGGACCAGAAATGGTTCTGGCTGCTTTGGTTCTGTGTCTATGTTTAATCAGGAGGGAGTATGAGGACTGGAAAGGTTTCAGGTATAATCACCTTTACCAGGGGAGTAAATACCATTATCCCCTACAACCTTTCCAGTGCTCACCCATTCTTCACAAATGGAGTTTCTGCAGCAGTACCATAAGACAAAACTCCCCTTTCAGGTAGGTCCAATTACACTGAACCCTAAGAAAGCTGAAGCAGATCTCTTCCTAACGTTGCCCTTCTTGCCGAGGATGTGCCCAATCTGTAGTGCCAGGCAAAGGTATGAACAGAGGACCAGGTTGCTGCAGCATAGATCTCCTGCACAGAGGCTCCTCCTCTCTCTGCCCAAGATGTTGACGTTGCCCTGGTAGAATGTGCTCTAATGCCAGCAGGAGATTCCAAGCACACACCTTGGTATGTGGTTACTATTGCCACCCTTATCCACTTAGCAATTGCTTTTTTTTAGGCCCCTCTGCCTGCCTTTTTTCTGAAAAGAAGACAAACAGCCTGTCTGACTTATGGAAACTTTCTGACATGTTCAGATAAGCCTTCATGATGGACACCATGTCAAGTGGATGAGGATCCACAACAGCACTACCTCAGTATGTCAGCATGGTCGGTAGGTGAACTTCCTGTTCCTGGTGGAACGGAGATAACACCTTTGGTACAAATGATGGCACTTTTCTAAGAGACACTCTATCACTATGGAAGGTAAGGAATGGCTCCCAGCAGGACAGTGCCTGCAACTCCCTCACCCTTCTGACAAGCACATAGCCATAAGAAAAACTGTTTTAACGGTAGTCCAATAAGGTGAGTACTGAGTAAAAGGAGGCCTTTGAAGGCCATCCAATACCAAAAATCCAGTTGCCATGGAGGGCATAAAGGCCTGGTATGGGGGGATGTGATCTTAACCTCCCACAGCAGCCATACAACATCTGGATGGGAACCAATCTACCCCACCTCAGTGAGAGACCTTCTCATGGCCAATATGACCTAAGTCTGGACCCTCAGGGAGTAGTATGTGAGACCTTTTCCTACCCCATCATTGAGAAGTCTAGTATATGAGGTAGGCCTACCACCAATGGTAACAGACCTTTTACTGTACACCACTTACATAATAGTTGCCAATGTCTCTGATAAGTCCTATTGGTTGAGCATCTCCTGTATTGCAAAAGCCATTTGACCTCCTTGGGGGATAGTGATCTTTCATCAGTCTATAGAAACATAGAAGTTGATGGCAGATAAGGACTGCAAGGCCCATCCAGGCTGCCCATTTCTTTTTCTACCTTATGAATGTGCCATAGGCCTTTGCTCTGTCAATGGCCTATCTATTCATACTCATCTGTATTGCTCCCTTATGCCTATCCCATACCTGTTTGAAGCCCTGCACTGTATTCATATCCACCACTTCCTGGGGTAGGCCATTCCATGCATCCACCACCCTTTCTGTGAAAAAGAACTTCCTCACATTACCCCTTAATTTGCCTCCCTCTTATTTCATGATGTGTCCTGTTGTCCTGATATTTTTCTTATATTGAAACATGTTAGACTGTTTCACCTTGTTAATACCCTTAAGGTGTTTGAATGTTTCAATCATATCACATCTCTCTCTCTTTTGCTCTTGGGTATACATATTGAGTTCAGTTAATCTGTCCTCATTTGTTTTCTGATGCAGTCCCTGCTCCATTTTGGTTGCTTTTCTCTGATCTGCCTCAATTTGGTTAATGTCCTTGTGAAGGTGTGGCCTCCAGAACTGCTTGCAGTACTCCAGATGGGGCCTAACCTGTGTCTTGTAAAGAGGGATTATTACCTCCCTCTTACAACTTGTGATACCCCTACTAATACACCCCAACATCCCTCTAGCCTTACCTACTGCTTTAGAGGTCTACTTGGATGATTTCAGGTCATTGGTGATGATGATGCCCAAGTCTCTTTCTTCCCTTGTGACTGCCAGCAACTCCCCTCCCAGCCTATAGGTGGCTTCAGGGTTTCTCTTCCCTATGTGCATGATCTTGCACTTCTTTGTGTTAAACCCCAGTTGCCAGTCTTCTGACCATTTTGCTAGTTTATCTAGATCTCTTCTTATTCTGCCCACACCATCTGGATCATCTACTTAGTTGCAGATCTTGATGTCATCTGCAAACAGACAAACCTTACCCTCCAGTCCATCTGCAATGTCACTAATGAAGATACTGAAGAGGACTGGCCCCAGGACTGATACCTGAGGTACCCCATTTGTGACTTGCATCTCTTCTAACTGTATACCATTTACCACCACTCTCTGTTTTCTGCCCGTCAACCAGTTTGCCACCCAGTTGACCAATGTCTGACCCACCTGGAGACTACCCAGCTTATTAATCAATCTTCTATGTGGAACAGTATTGAAAGCTTTGTTGAAGTCAAGGTATGCGACATCAACTCCTCCCCCTTTGTCCACCACACTGGTTACCCAGTCAAAAAATGTGTGAGATTAGTTTGACAGGACCTTCCTTTTGTAAACCCATGCTGTCTTGGATCCTGTGCTCCTAAGGATTCCAGGTGTTGCACTATCCCTTCCTTAAGGAGTGTCTCCATAATCTTGCCCACTACTGAGGTAAGATTGACTGGTCTGTAGTTCCCTGTCTCCTCCCTGCTACTGCTCTTGTGGAGCAGGATCACATGAGAACTTCTCCAGTCTTCTAGGACCTCTCCTGTGCTCAGAGACTCACTAAACAGTTCTGATAATGGCTCTGCTAGTTCTACCCTTAGCTCCTTTAGTACTCTGGGATGTATGCCATCAGTTCCCATTGCCTTGTCCACCCTGAGCTTATAGAGCCTTATTATGCCTTTCAACTTTGATGCCATCAACCTGAGGGCTTTTGGATTGTGATGTCTGACTGGTCCTTGACTGAGGAGAT